>CM060928.1:685177765-686405682 GCA_030765085.1 Allium cepa
CCAAAGTCTCCATTACATAAATAGGATATAGACTGAAAGATTTTGCCAGCAGCTCGAAAGGTCTACAGAATGTCCTAGCTCCGGGAAGAAAACTGAAACTGCAACTCAGGCTGACCCGAGCGTAAAATAAAACATAAACACTCGAGTCAGGACATACATACTTACATAGTGTAAGTTAATTCAAGTGTACTGTAATATAGAGCAAGTAACTTAAAGGATGCTTAGGACTGCCCATCCTCTAAGGATCCGTTAAACTATTTACTATGTAGTAATACATCGCTATTATAATAGTGTCTATTTGTAAATTAAACTTACTTTTAAATAGCGTTAGGGTTTACATTTTCCACCTTAACACAAAATAATGCCAATAGTCTATACAGTATCGTAATACCTCCTGATCGGGAAGCTACCAGAGGATACTCCATAGGTACGACACAAATAGAAACTCGTAGAAGGCTCGCTATGGTAGGTGACACGGCACAACTAGGCAATGCCAGGGTAGATATACCAATTGCTATCTGGACCGATGGAAACGCGCAGCGCGCAGCTGCCGCCCACCTCGAACAACACTCCCAAATCAAAGGTGCGCACCAAAACAATCACAAAAGTAATAGAATGGCATACGAAGAAGTGCGTCCGATCAGAGGTGCTACATCATTAATCCGAGAATCGCTCCTGTTTTAGCCACCTTATGCCAAATCACGGGAGTCGGGTCCACGTATTTACCTCAAGGAAAACGTCACCACCATCCTACTTCATTCTGGAATCTCCACCGCGTACACGGTTGGTAAAGTGGTTTTCGGTATCGACAGAGAGTATGCCAGATATCCGATCCCGGTCTCATTCACAACCAAACGTTATTATAACCCGTGGTTACAGCTTTTAAAAATGGTATTTATACTTTGAAATCAAAAAAAAATTCAAATACCTTCAATATCAAATATTGTTTGTAAACATTGGTCATTTTATAAAATACCATTTAAATCTATTCAATTTAATTAGAAATTTATTTGCCTTTTTCTCCCTTTAAAATTAAATTCTTCCATTTAAAACCATTCAAAGTCAATTCCTTATTTTTTATTAATTACATATTAACTTCCAAAATTTAAACCCATTTCCCCAAATATTATTTCCATAAATTTATTTTTAAATAATTAAAATCCCAATTTCTGTAGCACTTATGAAATGCTACGTAAAGTCTATAGGTTAAAACAGTTCGTTTATAAAAGACAGCATTTAAGTGCTGTAATAGACTATTAAACCATCAAGTTTTAAATTCCCAAATATAACTTTTTATCAATTATTTACTTAACTTAAACCTTATTTTTAACAAAATTCAGAAATTCCCAAAATAAGTTATATTCCAAAATTTATTTAAACATTTATTTATTTATTTAACATTTTTAACTCATTCAAAACATTATAAATCTTATAAAAATCCTTTAAATATATTTAAACCAGAATATTATAAACTTCCATTTTAAAATAAATTTAAAATATTTCAGAAAAACATTATATAAACCACGGGTCTGTATATAGTTTTCTAGCCTAGGTCAAGTGATACGGATTTATATCATTTCAATCCGCAATTTACAAAACCCCGGGTTCTATCATTTCAAACCCACAATCCCAAGTTAACAAATCAAATTTAAACAATTAAATAATATATATGGATAATAATTGTCGTTCAGGCCTATCATTTCAGCCTATAACGATCTCAATTTACAGGGAAGTTGCAGTGATGATTTAACAATAAATAAGCATTAAATAATATAACTGCAACTATATTACAACAGATAAACAACTGATGAGGTGTCAATTTAAAATGGGGTTTAACATCATATGTTATATTATAGACAGATAAAATTTAATAAATAATTTACAAATACACTTGTGATAAATCACGGATATATAGGTATGTTTGTCTGGTGAGAAATACTCACCTGAATGCTGCAGAAAAATTTGATTCAAAACGAAAATCCCGAAATAAGAGTATAGAAAGCACGATCAATTCACAGCGGAAGCAACGACTTGATCAAAATCTAGAAGAAAATCCAAATAAAACCAATACGCGACTTCAATTTACGGTTAAAGCAAATATTTTGAAACAACTGGAACGAATGGAGTAAAAGAAATTTTGGTTCAACTTTTGCTCGACTGCCTCACCCCACATCCCGACCCCAACTTCATAGGCTTGGCAATACTATTTATTATTATTATTATTATTATATATATATATATATATATATATATATATATATTCCAATGGCATGTCCAACTTATCTAGTTTGAAAAATATGTATTTACACAAAACTTGCGTCTCTGCCTAAGGCAAACTCTTTCTGTTCATAAATACAACACGTTTCTGCCACTTTAATTTCAAAACATTATCGAATTCAGAAACATTAAAATTTAAATTTTAAACCATTCTTAACTTATAAAATCATATTCCTGCTTCAGAAAAATGTTCATTTGGATACCATTTATCTTATGATTAAATAAAACAAATTTTTAAATAAAATATCCAAATTTACTATGAATCATTTGTAAGTCAGAATTTCCCAATTTTACTTAACTTGTATATATATTTTTCCAAATAACTTTACATTTAATTTAAAAATACCCACTATCTAAATAAAACTAAATTCTCACTAATTTACTTAACTTAACAATTTTATTTAAAACCCAATTTCCAATTTTCAAGTTAAGTCATAAATGGAAATTTCACCTTTCCATTTGAAAACAACATTTTCAATTATTTACTTACAAAACACATCCGTTCCATAATTTTTTTTCCCTTTTATAGTTAATATACACTAGATTTTCTTCACAAATTTATTCATTTAGACATCAATTCAACTATCATTCAAGTTAAATAAAAGTTATTCCAAAATGTTCCATTTCAACCGTCTTTCATTTTATCAATTCAAAGTACATTATTTATTATACCAAACATATCCATTTTCGGAAATAACTTTTATTAAAATTTCTAGGTTAGATTTCAACTCCATATTAAATCAAATTTAATTATTATGTCATTTATCGTAAATAAAATCTTTAAATTTACTTTAAAACCAATTATTAACTTACAAAAATTTAACTTATAGAAAACAAAACACCTTTAAAATTTTAAAGCCTTAAGTCAAATTTTTAGTTAAATTACATAAATTTTATTTCAAAAATACTTAATAATTTTTAGAAAAATATTATAATATATTAACCATGGGCTTGTTCGGGATATAAGCTCGGTTATGAAAACTTAGAGGGACGTGACGTGGTGGAGAAGTAGCCGAGCAAGGCAAAAGGGAAACAGTGAACAACAAGAAGAAGAAAGGGAAAAACTGGAAGAAGAAAAGAAAAAGTAAAACCATTACCTGATAGAGGCTTCGGCACAAAAGAAGAAGAAGGCTAAACTATGAGATGCAGAGGAAAGTTTTGGACGAGGCTATGTATTTATAAAGAGGAGTTGCTTTGTATGCAAGGAAGCAAAATATACACGTGAAAAATCAAGGCAAGTTATCTCGGTAAGATTTATGATTCCCAGTCTACGCAAATTTGATTGAGATAGCAGTGAATTTCGTACTAAATAAAAATGGAAGTGTTGATTTTTTTTTTTTAGATAAGGCTTGCGTGATTTACTTCCTAGTTTGGTTTGTTAGAATGGATAAGTCTGCGTGAAAAAAAATGAATACAGAGACATGCGCAAAAAATAAATGGTAAGAGGAAAATGCCAAAAATGTTAAAAGAATAAAATTTTATGTCACGCGCAAAGGAAGGCAAATTGATTTTTCTCTCGGATGTTATATGCGTGATTTACTGCAAGATATATGAAAATTTTGATTTCAACGTTATTTCTTTTTATTCTCTCCCCAATTAATAGTTGCGTGATTTATATGCAGAGACGAAATGGCAAGAGGAAATGTTTGTTTTGGCAAATGAGCAATTTCAGATATGTAAATGGCAAGGTAAGATTTGAATGCATGCGTTGATTTTGGGCAAAAGATTTATTCTTGATTAAAGAAACGACAAAGAAAAAAACTTGAAGATTTTTTGTGTTTATAATGAGCGAGATAAATTGATTGCTGTTGAATTTTTTTTTTAAAAAGGATGCTACAAAACTTTTCAGCAAGATTTTGGAACGAAAAGTTTTATACAAAAATTAAAACCCTAATGAAAGCTATGGAAAAAGGTAACGTTTTGCTATACAAACTACTGACTGATTTATAAATCCATATAGATATTGCAGTATGCGTTTTAAAATACGCCAAACCGACGCAATACAATACGCCCAAAATTTATGCAAAAGTAACATTTTTAGTTTATACGTTTATACGTTACTTATACCATTACAATGCGTGCCCTTTTTAAATTTGAAATTATTAGTTTATTAATATGCTATAAATTCTTAACATTTATTACTAAATTAAAAAGATAAAACTTTGGTTACATCTCTCTCTGATTCTTATTACCCTAAAAAGGCGAATTATTATCCAAATGGACCAAATATTACAAAATTTTAAAGCAAGTATATAATCCAATTTTTTATTTTTTTATTTTTATTCCCATTTAGAGTTATCCTTTAAACAAAGTGAAACTTTCATTTATTATTTAGCATTTTGGAAATGATTTGATCAAATTAAAATATATATAAATTGGGAAGTAAATTTTACTGGAAAGAGAAAAATAACGTAAGAGATATGAGTAAAGAGAAAAACGCATATGAAATAGGCAAGCAGATAGGAGAATGGATACTGCGCATGACTGAGATTTAGGAGAAAATTGTGTTTTGAAAAATGCAAGAAATAAATTTTGTTGAATGGAAAAAAAATCTATGGAAATCAAATTTTTAAAGTAATGCGTTGAATTTAGAGGCAACATATTTGATTTGAACGCTAGAATATTCCTTCCCTCTAAAAACACATGCCACTGATAAATTTACTCATTTACACTAAGGTCATATTTTAAGAATGTATACCATAGCCATAATATTTTATGCCCAAAATATACCGAAATAACGGATTAAAATTCTATACGTTTTCTTATATATATATATATGTATGTATATATATATATATGTATGTATATATATATGTATATATATATATATATACGGTATTTATTCCCTAAATTTAGGTGTCATTTTTAATGCGTAATTACCCAGTTCATTTATACAGTAAAAAAATTTCGAAATTCTAACCGTGCTGAGACTCGAACTCGTGACCTGTCGTGAATAGCCCAGATGTCTTAACCACCTAAGATATTAATGTTTTCTTAATTAAAATTGATTTTTCTAGAAATTAAGTTATTTACCATCTTCGACAAAAACCCCAAATTAAAGTTAATTCTTAACCATGTCAAAATTTCAGTGATCTTATTATTTAATTAAAAATTTGGTCAATTGTTTTTATTTTTAATCATTTTAAAATTTAGATTTTTATATAATAAACCCCAAAATTTTTAAAATACAAGTGAAAAATACTTGTTAAAAATTTGGGCTGTTACACTCTCCCCCACTCAGAACTTTTCGTCCTCGAAAAGGAAGAAGGTAGGGGAATAGAAACAACCTGAAAGAAAACTAAATTGAAATTAAATTAGAATCATTAATCTAAACAATAAAAATTCAATTTTAAATTAATCATTGATTTCATATATTTATACTCAAAATTTTAACATTTATTTATTTACATATTTACTTGTATAATATCCCTACACTAAAAAAAATCATTCATTTTTTTTTATCCAAATTTTACACAAGGTATTATAACATTCTAATTTAAAATGTTTAATTTTAATCCAAATTTGAAATGGTAATTTAACTTAATTGTTAAAGTAAATTTACCATTTCCCAAAATAAACTAAATTCTCCATTTAGTTTCTTCTTTATTCCAAACTATAATTAAATTTATTTCTCTCAATATATTTTTCTCATCTATGTCAAATATGTTTACACTTATTACAACTGTTTAAATTTATTCTTAGTTCCTTAACATCATTTTATATTGAAAATTATTCCATTACCCTTTTATTTTATTTACCTCTGTTAATCTTTTTATAACTAGAATTTAAGTGTATAACATTTATTATAACCACTCAAATTTTATTTATAAATCTTTTTATATTGTATAATATCCAATTACATTGATAACTTCTGAAAATCAAGGTAGGTTATATTGAAATGAAATTGAGTATTATACAAATAAAACTTTCAAATTCAATTATCTCATGTTGGAATTATTTATTCAAAAAATTTGATTTTGATTTTTTTTATTGAAATTATTCCTCAAGATAAAATTTTAAGAATTAAAACTCAAATAAATATATGTACATAATATGTCAAATCAAATTTAAATCATATATATCTATATATTATAAATCAAGTCATATTTAGAGATTCAAATCAATTAAATTCTCAAGGTAACACTATAGCAAGACTACAGAATGGTCTTTTCACTTCGAAACTCGAAAATGAATGTCGATGATGTTGCTGTCAATACCGAAATTATTTCCTAGCGACAAAGAGAAGAGCACTGATTTTTAAACCTTTAAAATTCTTTGGAAACAAATTTTTATTCGAAAATATTTTAAATAATATCTCCCTTTAAAATTTTAACACAAGGTTTGAAACCATCGAAAATTGAATCCTCAAGTTCTGGTTTTAAATTCATTTCTGTTTCTAAATTAAATTATAACCATTCAATTATTTATATTAGACAAAACACATGGTCTATAAAACCAAAAATAAAATCAAAACTATTATCTCTTGACAACTAGTTAAATTAATTATAAAATTCTGAAAATTATACTTATATATAATATTAGATTTTTCCCAAATATAGGAATAAATTTTTCAAAACAAGGATAGAGATTTAAATTTGATGGATTCAAATCAAAGAGAATTTTGATTTAAAGATAAATTGGAATCAGAAGATCCGATGATTAAATAATAGAATAAGGAACTAGATAGGTTTATATAAATCGCGGGCAACCTTAACCTGGTCAACCGTGACTTAAAGAGTCAGATCAAATGTAGATTTACCATTCGATCCGAAGAGATAGAGTTCGGAATAACCAAAGATACTAGCATCTAAACCGAGGTTAAATATAAATCTCTGGTGAATCAATGCTAATTGTAAAGGAGTTTCACCCCTTTATTAGAATATTGGCGAGACCGCTAACTCACTATAAAGATCATCCGAAGTGGAGTTATGGGATACTCCAGAATCGAAAGAAAATGAATAGTGAGGGACACGAATGAACTTCGAAACCGCAGGGAACGTTCCAAAATTCAAAGGAAATCGAATCAAAAGGAAGAGATTCAAGCTCGAATGAAAGTGATTCTGTAAATCAAATTTACCATACATTTTAAGTTTTGCCTAGAGCCAAAGCTCCGATACCAAATGTAACGGCCCGATATTTTCAACCATTCGCATCCGCACATGTCGGACTTGAATTGTTCAAAATACCGCGTTGTAAATAAATTTTTGGCAAAACTCAGAATATGCAGTAAATAAATCACAGACACAGATATCAGAAATCTCACAGCGGAATTTAAAATACTTAATGGTTCGTGAAGCCACTAAAAATCTCAAGCAAATAAAATTTTTACATGGTTTAGGATCTCCAATACAGTTTAAAATATCAATAGAAATCCAAATATTCCAAAGTCTCCATTACATAAATAAGATATAGACTGAAAGATTTTGCCAACAGCTCGAAAGGTCTACAGAATGTCCTAGCTCCGGGAAGAAAACTGAAACTGCAACTCAGGCTGACCCGAGCATAAAATAAAATATAAACACTCGAGTCAGGACATGCATACTTATATAGTGTAAGTTAATTCAAGTGTACTGTAATATAGAGCAAGTAACTTAAAGGATGCTTGGGACTACCCATCCTCTAAGGATCCGTTAAACTATTTACTATGTAGTAATACATCGCTATTATAATAGTGTCTATTTGTAAATTAAACTTACTTTTAAATAGCGTTAAGGCTTTACATTTTCCATCTTAACACAAAATAATGCCAATAGTCTATACAGTATCGTAATACCTCCTGATCGAGAAGCTACCAGAGGATACTCCATAGGTACGACACAAATAGAAACTCGTAGAAGGCTCGCTATGGTAGGTGACACGGCACAACTAGGCAATGCCAGGGTAGATATACCAATTGCTATCCGTACCGATAGAAACGCGCAGCGCGCAGCTACCGCCCACCTCGAACAACACTCCCAAATCAAAGGTGCGCACCAAAACAATCACAAAAGTAATAGAGTGGCATACGAAGAAGTGCGTCCGATCAGTGGTGCTACCTCATTAATCCTAGAATCGCTCCTGTTTTAGCCACCTTATGCCAACTCACGGAAGTCGGGTCCACGTATTTACCTCAAGGAAAACGTCACCACCATCCTACTTCATTCTGGAATCTCCACCGCGTACACGGTTGGTAAAGTGGTTTTCGGTATCGACAGAGAGTATGCCAGATATCCGATCCCGGTCTCATTCACAACCAAACGTTATTATAACCCGTGGTTACAGCTTTTAAAAATTGTATTTATACTTTGAAATCAAAATTTTTTTCAAATACCTTCAATATCAAATATTGTTTGTAAACATTGGTCATTTTATAAAATACCATTTAAATCTATTCAATTTAATTAGAAATTTATTTGCCTTTTTCTCCCTTTAAAATTAAATTCTTCCATTTAAAACCATTCAAAGTCAATTCCTTATTTTTTATTAATTACATATTAACTTCCAAAATTTAAACCCATTTCCCCAAAGATTATTTCCATAAATTTATTTTTAAATAATTAAAATCCCAGTTTCTGTAGCACTTATGAAATGCTACGTAAAGTCTATAGGTTAAAACAGTTCGTTTATAAAAGACAGCATTTAAGTGCTGTAATAGACTATTAAACCATCAAGTTTTAAATTCCCAAATATAACTTTTTATCAATTATTTACTTAACTTAAACCTTATTTTTAACAAAATTCAGAAATTCCCAAAATAAGTTATATTCCAAAATTTATTTAAACATTTATTTATTTATTTAACATTTTTAACTCATTCAAAACATTATAAATCTTATAAAAATCCTTTAAATATATTTAAACCAGAATATTATAAACTTCCATTTTAAAATAAATTTAAAATATTTCAGAAAAACATTATATAAACCACGGGTCTGTATATAGTTTTCTAGCCTAGGTCAAGTGATACGGATTTATATCATTTCAATCCGCAATTTACAAAACCCCGGGTTCTATCATTTCAAACCCACAATCCCAAGTTAACAAATCAAATTTAAACAATTAAATAATATATATGGATAATAATTGTCGTTCAGGCCTATCATTTCAGCCTATAACGATCTCAATTTACAGGGAAGTTGCAGTGATGATTTAACAATAAATAAGCATTAAATAATATAACTGCAACTATATTACAACAGATAAATAACTGATGAGGTGTCAATTTAAAATGGGGTTTAACATCATATGTTATATTATAGACAGATAAAATTTAATAAATAATTTACAAATACACTTGTGATAAATCACGGATATATAGGTATGTTTGTCTGGTGAGAAATACTCACCTGAATGTTGCAGAAAAATTTGATTCAAAACGAAAATCCCGAAATAAGAGTATAGAAAGCACGATCAATTCACAGCGGAAGCAACGACTTGATCAAAATCTAGAAGAAAATCCAAATAAAACCAATACGCGACTTCAATTTACGGTTAAAGCAAATATTTTGAAACAACTGGAACGAATGGAGTAAAAGAAATTTTGGTTCAACTTTTGCTCGACTGCCTCACCCCACATCCCGACCCCAACTTCATAGGCTTGGCAATACTATTTATTATTATTTATATATATATATATATATTTCCAACGGCATGTCCAACTTATCTAGTTTGAAAAATATGTATTTACACAAAACTTGCGTCTCTGCCTAATGCAAACTCTCTCTGTTCATAAATACAACACGTCTCTGCCACTTTAATTTCAAAACATTGTCGAATTCAGAAACATTAAAATTTAAATTTTTAACCATTCTTAACTTATAAAATCATATTCCTGCTTCATAAAAATGTTCATTTGGATACCATTTATCTTATGATTAAATAAAATAAATTTTGAAATAAAATATCCAAATTTACTATGAATCATTTGTAAGTCAGAATTTCCCAATTTTACTTAACTTGTATATATATTTTTCCAAATAACTTTACACTTAATTTAAAAATACCCACTTCCTAAATAAAACTAAATTCTCATTTATTTACTTAACTTAACAATTTTATTTAAAACCCAATTTCCAATTTTCAAGTTAAGTCATAAATGGAAATTTCACCTTCCCATTTGAAAACAACATTTTCAATTATTTACTTACAAAACACATCCGTTCCATAAATTTTTTTTTCCTTTTATAGTTAATATACACTAGATTTTCTTCACAACTTTATTCATTTAGACATCAATTCAATATGATTCAAGTTAAATAAAAGTTATTCCAAAATGTTCCATTTCAACCGTCTTTCATTTTATCAATTCAAAGTACATTATTTATTATACCAAACATATCTATTTTCGGAAATAACTTTTATTAAAATTTCTAGGTTAGATTTCAACTCCATATTAAATCAAATTTAATTATTATGTCATTTATCCTAAATAAAATCTTTGAATTCACGTTAAAACCAATTATTAACTTACAAAAATTTAACTTATAGAAAACAAAACACCTTTAAAATTTTAAAGCCTTAAGTCAAATTTTTAGTTAAATTACATAAATTTTATTTCAAAAATACTTAATAATTTTTAGAAAAATATTATAATATATTAACTATAGGCTTGTTCGGGATATAAGCTCGGTTATGAAAACTTAGAGGGACATGACGTGGTGGAGAAGTAGCCGAGCAAGGCAAAAGGGAAAGGGAGAACAACAAGAAGAAGAAAGGGAAAAACTGGAAGAAGAAAAGTAAAAGTAAAACCATTACCTGATAGAGGCTTCGGCACAAAAGAAGAAGAAGGCTAAAATATGAGATGCAGAGGAAAGTTTTGGACGAGGCTATGTATTTATAAAGAGGAGTTGCTTTGTATGCAAGGAAGTAAAATATACACGTGAAAAATCAAGGCAAGTTATCTCGGTAAGATTTATGATTCCCAGTCTACGCAAATTTAATTGAGATAGCAGTGAATTTCGTACTAAATAAAAATGGAAGTGTTGATTTTTTTTTTTTTTTAGATAAGGCTTGCGTGATTTACTTCCTAGTTTGGTTTGTTAGAATGGATAAGTCTGCGTGAATAAAAATGAATACAGGGACATGCGCAAGAAATAAATGATAAGAGGCAAATGCCAAAAATGTTAAAAGAATAAAATTTTACGTCACGCGCAAAGGAAGGCAAATTGATTTTTCTCTCAGATGATATATGCGTGATTTACTGCCAGATATATGAAAATTTTGATTTCAACGTTATCTCTTTTTATTCTCTCCCCAATTAATAGTTGCGTGATTTATATGCAGAGACGAAATGGCAAGAGGAAATGTTTGTTTTGGCAAAGGAGCAATTTCAGATAAGTAAATGGCAAGGTAAGATTTGAATGCATGCGTTGATTTTGGGCAAGAGATTTATTCTTGATTAAAGAAACGGCAAAGAAAAGAACTTGAAGATTTTGTGTGTTTATAATAAGCGAGATAAATTGATTGCTGTTGAATTTTATTTTATTTTAAAAGGATGCTACAAAACTTTTCAGCAAGATTTTGGAACGAAAAGTTTTATACAAAAATTAAAACCCTAATGAAAGCTATGGAAAAAGGTAACGTTTTGCTATACAAACTACTGACTGATTTATAAATCCATATAGATATTGCAGTATGCATTTTAAAATACGCCAAACCGACGCAATACAATACGCCCAAAATTTATGCAAAAGTAACATTTTTAATTTATACGTTTATATGTTACTTATACCATTACAATGCGTGCCCTTTTTAAATTCGAAATTATCAGTTTATTAATATGCTATAAATTCTTAACATTTATTACTAAATTAAAAAGATAAAACTTTGGTTACATCTCTCTCTGATTCTTATTACTATAAAAAGGCGATTTATTATCCAAATGGACCAAATATTACAAATTTTTACAGCAAGTATATAATCCAATTTTTTATTTTTTTATTTTTATTCCCATTTAGAGTTATCCTTTAAACAAAGTGAAACTTTCATTTATTATTTAGCATTTTGGAAATGATTTGATCAAATTAAAGTATATATAAATTGGAAAGTAAATTTTACTGGAAAGAGAAAAATAACGTAAGAGATATGAGTAAAGAGAAAAACGCATATGAAATAGGCAAGCAGATAGGAGAATGGATACTGCGCATGACTGAGATTTAGGAGAAAATTGTGTTTTGAAAAATGCAAGAAATAAATTTTGTTGAATGGAAAAAAAATCTATGGAAATCAAATTTTTAAAGTAATGCGTTGAATTTAGAGGCAACATATTTGATTTGAACGCTAGAATATTCCTTCCCTCTAAAAAAACATGCCACTGATAAATTTACTCATTTACACTAAGGTCATATTTTAAGAATGTGTACCATAGCCATAATATTTTATGCCCGAAATATACCGAAATAACGGATTAAAATTCTATACGTTTTCTTATATATATATATATATATATATATATATATATACGGTATTTATTCCCTAAATTTAGGCGCCCTTTTTAACGCGTAATTACCCAGTTCATTTATACACTAAAAAAAAATTTGAAATTCTGACCGTGCTGAGACTCGAACTCGTGACCTGTCGTGAATAGCCCAAATGTCTTAACCACCTAAGCTATTAATGTTTTCTTAATTAAAACTTGATTTTTCTAGAAATTAAGTTATTTACCATCTTCGACAAAAACCCCAAATTAAAGTTAATTCTTAACCATGTCAAAATTTCAGTGATCTTATTATTTAATTAAAAATTTGGTCAATTGTTTTTATTTTTAATCATTTTAAAATTTAGATTTTTATATAATAAACCCCAAAGTTTTTAAAATACAAGTGAAAAATACTTGTTAAAAATTTGGGCTGTTACAACAACACTTAGGGTTAGCGGACGATAGAATTTCATAAGCAGAACATTCTTATTTGTAAGGTGTTCAATCTTCGAAACAACTACACGAATAGAATTCGACACAATACACAAGTCAGTGAGACTCGTGGTCATGCAACATAAGAGAATTAACAATCAAGATTAGACCTCAAAGATACAAAGAAATTGGGTTACCTGGAACATATCATAATAACCAAAACTGAACAGAAAACGGTGCATGGAAGCAATCGAACCAAGGCTCCAGTGATAGTAGATGGCCCTATATAACTAGGAGCCAACTTTCCGAATATACTGAAACGCACTTAACTCCTTTAAAGGAGTAACACAAATAAGTACAATCATCAAAAGAGGATTAAACAAAAGATAGGTGGGATTTCAAGCTACCACCTTAACACATGATTGCATGAATGCAAGTCATCACAAGAACCGCACTAAGGCCAAGAATGGATACAAGAAATTTTCCCAAAAATTTGTTATAAGAGTTTTCACTCAAATCTACTTTCTTTTATACAAAAAACTCAGACTTCAATACTATAAAACTTTTAAAGTCTCTTATATAGATTTTCAATTCAACCTTATTTACTTTAAATTTAAAGTAAATTAAATTAGAGTTGTTCCATACTCTAATTCCAAAATAAATATATTACAATAATCAATATTTTTTTCCACAAAATTTATCAAATTTTGAACCATTTTACTTTAGGATTTAAAAGGACACTTATTAGATCCTTCATTGATGACTCTAAATATTCACTAATTAAATTTCTTATAATTTTTCTAAATGTTAATTTTTCGAAAAAATTTGACGGGGTCTTCTTTGCATGGAGAGCCTTTACAATTTTATAAATATGAATTATATATATACATCGACCAAAAGATCGGAACACAATATATACATACATATACATACATATATATATATATATATATATATATATATATATATATATAATTCTTAACACATAAACACTTAGCAATTCATATCTTTCATTTTTAGTGTTTCAAATGCAAGCATGCTTACTTTTATACTTATTATTTTGCTAATTAATCATTCAAATATCTTCTTGCACCTGCACTTAACTTATTGAAACATATTAGCATGCACTTATAATTATATGAAGCACTAAAATCATAGTTTAAATAAGACGACAAATCAAAACTTCAAAATTTTCAAATTTAGGCCTGCTACAAAGACTCAGGCTTTTGACATAGTAAAACTCACAATCCAAAAATTCTTGTAAAATAAAAGTTATTCTACTCGGTACAAGCTTTCTATCGATATAAAGATCATCAAAATCGGATTTAGGTTTTGAAAGTTATGCCCAATTTACATTCAGCTTTAAACTCAGAAATTATAAAAGCGTATAGAGATGTCCATCAGTTTTCAAACTCAGTTTTGAATAACCAAACTGCAAAATTTTAAAGATCATACAAATTAGATTTCTAGCTTACTGAAAGCACTCTCTTTTGCAAAAAGAATGGGCTCATTTGGATTTGTAAATCATAAGTTATCGCTGTTTTAAAACAGCACTTTTCAATCAAAATTTTCCGACACGAGAACTTTTATTGTCAAAATTTTCAAACAGTTATCAAAACCAGACTACATAATTTTTAGATCAAAAATCTTTTCTCTAAAACATTTATTGCATGATCGTTTTCTCCGGAAAGCCAAGACTTACACTATAATACATACAATAAACTTTTAAAATGGTTTACAAGGAAAAAATTTCCCAATTAACAAACAAGTCTTTTAAAAGAAGACTCATATTTTATTTAAGATAATTACTTTCTTATATTAGTAAGAAAAAATTATCTATCCAAACTAGACTTTGGAATTACATATTGATTTTTTTTAATTGCTTTCACAATTAAAAATCTTATCTTGCTGCTCTGTTCATTATTATTTCTAGCTTTTCACAAAAAATTGCATTTTATAATAAATGAATCCTTTATATTCAATTTTCACTTGATCCACAAAACTAAACATTTATTTTATTATCACTTAGAACTAGACAAGGTTGATACTTAATTAAAACTTGTTTTCAATTGATCTTCACAGATACATAATTAACAAGTTTTTAACACTATTTAAATTCATAATCAAACTTACTCTAATGGTTTTGCTCCTTACTAAATTTCACGCTAATTCAAAAGTACCAAATTAGCATTTTCTTAAATTTTCCCAAAGGCATAATTTTTTTTGCTTGTTGTTAATCAAACGATTAAATGTTTAAACTAATCTTCATAACTATCCTTTTACTTTTTACTAAATCTCATTCTAATCAATATTTCAGTTTTCTAAACAATTCATTTTCTTAATTTGAATACTTTGTTTTATTAATCACTATCACATGATAGTTTCATCCAATCAAGGCATTTCCTTAATTAAAATTATTTTCCATATAAATGAATTAGCATAAGGTAATATTTTCCAAAAATACTTTATCCAAAAGCTTACTTAAGCATTATAAATTTTCCATGTATGTAAAATTTCACAAACATGTACTATAAACAATAATGAATATAATTTATTTAAATGAAATCATATTTAAATTTTCCAATTACCAGTTTATAAAATGATAACATTTAACTAATACATTTGCAGTGAATGATATTTCAAGGACTGCAAAGTTGACCAAGATCAACATTGCCACTCCATTTCCCTCTATGTCACACTATTTCCATAGGTCCCTTAAGTATGTATATAAAATGCTTATCTCAAATGGCAATTTAGAATTTTAAAAATCTTTGCAATATCTATATATTTTTGCATTCAACATCCATACTAGTAAATATTATTTATTGCCATTTCAAAAGCATGTATCACATCGCCTCGTAAGCGTTTAGGAATCCCTATCGATAACGCTGATCAGACGCATCGACCAGAATTCATAAAATGCTTATTAGCCAATTGACACAAGAAATTATAAAAACTCTTTTGATTTCTAAAGAAATTTTAAACTTGGTTATAACAATGTTTATTTTCAAAACATAAAACATTTTCTTATTATACAACCATACAATCAATTCATAAAACTATCAAGTTATATACATAAGTATATCTTTTGTTAGAAAATTTTCCATTCACATGGATGCTTTCTTTCCCAAAAATTCTTTTAGTAATTTTATTTCTTTAAAATGCATCCATGAAATTCCTAAATATTAAATTTTTATTTCATTTTAACCTTTGGTTAAATACTACTTATGTATTAAATTTCATTTTCAAAATTTAATCCTTCTAATAATTCTTGCGGCAGCTACAACTTGAAGACAGCGCAAGTTCTTATTATTTGCATTGAGTAGGTTTCTAACTCTCAATTATATCACCTACTCAATATTATTTCAACAATTACTATGCTAACACACATTCCTGCAATTATCAGGCAAACAAGCATTTATTAAAAACAAAGCATTAAATTTGCCCAGCAAAAACAGTCACACTATTTCCGCTGCACAACTCTAATCACTAAGGATCAAAACACATAATTTAAATCTAAGCAATCTGAGGTCTAATTTTTACTATTTTAAAAATAGTGATATTTAAAACCCTTATAGTATTTTCAAACTTATTATCCATTCTAAGAAAATGAAAAAATAAAAAAACTGTAGGCACGATTGAGGAATTTGTAACACTTGTGTTACACTTTGATGTACCGTAATATGTGTTTCTGTTCTGTGTTTATCATATTTTGTCCTGAACTCAGCTCTGATACCAAGCTGTAACGCCCCACCCCGAGACCCACATTAACAAAGGGCATTACTGGGTAATACTGTCTGCTAATGTAGAGAATATGGTTGGATAGGAGCGACCATCTATAGCCTTGTCTTAAATATCTAGTGAATACGTCGACAATGCCATTTTTTTCTGATTCAAGTGGATCGACATATCCAATAAATACTTAATACAAAGCCATAGGTGGCTATAGGATCTATCAGAACAAAATACAATAACTTAAATGCAAAACACATCATAGAATAGCAGATAATCCCATAGATACACACATACACAGATACATCACAAAGTATACAAAATGATACATCACATATGTGGTATGACGACCACAGTACAAACACGAATCAAAAGAATATACATATCGGAGTAGCAAACCAAAGGACTACACAAAAAGCTACAACAAAAAGGGCTAGCAGAATAGTCCATGCAGAAGCAGAATTGGCTAAGTCCAAAAGTACCTAACCTGAAACACTTCGGTCTGACCCGAGTATAAAATACACGGGTCAGTCTAGCTAAACGAATCAGTAAAAAGTGATAGTGGAATAATAGAGCATAATGATATTCTTCTTAAACAAGAAGAAACAATAAGAAAGTTAACCATAGACATATGGGGGATACACATCATGTATGGCATATATAATTACACTAGGTGATAAAATGTGATTGCTTCAATAAGCATAAAACATAAAGGGGACGAAAATCTCATGAATCACTAAAATGTAGCATGTCTCATATCATCAGCAATCATAAATCAAATAAGAATAGTTGAGGGAATAATATGATGTAAACTCCTAAAAGAGTATTCTCAAACCCGCCATATCGGCAACTCTAAGGAAAACATAAGCAAAAGCCATCTCGACATAAGCCATAAGGCAAATGTCAACAAAGAGATAAAAATCTCATACAACGCCAAAAGGCAAATCGCAAAAATAGCGCCAATAGGCAATCTCAATATACATATACGCCAAAAGGCAAATCTCAACACGCCAGTGTAGGCAATGAAAACCTCAAAAGAACTACCAAGAGTCCAAAATCCCAAAGTAATCGCCACCGAATGGTTCAAAGGACCTATTCCAAAATGACGACATACAAGGGTAAAAATCATCTCAAAAAGGTTTTACACGTGCTATTTTTGCCGAGTACGGTTTCACATAATAGATACATCGTCCAAAGGCAAACGTCAAAAGACAAATACGCCGCAATGGCAAATATGCCGCAATGGCAAACGTCCGAAGACAAATATGCCACAATGTCAAACGTCCGAAGACAAATACGCCGCAATGGCAAATGACCCCAAGGTCCATTACTGGCACGTCAACATGCAAATGTGTCACAAACTCTCGGAAAGGAACCCGAAAAGTGTTAATGTGTGTCCCATACCACCCATTCGCACTAAACGGTTTTACTAACCGCGAGTAAATTTCACACTCAAAGCAGTAGAAGGTTCATCTCATATCATCGGTAAACTAGACCCGTAGGCCAAAACGATCAAACAGACAAGTTAGGAATTAACCGAAAGGATAAACGCACGTATCCTATGCTATGCGTTTTACCCAAACGTTTAACTCTCCTTCTCATTCGCTCGACAGTGCAAAAACTTATTTCGAAAACCATTTGGAAAACATATTTGAAAATTCCCCTTATTATAAGGAACAAATATGTTTTATACTTGAAAATACTTTAAAATATTATATAACAATTATATTTATATCCCCTAAATTTTAAAAATCATTTCAAAAAGAATTGGAGAAAACCGTGCTCGAAAACGACCAAAAACAAGCAAAATTCCACTCAACCTAAAATTCAAATTTAAATTCAAATTAAATTCATATAATTCAAGATTTGAATTCAAAATTCATCAAAACTGGGCTAAACTATTGAAAGGCATCATAGCCCTCAAAATACTTCAGGAATATCACAAAAACATGAGCAGATGTCAAAAATCGGACGGAAAAATGACATAAAACACTTAGCCAAAATAATATTAAATAATAATTTCACAAGCCAATTTGTTTGAAAAATACTTTAAAATTCCTTATAAAACCCGTGCACGAAATCTAGAGAGAAAACACAAGAATTCGGCAAAAAATATTAAAAACGGCGGAAATTATTCAAGTATAAAAACCGCTGAAAACACGCTGCGAACCCAAGTTCGACAGCAGGTTTGGACCTGAAAACAGAATTCAAATGAATTGACATTTTGTAATAATATTGTTTAACATTCCTACTCCACTCTGCAAAAAGATTCACACAATTACCGCTTGAAACGAAGAAATTGCGTCGTTCCGACGTTGGACTAAAACCACTGTAAACTGCTGTGTAAAAACAGTGCAAAGGTTCAACTTCGACGATGAGTTCGAAGGGGCAAATGAATCCAGATCTTGGTGAAATTTTGTAGAAACGTATACTAATTCTTCTCCTTCGATCTGCAAAAAGAATTGTTCAAATCCGATTTTAAACGAAGAATCTCCGTCATTTCAAAGTCGGACCAAAACAAGGTTTAAAACATTGAATTACAGCAAGCTGCGAGTACAAGTTCGACAGTAGTTTAGAAATTGATAACCAACACAGATTGTCATTAAAATTTGTAGGAATGTAAATCAACACTCCTACTTAAATCTGCAAAAAGAATCACTTAAATCCGATATGAAACGAATGAGTTATGATTCCTCAAACATGGATTCAGGCTATGTTTGCAACAGTTCAAAAACCAAAAATGTACAGGCCTGAAACCATCCTAGGTTCAACTTCCAGGCATAAAACAGAAAAACAAATGATATCGGATTGAGCTCAAAATTGGTAGGCACATAGTAGAAAACTTCATCTTTCAAAAAAAGAATCATTGAATTCTAGTAAGAAATGAATGAGTTATGCGGCCTCAAACATGGACTCGGGCTATGTTTGCAGCAACTCAAAACAACTATAGGCAAAAATCTGTGCCTGAGCCAATTTTGCAGCAACATTTTGAACATTCAAACGACAATATATTTCAACCAAAATTTTCAAAAATGAAGTTCAATATGCAAGCTATCAAATGCAAGAAATCCGACAGCATTTCGTTGCCGGAACCAAAAGATATAAACATGTAAAAAAGCAACCCAAACTAGATTTGCAAAAAGAAAATTATCAACAAAAATAATAATTACAAAAGCTCAAATTTTGATTTTTCAAGCTTTTCTTTAGCTAGAAATTGTGATTTTATCACTCACCTTGCTGTAGTTGCACAAATACTCGGATTTAAGCAAAAAGATTGAAGTTTTGGAGTGATTCTTGCCTTCAAGAACCTGTAGAAACCAATATACCGACATGCAAAGGAAAGTAATACCATTAACCAATCTATCCTCAAATCAATTAAGATTTCTTGATGTAATTTTCAGTTTTGGAAGAGATTACCTTTAGATTTACTCTAAATAGATAAAATCTCAGTTTGTTTGAAGAAGTATGAAAATTTAAAACATTGATTTTGAGAAGAAGAAAAAAGTGAACTTTCTTTTACAAGCAGGAGGAAGAAGAAGAGAGCAATTATTGTACGTACAGTAATTGTTTCTCACCTTCTCAATACCTGATTAAGTAGGCTAACGGGCCTTTTGAACACAACTAAAGAAATAGATTAACTAGCCTAAGTAATTAAATCACATACTTAAGCAATTGCTCATATATTCATCTTATGTTATAAAACAATACGTTTTTCTTCAAATTTTCATACAAACAAAATATGTAAACTTATATACATATGAAATAAAACATTTTACCTCATATAAAAGATAATTTATATTTTTAAAACATTTTTTTATTATTAAAATTCTTTATTTTACAAAAAACACAATTTTCACAAATAAATGGACAAAACATTACTTTAAACTTCTAAATTCCACGTAAATATTTTTCTTGCTTAGAAAAATATAAATAACTATTCTAACCACAAATTTATAATTAAAACTCATTTTTAAATCAATTTCCACCTTTTTATTTGATTAAACAACCTTCAAAATTCAAATACTTCTTTTAAAAATTATTAGAAGAAGTAATTAGAAATAATTAATACAATCATTGCATTTTCTCTAAATAAAAGCTATTTTCTCATTTATTATTAACCCAAACAAATAAAATAAAGTTTCAAACTTTATTTTCTCATTTTATTCCAAAATTCGTTTTTTATTCCAAATAAACAATTTAATTTCTCCAATTTTATTTTAATTCACAATATTAAAATATAACTACCATTATAATTAAATATTTACAGGTAATCTCCAAAATCAGGGTTGTTACATGGAAAGTATAGCAACCCGTAAATTTTGATAAATAAATTGGTTAATTTAATTTAATTTTTGCAATTAAATTTAGGAAGAATTTTTTTTTATAATTAATAATGAAGCAAATGTTGAAAATAGAATGAAACCATGGAAATTAAAGCTATGTATTAACAGTTGAAATAAAATTACGAATAATTGAAGTAATGCAAATTATTATACTAGGCTAAGAATTGAATATAAGAAAACAATGGTAAATAGTGAATTAATTTAATGAATTAATAATATTAAATAGTAAATTGAATTAAATCAATGTCCTGTAGTAATTGAAATATTGTTAGGGAATGAAAACTTATAAAGGTAAGCATTTAATTTACCAATGCAATAATATTATGATTTATAGTAACTGAATGTAAATAAATGGTAATAATGTTAATGCAAGGTAAAAAATGCTATTTTAAGTTAATAATAAATGAATGGAAAGAAATTCAAATTTATGGAAATAAATTTAAATGGTATACTGGACTATGAATCGGACATAAGTGAATAGATGAAATATTGGATTTACCAAGGGAAGTTTTAGATAGTTAATGGAAATTGAATGGAATCGGTATTATGAAAATAAGTGGAGTAACGGAAGTGTGAATGTAAATTTAATAGAAATGGAAATTTATTGTAAGGTAGTAGTTGGTGAATTGGGAAATAAGTTCAAATTAAGATGAAAATAAGTGTATATTAGTGTAATGAAATAAAATTTACGTTATATATGGAATTATAATCTGAATTGATAAGTAACAAACTCATAAATGCAATTAAAAGCAAATAGGTGGCAATTAATATAGGTTACTTGTTTATTTTATATGTTAAATAAACTTTTGTAATCAATTGTAATAAATCTAAATTTAACATTTTGTTAAAGTAAATTAAAGTAACAATTGATGTAATAAAGGATGGCACCAAGGTAAATTAGTTAATTGGGTTTAAAATCTTAATTTATGAGTGAAATTGACAAATTTCAATATGATTTAATTATAGTAGTTATTACACAATAAGTGGAAATAAATTAGTTAATACGAATAAAGGTGAAAGTGGAAGTATCAATGTAATGAAACGTAAACAAATGTTAAATATGTTTATAGGACAATGATTGTTGAATAATAAGAATGAGAATCGGGGTTTATTTATTTCAATCGCATTTATCGTCATAACTTTTGCATACGATATCCGTTTTATGCACGGTTTCTTTTGTTTGGATCGTATCACTTGATGACGCTAGTTTGGACGAATTCTGAGACGGTCAAATTTTGGGTTTAAATTGGATTTAAATTCAATTTAAATTCCAAAAGGTGAGTGTTTTAACCCATTCATAACATCTGAAATTTCTTATGTTTGTTAAATTGATATATAATGTGATTTAAAATTTAATTATGATCGTTGGCATATTTTTAATCATCATTTCAGTTAATTTCATTTATTTAAATTAAATTGATATTTAATTTATTCATTGCATTTAAACTGCCAGTTAAATTGTTAATTAATTATTCATTGCATATAAACTGCCAGTTAAACAGTTATTTAAATTATTATTGAATATAAACTGCTATTTAATACATGTTGTTTATTATCCGTTCTATATTGATGCTATTGTTTGAATTTGATGATGATTGTGATAAATGGTTTATGGTTGATATTGGATGAATGGATGCTGAATTTTATATGGTTATAAACTGCAAGTTATTATGAATTTTCATTTCATTCAAGATTACGGTTTGAAATGATACATAACCGCATTTTTATTTTTAAATTGCGGATTGAATGCATATCACTTGACCATAGGATAGAAAATTTTATACAGACACCGCGGTATATATATAAAAATATTTTGAAATGATTTTCTATGTATTGTAAAGAAATATATATATGGTTTTATGAGATATTAATTTCGGATATTTGATAAAGGTCGTTTTATATATAGTTAAATTCTTTGTTTTAAGCTATGTATAATTTTTTTTAAAATATGAAGTAAGTTTAATAATAAAGTTGTTTTTATTAAAGTATATTATGGATAAGTATTTACTTAAATTATATTCTAATATAGAGTTTATATTGATTTCTATAAATCAAAGTTGAGAAGATAGTTTGAAATTGATTTGAGATTTTATTAAATTATGATATTATCGAAATTTAGAATTAAAAAGAATACGGTGTTATAACTAAATTCGGGTTTAAGATGATTAAGTGAATATATCTAGTCTAAATAAATTGAGGAATATTTAATTATCGAATTTGAAAGTTTTTTTAAAGGATAATGGATTTATTAAGTAAGTATTTCAAAACTAGATAATAGTATAGTGAATTTGGCACATATATATATATATATATATATATATATATATATGAGTTAAAAAAATTAGTTTTGAAATGGTGGAATATTTAAAACTTTGAAATATATGGAAATTTAAATGGTTTATTTGGGAATTCAAATCTGTATCTGGAATTGATTTGAGAAATTAAAAAGCTAATTTACTTTATAAAGTAATTTATTATTAAACCATTTTAGTATCGAAAATTATATTTCGAAGCTATGGGTTTAAGTTATATATAATTGAAAGTACTATGATTTAAAAAAAAGATATATTTGAAGTAAAAATGATATCATATTGATTTGGGTTTTAAAATAGAAATAATATCATATTTATATGGTTTTGAAATGGATATTTTATTTTGGTTTGAAGTATAATTATTTTAAAATGACCGTGGTTTTATAATAACGTATGGTTGTTGAAGAGACCGGGATCGGAAGTTCTCATACTCTCTGCCAACTCCGAAAACCACTTTAACAACCGTGTACGCGGCGGAGATTCCAGAATGAAGTAGGATGTTGGCGGCATTTCCTTTAAGTTAAATACGTGGTGGCTAAAATAGGAGCGATTGTTGGGCCAATGAGGTCATTCCTCTGATCGGACGCACTCCTACGATATTATACTCTGACATTTGGATCGATTCGGTGGCCACTTTTGATTTTTGATTTTGGGGGTGTTGTTCGAGGTGGGCGGTAGTAGCTGGTACACGTTACCACTAGCCCAGATGCGTAATTGGTATATCTACCTTAGCATTGCCTACTTATGTCGTGTCACCTACCCTATCGTGCCTTGTACGAGTTTGGATTTCTCCCGTAGCCCATGTGGTATCCTCTGGTGGCTTCCCGATCATAAAGGACCATGATGTTGGATGGACTACTGAGACTATTATGTATTAAGGGCTATATGGGTAACCCCTTAATGCTAAGAAAAAAGTAAGTTTATTTTACTATTTACACTATTATAACAGTGAAATATTACTACATAGTAAATAGTTTAACAGATCCTTAGGAGATATGAATGCCGAGCATCTCTTAAGTTACTACACTCATATTTATTTCTGTTAATTTAACTCACATAAGATATTTTAGTTCTTACTCGAGTGTTTTGTCCTTTTAATTCGCTCGGTTCAGCCTGAGCATTTCAGGATTCGAAGACTTTTATTCTGGAGGACGAAGATGAAGTTTTGTAGTACTATTTCCTACTATATTATATTGTTCCACTACACACTGTATTCCGCTGCATCGATTTTTATTTGTTCGTATGTGCAAGTCTGATATATTGTAGAAGTAAAATTAATATTTTGTAAACAACTTCATGAACTGTATATTTGATTATTATATTTTATCCTTCGGCTATGAGATTCTGTTTTGTTTTATTTCTTTCTTGTTTTTTTATTTACCCCATAATAGTCCGCCCTTTCATATGGTTTGAATTGACATCTGTGTCGATTTAAAGCATGCGAAAAGGCGGGGCATTACAAGTTCAACATCTAGGAATGGACCTTTCAATAGACTATTAACTGTAGTTAACTATGGCTTTGATACTTTATCATTTAGAATTAAATAGCTCTTAACTAATTAACTTCTCCTTGGTTGGGCATTTGATTATCTATTTTGCATTTTAAATTTTGCAAAATGAGCAGCATTTCCCTGATTTTGTGTAATTTCTCTTGGCAGATAAATGGATAGTGAGAAGTCCAACAAAAGTTGTATATCATCTCATTTTTTAAAGAAAGGAGACTATATGCTTAGTTAATTTTCTCATCACTACTTAGCAAATGGTAGATGTTATTTCCCAACTACTCGGGATTGCTGGAAAGGAATCTCTTTTAAATTCCTTCTACAACTTGTTGCCTCGATTTAGTTTACTACCAATTCTTCCACCTTCTTATGCAAAAGAAATTACCTTCTTAAGCAAAAGAAAGCAGTTGCATTTGGCCATTCATCGAACTTCAGTCCAAAGAATTAAATTTAATGTAAAGATTATGCAAGTTCATCAAAGGGTATGGACCATTGACGGACAAGGAATTTTTTTTGTTGAATCCTCCTTCGACTCTTTAGATTTGATGATCTATCATATTACCAAATCTTCTTTGGCCATTGAGGATTTGAAAAAGATGGCAAAAGGTCTTCGCTCTTGATAGAGAGTTGCTTGTAACCCTTTGACTAGACTCTCATGTTGTTCAACACTTTCCATTCTTACAATTCTCAAACATAATGTGTCAAATAAATTTATACTAGAATGATTGTTACCTTGAATGTGATATCCATTTTTCTTTATGAAATTGCCTAAAACACATAACTTGCTTTTCCAAAACTCTAATTTGATGCAATATGATATGTAATCTTTGGTTTGTCTTCTTAGTATAATTCTTGTCTCTAAACCTGAAATCTGCTTTGGTAAAAGGTTAGTAATTTAAGAAATTAGGAATTCATTTAACATAGAACTAGAAAATTATCTGGCACTAATTTTAAAGAGAAGGACAAAAAACCATCCGAAAATAAGAAGACTATAATTCCATCTTCTGGTAATAAGAAATCTAGAATACAGTCTGATAATAAGAAGACCATAGAATCATCAGATAATACAAAGTCTAGAATACCATCTTTTGATAATAAGAAATCTAGAATACCACCTGATAATAAGAGTCTAAATAGAAGACCGGAAAACTATCCGGCAATAATAATCTAAATAGAAGACCAAAAATCCATCTGATAATAATAAGTAGATCAAGAAATCATTTGGCAACAATAAGAAGACCAAAAATCCATCTAATAATAATAAGTAGACCAGAAAACCTTTTGGCAATAATAAGAGACTAGAAAACCATCCGACAGTAATAATCCGAACAAAAGACCAAAAATCCACCTAATAATAATAAGTAGACTAGAAAACCATCTGGAACTCCCTATAAAGAGTCTGTTAATTTATTATTAATAATAAAAGGTTAGAAAAATATCTAATAATAATAAGAAGACCAGAAAACCATCTGGTAATAATAATCTGAATAGAAGACCAGAAAACCATCTGGTCTTAATAAACTGAATAAAAGACTAGAAATATATCTGGCAGTAATAAGGATTGGTTTAGCCATATAATGGAGCAAAATAGCTTGGATTTGATCTTTCTTCCTTCATAAGATTGCTTTGACCCATTCTTTAGGATAAAGTTTGATTTTTTTGCCTCTTCTTTAGGCTTTGGACTTTCTCATACCTTCTTGATAAGGCTAAAAATTGCTGATCAATACTAAAAATGTTCCTCCCTTTGGGAGGTGCTCCAAAAATACATTAGAGGCTTTTATTGGCCCTAAGCCCTTCTCTCTTTAGGAGGCGGTGTGGAAATACGTCGGAGGCTTTAATTAGTGCTAAGCCCTCCACCCTCGAGGAGTTGCTTTGGAAATATGTCGAAGACTTTAATTGGCACTAAGCCCTCCTCCTTCTATGTGGTACTCCAGGAATACGTAAGAGGCTTTATGATTCTAACTTGCTATTTTAAAGAGAGTTTCTATAAAACATATTTCGGAATACCTTTCTGAATACTAAAAAGTCAAATCATTTTATATGAAATTTTACCTTTGGAAGAAAGAATTTTTTTAAGAGAAATTCTTCGATAAATTAGGAAATATTTCTTCAAAATCGGTCTTTCTTCTATAAAAAGTGTTTTTGTTGGTTTGGGTTTTGAGTTAGTGAATTTAAACAATTTTGGGTATTTGAATTCTTTGGTAGAGAAGCCCTATATTTAGTGTTGCCACCAAGAAGGTGTAGAATATACTAGTATATGATTTTTTTTATTGATAATAAACATATATATATATATGTATGTATGTATGTATGTATGTATGTATGTATTCATTTAGATGTATTTGTTATTGTAATATTTTATTTTCCACATAATTAAATAACTATTTTTACAAATATTTTGTTATAAATTCAAATAGTAAAAAATTGAGCTCTCAATATATTTACTCATTTTCAATTACAATATAGTTTCAAATATAACACAAATTTCACTTGACAAGTTTCACCTCACTACTTATTCACTCATCCCTCTTATTTGATCTTCAACTTTATTCCAACCTAAATTTAGTATCTGAACTATCTGCAAAATAAACACTGATACAGTAAAATTGAAAAAGATTTTTTTCCAATGCTCAATAAATTGTATGTTTTGAAAATATTATTTGCCTCAGTTAATTGGGTTGTTCGTCATCATTTATTTTTATTTCATCTTACACGAACAAGTTGTGACATGCACAATGTATCTGTATATGCCACATGCTCATGCACACCGAAATACACTTGTTTGTTAAAATTGTAGGGACAGGTAAGCACAAGGTCAAACCTAAGCCAAGGCTGGATTCAATTCAAGTGCAATACAAACATAAACCAAAACTCAACAAGTCAGTGGAAAAAATATGGACCAGTTAACAAAGTCAAAGCAATAAAGCTTCAGATCAAACTCGATCAAGGAAAGCATGGAGTTCGAGTTCAACCAAATCAACTCAACAATATGTTCATGCACAAGGATAAAGTAGGTATGGCTCGAGCAAAACAAATCAGCAGTTCAACATGCTCACATGTATAAAGTGGCGAAATGCAACATTTCAACCCAAACATGTAGGAATTGGAGCAATGAAATGATGATCAAACCATACTTCACAAATAAGTTAACATGAATACAAAGGACTCAGCAAGTATTGGAGCAACAGCTCAACCAAGTACACATATGATATGCAACCAAGACAGCAACTCAACAAGCCGATGCAACCAGACCAGACCACATGACAACATAACTACAAGGACAGGATATGACCATCACACCACTCGAATATGTAACCAGACTATAATGCATCAAAATTAGAATTTAGGCACAAGCGCAGAGGCTTGAAGAAAATGCAAAACTAACTAAGGTCAGTCTAGAAGCAGGAACCACACAGCAAGGCCAGGTAGTGAGTGACTCAATACAAATGCAAATACAACATACCAAGTGAAGCTAGTCAAAATAACACGAATGAAAAACTCACACCAAACTACAAATCAAAACAACACAGCCTCAACACAATTGTACACATGAAGTCTCGACCAAAAAATAAAACCACCGCTACAACCTGACTTCACAAGCACAGTGACATATGCAAAAACACATGGATGAATCAAAGAAACTAAAAATAGAACTCAAAGAAAAATTAGAATGTAGTGGAAAGTGAGGAGGCATTAATGCATATGGTCAAGGATACAAGAGCACATGCACTTATATACGTATGCAGCGGAGAACACATTAAAAATAAAAAATAAAACAGTTGAGTGTGACAACACACAATCAAAGGCAATGCATAGAATCACAAACACATGGATGCAAACAAAACAGTTCTACAAGTTGACATACACACAACAAAAACCAGGTCGAAAATGTTCTAAGTAAAGGAAATAAGCATCGGCAATACCAAAGACGAAGTCAACAAGTCAAGGCCGAGATAAAAAATCAATAGCGGTCAAAAATAGTTGAAGAAATTTTAAAAAATTTATATATTAGAACGTATATCAAATGTTTCCAAAGTCATAGAAGATCAGAGCAAATTCAAACTCATGAAGCAATGCGTATACACTGAACAAGTCAAAAATCATCTCATCGTTCAAGCAAGAATCGAATGGCCAAGCAAAGTGTCTGAAGAATTTAAATAAAAAATACGAATGAAAATATAAGGTTTTTATCTCTATTTAACCAAGTCTCATCATCGAAAAATTACTATTCGTGTTCGAGACAAAATCAGAGACAATACTTAGAACAAATCACTGAAAATATCTAAAACTCGAATCAGGCAAGTCGAGCACAATCAAAATCGTAAAGGGGAAAAATCACATACCGAATATTTGAGCCCGACTAAATTGAAGCGATTGTGTGCATTCTAAAGCCAAAGAATCGATTGACAAGGCAGGTTGAAGTGAATTCGTCGCTGCAGTCAATCAAAGTTTTTTGGCGGCTTAAAATTAGAAAACCCTAACTCCAAAATCATGAAGAAACAAGACGGCATGGTCGAACCAGAAGAAAAATAAAAGGAAGATAATTTTTTAAGTGGGCTATATACGTTTATTTCCTTTTATTATTTATTTAGGGCGGAAAAAAGTGATCACGGTGGTGTATTCTTTGTTTGTTTTTAATTTTTATTTAAATCAGCCTCTAGTTTAACTAGGTTTACAAATTATGGTCTTGTAGTTCAAGAATTCGCAACTTAGTGGCTGAGTTGTGGCAGGATTTTGAGCTTAGAGTTAAGTTAATCAAGTTAGCGGGTGTCGTAAGTTTACGCGTTTTTATAAGCGTCTGACTACTTAATCTCTAGTAGAAGCCTTGGGGCAGCACGTAGGTAGATTTTTGCTGAAGCTGGGTAAATCTATATGTGATCTCTATTACATTATTTATTCTTTTATTTTTATTTCCACATTAATTTTTAATACACCCTATTCGCCCCCCTTTCAGGTGAAAACGATCCCATAGAAGTGTTTTTTTAGCCAACCTCATAATTGAAATGCAAATCTCAAACAAGAGACTGAGCGGTCGTGATTCATGAACTGATAATCCTTTAATCAAGAATATGCACTTCTAATTTGAGTTTTAGTGATGCTAATGAGTATCTGCAGTTCCAAAAACTTTTTTTGGAAAATATGTAGTTTCAACTTTTTCAATGATTTTTGAAAATTTTGAAAATGCTCTTGCCAACAAATTCTGGATTGAAACCTTTTAAAGATGAATATCAATGCTAAGCAACATACTTTTCTAAAAATTTTGTAAATCATCCCTAAAATAGATAATAATATGTTTTCCCTAATCCATATGGTAATTGGTAATAATCCTTTTGATTTTTGAAATATTTTTCCCAAAGATGTGTGGTAAAATATATTTTTGAATAAAACTGGCCGTTGGAAATAATGTTAGCATATATTACTTTACCATTGTATGATACGCGTAATTGTGCCACTTTAGTTTTTGCTCAGCAAAAAGAAATGCATTATTTATAAGTCTAAAAAGTCATGATTCATGAACAGATAGACTTTACGAACAAGAATACGCTTTTGTTAAAGAATCCCTTCTTTTAAGAAGATTTCAAATATTTACCTCTTTTCATAAACCGGTCTTTGAGAGAGAATTGATGATGTTTCAAAAGCCCATAAAGAAATCCTTCATATTGTATAAGTTCAGGGCTTGAGATAGAGAGTCATTTTATCTTGGAATTTAAACTATCCTCCTTCATGAAAAAACAGAAATTTGTTATGCTTTGATTATGAAATCCAGAACTTTTCGAATTTCTATTCATAGTAGATTAGTCTTCATTTCATAAAGAAACTTAAATTTTGTGTTAGCACTTGGTGAATTTCAAGGATAAATCAAATTAGAAATTTTGATGAGTAGAGTTGATCTACGGTGGGCTACTTCCACAAAACTTTTATAGTTTGACTGGAATCTGAGTTTAAAGTTGAAAAAAATCGATTTTCTTCTTTATTTCTTATAGATATACCGCCAATTCCATATATATACTTGGCTGATTTCTTTATTTGTTTCTTGTAGGAAAAGTTTGGTTTCAGGTGCTTGGACCATTCCTTTCAAAGAAGATAATATTTTTAAGTTTCTTTAATGAATTCTTTTACAAATGCTGACTTCATCATTTTCTGAGTTATTCCTGCTAAGATGCAGCATTCATCAGTCTTATATTCGTTTACTTTATTGTAACCGCAATAATCTTTCCCCTTTTTGGGTTCAGGATGGCTCATATTTTTTCGAAAGTGGAGAAATTTCCATATTTTTTGCCATGGTGAAAATGTGGGCAAAGGGTTTGTTTTAGTCTACATAATTGGATTCGAAAATCTCCTTTGACTTTATCTTCAACTTTCATTCCATTTTGGCCTTTTAATGGGATGATTAAGGCCGAAATTTTCTTCTTTTTTGCCTTGTTGAGATTTCTTCTTGGCATGATACATCTTGTCCACACAGATGAATTTGGCGGCCCCGAAATAAAAGCATATTAGATTTTTACATCCATAAATATAAAGCTCTTTCCAAAGAGGATTTTTCTCAATTAACCTCGAACGCACTGCCGTTAGTTTTTCTATATCTATCACATCTCTAGCTCTTAGCGTTTTTGTGTTAAATCTCTTTAGATATTCGCCAAGGAAATCCCTCGGCCTTTGGCTGATATGAGCAAACATGTTGGAATCTATCATCTTTTCATACGTAAAACTGTGAAAGGAATTTATAAGAAAATTGCTCCCAAGAGTAGATGGTCTTTTCTCGGTAATGCCTATACCATTTGGCAAATATTTTATGAAAAGTTATAAAGAAGAACCTATAACAAACCGCCCCAGAATTATCGTACGAATCCATTTGACATTTGAGAGCAAAACGGTGATCATCTAAATCAATGGTTCCATCATACTTTAGTGTAAGAATTTTGATGTGGTACAGAATCCTAACCGCCATTATTTTCTCTATAAATGGTTTTTTCAAAACTATTATTATTTCTGGGGTCAAGGGTCCTTTCCTCCTTAAGGGCAAGCATATCCTATGTTATTTGATTGGGTATGTCCTTTCGGTAGGTTTTATCTTTGTAGCAGTTCTATTTTTATGCTTTATATTCTTTGTATGGAGTCTGGCAATCTGGTTATTTGGAAAACCTTTTTAACAACTTTTCTTGATTCTCCTCCTGATAGTCAATCTTAGCCTTGTTGCTTTCTTTCGTTTGCAATATCAAAGAATACATTTTCAATCCCTCATCTCGAGTTTTTTTCTTTTCTCGTGGGTCCATAATACTTTCGCCTTGATTTTTATATACTAAGATTTCCAGATTTGTTTTGGGAGATTCCACTTCATCTCTTTCTTCCATAGGCTTTATTGTTTTAGATGATTCTTAAGATAAAATTTTCCTAAGAAGCTCTTGCATAACTATTAGTTGTTGTGTCAGATCCTGAATTTTAGCCCCATTATTAGTAAGTTTTGTTAGGGACGAAGGTTGTCAAACCTTCGTATTCTCTAAATTAAAGTTCAGGATAATATTATCCTCCAAAGTTGTCTGTTGCATAAATTCTTTGTTTGGGATGTTATCTTTCTTGGTTTTCTCCATTTTCTTGAAACAAAAAGTTTGCTTAATTAGTTTCAAGAAATGGGGGGTCGGAAGTTTGAGTCTCATTCTGGCGCCAAAATGTTAAAAAATTTCATTGCCAACGCCCAAAGATTGTAAAAAGAATGAAACTTGGTGGAGTGAAATCTTTAATAGTCCCAGGTTAACTTGCTAGGAAGGCACGGGCCCTATGTTGAATCCATATTAACCTTGAAATCATGATTGTTTAGGAATTCTAAACAATTTATGATCAAATCATAAATGTTTTAGAATTTAAAATAAATCACAAATTAGGAGTCTTCCTTAATATGCTATGAAGCTGTTAAATATCCAAGGCCTTATTTGCCAAAGTGATAAGAGTTTGAAATGTTGAATAGTGAAGCCAGTGCTCATATTGAAGTTATATAATCTTGAGAATAATAAACCAACAAGCCTTTATTTAAATTGGCACTAAAAGCATTAAATTGGCACTAAAAGCATTAAATTGGCACTAAAAGCATTAAATTGGCACTAAAAGCACTTGAAATCATGAATATGTGATTGTACATGTACAAGCCTTTATTTGTAATAAGATTTACAAGGTTACAGTTGGCACTAAAAGCATTAAATTGATTTAGGGTTACAATGTTTAAAAATTAAGAAATGAGAAAAGAATTGATAGCCCCATCCTCCGTGCCTCTAGTTCTGTATTTATGGGGGTTGACAAGTGTGGCATAACTGCCACATGCCACTTTCGGCATGGTTGGCTTTCAGCATCATCAACCATATCAATGGAATTTGGCTTTAGGTCTTACTTTGGTTATCTTTTGCATTTCTTTGGATGCTGACGAGTTATGGCATTATGTCAGCCATTTAGCATTCACACTTGCACAAATAACCTTTAAGATCTCTTCAGAAAAGAGAGATTGACGATATTCCTTATTGAATAGGTGACATATTACACTTGCTTCTTTCTGATGGTTTACGATATCCATCTTGCGTATTGCCTTAGTAGATGAAGTGAAACATAATAAGATGTGGCATTGATGATAAGAGGCAATGAAGAAATGCTGTATTGAATAGAGGCTGTATTAATAAGTGGCAGAATTAGCTTTATTAGGCATCATATACTAGTGTTATGTGATATGGATGAGTCACGACATGGAAGATATATGACACCTCCAATTATATTGATGACTTACGATAAGCTTTTTAGCACTTAGAAATTGCTATTGATGACATCTGGCATCGATAGGATATATCATCAATAATATATGATGCCTTCATCACATTGATGGCTTATGGCATGCTGCCTTATGTTCCCGGATTATGATATTGATGATATGTGCCATTCAGTTTTCAGTGATACTTTATGTCATCCACTTTCTTTGTATGTCTTAATGATACACGATATCATATGACATCCGATAAAAAAAATTCATTTGATGGCATACGACATGCCTCTGTGCACTATTGATATGCGGCAACTTCATTTATTGATAAAGAGTGGCATCGTTGGCATCCTCAATTACACCGATGACTGATGGTATACGACATTCCACATCGCACTTATGATGTGCAATATTCTTTAAGGCGCATTTTAGATGCGACGTTCCTGGTTTTATGCTTTGCTTTACCTACAACATCAACCATCTCATCTTGTATGCTTTCTTGTGACATCATCATTGTTGACTTCCTTGATTTTGATATTCTCACATTGCTTCGGTATCAATGTTTGCATTAACAAAGAACAAATAAAATTTATCCAACCGATCGTGAAAATACTGTTCATAAGATCATCAAAAAATGAAAGGGTATTGGTTAGTCCAAGGGTAAGACCAACCGCTCATATGAACTACCTTGTTTGAAACACAGTCAATGGAACATTAACATTATCTACACTCGGTTGATGGAGTCTCGATGCCATATCTTGCTGTTGGAATACTCTAGCTCACTCAATTGATTGAACAAATCGTCTATCATAGGCAATGTATAATGTTTCTTCGTAATCAATTTATTCAACTTCCTATAGTTGGTGCACATTCAGAGTGATCCATTTGTCTTCTTCACAAATACCATGGGTGCTCCCATGGTGAACTACTCAGTCCAATGAAACTTTTATGTTCAATTTCCACTGGTTGCTTCCTCCATCTCCTTGGCCGGCATCCTATTAGGTGGTCTACTAACTTATGATGCCATGGGTATCATATTTATACTGAATTCAATCGCTCTATGCTAATTTCATCACTGATTCGAAAACATCTACAAATTCCTAAACTATCAGAATTCTATTAATCTAATCTTCCTGAGCCTTTATCACAAATAATTTTGCTCCAACTTCTCTTTCAATCCATCCAATGCCACTGCAATCCTCTCCGCATTACTTGAGATTCTCAAAGAAATAACTCAGTTAGCATAATTAATTCTAACATCATTACAGTCTATCCATACCCAAAACTACCCCACAGCCTATTAATTCAAAGGAAAATAGATTACAAGAAAACAAATGTCCATGCAAAACAAACTCTAAATTAGTGCATCTTAACTCGAGAGTGACATACTCCTCGACTGGATTAACTACATGCAAAGATGTGACTAAATAGCGAACATCTAGAACTAACCATGTTGCATCTTAAAAATTTTAATAATAAATTTAAAATATTAATAAGGATAAATACGTAATTTTACGTGAAAGAAAAAAATAATAAACTATCTCAAACTTTGGAGTTAAGCATCGAGACCTATTACATAGCGTTCAAAATGTCATTTAAAGATAGAAAATATACATAACTTGTTATATTTGATGAAATGCGTCAGAAATAGCGGAAAATATACCCAGCGACATTTTTGTAATTTATGATTTCGAGATTTGACCTTAAAATCCTAACTTTCACCAATAAATAGATATATACACCTCCATTCTTCTCACTTTATAACCCTACCTCCGCCTCTTAAAACTTCATCTTCTCCTCATCCTTCTTCAAACAAAATTCTAATTTAAAAACAAAAATAAAGTAAATCAAAAGGAAAGAGAAAAAAGAATTAGAGAAAGGAGAACACAAGAATCAAAGCTTAGGAACCCTGAGAAGTCGCAAAGATAAAGAAGAAGTAAATTTGTAAAGGTAGTGGCTTATCTACAAAATGAGTATGGTGGAGATAGATAATTAATTTTCATCCATGTAACTTATTAGTAATAAAAATATGATTTTTATTATTGAATCTATGGAATTATTTTAAAAATATAAGTTTGAAATAATTTGGGAAACTATGATCTTATAGATCTAATTTTGTATAATGTGGTTGGGTTGATATTGAAAAGTGATAAATAAATTGGATTTAAATTACCCTTAATCTAATAAATCTGATTTATCTGATGAATTTAAAGTGATTTTTGATAGATAAATACAACTAAACATACTCATTGGAACTTATTTAAATCCAGTTAAATTCATTGAAATATAAGTAAATAATAGTTTAAGTAAAGGTAGATAATTCCTTGAGATAAATAAATAATGATTTGAAAACTGTATACATATGTTGGGATAAATCCCTTGAAGTTGAATAAAAAAGTAGAAATTATATCAAAACATTTGTTAAACTAAACTTACATCTATAATTGAATTGGCGAAGCAGATGAAAAAAATAAACAAAGTTATTAAATCCTAAAAAATGGGAAATAAACGTTTGAAAATATAATCGGACGCCTGGATACACTTCCAAACATTTGGATTTCAGTAATTACAAAAGGGAGATTAAACGGTTCGAACCAGACCTTATTTAGACATTTGAACCCTTATTTAGCCGTTTGGAATCAAAGTCAAACGTCTAAACATTTGTAAGAAAATTTCCATATAGGGATTCAGATGTCTCAACGGTTTCAGCAAACCTGAGTTTAACATAGACCTAGTGCGAGTGAAGTTGGGCGAATAGGGGGTCTTGATCCCACTTTCTCAATTGTAGGGAGTTCACGTAGCTACATGGAGAGGGTGTAATGGGCAATATCAGTTCTATACTAGATGAATAACCTAGGTTCACAATTTATGGAGAACGTAACATGGAACTCGAGAAGGGAGACATAGGCATTTGCAATAGTTAGGCTACATGACTTTGCAATGGTTGGACCTACGGGGGAATAACTATAATGGTTTCTTTAGCTTCAGGTTGAATGATAAAAAGCATAGGACACATTTACATTTAGAAGGTGACATGAATGGTTAGCGTAAGCCATAAATTATCGAGAAGCATACTCGGTGCGAACCCAGACATTGTGATGTTCGATCAGTGTGTAAGTGTGATATACATGGTTCTTCAATGGGAATGTTAACTCAATGTTATACTAGGAATTGACCTAGAGTTATTCGTTTTAGGTTTTTCAACCCTTGGTTGGAGGTCTTTGTAAGTTGTTTATGGGTGTATGCGTAATTAGATTATATCCTTGATTTTTAAAGTGAGGTATCCTTTATAAGTAATACACGAACACTAAAGAACACTCCTAGGTTGTGTAAGATATAACTGAACTTTAGTTGATTTTCAACACCATACCACTATTGATATAATTTTCTCACCAGACTTTTTCCGACGCCCTTCATTTCTTCCTCCTATTAACTATTACAGAAGGATATAACATTAAGTGAGGAGAATTGATCAAGGTGCATGAAAAAGATGACATGACATTGGAGATTTATCTATTCGTAGTCTTACTGTGTACCTTATATTATTTATTAGGAAGATACTTATTCTGGTGTTATTTAAAGATTTTATCTATATTAAACATATGTCGTATTGACATTTGGAGACTTAGTTTTATCATTTACTGTACCGACCACGGTTATTCTGAGATCTTTTTACTTGGATTATTTTCAATACTTATATTTTATTTTCTTCCACTGTAGGATCTGAAAGTATAAAAATATTTTAAAGTTTATATTAGTCTATGTGTCATGTAATGCTCTAAAACCCAATGGCTCATACTTCTTGGAATGATGCGAGTTCGAAAGTCATATAGGCTTTAAATCTATATGTTTGGTGATGTTGGTTATCACGGTTAGTATCAGGGCATAGGTTTAGGATTTATCAGGGATTATGTGGGTACTAAGAGAGCGTACCTGTATATTTTCAAAAAATATTTTTATTATATGTATATATATAAGTATAATGCAAACTCACCCTTATAATTCTATTAATCCTTAACACTATTCGAGGAAAGTTGTTAATAATTCCTATTTATAGATAAGAGAGATGGAGCATACTGGAAATAATATTGGTGAGGTAGCTGAGGTTTCGGGTGTGAATGTTCCTCAGAAGGCAAAGATGGCGTCAGTTCAACAAGACCATCACTGAAGTGGGTTGGGAGCTCAAGGCCCGATAAAATAGCCAAAGTTCAAGTGTAGGAAGTACTAAGGAAAAGGGCATATGGTAAGGGATTGTTGGATAAGCATTGCGAAGACCAAATGCTACAACTACAACCAGTTTGGACACATGAAGAGATGGTTTCCGAATGCATCTAATACTTTTACCCCAGTGGTTTCAGCATATGCACTAGATGTTACTCCTAGCTCAAGCGATGCTCTAGCTATGGATAAGGGAAAGAAGGTCATTATAGAAGGTGTGTTAACTCTTTCTAATTTATACATTCGTACTCTAATTGACACTGGAGCATCACACTAGTTCATTTCAAGTAGATTAGCAGATGTGTTGCACTTGGAAACTAATATAGTTATAGAACCTATAATAGTATTAAACATAGGATTGATTCATTTATCCATGATTTGTAAGGGTTTAAAGTAGTATATTTTGGATGTCTAATTTGACTGCGGTGCTTTTATTTTTGGGTATTTTTGGTATGGTTCGATTTTTATAATAAACCAGCTGACTTTGTATGTAGTAGTGCTAGATTGTGATAAGAAGATGGTTTGGTTAGGTACTTATCGTTGGCGTAGCCTTAAGGTTCACTACGACCTCGGGAGTTCGGTTATGTTGAGTTACCCTTATTCTTTAGACCTATAACATGATGAGTTAACTTCAGAACCTGTGGTTCATGACTACTAGATGCCTTTTTTGAAGTTTTTAACCTTTCTCCCCATAAGGAGAGAATTTCGAATCTATCTTGAAGAGAATGTTATCATGTTGCCTTATCTTTTAGGCATGTGGCTCGTGGAGAAAGATGGGAGGTAAATAAGCAAGTGAATGAATTGTTAAAGAAGGGCTTCATTCGAAGATGTGTTTCAAAGCGGGAAGCGTCAGTTGTCTTTGCTACTAAAGTAGATGGCTCATTAAGACTTTGCATCGATTATCATGAGTTAAAATAAGCCGACAAAGAAGAATCGTTATCCACTGCCCTGTATAGACGATCTCCTTGATCAATCAGTTTGAGCAAAAAATTCTCTCAACTTTGCTTTGTTGCCATATTCTATCAGTCACGTGTAGCTGAGGAAAATATTTAGAAACCACTTTTCTCATCGTTGGACATTATGAGTGGCTAGTCATGCCATTTGAACTGACCAATGCACTAGCATATTTCGTCGACCTCATGAATTGAATCTTTAAAGGATTGCCGAATAAATTCATGGTGATAATCATTGATGGCATGCATGTATATTCAAAAAATAAGGAAGAGCACGTGTTGAATTTAGGAGAAGTGCTCAATGCGCTACTTAAGCGTAAGCTAAAAGTGAAATTTTCGTCATGCCATTTGAACTGACTGATGCACTAGCATATTTCATCGACCTCATGAATTGAGTCTTTAGAGGATCGCTAAATAAATTCATGGTGTTATTCATTGATGGCACGCATGCCTATTTGAAAAGCTAGGAAGAGCATGTGTTGAATTTAGGAGAAGCGCTCAATGCACTACGTAAGCATAAGCTAAAAGTGAAATTTTCCACATGTCACTTTTGATGCAAGGAAGTTCACGTTCTAGGACATGTTGTCTTCAAGCATGGACTAACAGTCGATCCTAGCAAAGCTGTCGTAGTACATGATTTGCATGTACCAAAGTATGCCACAAAGGTGATAATTTTCCTTAGTTTGGCTAGCTGGCTACTATAGGAAGTTCATTAAGGATTTTCTAAAATTACCGCACCATTTGACACGTTTTACCAAGAAATATTCAGTTTTCTCGTGGAGCTCATAATTCAAAGATGCTTTTAGTAAGCTAAAGGATTAGTTGACTAGTGTGCTGTTTTAGTACTCGTTGATGGCATAAAAGTGTTTACAAATATTCCACTGCCTGTGGTACAAGACTGGAAGTAATGTTGACGTAGGAGGGTAGAGTTGTTTGTTATGCTAATCGATAATTGAAGTTTCATAAGAGGAACTACGTAACCCAAGATCTTGAGTTGGCAGCTATTTTCTTCGCCTAAAACCATGCAGCAATTATCATTTAAAGCAGCGGTTTGAGCTACACAGATTATAAGTTTCTGAAGTATTATTCTCCCAAAAGGATTTGAATTTGAGACAACAAAGGTGGATAGATTTTTTGACGTCGTGTGAGTTCAGGATTTCATATACACTGGCAAGGGCATTGTTGTAGCAGATGCCTTAAGTAGAAAACATGTGATGTTAAGTCCTATGTTTTTGAAATGATATCACTTGGAATTCATTTCTACATTTAATTTTCAACCTTCGTCGGACATTACACCAAGATTGTTGGCAGCTTTAGATATTCAGCCCTTAGATATGGACCGTATTAGTTCAAGTCAAAGGCAAAGTAAGGAGTTGGTAGACGTGGTACAAATAGAGTCCCATCGTTCTAGTATGACTGCTCATTTTAGTGGCAACAAAATGTATCGTGATGTAAAGTGGGTATCCTATTAGCCTAGTATGAAGAGGCATTTGGCACAGCATATTTCCAAGTATGTGACTCAATAAAGGCTAAAGATGGAGCAGATGAAGTCTAGTGTATTGTTACAGCACTTAGATATTCCACAGTGGAAATGAAAAGCATCTTTGTGGATTTCATTGATGGATACCTTAGAGTAGAAGGGGGAATGAGAGTATTTGGTTCATACTTAATCGACTGACTAAATGTGCTCATCTTATTCCAGTAAGGAGTACAAGGACAACTGCATCTTTAGGGACCTTGTATACAAGAGAGAAAGTTCGGTTGCATTGATTTCCTTCTAGCATTGTCAATGATCGAGATCCGCTTTTCACTAGTTAGTTTTGGAGGAGTCTTCAAAAGACATTGGACATTAAATTAAATTTGACTACCACTTAGCATTTAGGGATGGGCAGATGATGAGGATGAATCGAGTATTATAAGATTTTCTTAGATGTGTATTTTGGATTTTGGTGGTCCTTGGGAGGATCACTTGCCATTAGTAGAGTTTGTGTATAATAGTAGTTATCAGGCAAGTATTGGAATGGGACCGCTCGAGGCATTGTATGGGGGGCCTCATGGGTCACCATCTAATTGGTGGGACGCTATAGATAGAGTCGTTCTTGGATCAGATATGAAAGGGGGACTTCAAAAAAAGTAGACTTGATCCATAGAAGGGTAGGAAAAAATCTTACGTTGACAGGAGATGCACATGGTTGGAGTCTGTAGTGGGCAGTGTTGTCATTATGATGGTCTCGCCAGTTAAACATGTTATCGGGTATGGTAATTCGAGAAAGTTAGCACCAAGGTTCGTAGGGTCATTTTTGATCATGGAGCGGTAGGAAAGTTAGCTTATAGAGCGAAACTTCCAAAAAATTTAATGGGAGTTTTCAATGACTTCCATGTGTCACACTTGCAGAATTGTTTAGATGATTCGGCTACCATGGTCAAGCTAAGCTAGTTGGAAGAAGTTGAAGTAGAGAGAGTCTACTGTTTGCCATGCACCTAACCGTTTTTTTGAACATGGGACAAGACGACTTTGCAACAAAGTAATTAAATTGGTTAGAGCCTAATGGGTAGGCAATCCAGCTGGGAGTACGCGAGAGCTTGAGGAGAAAATCTGAGCTACCCATCCAGAGCTCTTTTTTGATATATTTCCATTTAAGCTAGATTAATTATTATTATTGAACATAATATTTAGCTAAGAATATTTGATAGGTAGGAGTGATTCGATGCTAGACATGGTTGTGAAAGTGTTGCTAGTCATGTTTTGGATGGATGTTGCTAATGGATGAATTTTATTAGTTGGTATTGCACTTATCAGCTGATATGCTCATGTTAGCCTACGATACATCACCTTGTCAATGTTATTTTATCACTTCCATCCATACTGATTGCTACATTTTTGCATATGTATTGAATGGTTGCCTACCCATATAGAATTGTATGTCTATATGACGTTGCATACATTTTGGATACATGCCATAAACGCCTGCATTTTAGGAGATCGATTAGTTCAGGAGAACACCAATTTTATACTATCTATATGTTGATATGAATTCCATACTAATATGTATAAGATAAATTAGAAATTTTGAATATAAGGACAATATTTGTAAGTGGTTGATGGTTGAGTAAATGTCTTAGATATTGTTTATATAAACAAATTACACTATTCCTCCCATAGAGATTTCGAGGATGAAATCCTTTTTAGGGGGAGTGAATGCAACACACCACTAATTTTAATAATAAAATTAAAATATTAATAAGAGTAAATGTAATTATACATAAAAGAACAAAATAATAAATTATAACAAACATTGGAATTAGGTCTGGAACATATTCCATTGCGTCCAAAATGTGGTTTAAAGTTAGAAACATGTATAACTTGTTAAATTTGATGAAATTGGTCGGAAATAAAAAAAATGAACCCAGTGGCAATTTTGTAATTTATTATTTTGGGATTTAACCAAAAATCCTAACTTTCACCTATAAATAGAAGCATAAGCCTTCTTCGTCTTCTCACTCTATAATCCTAGACTTCATTTTTTAAAAGTTATTCTTCTTCTTCTTATCCTTCCTCAAAAAAAATTCTAGTTCAAAAACAAAAAATAAGTAAATCAACCAGAAAGAGAAAAGAGAAGGAGAACACAAGAACCAACGCTTAGTAACCTAGAGGGGACGATTCACAAACATAAAGAAGAAGGAAAGCTATAAAGGTGAGCGTGTTTATTTATGAAGTGAGTATGATGGAGATAAGCAATTATTTTCATTCGTATATTCTTAGTAATAAAATATGATTTTTACTCTTGAATCTATGAATTTATTTTAAAAAATAAATTTGAAATGATTTGGAGGAACCTAATCTTATAGATCTAAATTTATATAACATGTTTGGGTTGAGTCTTAGAAGTGATAAATAAAATAGACTGAAACTAACCATAATCTTGTAGATCTGATTCATATGATGAATTTGAAGTGATGATTGATAGATAAAAATAATTGAACATACCCATTGGAATTTATTTAGAATCGATTAAATTTTCATTGAAATATAAGTAATAATAATTTAAGCATACATAGATATTTACTTGAAATGTATGTAGATAATGGTTTAAAGAGCTATATACAAAGGTTAAGATAAATCACTTGAAGTTGGATATAAAAAAGTTGAGTTATATAAAAAATAGTTGTTAAACTAACTTTACGTTTATACTCTAATCAACGAAGAACACCGTAATACCCCGAAAGTTTAACAGAAAATTTAATGGAGATTTAATAAGACAAGTAAATTTAATTAAAACAAGAGCTAAAAACGAAATTTCCGCAAATATCTGAATTGGCTACGAAACTTGCGCCATTGCGTTCTTAGCAATTTTCCGGATGATTTTCTTATATAACACTTCAAAACTTACAACAAAAAGACCCTGTAATAGCGTTTAAAAAATGCTATAAAGGCTTTTATAGCATTTTTTATATACACTATAAATCAACAAGTTGTAATACATCAATGACCCATTATTCCAACAAGAGAAACACTATAAAAAAACATGTCTTTTATAGCATTTTCAAAATTTTATAAAAAGTTGTATTAGCGACGTTCTTAAAATGCTATTAAAAAACCCTTTATTATGAGGACATGTTTGTGTACAACTGTCATAAAACACTATTATTAACTGTAATAGCGTTTCATAAACTCTACTATAAGCTTTAATAACATTTTGAAAACGCTATTAAATCCTTTCACGGCTTTAAAGACGCTATCAAATCGTTCAATAGCGTTTTGAAAATCATTTTTGCATTACGTACATATCCATTAGCACTCTATAATCGACAAATTTACATAAATACTGTATCATTTCACACAATCATATAGATCACATTGAACAAAAATTAACTAACTATTCAATATTTCCATAGAATAATGCATAATATGTCATAATATTTAATGAACATCACATTAAAAGTGTAAATATTACAAGTGATAGAAGATCGTACAACACATGACGATTAAATATGCAAAACAAAAAAGTTGTTACTTCAAAAGAACTTCAAATCTCTAATATACCGTGTAATAACCCGCATATTTATCGATTTTATATTTAAATATTTTATTTAAATATTTCATCATTAGTCGGATTTTAGTCCGAAAAGCTACTTTTTGCATATGGTCGAATTAGGACTCGGGACCACTCCCATTGAGTTTAAAATGCCGTTTGCGACCATTTTGAGTATAAGCTTCGATATGTTTGGAGAAAGTTGATTTTTGCTACTTTTCACTTTGGGTTTGGTTTGGGCTCAGCCCTATGTTAACTTATGCTAAAATCTGAGCCACTCTTCCCCACTCACCCTCATTCTCTTCTCATTTCAGTTTTCTTAGCATTAATGGTGGGAGAGATTGGAAATTAAAACTCTAAAACCCTAGTTCCTCTTGCAACTTCAAATCCCTAGCTCCAAATTCAAGAGAACCCATTGGTAAACATCCTCTTCTTCTTCTCCAACTTATTCTCTTACCAATTTCAGAAATTCCTAAACCTAATTTTAGGTATGTTCTTGTTTTGAGCATAGATTCAAGCTCATTTGGGTTGTGTTGAAGAGTGGTTGATTCTCCATTTGCTTTCAAACTTCTTCTTGTTTGGTTTTGTAAAAAGGTGAGATTTTTAATCTCACATCTAGGTCTATGATTATCTTCGATTGATGGGTATGAATTCCTAACACATATTCATGTGCATTTGGTTTTGGCTTGGATTGATTTGGTGTATATTCCAATTTTTAGTGTTTCAAGTTCATATCTTCAAAAATCATAGCTTTGTAGTTTGAACTTGTTTTTGGTGATGCGTCGAAGAGCTTATAGGACCGGGTAGTCGATTGGCATAAACCCCTAGTGACCGTGCTCGCCCGATTGCATTTTGATGAAGATTGCATCTTCATTTCATAGGCTGGAAAACAGCCTAGGTGCCAGTCAGTCGACTGGACCCTTGAGTCAGTCGACTGGCTGTAGCACATAAGCATTCCGAAGGCAGCTAACAGAGGCTCGGGTCCTCTGTTTTCCTGCATTCAGTCGACTGAAATTTTAGGTCAGTCGACTGACTGCAGGAAATTATTTTTCCTGCTTCTGGTTCAGTCGACTGGACCTTTTTGTCAGTCGACTGACCTGCACCAATTTGCCTTATTGTGCCTATTTGTGCATATTTTTGCTTGGTTTCCAAATTTCATCGACTCGTGTTATTTCCCACTTGTTGTTGCTACGACGTAAATGACTTCTATTTTTGGAATTTTTGGGAATATCCATTTTGATGGATTCGGATCGATTTCTTTGGATTTTTATTCACATCTTCGTATGTGAATTTTAGTGATTGATTGTTTCTACAATCATTTTTGTGTTTTGTCACTTTAAAAATACAAAGGTTTCAATACTAGTAGTAAATATCAAAACTCTTTCCTCAAAACAATTTCAACTCTGTTTTCAATACCAAATTCGTTTATAAAACCGTTTTCCAATCTATTAGTATATACAAACCTTTACCTCACTCGTATGAGAAATCTAATTAAACGACTTAGTAAAACGAGTGGTATGAAACGCTTGCGTTCATTTTGTCGGTTAATTCTTGGACTTGTTCGATTGAATCCCTTGTGACAATTTTATAGTGGAGATCTACAATTTGTTCGTAAATATTTAAGTTAAGCTAGTGGTTATGGGACATGAAGCTAAGCTCATATATTTACTAGCTTACTGTAATTGACACTTCTCGTTGATCATGACGATCATTTTTGTGATTTAGACTAGCAATGTGCGATGTCTCTTTGTCTGCAAGGGAGACTAAACCCCGTTTTGTGGAGTTTCGACTCAAATTGGTGGGGTAGCAACCCACGGTCTTCGGACCATTCGTGTGTCAGGTCTTCGGACCATTCGTGTGTCAAATTAATGGCTAGCTACCATGAGATAGCTTCTCGTTCGTGTGTTACAGCTGTTGGTGAGTTTTCATGCTCCCGTTCGTGTGATAGGCCTCCCCCTATTTTGTGTGATTTCTGGTTTTCGTGTGTCGAATTCTGGAATTTCCTTCTTCACCTATTTTTGTGATTTCTATTGATATAATTTATCAATTTTTGTGCATAGGTGAATTTGTGTGTCATTTACTGGATTTCTTGAGATGATTTCTAGAATTTGTGCTTCACCAATTTTTGTGATTTCTATTGATAAGTTTTATCAATATTTGTGCATTGGTGAATTTGTGTGTCATTGACTTTTGTGATTGACATTGATATAATCGTCAATGTTTATGGTCTGGTGAACGAAATAAGGAGTATGACATTTCCTTTGATTCTTGTGTAGATTGGTGATATTGATTAATCTCTTGTTGATTTTCAATTACTTATAAATATCACAGCTTGGCATTGTGATTATTGTGTGTTTAGTCATATCTCTTACCCTATATCGTTTCATCTGATATTTATAGTTAGACTGATCCGTTTATTATTTTCTTATTAAATAATACTCGGGTCAGACCGAGATGTTACAGGTGCTTCTGCTTGACTTCTCTCCAGGGATCCATTACCCTGACCTTTTGCTTACTACTTAGATTAGTAGTTTTTGTTGTACACTCTTGAGATATTGACTCATTGATGTATTCTTTTGTATAGCCCATGTTGCTATTATTTTGTATTATTGTGGATCTTTTTGACCACTACTCTGATATACACTTTCATGTGTTAATTATATATTCATATCTTCTTCCGCCTTTGTGATATGAATTATCTGTGACTGATTTATGTTATGTTTATTTCTGTATTTGTTTCCAAAGATATTATAGCCACTGTGTAGTAGCTTTGAGTTTGTGTCGGTATGTCGGATTTCCTCTTGATAAAGTATTGCATGTTATACTATCTGACATATCGATGCTCGCACAAAGCAATTACGCGGATGGTCGCTCCTCAACAGCCTTATTCTCCGTGCTAGTCGACAGCATTCACCGTAATGTTCTTGGCTAGCGTGGGTATAGAGGTGGGGCGTCACATACCGCATCATGTTGCCATTTGTACGCACCATTGATGGGTAATTACCAATGAAAAATAATTCAAGAATTAGCAATTATAACTAAATATACGTACATATGTATGTGTGTGAAACCTAATTATCTATTAATTAACTTATATGGAACTTAATTAATTTATATGAAACTTGATTAACTTAGTTAATTTTTATAAAATTAAATTGATTTATATAAACTTTAGTTGATTTTATGAAATTTAGTTAATTTATATAATCATAGGAAACGATATCAATAACATATAGAATTTCCTGAAATGGATGTTAATTTTGTTTAAAATACTTTATTCAACAATTGCAAGTATATTGTTATAAACTTATTAATTTTTATAAAATTTAATTAATTTTATAAACTTATTTAGTTTTAAAAAAAACAGTTGGCTTATTTAATTATTATAAAACTTAATTAACCTAGTTACTTATTTTAAACTTAGTTAATTTGTTGTTGTTATTACTATTACTATTACTATTATTATATTGTTTCATTACTATTATTATTATATTATATTATTATTCTTCATCTAAATTTAGTTATTTTTATAAACTTAATTAACTTTTATAAAACTTAGTTAATTTAGTTAATTATAAAACTTATTCAATTTATAAGAATTTAACAAAGATTTCAAAATATAGAACATGACTTTTATAAAACTAATTTTTATAAAACGTAATTAAAATTTACAAACTTATTTAATTTAAAAAAACTGTTAGATTATTTAATTATTATAAAACTTAATTAAATTAGTTACTTATTTTAAACGTAGTTAATTTATTATTATATTATTATTATTATATTATTTTATTACGACTACTACTATTATTATAAGATATTATTATTCTTTTTTTAAATTTAGTTAATTTTTATAAACTTATTTAATTTTTATAAAACTTAGTCAACTTTCGTAACAATTTAACAAAGATTTCAAAATAGAGAACATGATTTTTATAAAACTAAATTAATTTTCATAAGTTTTAGTTAATTTAATTTAAAAAAATTCAAATTTTGTTGATTTTTATAAAACTCAATTAACTTAGTTAATTTTTATATAACTTAGTTAATTTTTATATCCTTTAATTAATTTTTATAAAAATCGCTTAATTAACTTAGTTGAATATTTATAAGACTTAGTTATAAATTAGTTAAATAATTTTAGTTAGTTTTTATGTAACTTTGTTAAATTTTATAAGAATTAGCTAAATTTTATAACTTGATTACATAGTTATCTTTTATAAATTAAGTAAATTTTTTTAAATTTTAATTATTTTTATATAACTTAGTTATCTTAGTTAAATTTTTATACGTAGTTAATTTTCATAAATTTATTTAAGTCTTATAATTTTTTTAATATTTAGATATTAGTTTAATTTTATAAAACGTAGTCAATTTTTAGAAAATTATTTATTTTTTATAAAACTTGGTTAACTTAGTTAATTCTTGAAAACTTTGTTGATTTTATTAACTTATCGAATTTCATGAATTTTCGATAGTACCTCTTTTGCGCAGTTAACGCTTTCCCGCACATCCCAATTTATATATTTATACGATCAAAAAAGATTGGATTTATATCATATATAACAAAATATACTTCATGATAGCGTACACATTCAAATGCATAAAAACATATCTTTTATTAGCTACTTTATCTAGTAATCTTCCATATAGCAAAAGAATGTTTTTTGTACCCATACAGCAAAGTAAAGGGAATAATTAGAGTGCAAATATATGAAAGAGTTATGAAATTATGCAAAATATTCGAATGCCAATATTATTTATCAAGTAATATTTGCACATTTAGAGATGGAGTGCAAGTTGTTCCATAAGATGAGCGAAAAATAAGTTTGATGATAATTCATGTCTTTTAGTCAGTAATTACTATTCCATTCAGCGTTGGAAAGTATAGCTACACCATGACAGTGTTTTTGCATTAAAAATTAAAGCACGATCATAAACATAACTAGCCTACCCAAAAAAGAAAATAATATAAACACCCAACTTTTATATCCTTTCTCTGTTATCCATTTTGTGTGCAAGTTGCTCTAGTTGCAGTATGTTGGACATTACACAGAGTATAACTCCTGCATCAATTCATGTTCAATATTCATTTGTGATTATGATTACTCGTAATTGACGCGGTCAACAAATGTAAATCATTATAAGGGAAAAAACAATGTACCAGTAAACTAACCGTTCTTGTTTACTCGAGGTGATAGTAGATTACCATCAACGAATCCAAAATTGTACTAAATAATATCATCCACAACATTTTTAACCTTCCTAACTTGAGTATCAACCTTGAGTACGATGCTTCAAGCTTCATCAGCAGATTTGTACATTGCATCTGAATTTTATACTCACTGAAGTAGCTGTATTGAAATACACTAAGATTTATTTGAGCAAATAATTTGAAGAAAAACTAAGAAGCTAGACTTGTTATTGACTCTCATTACTACCATGAGAATGCAATAGTTAGATACTACGTTAATGTGCATCAACATGAATATAGGCATTATTGGTGTAGGAATTTATTTCTGCTACTCTCGTCGTAGAACAAGCAAAATTTATTTTTGAAACGGTCTTTGTCACATATGTAAAACCCAATAATGATGCAAAGAACCCTCACATGTGCATGTTAATCATAGTTACCTGACCAGGCATAATCTTGTCATTTGTGTCACTAATGTTGATTCCATCGTATAAATATGCTTTCAAATGAGCATCTGATATGTCACGACTGAATGATTTATCTGCACCACCTAAAACTTTAGGCTTGATTTGGAAGGTTAACTTCAGAAATAGACAGTCTAATGAGGTTACAACAACATGAATTAAGTAAACAAGCAATGTTAACTTGTCGTCTATGTGTTTAAATAGTCAAAACTGCATAACCAGAAGCACGCCATCTTAGCAAGCCACAAGTAAGATACTAAGCCTTATCATCATCAGTAAACTTATATCACATGCCCTATCTGTATACTAGAAGATAAGAACCACACAACAATTAGTCCCATGAAACATACTCAAAGTGTATACTTGCTTATGAAACATGTTTCTGTTGCGACTTTTCTAAATAGAAGAGCACAAAATTTTAATAAATTCTGCAAGCGTACAGGCGTGTAGTATTTAGGTCGAACACAAGGAATTGTATTTTAAAACAGTTGAAATTCATAGTTAAATCTTAGGCGTATTAAATGAATTCGACGGTGAATTTGAACAGAAAATAAAAATAATAATATACTCCGAATCGATTCCGAAACTAATCGAAATTGCAACCAAAATATAAAATTGTAAAAATCAGAACAGAAATTGAAACTGCGGATACGAAAATAACAGAGCAAACAACTGAAATATTTATTCACTAACTGAAAGGAGTGCATAAAATAACTAAGAACAAGAATAAATAAATTGCTAAATCTAATCAATAATTCTACGTATTCTGTTCGAAAATAAAAACACTCCTGAATTTGAAACTAAACATGAAGAAGAGTGACGGGGTAAGAGATCATTTTCCATTTGCATTGCTCTCTCTATTTAAAGACTTCAGCCTCCACAAATAACCCTACTATTTAGGTTCTTGTGCTTGATATTTGGAGAAAAATAAGGCCACCTCACTTTGAATTGGTCTTTGCTTTGTTATTTGATTAACAAGTGACCTTGCTTTGAGAGATTTTCAAGCTAAACTTTGAAAGTGTATTTTCAATATTTGCATTTGCTTTCTTGCAGGAATAGTACACATGTTAGTGACATGAGATGCATTTCTTCATGAATGATATGTACTTTCTCTTCGAACTATTCGGTACTCAAAATGTTGCACTTTTATTTTGCGTGTCATTTGAACCATTGGACGGCACAACCGATTAATTTCAACGTTGCACTTCGGAATCTATAATCTACAAAACCACAATAAAGTACCCGTATAATGCCGCTTTATTAAAATAAAAATATATGAAACAAACGGTTTAAAATGCAGAAAAATACGTTCATCTGTTTCATACATAATACTACAATTATTGGAACCCATTTCTTATTCACTTTTTTTTGGAATTTAAGAATTTAAAACCTTTTCATATTAAGTCATCTATTTGCAAAAAATCGTGTATTCAATTTATACACCAATCTAAAGGTACATATGTAATGCACTTTAACATATCATTAATGGCAGAAAACATATCATATGAAGCTTGTTCATATAAGAATGTGCTTTATTTGCATTTAAGAATTAAAAATATTCAATTTATACCCCAATCTAATAAATGTTCTTAAAAATAAATAAATAAATAAATAGTGCACTTTAACATATAATTAATAGTAGAAAACGTATCATATGAAGTTTGTTCATATAAGAATGTACTTTATTTGCATTTATGAACTAAAAACCTGTTCATATGAGGAAGAAAACATATATTTAACACCAATCTATATACAAATTTATGAGTATTAATCTAAATACAAATTTAAGAATTAATACCAATCTAAATAAAAACCCATCGAATGTACTTTAGTATACGCATGGCATACAAATTTATGAGTATTAATCTATGCATGAAGCGAAGTTTTTTAAACTCATAGTTCTAATTCAAAAGGAAGTAAGTTGTTTCATAATATTAAAAATAAGTAATTCTGGTGCATGCATAGGTACGTTAACCTATTGTTGAACCTTTTTTAGTAGTCTTAAGGAACTTGTAAAACGCACTATTAAGGTTATTAGGCATTTTAGTTTTTGGGTAGATCCTACATATACTTTGACATTCTTATCAAAATTGTAGTAAGTTTATTTATAGAAGTAATATCAGATGGATATTACACATGCATGAAATTTATAGTATATGTCTAAATATTTTAAAGGAAGTGTACATCAAAAAAAAGAAACAGAAGCTACTACCATTAGAGAGAAAACAAAACTAATAGTGAAAATAAGTCAATGAATTGTTACCGAAATAAATTTAGAGAAACATGGATCAATCTATTATATTTTCTAGATAGTGAATTTAACTGCCATTACCAGTAACTTAACTGAGATGGAAGCATGGCCTAAATAGTGGGACTAATTTGAGCAACACCTAAATTTTATGCATTCATTATGTCATACAATACCATTAGCTACAGTAGTTCGGATTTCATCATTCCGTCACTACAAGAAAAGGGCCCATTTTGTATCGGATTGTTGCAACGGCTGGCAACGGCTAAAAAAGGCGGCCGTTGCTAGCCGTTGCAAATCGCAAATATAACCTGCAACCAGTGAACAGATTATCATTTCCCACCACAACGAGTTCTTCCCAAAACCCTCCTCCCCGTCACAATCCGCCGCCTCTCCAACTCCAACCGTTGCTAGTTGCCTCCACGTCGCTCAAACACCTCCAAAACTCGCTGGTATTTCTTTTAAACTTGATTTGGCTTTGATTTAGGTTTAATTTAGGATTAATTGGAAAACCATAATTTCTAAAATAATTGTATTAGTTGATCATAGTGATATTGGGTGATGATTATAGTGATATTGGGTGATGATTATAGTGTTTTAAGTTAGGTGGAAGTTAAATTAGTTTATGATTATGTTGAAAATGATGATTAATGCGTATTAGTTATGGTAATATTTGTATTAGTTGATTTTGATTGGTGGTTTGATTTTAAAATTAGTGTATATTATTGATGAACATGCTTGTTGATATTTAAGTTTATGACAATATTTGTTTTTATTTAAAATAATGTGTATAATTTACGCCAAAGTTCATTGTATAGTAATTAATACATATCTGGTTAGGTTGGTACAGTTAAGGATAATTTAATTCAAAAGTGCTAATTATAAGTGTTATCGTAGTTTAAAATAAATATAATTCGTTGAATGAATTATAAAATTTTGAAATGAGCGTAATAACAATGAGCTAATTATTCAGTGAAAGTTACAACACGTTTTAAAATTTAGTTAATAAATATAATGAATTAATTAATTATAAAATATTTTGTAGTTTTTAGAAGAATAATTAGAAAATATGTTTTATTTATGTAAATCCCTTAGAGATATTTTGGCCCCGTCTGACAAGTGTTGTATATGATCGTTATATGGATATCCGTTTTTTCCAAGAACGGACATTTATATTCATCTGACACAATATTTGTTGGATTTGTCCTAGTATTTGGACAAGTTACAAACACAATAAAGTAATCACATTTTGTAAATCATTTCAGTTTAAACGGTTTACAAAATTTTGGTGGCACTTCCTTTTTGTTCCCTGTGTACACGCATTTTGTGTACGATACAGGGAATAAAGGGAAGTGCTGCCGAAATTTTGTTGAATCGTTTAACGTGAAATGATTTATAAAATGTAATTACGATGTTGTGTTTGTAATGGAAAGTAGGATGACCGGCCGTTAATGAATTATTAAATGTTTTTCAATTGTTAAATAGTTGATTTAATGAAAATTATAAATCAATCGTAAAATACTGTAATATGAAGTGAAGTGTTTACTTGAATCTTCTAACATATTTTATCAAATCGGGAAAAATGTTCGATTATTTTCTCGATCGTAGTTGGATGTATGAAGTCCGAACTGGTATGAAAGGATCAATAAAGTAACATTTCTGTAACGGTGTACATGAATTTATTAGATTCGCTAAATCTAATAATCGGAATAACGATGAAATTCGTTGTCCGTGTAGTAAGTGCAAACATTTAAAGCATTGGAAATCAGATGTAATAGAAGTACATCTGTATAAATTTGGTTTTGTGCCGAATTATTACTTATGAGATCGTCATGGAGAACTTGTTGAATTACACCTAATCCTGTAGTGTTAGAGGATGATAATATTATGACGAATCCAATAGAAAATATGGTGCAAGATGCAGCACGGTCGATGTTTCCTGCCATTGATCAGGGCAGTAATGACAATGATAACGTTGAAGAAGAACCGACCGCGCAAGCTAAAAAAATTTATGATTTATTGGATTCTGCTAAGAGGCCCTTGTGGGATGGTTGTAAAAGCGGAACCGAATTATCCGTAACCGCCGAATACATCACCATGAAATCAAAATTCAACCTTACAGAAGCTGGATTTACAGCAGTTGTACAAGCTGCAAAACGACACATGCCACCCAATAATTTGATGTGCGATAGTCATAATAAAGTGAAAAAACTTATGTCTGATTTTGGATTGCCATACCAAAAGATAGATACATGTATAAAAGGTTGTATGTTGTATTGGAAAGATGACGTTGACATTAGAAAATGCAGAATATGTAACGAGGAAAGATTCAAACCGAGAAAAAAAAGGAAAAGAAGTTCCATACAAGAGAATGCATTATTTACCTATCACTCCTAGACTTCAAAGGTTATATGCATCTTCTGCTACGGCATGTCATATGCGATGGCACAGTGTTAGAACACCAGAAGAAGGAACTTTGATACATCCATCTGATGGAGAAGCATGGAAACATTTCGATAAGACTTATCATGCGTTTGCTGCAGAGAGCCGTAATGTCAAACTCGGTTTATGTACAGATGGATTTTTACCATTCTCTCAGTTTGGTAGTAAATACTCATCATGGCCTATTATCGTTACTCCTTATAATTTACCTCCATGGATGTGTATGAAAACTCTGTATATGTTTCTAACGATTGTCGTCCCCGGTCCCGATGAACCGACACAAGGAATTGATGTTTATCTATAACCATTGATCGAAGAATTGAAAACACTGTGGCACGAAGGAGTTGAAACATACGACATTTCAAGAAAAAAGAATTTTCGTATGTTCGCTTCTTTATTATGGATTATTAGTGATTTTCCTGCGTATGGGATGCATTCTGGTTGGAGCACAGCTGGACGTCTAGCATGTCCTCATTGCATGGATGAAACACGAGCATTTTCATTAAAGTATGGAAAGAAAATTTCTTGGTTTGACTATCATCGATGTTTTCTACATGTTAATCATAAATTTAGAACGGATAAAAAGAACTTTAAAGCAAACAGAGAAGAGAGTATGCTACCACCGAAGGTTTGGTCAGGTGAAGAGATATATGAAATCGTAAAAGACTATCCAAAGATACATGAAACTGGGGTACAAGTTGAAATTCCAGGTAAATCAGACATTCATAACTGGTGCAAACAAAGTATATTTTGGGAGTTACCTTACTGGAAAGATTTGCTACTCCGGCATAATATTGACGTTATGCACAATGAAAAAAACATGTTCGATAACGTGTTTATTACAGTTTTGAATGTAAAAGGGGAAAACTAAGGACGATGTGAATTCAAGACGTGATATATTACACTTTTGTAAGCGGCCCGAACTTTATTTGTACGACGATACAAAAAAAACCAAAGCATGCTATGAGCTAGATAACAAACAAGTAAAACTCGTGCTAAAGTGGGTGGAAGGAGTAAGATGTCCTGATGGGATTTCTTCTAACCTCCTAGATGTGTTGACTTTAAAAACAGTAAATTGAGTGGGATGAAAAGTCACGATTGCCATATAATGATGGAATATTTTTTCCCTGTGCTTTTCAAAGAACTGTTGCATGGCAAAGTATGGAGTGTTATAACAGAATTAAGTATGTTTTATAAACAACTTTGTTCGACGACGTTAAAGGTAGATCGCATACGTAAACTTGAAGTAGAAATCCCTTTACTGCTCTGCAAACTAGAAAAAATATTTCCACCAGGTTTCTTTAATGTAATGGAGCATTTACCTATTCATCTACCATCCGAAGCACTTCTTCGAGGTCCTGTGCAGTATGGATGGATGTATGCATTTGAGAGGTAATTTTGAATATCCACAATATGAAGTTTGCTTAAAATTTAGATTTATATACCAAAACAAAAATTAAATTAATTTTGTTATAGGTACTTGAATCATTTGAAGAAGAAAATTAGACAAAAAGCACGAGTAGGAGGTTCAATTTGCAAAGCGTATCTGGAAGAAGAATCTTCATTTTTTTTTCTCACATTACTTTAGTAACGATGTGAACTTATCGTTTGTCAGTATTCCCCGTAATGATGAAGCTGTTGAACATGATTCTTCTCAAACAATGTTATCTATTTTTAGACAACAAGGCCGACCTGTTGGGAAATGTGTGGAAATATGGTTAGACGATAAAGATTTCCATATAGCACACACAAATGTTCTTTTAATTTGTGTTGAAGTTGCACCATTTGTCAGGGAGTACTAAATTCATGTACAATTTAATTATACGTATATATATATATATATATTAATTTTTATGGGAATAATACATTTTTGTAGTATATACGAATCACAACATCCATCTGGCAATCTCAGTAAAGATTTTGCTAAATGGTTTTCAAAATACGTATATGATCCAAAAAACTCTATTGTTGACAAAGGATTACGACATATTGCTATCGGACCAAAAAGAAATGTGAAGACTTATCCAATATTCTTCGTCAATGGATTTAAATTCCACACCAAAGATTACGAGGCTGAAAAATTAACATATAACAGTGGTGTATTTGTTAAAGGCAGTAATGATCCAGAGGAGCATATAAAAGATTTTTACGACGTCTTAACATAGGTTTTAGAGTTGACATATTATATACAACCTGCAGAGAAAGTTTTTTTATTCAAATGCAATTGGTTTAGCAATATTCCTGGTTCTGGAATTAACGTGCATAAAGATTACAAGCTCATTGAAATAAAGCATACCTCGCATTACTATAAGTATGATCCTTTCATATAAGCCAAGCAAGCATTACAAGTTTATTTTGCTCCGTATCCATCCTTAAAAAAGATAAAGCAGATTGGTCGGCTGTTATTAAAACAAAGGCAAGATATACATTTGATGGAAATAATATTCCAGATGAAGTAGCGTATCAAGCAGATCTGGAGCCAACTGAAATAATAATAACTGACGATGTTGACGTAGGGTCGTTGAATGATGAAGCGAATGTTTAATAGATGCATTTGAAAGTACCGAAGAAAACGATATAAAGTACGAGACTGAGTCTGAATCAAAAAACAACGAAGACTGATACATTACATTGTTTTTTTAATGTATGCATGTATGATGTTTTATTTTGAGTAATGTATTAAGAATGATGAATGCGTTCTGTATTATTCTGAGCTATGTAATAATAATGATTTTGTTATGTATTATCATTCTGTTTTATTTTGACCTATGCGTTATTCAGAGCTGTGTAATAATAATAATGATTATGTTCTATATTATTCTGAGCTATGTAATTACAAAGAATGATTATGATGATTAATGGAACATGTGTTGTAATAATAATTTGTTTTCTTTTCATTATATGATATGATTATGTTTGTGGCAGATATGTCTCACAGAAGGCGCAGTACATCTCAGCCTTCTCCTTCGCCTTCTCATGGCGCAGGTCCCAGCGGTACGGCTCCGGACTTATGCCGTGAGATAGAGATAGTTCCTAAGAGTGTTGGGTAAGTATCTAATTAATTTCAATTATATTATTTAAAATATATTAATTATATACATCAAAATTTATACAGGGGTTTTGAAATAGAGCCGGCGTATTACATTCTTCAAGTTTCAAAGCAATCCTATAAGAGTAGGCTATCTGGTTGCTGGCCTTATTGGGACAACATCCCAGGCAAAGTGAAGAATGCTATAGTTGCTGATTTGATGGTGAGTAAAATTTTATATTTCAATTTAAAATTAGTATACTGTATATAATTCAAATTATTTTCAATAAGAAGGCTGCAATACGTGTCCGCCCGGAAGACCAGACTATCTTCTTCAATCATTGGAATAAGAGGATGCGGAAAAATTACAGGGAGACTCTTTCGAAGGCCAAGCTAAGAGGAAAAAAACCCAGTTGGATGGGTAATGATGTTTGGGCTGCATTTGTCGCCCGCAGGGAAAGTGAAGCTGTCAAAGTAAGTTATGTATTGCTGTATTGTTAGTATTATTTATTTAAATTATGTATGTTAGTTGCATTATTAATTTAATTAACCGTGTATTTAAATAACAGGAAATAGCAAAGAGAAATAGCACGAACAGAAATAAAAATCCTTCGTTACACCGTGGTGGGTCCAAGTCATTCCAACAATGGCGGAGGGAATTGGTAAATTTGTAATTTGAGTTTATAAACTGTAATATTATTTAATCATATTAGTAAAGTTTTTTATTCATGTATAATTTCAGCATTCAAGAACCGGACAGGAGCCTACAATGGCCGAGGTTTTTAGAGTCACTCATGCGGTGGAGCAGACCGATGATGATGGGAATGTCACCTATCAGTGGACAGATGCGAAGGCTGAATCTGTTATGCTAAATATGTTTATTCACAATGACAACGTTTCACATTCCTTTAGTAGTGTATAAGTAAATTGTATAGCTATATATTGAGTCAAATTTGTATTCGTAATTGCACAGTAGATATGAAGCAGAGCGGGCAGCGATGGCGCAAAGAACTGGACGGAAGGATATTACGCTTCAAGAGTCCAATCAAATATGTGATAGAATTATTGATCCACCTTCTCGTAATAGGCGTTATGGATACGACAATCAGGAGGTAAACTGTTTTACTAACTTATATTTGAATTTAATATAGCCGTTGCGAGCGTGAATTAGAACTAGTTTGTTTAATCGTTTTACAGGCTCTTAACTTCCAAAGGGCTTACAAGAAATCTATGGCCGAGGAGGAGATAGCCCAGATACAACGACAGCTGGACGAGATAAATGATTGGCGACAGAGCTTCTTGTCTCAGTAGATAGATGAGCGCATTACCACATTCGTTTCAGAGCATGGGACCATGCCAGGGTCTTGTGGTTGTGGTGGTGGTGATGACGATGATGCTGATGATGATGCTGATGATGATGCCGCTGATGATGATCAGTAGGTATGTTTTGTTGATGGTTATTTCTTTTGGGCAAGACTGTGGTTTTAATGGATATTTGTTGGACTTGTGTACTTATGTTGGTGTGTACATATGTTGGTTGATGGACTTGGTAGTTTGTTTGGTGTTGGTTGATGTTGGTTTGGTGTTGGTTGATGGACTTGGACTTGGTAGTTTGTTTGATGTTTAGGCAAGATGGTAGTATGTTGGTTGATGTACTTATTGTGGTTTTAATGGATATTTGTTGGTGATGGATATTATGTGTGATGGATTTGAGATGTATGGATTTGTGTTAGTTGATTATATAGTTGCATGATTATTGATATGTGTTTTTTTTGATTATTTGCGATCTGTTTGGTTATATGATGGTTGGAATGGAATGTATATGATGGATTGGAAGTGATTTTTGTGATGTGGAAAGGTTTGCGATGACAGAGGTTGGAAGAGTGAAAGCTGGCTGCTGAAAAACTTAAAAAGTTCCAGGTTTGCAACGGCTCGCAACGACTAGCAACGGCTATCTGGTTCAGGTTTGCAACGGCTCGCAACGACTAGCAACGGATATCTGGTTCAGGTTTGCAACGGCTAGCAATGGCTATCAGGTTCCAGGCTTGCAACGGCTCGCGACGCCACGTGACGACCAGAATTGTAACTAACTGTTGCCACGTGGCCAACTGGTCGTCGCCACCCGTTGCTAAATTGGTAACGGAGCCGTTGCTATTGCCGTTGCTGGAACAAGTTGCAACGTGCTTAATAGCAACGGCTGGCAATGGCTAGCAACGGCTGCCAACGGCTATTTGCCGGTTCTATGCCTTCCGTTCCTCGTAGTGCTTTGTCCTTATGAATGATATATGCAGTAATATATCTGATACAATAGTGAAATAACAACCATTATTGACATAATACCTCCTTTCAAGTCGATTTTATTTCATCCACCTTCATAATAACCGTCTAAATAAGGACCTCACGTCGTGAAATTTCTACAGATAACCAAGATCTGAACCACTGAGATTAAATACCAATAAATTCCAACAAAGATGTCAATAATTTACCCAATCACCAAACAGATCAAAATGACCCAAGATATAACGTGTTCGGTTTAAAAACCTTCACACAGTGACCCAATAACTATTTTATTCTACTCAATAAGATTACAAAGAAGAGATACAATCTATCAACAAGATAGAAATTCAAAGGTATAATATGCAAAGCTAATCACTTTTATCTCAAATAGAAGCATGAACAAGACAAGAGCACACAATTTCTACTGAAATCCTTAATTTTATACGAGCAATGGAATTAGTTACTAATTTTTAATTGATTTAGTGGAAACTCTCGTTTAAAGGAAAAATTGGAGACTAGGTCTTTTAAATAGCTTCAATCAACATCAAATATAAGATCGGAATGAAGTTTAATCATCATTATTGGATCAAATGAAACCCCACTTGCACAAATAACCAATAACGAAGCCTTTTTTGAATGAGCGGTTAACTAGCTACCCCCTTCCAAAGAGAGGAAGAGGACATGCATTTTTGGCTCAAAGAAGGAAGTTGAACTTAAAAGACCAGCTATTAGGTTAATTATGGAAAGGTATTCATGTAGCGTATGACCGGCGAGCCAGTAGATGAGGCATATGAAGTGGATCGATTAACCGGGTGGAGCCGAAGTTGCAAAGGAGGGCAAAGGTTCAAATAATGGCTGACAAGAGTTGTGAGTGAAAAGTGAATGGGATGTTATTTCCAGAAGGAGGGGAAGATGAGGGAAGAGAATGAAGGTGGTGAGCGTGAAATAATTACAAAAGGAGCGGCCCCAAAATAATATGTGAGGTGCACAAAGTTTTTAGTCACACAGCATTTATATTATTCTTTCTATTCATAATGATTGCAAGTTGCAATGAAAACACTCTCCATTGATGCAAGAAACAAACATTTTTCTTGTAGCCTTGAGTGTTAAAGACAAGGCTTTTTGCTATCTGAAAGCACTAGCCTGATTATAAAATTATAAATTCATTGAAAGAGTATAAATTCTAGATTTGCATTTTAAGCGAAAATGTGTTGATAGAGCTACAAATTTATCGACAAATCATCTACAGTGTTACATGCACAGGTAGTGCATCAACCTTTTGTGTTATCTGATGCACAATTTCTCACTTTCCAGTCTAGTTCATTTAATTATATGTTTAGGAATCCAGATTAACTATCAAACTAAGGTAAGATGATTTTAATGTTAAAAATATGAAAAGAGAATATAATTTTGGATGATTGTTTGCCAATGTATCCAGGAAACAAATTAATTAGAAACTAATTTTGTAGATAAAATTCCATTTTGAAAAGAAGCAAAAAACGACATAAAGGTGGCATCGGGATAAAGAGTTAGAAAAAGGAATACAAAGCAATATAGTCTAAAAAAAATCAAAGAAATTTCATTACAAATAAAAAAAATAAAAATGTTAAAGAATAATTCAAAGTGGGACAATTTATTAAATTTTTAATTTAGTTTTACCTTTTACAAGGAATGTTCGTAAATATAGTTAAATTCTTAAAATCTTTTATAGGTTATTTGTAGTATTTAAAATATCTACATCCGATATTTTGGGATACTGTAATAAATTAAGAAGACATAAATATTCTATCTATATTATTTGAGGTAACAGAGGTTTAAATACCTATATATAATACACCTATTTTTCAAATAGTAAAATTGCAGCAATCTTATTGATAATTCCCATGTAGTTTTACTTGTGTTTTTATATAATTATATACAATATGTATAAATACAGTGAATCTACTATAAATCATATTTATGTAGTTTCTACACTTCAAATGAGATAAATACAATAATATTATTTTTATATTTTCTATGCTATAATATTTTATGACCTTGATTTTTTTAATATTACCACAATTACCACCTATCCTTGAGGTATATAGCTCAGTTCCTGAATTCCTTTCCATGTTAAAAGCCAGTCATTTTATTCTTTCAACAAACCAACATCAACCATAAAATTATAATGCTAGTAAATCAACAATAAACTAGAAACTCTAAACTTTGATTTCAAAAAGACAAAGGCAAACTTTTGATTAAAAGCGCAAATAGGACTTTCGACAAACTTAGATTTTATAAGAATAGCCTATCTACTCTAGATTTAAACAAAAGATAAATATAGTAATTTAAATGATTAGTGTACATGCGATAGAAAATTTCATTCTTCCAGGCACATGCCATACATAAAAAAAATAAAGCTTGTGCACCAGGCAAAAGCTCATAGCATAAAATCTTTCGTCAAACCATTTTGTTGTTATATACACAGCATGGAAAAACGAATGGCAATACAGCTATCGCGAAACTTGCTCACATTGCCAAACTCCTCTTTCAATATGGAACAATGACTACCAACTAAATCAAAACCACTGCTAATATTAACTAATCCACCTTCATCTAGTTCTATTTTCTCCTTATTAGCAATACTCTAGTGCACAGCTATAGGAAAATATAACAATCATAAAATTAACTTACAACAAAATCAAAATATAATCACATGACTAATCGAATACCAATATGTCGAGAAAGCGAAGGCAATTATTAATCCATCGAAGAAGATACACACACACATTCAATATGTACAGACAGCTAGCTTGGGCAAAAGAACATGCAAGATGCCAAATAAATAATAGCAACAGGTGAAGTTAGGCCCTAATAATCAATTCACATATATTGTATATTAATTATGCTCTAAGAAGACCCAATAAGACTAAATTAACAAACTAAGAAAGCATAAATAATTCACGCTTTAATCGTTTTGAAACACAAAAGCTAATTTTACTTCCTTATTATGTCATCAATGATCATATCTCTAGAGAAAGCCTGGTTTAATTTTAAAATAACGAGAATATAAAAGTTGAAATATAATTGTTAATTCTGATTCAAGATGCACGATAAAGCAATGGGACAAATAATTTTATCACATAACTTAAGCATATTTTTATTGGTGACGGGACCAAAGGTAAACACCTATATGAAAGTATTAGAACATAAGAAATAAATTATTATTATCAATTGCGATTCCAAACGCAAGACAAAGTATTGAGGTAAACTATTTTATAACGCAAATCATGCATTGGTTTTTGTATATAACTTGAAAATTGAATTTATTAAACAACATGGTTTTAAAAATAAAGTCCATAATGTTAGTTCCTGAGATGATGGTTTTGATGACAACAACCTTAGGACTTGTTATAAAATATAAATACTAATATTCTTGTCTAGATATATATGTACATGTAGGATATATATGTGTGTGTGTGTAGGTACTAAGAATGAAGGCTGCACGGTACAAAGATTCAAGACTGAGTATAGAGATCCAAGGCTGACGAATTCAAGACTGAAGACTCGTGAGTATTAAGAGTTCAAGATATCAAGATAAGTAATAGGGTCTAGATTTATGTTAAAACTTCATGATAGCACTAAAATCTTATTCTGATTTTAATTGTGGAATGAAATCCACCTTCTCGCTTTAATAGTGGGAGGATACCCATGGCCTCTTTAGTGGAATGGAACCCATGACCTTCACTAGTGGAATGGAATCCACGAAATTTTCAAAATGATTTATTTTAACTATTTTTCCAAACACTATCTTTTTAAAAGTCATCTCTCTCGGTTTAATAAGTTTAGAAATTGTTTTGACAAGTATTAGACTAGAAATCATTTTAAAGAAAAATTAATTTTCAAAATATAAATAGGCATGTCGACATACCCTATCCCCCCATGTCGACATGGTGACCGTAGAATTTAAATTTTAAATTTTCAAAGGAAGTTCCTATTCGTCATAACATTTCACGAATGGACATGACTGTTGTTCTTCTATAAATACTAGTTGTTTTCAATGAATTTTAAGTTAGTCTTCTTGTGATATCCCAGAATTTCAGGAGATTTAAAATGTAAAAATCTCTTAATTAAATTGTTTAAAATTGATAAAAATTGTTATTTTCAAATATAAATAACTAATTAATTAATAGTGCGATGTTTTAAATTTATGATTATAGATTTATTTTGAATTTAAATTTAATATTGGAATTTAAAAGAATATATATTTTAAAATAAAAATAATAATATAGTTTGGACTTAAATTATGAATTGGTGAATTTGATTGAAATAGTATTGAAACTTTTCAAAGGTTAATTTAGAAGGTCTATCTTATATCTTCAAAGTAATTAAAGTAAAAATCTATTTTGTTTAAAAATATTAAGGTTTAAATTGTATTTCATAATAAAAGTTTATCTTGTTTTATATATATAAAAAAAAATATTCAAATAAATATTAAGATGTGTAATTTTATAAAAGTAATTTATATGTAATCATTTAAGGCTAAAAATAGATAAACATTTATATAAACATGATAATATAAATTAGAATTTGATTTAGATAAAGTTAAATACATTTATAAATTAAGAATTTCTTTTAAATTAAGTAAAAATTCAATTCAAAACACTTAAGTACAAATGTAACTATATTAGACATTTCAATAACACTTGTAAAAAAATCAAACAAATTGAATGACATTTGTTCAAATTAGAAACAAGTGGCACTACTCTCATTTTAATTTTTAATAAATATTTTAAGAAGAACAATCAAACACTTTCATTATTCCTTGTTTTCTTTTCTAAAACCCAAACCAGAAAATATTCTCAAACTGATAATGGAAACCAAATATACATTCAAATTACAAATCTGCAAAACAAAATCAAAATCTGAAATGAAAACTGCAACACTAACTTCAATCTGCAAGTTCACCTACATTTCTAAGGAGTATTCAACAACATGAATAAGGATCAAGTTTTATCAGCAAAGCATCAACAACAAATCATAGTTTCTTTTTCAAGGGCCTGAAATTAGTTTTGTTCTCTGCAAATTAGTTCAGGTGAGTAAATCTTTCAATAAATTTGATCTTTATCTGATTGTTTGAATACTTGTTGTATGAAAATTGAATATGGATTGCATGCAAATAAAATCTGTAAGTGAATTATGTATTTGCCTGTGCATGTCCTTACTACAGGTTCTCCTGTTATTTATTTTTATGAAAACTGTCAAGAATCAAATTCCCTTGATTTCAGTTGAGTTGGACTTAAGTATCTGAAAATAAAAATGTTTAAATTCATGTAAGATTGAAAGTCAAAACATTTTAAAAGGACAATATTCATGATTTAGAACCTGGCACAAGAAATTACAGAAAAATTTTCAAGTCATGTTCAAATTCGAATCTGATAAATGTTAATTTGTATATGCCATCTGAAAGCTTATAACAAACTATGATTTTTAAAGAAAAAATCAAAAATTTTAAGTTAGAAATTACTGGGATAAGTCGAGATAACCAGATTTGGGGATTTTGCAAAATTCCGGTCGTTGGCATGATGATGGGGATCGTGGCTTGGTCAGGAGGTGGAAGGAACTATGGTGAGTCGGGGAAAAATGCATGGAGGGGTCCTAGTCCATTGTGGTGACGGCGGCGAGGGAATTAATTTTTTAACCCTAATATAGGCAAGGGTCGGGAGTTTGGTCACTGGGGATTCGTGCGTGCATCGAGTTGCACATGGCTTTGGGAAGAGATGACCTGGTGGATGATGGAGTCGTGGCCGGAGGCTCAGGTGCTCGGGTGGACTCTTGTGTCAGTGCGAGGTGATTGTTTGAGGTACTGATGGTTCCAATTTATGGGTTTGGGAACGGAATCTCAAAATCATGATTGGTTCGAACTAGTGAATGTTTGAGAGGTTTGAGCACATCATCGATGATGTATTGATGATCGTAAGTTTGACCCGAGGTGGCCGACGAAGTTGTGCAGGTGCACATACTTTGGTTGTGTCAGGGGAAGCGATTTAGGGAATGAAGGGAGAACCCGAAGCAGATATAGGGAAATAGGGTTTTGAACTCCAGCATAAACTCGAAGTAGTTTGGGGTTTGTTCGTGCTGTACTTAGAAAAATTCTATAAGAAAAAAAGTACAGCCGGGTAAAATTTTGTAGAGACTCGAAGCAAGCAGCAAAATCTTCCGGGGAAGACTCGAAGTGGCCTGGGTAGTCTCAAGGTCGTGTTTGAGATTTGGCATGGGAAACTCGAGTTGTTCTCGAGTATGTTGGGTTGGGTATCCTATAGTTTATGAATATTATTATTTAATCAAAGCTTTGAAAAAAAAATGGAAGAAGGGAACTCGGGTTTTGAATCGAATAGGCAACAGGTTAGACCCAAAATAGCAATACTAGAACAGCAAATAAAGTTTTTTTTTAGGGTTTTAAAACTTGTTTTTGATATTTAAAAATTTTAATAGGTTTAAACTTTTATATAAATTACTTGGTGTCTTAATAAATGTTTTCTTAAACATATTTTTAGATATTCATAAGGTAAATGATGTAAATATGTTAAGGGTAATTAAAGCATTTATGAGCCGAGTGTTTTATCTTAATTAAGGTTTTAATATCTTAATTATGATTAAGTTAATTTAAAGAAATTAAGTTTAATTATTTGGTTTAAATTATAAAGGAATGATTAAGAAACTAATGAAGGAAAATAATTTACTTGATTGATAAATGATTAAGGATTAAAGGTTAATTATTTAAGATTAATTAATCTGTAATTAACAAGATCATTAATTAGATTATTAATTAATGATTAGGGATTCATTAATTGAGTAATTAAGTGTAATTAAACTTAATTTAATCAACTGATTAGTGAGTAATTAATTAAGTAATTAAAGGTTACTTAACTAATAACTAAGAAGTGCTTAACTAGTAATTAAGTTTTATTAATTTATAATTAAGATTTTATTAATTAATAATTAAAGAATAATTAATCTGTAATTAAGGATTAATTAAGAAGTTGTTAAGTGGTAATTAATTGATTAATCAATGGTGATGGTAATTAAGGATTGATTATCTGTTAATCAAGGATGGATTAACAGTTAATTAAGGATTATTGATTGATAAATAAAGGGTAATTAATCTGGATTAAGGATTGATTAATTGATTAAGTGAGTTAATCAGGGATGTAATTAATTAATTAAGGTTAGTAATTAATTAATGATTGTATAAGCAAGATTAAGTGATTAATTCTTAAGGAGTTAATTTAAGTAATTAAATTAATTATGATATGAATTGATAATACTTACTTCTGGATGATGGGTTGTTGAATGTCTGAATTTAGATGATATCTATTGAATTGATATCTATTAAAGATTAATTACCGTATTGGGTTAAGGATAATTAGTTGTGAAATTAATTAAGGATTAATTACTTAAATGTAACTAAAGGATAAATAGAATGATATTGGAAGCCTTGATTAATTGTTATCCCTAATAAGTGGTTCGTGATGCTATGTGATATGATATGTTGGATTTAAACTGTGAATGTGTGATTATTTATTGATGATGAATTACTGTGACATTCTGTATTAAAAGTAGAATTGTAATTCACTTGAATAATTTAAGTTAAGTTGACAATAGTTTCGAAGAGGCCGGAGTCGGGTATTACTGAATACCCGAAACCACTTCGATTCTTATAGTTTGGTATGTGAAACTAATAGGCTGAAGTGGAATGACTTAAGTAAATTGGTCTATTTAAATCTAATATTTTGGCACTTAGAAATTGATGTATGAAATAGTTGATGTTTATAATAACTTATGAAGTGTAAATTGATATAAGTTACCCCGGGTTTATATAAATTGTATGCTTTTGTATTCCAAGTTAGATGGGTTTACTCACGCTGGTTTCCAGCCTGACCCGGGTGTTACTTTGATGTAATGCTCGAGTCAGACCGAGTATTACAGATTTTCAGGTAAGAACGTTCTGGAGCTCAGGAGGTAAGCTGAATGGCAGGGGCTTATGGAGAGTTTCCACTATGATATTGTATATATCTGAGACATGTTAATTATATCTGTCCAATGTTATATAAAATTGTTGTAACTCTGATATATCAATGTAAATTGATAGATACAGTTTTTTGGTATAACTATTATTGATATTATATTTTATCCGCTGCGAATGTGAGATTGTGTGTTTCTTTTCTGTTCTTCTTCTATCTCTTTCTTCTTTTCTCTAACTATCTGGAATTTTTGGGATCGAATTTTTTCGGGTCGTTACATTTGGTATCAGAGCTGAAGGTTAAGCGAGAACCTTGGCTCTGGTGGAATTACTCCTTAAGGATAGGGTAAGTAGAACCCTATAATGAGCTGAGTGTATAAATATGAGAGAGCGTACTTGTTATTTTCTTATACAAAGATTTTAAATGGTTTTATATAAGATTGTATTTGATATATAAAGCAATATATCTTTCTAACAAATAGTAAAGGAATTGGTTGTTAAATTATTGAATTAAATTAAGAAGTAATAGAATGCAACCAAATTGAAATTAGAATTAAATAAAGATAAGTTTGAAATGGATTCAAACTAAAATTGAAATCTTGAATTGGAGGAGTATTTCAGAATAAGATGAACTAGAATTGGTTTCAAATCAGAAAATAGAACGGATATTGGGTTTAATAATGGGATGATTGTTTTTCAATAAACAATAAAATGTTTTAAGGAAGTAACCATTTAAAAAGAGTAACTTGTAAGTTTGAAAGGATGTAAATTAAAATGTGTTTCAAATTCTGTAGTTTTGAATTCTAAATTTAAACATTTGAATTGGTTTCAAATTGTTAAAGGAGATAATATTTGAATATGATCTTATTTTAAAATAAGAGATGTTATTTAATATATTTGAATGAAAGGGGTCATATTTCAAACAAGTGTTGTTTGAAATTTTAAAGGAATTTGTTTGAATTTGAAACCAGAGTGGTTTAAAATTTAAAGTGTAATTTGGTATATAAAAGAAGTTAATATGTATATATGTGGATATACATAATATCAAAGATGATTTGAAATAAACTCTAAATGTGGAGTTTTGAATTTGGAATAAGATGTGATACCTAAAATTGATAAGTTTTTGAACTTAATAAGTGGAAAGATTATGAAAAGATCAAACTGGATAAAGTTGACTGGATTAAGTGAATTGAGTTTAACTTGGGAAAAAGTTAATAAGTTGGAATGATCAACATGATTTGGGAATTTCAAGATGGAATTGGAATTTAATTTGGGAAGTAAAATGGTTAATCTGAATTGGGAGTTTGTGTGATCTCAAAATGGGTTTGAGATCTAGAAATTGTAAATTGATGGATGTTTTAAGGTGAATTAGATGATATCATCCTATTGTTGTTAAAAATATTTAAGTTGTGAATTAGATTTGTTTAAATGAATGAGAAATGGAGTAAGGTAATCCATTGTTGGGATAAAAAGGTAAATTGATTTAAAGGAACTAAATCAACATTTGAAGTATTAACTCGAATTTATATAATTCGAGACGATTTAAATTTGAAATTTGATATTAGTTCAAATTGAATTTGATTTGAATTGATTGAAATTGTGATTGAATATGTATGAGTATAAGATTCAAATGGAAATTTGAATTGGATTAATTTGAAACAATTTAGAATTGAAGTGGGTTCAATTTGAAAATTAGTCCGAATTGATTGGAATAATTTGGAATTGTAATTAAAGTTGAATAATTTTAAATTCAAATGGAATTTGAATTGAATTTGGGAAGTAATCAAGAATAATTAAACTTGATTTGGAAATGGAGTTTGAAATTGGAATTAATTCAAACTGGAGTTAAAATGAATTGAAATTGGAACTGGTTCAATTGAAATTTATCTGAATTAGTAGAATTTGAGATCAAGGTTGAATAAAGTTTAATTGTGGAAAGAAATTGAGGTTAATTCAATTTGAATTGGGGTTGAATCAATTTCAATGGAAATTGAAGTTATTTAAATGAGAGTTAAGTCAATTTATATGGAAGGGGAATTTAAATTGAATTGATTTGGAATAGAGATTGGGAAGTGAGCAGTTTTGACTCTGGACTATTTTTTATAAATTGTTTTAATATAAACCTATTTTTCCAAGCTATTTATTATATATATAACCTTTCTTTTTTTTAAAAAAAGCCAAACTATCTTATATTTGTTTTACAATTATTTTTGAAACTATTTAACATTTTTCCAGCTATTTTATAAACTAATTACTATATTTCAATTATTTTACAAAACTAATTACTATCTTACTATTATTTGCAATTGTCTAAATTTCTATAATTGTTTTAACTATTTTCTAACTATTTTACACCTATTTTACAAACTAGTAATTATTTTCCAACTACTTATCTGTTTTTTAAAAAAATTCAAGTTATTTTTTTAAATAAACTGGTCGGAGTTCAAACTGTTATTGGTTAACTACCCAATCGAGATAAGAATTTAAGGAATAATCCAAATGTGGATTAAGGCAATTGTGAGTAAGTGAATGAAATTCAAAGTGAATGTGAATAGAAAGAGAATTGATTTGGCTAATAACCAATAAAGATAAATACGTAGGGTGTACGTATGTTATTCTATTCGCATAGTGATTTGATCCAGATTCGAACATAGAATTTCGAGATAGTTTTATCGATCGAGTGGGATTTTTCACTCGATTTTCGATGGCGAACCTGGATATGGATTGTTGATTGGTTCTGGATGTTCTCTATCATAGTTATGACTATGCAAGGAGAATGACGATTTCTGATCAAGAAACCAAATCTGTGTCCGCACTAAGAAGTCGGGTGGACGATACTAGTTCGGAAGTGAAATTGTGTGATCGAGTGAGCGATCAGATTGGTATGGCGTACGAATGATATGTGTACATCGTATGGATTTGAATAAAATTGATATTGAAAGGAGTAATCAAATTTGAATATTTGATTTTGGATAAATAAAGTTATATATCTTTATTATATAAAATGAAACTCCCCTTGTTGGATCTTTTGCCAGAAGAAAAGGGTTTCTGGAAATGTTTGAAGTATAAAAGGAATTTTATACAAGTTTGAAATGATCCAAGTTTTAAAATTTTTATATATCTGTATGTATATATATAAAGGATCTTATGAGGGTTTTGGAAAAAGGGTTTTGGGAACCTTTGGATTTGGGAAAGGATTTTGATTTTTGGGTAAAATCAAAATGAGAATTTGGAAAGCCTAGTTTGAGAATTGTCGATTTTGGAGTAATCGATTTTGTGTAAAGGAGTTTTGTATGAGATCATACTAGGTGTATGATTTAAAGATACTATATGTGTATAGTATAAAATGTTTTGATGATGGCTCTGGGGAAAAAGGCGCTCCCTTAAAATGAACTTCTCAGGAGTACCACCGGGTGGTGCTGCCTTGAGCCCCAAGGGGGGGTTCTAAAGTTGATCCTGTGAGGAGTCCGGACAAAACTAGTTCCTGGGGATTATGAGTAGAGAATACCATAGCGAAAGTCGTGTGTGCCGATGAGAGCCAACAGTCTACGTTTGATTTTATATCGGTAGACTGCGACCTATGGTATAACATAGCGAAAGTCGTGTGCGCCGCTGAGAGCCAACAGTCTGCGTTTGATTTTATATCGGCAGACTGCGATCTTTGTAGGAGTGGAGAGGTTTCATTTTGACAGCGAAAATCAGAGGCCGCTGAGAGCCTGCAGTTACATGGACTTTTGCTGCGATGGCAACGTAACCCTGGATGTAACTGTGATCTGTTGTGTGGGTTCAATGGCTTAATCGAGAGGCCGTGGAGGGCCTGCAGTTACATGGACTTATGTTGCGACGGCAACGTAACCCTGGATGTAACTGTGACCATGGATGGGGGTGATGATTTCCGGAGCATTCTCACCAAAGATATATCCTCTCTTTTCAAAACTGTTTTCAATATATTTTTTTAATAAAATTATTTTCTAAAGTATTTCACTGGGTGTTGAAAATAGGTCTGCTAAGTACTTATAGATTTTCAGTCCTACGCCTGATCAACGTATGACCGAATTTCTGTGAGAACGAAAATGGACTTGTTGAAACATCGAGTTATAGAATGATATTTTTATAAAACTACTTTGATAATACTACATATAGATTTTAAAGTGTTTTAAAATGATCAAGGAAAAATTTATCTGAATTTAAGCATTTTAATAATTCTGGCTTCGTTTCTTTTCGGGGACGAAAACACTCTAAGGGGGAAGGAATGTGATATCCTGGAATTTCAGGAGATTTAAAATGTAAAAATCTCTTAATTAAATTGTTTAAAATTGATAAAAATTGTTATTTTCAAATATAAATAACTAATTAATTAGTAGTGTGATGTTTTAAATTTATGATTATAGATTTATTTTGAATTTAAATTTAATATTGGAATTTAAAAGAATATATACTTAAAATAAAAATAATAATATAGTTTGGACTTAAATTATGAATTGGTGAATTTGATTGAAATAGTATTGAAACTTTTCAAAGGTTAATTTAGAAGGTCTATCTTATATCTTCAAAGTAATTAAAGTAAAAATCTATTTTGTTTAAAAATATTAAGGTTTAAATTGTATTTCATAATAAAAGTTTATCTTGTTTTATATATATAAAAAAATATTCAAATAAATATTAAGATGTGTAATTTTATAAAAGTAATTTATATGTAATCATTTAAGGCTAAAAATAGATAAACATTTATATAAACATGATAATATAAATTAGAATTTGATTTAGATAAAGTTAAATACATTTATAAATTAAGAATTTCTTTTAAATTAAGTAAAAATTCAATTCAAAACACTTAAGTACAAATGTAACTATATTAGACATTTCAATAACACTTGTAAAACAATCAAACAAATTGAATGACATTTGTTCAAATTAGAAACAAGTGGCACTACTCTCATTTTAATTTTTAATAAATATTTTAAGAAGAACAATCAAACACTTTCATTATTCCTTGTTTTCTTTTCTAAAACCCAAACCAGATAATATTCTCAAACTGATGATGGAAACCAAATATACATTCAAATTACAAATCTGCAAATCAAAATCAAAATCTGAAATTAAAACTGCAACACTAACTTCAATCTGCAAGTTCACCTACATTTCTAAGGAGTATTCAACAACATGAATAAGGATAAAGTTTTATCAGCAAAGCATCAACAGCAAATCATAGTTTCTTTTTCAAGGGCCTGAAATAAGTTTTGTTCTCTGCAAATTAGTTCAGGTGAGTAAATCTTTCAATAAATTTGATCTTTATCTAATTGTTTGAATACATGTTGTATGAAAATTGAATATGGATTGCATGCAAATAAAATCTGTAAGTGAATTATGCATTTGCCTGTGCATGTCCTTACTACAGGTTCTCCTGTTATTTATTTTTATGAAAACTGTCAAGAATCAAATTCCCTTGATTTCAGTTGAGTTGGACTTAAGTATCTGAAAAGAAAAATGTTTAAATTCATGTAAGATTGAAAGTCAAAACATTTTAAAAGGATAATGTTCATGATTTAGAACCTGGCACAAGAAATTACAGAAAAATTTTCAAGTCATGTTCAAATTCGAATCTGATAAATGTTAATTTGTATATACCATCTGAAAGCTTATAACAAACTATGATTTTTAAAGAAAAAATCAAAATTTTTTGGTTAGAAATTACTGGGATAAGTGGAGATAACCAAATTTGGGGATTTTGCAAAATTCCGGTCGTTGACATGATGATGGGGATTGTGGCTTGGTCTGGAGGTGGAAGGAACTATGGTGAGTCGGGGAAAAATGCATGGAGGCGTCCTAGTCCATTGTGGTGACGGCGACGAGGGAATTAATTTTTTAACCCTAATATAGGCAAGGGTCGGGAGTTTGGTCACTGGGGATTCGTGCGTGCATCGAGTTGCACATGGCTTTGGGAAGAGATGACCTGGTGGATGATGGAGTCGTGGTCGGAGGCTCAGGTGTTCGGGTGGACTCTTGTGTCAGTGCGAGGTGATTGTTTGAGGTAGTGATGGTTCCAGTTTATGGGTTTGGGAACGGAATCTCAAAATCATGATTGGTTCGAACTATGAATGTTTGAGAGGTTTGAGCACATCATCGATGATGTATTGATGATCATAAGTTTGACCCGAGGTGGCCGACGAAGTTGTGCAGGTGCACATACTTTGGTTGTGTCAGGGGAAGCGATTTAGGGAAGGAAGGGAGAACCCGAAGCAGATATAGGGAAATAGGGTTTTGAACTCGAGCATAAACTCAAAGTAGTTTGGGGTTTGTTCGTGCTGTACTTAGAAAAATTCTATAAGAAAAAAGGTACAGCCGGGTCAAATTTTGTAGAGACTCGAAGCAAGCAGCAAAATCTTCCGGGGAAGAGTCGAAGTGGCCTGGGTAGTCTCAAGGTCGTGTTTGAGATTTGGCATGGGAAACTCGAGTTGTTCTCGAGTATGTTGGGTTGGGTATCCTATAGTTTATGAATATTATTATTTAATCAAAGCTTTGAAAAAAAATGGAAGAAGGGAACTCGGGTTTTGACTCGAATAGGCAACAGGTTAGACCCAAAGTAGCAATAGTAGAACAGCAAATAAAGTTTTTTTTTTAGGGTTTTAAAACTTGTTTTTGATATTTAAAAATTTTAATTGGTTTAAACTTTTATATAAATTACTTGGTGTCTTAATAAATGTTTTCTTAAACATATTTTTAGATATTCATAAGGTAAATGATGTAAATATGTTAAGGGTAATTAAAGCATTTATGAGCCGAGTGTTTTATCTTAATTAAGGTTTTAATATCTTAATTTTGATTAAGTTAATTTAAAGAAATTAAGTTTAATTATTTGGTTTAAATTATAAAGGAATGATTAAGAAATTAATGAAGGTAAATAATTTACTTGATTGATAAATGATTAAGGATTAAAGGTTAATTATTTAAGATTAATTAATCTGTAATTAACAAGATCATTAACTAGATTATTAATTAATGATTAGGGATTCATTAATTGAGTAATTAAGTGTAATTAAACTTAATTTAATCAACTGATTAGTGAGTAATTAATTAAGTAATTAAAGGTTACTTAACTAATAATTAAGAAGTGCTTAACTAGTAATTAAGTTTTATTAATTTATAATTAAGATTTTATTAATTAATAATTAAAGAATAATTAATCTGTAATTAAGGATTAATTAAGAAGTTGTTAAGTGGTAATTAATTGATTAATCAATGGTGATGGTAATTAAGGATTGATTATCTGTTAATCAAGGATGGATTAACAGTTAATTAAGGATTATTGATTGATAAATAAAGGGTAATTAATCTGGATTAAGGATTGATTAATTGATTAAGTGAGTTAATCAGGGATGTAATTAATTAATTAAGGTTAGTAATTAATTAATGATTGTATAAGCAAGATTAAGTGATTAATTCTTAAGGAGTTAATTTAAGTAATTAAATTAATTATGATATGAATTGATAATACTTACTTCTGGATGATGGGTTATTGAATGTCTGAATTTAGATGATATCTATTGAATTGATATCTATTAAAGATTAATTACCGTATTGGGTTAAGGATAATTAGCTGTGAAATTAATTAAGGATTACTTACTTAAATGTAACTAAAGGATAAATAGAATGATATTGGAAGCCTTGATTAATTGTTATCCCTAATAAGTGGTTCGTGATGCTATGTGATATGATATGTTGGATTTAAACTGTGAATGTGTGATTATCTATTGATGATGAATTACTGTGACATTCTGTATTAAAAGTAGAATTGTAATTCACTTGAATAATTTAAGTTAAGTTGACAATAGTTTCGAAGAGGCCGGAGTCGGGTATTACTGAATACCCGAAACCACTTCTATTCTTATAGTTTGATATGTGAAACTAATAGGCTGAAGTGGAATGACTTAAGTAAATTGGTCTATTTAAATCTAATATTTTGGCACTTAGAAATTGATGTATGAAATGGTTGATGTCTATAATAACTTATGAAGTGTAAATTGATATAAGTTACCCCACGTTTATATAAATGGTATGCTTTTGTATTCCAAGTTAGATGGGTTTACTCACACTGGTTTCCAGCCTGACCCGGGTGTTACTTTGATGTAATGCTCGGGTCAGACCGAGTATTACAGATTTTCAGGTAAGAACGTTCTGGAGCTCAGGAGGCGAGCTGAATGGCAGGGGCTTATGGAGAGTTTCCACTATGATATTGTATATATCTGAGACATGTTAATTGTATCTGTCCAATGTTATATAAAATTATTGTAACTCTGATATATCAATGTAAATTGATAGATACAGTTTTTTGGTATAACTATTATTGATATTATATTTTATCCGCTGCGAATGTGAGATTGTGTGTTTCTTTTCTGTTCTTCTTCTATCTCTTTCTTCTTTTCTCTAACTATCTGGAATTTTCGGGATCGAAATTTTTCGGGTCGTTACACTTCTTCATTTTCTACGCACCTTCTTATCCACTCAAATATTCTCTTATATTTTAACAAAACTATGCCGAAATCCTAAGTGAATCAAACTCGATCATCTCTAGTTTGATTCTCTTTCACTCTCTCTCAAAGATCTCAGTGTTATTCAGAGTTATAGGATCATTTGTAATAAAAGAATTGTATCGAGTCTCTCTATCTATCAAAGTGATATTGGAAACATTGTGATTGTGTCCCTTGAATCAATTGGGTGTGATTGTAGCCCGTAAAGCAATTGGGTGTTATTGTTGCCTGGTTAAATCAAGAGAGTTTGCCATAAACTCAAAGATAGGAGGGTGTATCTCGTGGCCTTGAAATCGAGGATGTAATATCGACATTACATTTGAAAAGAAATATGTATAAGAAATTGTATAGGACCGGATGTAGGGTAACTCCGAACCGGTATAAAATTCTGATACGTTCTTTCCTTTACTGCTTTTATTTACTATTTGCATCTATGTATGATTCTATGATTGTTTCTGTGTTTGTGAATTGCATCTGTTTGAATTTAATTTGAAAAGATTTCAAAAGGATTCATAAAATTAACTAAACATTATTCACCCTCCCTATAGTGTTAATTCTTCCTTAAGATCCGTAATCCGCATTTCCTACACATAACTTCATAGTCAAAAGCCTGACTCTAGCATGCTCACATAAATGGGTGCTTCACATCCAACGAAGAGTAGTTTTAGAGTCAGAGTTACATACCATTAAACCAGAACTATAATTTCCTATTAACAATTGACAATAAATTAGCTGGAACAAATTTCATAAATTAAGTTTAAATCATCTAAATTGATGGATATGGTTGCCACAATGGAAATGAAGGAAGGTTACAAACCTACTCATCTGCAATTCAGTATATCCAAGAATCCATGTCGGTTGTAAAAATTTGAAATAAAATCAAGAATCGCAACATGTGATCGAGTCTAGAAAGTAATTGATTAGGTTTAAACAAATATCTTGCTAAGAAAAGCAAATTTGAAGTTGCGACTTGATTTTTGATTTTAGGTATAGATCTTCACATTTTTGGATTCGCTTGTTAACAATTAGAATTTGATTTGGAGTGGAAGAGTGGAAGGGAGAGTTTCCCGGCATCTTTTAGAGATAAATGAAAAAACACAAAATAGCGGCTGCTAAAATAACTTTAGAGCCCGCCTTTGAAATTTGGTTAAAAAGTCATCAGACAGCGTTTTCAATTTTTTTACTTTGTTAACACTAATTAATATATCAAGTAGCCTTACTACGCTGTTTAATCATAGTGCTATTAGTATAAACTTTTGTTGTAGTGAATGGAATTCGAATAGATAAGTTAGGGGCATTGAAAGATTTGAGATAAAATAAAAGAAAAAATAATATTAAAGTCGACCCGTGGAAGGCATGGTCGACAATGGAGCCTCTTAGGTCAACCATGGGTAGTGAAAATTTGTGAAAACGTGGAGCACATCACGCATTGTATTGGTGGGCTTCAATTTATTACCTCATAACCAAGTATTGATGACCGTACATTATTTAAGCAAATATTCTCCAACCGAAATCAACGTCCCAAATTCATTTCCAACCCATATATAAGATAGCCAAACCTAACCCCAATTATCACATATAAAAAAACATAGTTAAATTTATCAAAATTTCCATCTTCGCCAATCTCTAAAATTTCTTCAAATCAAATAAAATCAAAATATAATAATTCAACAAATTAGATATAGGAGAAGCTAGCAAACGGAGGGAAATTCTTAGGTGAAGCAAATAGGAAGGCTTAGGCTTGAGGTGAGTGAGAACAAATTTAATCTAGGAGATTATTTATAGCTAGATTTGATCTATCCTGTTTAATTTAGGTTGTTAGTAAATTGAAATTGAAGTAAATGGATAAATCTTAAGTTAAATGCTGGCACACCTCTTTGATTATTAAATTGGAATCTTAAACAAGATTAGACTTAAAATCTATAATTTGATAAACCTGATTTAGTGCAATTAAGCTTTTTGTTAATTAAATTAAGAAATTCTATTTGAAATCTTAGATTAGAAATTACATTGCAAAACTCTAATTTAGAATCTTTGATTAGAAATAACATGGATATTGATTTATATACCTATTTTATGATTATATTGCAAAACTCTAATTTAAAATCTATAATCTTGGGCGGTGTTAAAGTCACTGTAAATTGGCAAATCTAATGTTAGCATACCATTTTATTATTTAACTATAAATCCTATATTAAGCAAGTAAAATTGAAAGTGTACAAATCTACAAAATTTATTAAATATTGGCTGGTCATTATAATTACTTGTAATAACCTTTATTTTGGATCTTCATATTTGAATATTTAGTTTATTTAAATATTCGAATTTGGATTTAAATTATCATAAAATATCTATTTCAAATTTAGACTTGATTTTTAATGACCTATTTTTAAATTAAATTTTTGAATTTCTCCATAATTTTTAATCTGGAAAATAAGTAAATTTTCGTTTGACGTATTTTACAGCAAACTTTGGCATTTTGGAACTTCACAAAATTTGATAACTTTCTATTTTTTGTGTGATGGTATAACACTGCTATACATGATTGTACATTTTTTATAATTCATAGCTCAGACGTGGACGTAAATGTAGGGTAACCGGGCACTAAATCAATTCGAATAAAAGCATACATGTACACAGGCCTTTGCCCCTAGCATACACAAATAAGCTGTGCACATCAACCACATTTTTCACATGTTTTCCCTTCACCTTAGCCGCTAGTGTCTCATGCCATTGTACCTTATGTCCTCCCGTTGATTGAGCCTTGTCTCCATTGCTTCACCTATATATATATATATATATATATATATATTCATGTACTCAAGAAAGCTTGGAACTTCTTCTTCATTTTGCTATGTATATGTTCAAGAAACCATAAAGTAAACCCTCATCATTATTTGAAAATCCACATCTCCAAATCTACTCGATTTTAGCAAAATTGTCCAAAACAAAAGTTGTTTGTAATCGAATCTAGTTTCTTCTAAAAATAGTTTCGTGAGTTTTCGTTCAGTAGTTTGAGAGATATCTTTAAATAACAACAAGAAGTCGAGAAAACAACCATTTTTGGTGATCACGGATTGACAAATGAGGATATGGATAGGACCGTAGCATCAAATCATGATTTTTAACGGTCGTCTTATGTTTTTTTGCAGCTTTGTTTGTCGTGAAGGAAGAGTTGATGGAAAAATGTTCGAAATTAGTTTCTGCTGAACCAGTGGTCGAGGAGACGATTGGAGGAGGAGGGTAGGATCAAGACAGAGGTGATGACCATGGCCGATTTTACGATTTGTGCTTTGGATGTCATGGCTAGCTGATTTTAGGGCTTTGGGTTGATATTCTTATTGCATTCGAATGCAAGGTTACTTGCGACTGTACGAGACATACAGGTGATGACATGTTGATCATTCGTAAATTCGTGAATGGTCATTTTGTGGCCCGGGAATGGTTGCGGCTTTGAGGTCGAAATGGTTATGGATGTAATTAGGGAATCAGAATGTGGTTAGTCGAGTAGAGTAGGGTGAGGCGAATTCGTGGGTGGATGGAGGTGATCGAACGGCGGAGGGTAATGGTTGTGCACGTGCACGTGTATGCCTGCATGATGGGTTCCAGGTTAGTGAACGTCAAGCGGTTTGTAAGGGATGAGGTTGCTATAGCTTTTGGGTCTCGAGTCTTGCGTATAGTGTGATGTGTTATCGGTGATGGCATTGAAGTTGATCAAGCGGCGAGGCGAAGAATTCTGGAAGGAGTGGCGAATTGGAGGAAGATGGAGCTGTTTGAATTAGAGGCGCAATTTACTTTTGGGTACGGGTCCTGTTGCTTGGGCTTGGCCCATTTTGTTTTGAAGGTGAGATTACATTTTTGCTAATTCATTTAATTATAAAATTAGTGTCTGTTATTATAAAAAAATTAACTTGCTCATATGATATCCGTTTGACACATGGTTTGTTGTGTTTTCCTCGTGTTGATGAGTATAAAGTTTCACTATAACTTATTCATAACTTTGGACAAGTACAAATTTGTATTATATGAAAACGGACTAAGTTTAATTATGTTCTTACAATTAATAATGTCATTTAAATTTATATATCTTAATTATGGATGTTTAATTGGTCAAATAAACTACTGTTGAGTAAAATTAGATTGAATATGGTAGTTGGACACCTATTTAGCAGAATGAAAACCGTTCCGCTTATTAATTAAATTTGACATTTATTTAGCAGAATGAATCCCCATTCTGCTATTTTATAGTTTTAGACATTTGATTATATATTGTTAACAGATATGCCAATTGGGATAAATGATATATTAACCAAGGATGGCTATGTATTGGATTTATTTACATAGTCGTAGATTATGTAAATATCTGTTTTTAACTTAAAAAGTTAAATTAGTAAGATGGTAGTTTATTTAAGTGCCGTGGTGATCGTTGAGCCTCATTTAAAATTTTAAAATCTAATTATTGATTTGAGAACTATTTAAGGAATGATTATATTTATTATATGGTTTAAAGATAATTATTATTTAGTGATAAGATTTAAAAAGATAATAACATATTAGTAATAATAATATTTTAATGATGATTTATAATTGTTTTAATAATGATTTAAATTTAATTATTTTATTAATATGATCCTTGAAAATATATCTTAAAGTTATTTAAATATTTTTTTTAAATTTTTTTAGTTTAATTACTTATTTAAAATGATTTAACAATACATTTATTTTTAATTAAAGTTAATTAATTATATTGTTTTAAGTTATTTAATTATATTTAGGGATAATTAATTTTTTTATTAATATTAGTTTAACGATAATTAATTATTGTTTAATAACATTTTAAGTTAATTGATTACTATATTAATATTGTTTTGAAGTTAACTTAATAATACTATAGTAGTATTTAAAATTTATTTAATGTTTTATTAAATAGATTCTAAGGTATTATTTTAAATAAGATTTGATTAAAACGAAATAGAGTGATGTTTAAATAGTAATTTTTTATTTAAAGCTATTTTAAATAACTTATGGTTTATCAAGAGGACCTTATTGACTTAAAGAGTCTACTACTGGTTAGATTAAATATAGGAAGAGTTTTATAAACAGCTTTGGATAATTATAAAATAATTTATAAATAAGTTTTAAAGAATTCGAGAAGGTGAAGTTTTATAAACGAGGTTTGGAATTTATAAAGATTGATTTATAAAGCGATAGGTGTTTTGAGCTTCTCCATTTTAGATGACATTTGGGTTTGATCATTTAAATATGATTTCTAAATAGAAAATCTTTCTAAGTGTTTGGTGAATATACTTATTTCATTGCATAAGTATATGGAAAAGTTCCTAAGTTTTGAAAGTAAAATGATTTGTGAATATACTTATACTATTAGGATAAGTATATGGTTATATTTTCTAAGTATCGAAAATATAGTGGTTTGTGAATATACTTATCCTTTTGAAATAAGTATATGGATGTGATATCCAAAGATATTGAAATGTGATTTTAAATTAATGAATAATTAATTTAATAGGCTTAGTGAGTTCTCATTGGAAGTATAATCTTTGTTTGGATGTTTGTTTATTTGATAATCAAACAACCAACTATCAAATCTTGGCCTAGATGTGTAATCCTTCTTAATTTTAGTGGCAAGCAATAATTCACTACTTAACATCGAAGGATTTTAATGCTAGGAATATCTAGGAGAAGCATGAGAATTATATGGTACAATTACCATCATGGTGTTATACTGTACGTATAAACTCGTTTAGTTCTTCTAGGACAAACGATAAGTAGATCCGTCCATTTAAATGGTTAGGGGATGATCATCGCTCTTATGTATTGTCTGATTATTTCCAAAAGAAGTGCAACGCCCTGCCTTTTCACACGGTTTAAATCGACGATAAACCACACACATCAGACTTAAACCACACAGAAGGGCGGATTGTTATGGGGTAAATAAGAAGAAGCAGAGAAAGAAAAAGAACAAAACAGAGTCTTGCAGCGGAACGATAAAATATAATAATTAAATATACAGTTCATGAAGCTATTTTACAAAATATTTGATTATACTTATATTACACATATCAGAGTTACACGTACCAGAGAATATTAATTAATGCAACGGAATACAGTGTATTGGAATATAATAATAAATAATAATAAATCTTCGTCTACGTCCTCCAAAATACGGTCTTCCAAATCCTGAAATGCTCAGGCTGACCCGAGCGAAAAGAAAAGACAAAACACTCGAGTCAAAACTAAAAGATCTTATGTAAGTTAAATCAGTAGTAAATAATATGAGTGGAACGGCATCAGAGATGCTTATGGGATGTGACATCTCCTATCCAGTGTCTAACGTGAGTGCAGTAACTCAAGAGATGCTAGGGATTCGCATCTCCTAAGGATCCGTTAAACTATCTACTATGTAGTAATATACGCTATTATAATAGTTTCTAAAGTAAAGTACAATATACTGAAAATAGCGTTAAGGTATTACATTTTCCACCTTAACACAATTTTATATTCCCATAGTCTATACAGTACCGTAATCTCCCCCGTACTGGGCGTCATCAGAGTGCACTCCATAGGTATGGTACAAAAAAAATCGTATAATGCGCGCTAGGGTAGGTGACACGGCATAACTAGGCAATGCCAGGGTAGATATACCAATTACGCTTCCGGACAGGTGGTAACGCATAGCCGGAGCTACCGCCCACTTCGAGCCACACCCCCAAATCAAAGAAATCAAAAGTGGCAACCGAATAAATCCAAAAGTCAAAGTATAATATCGAGGGGAAGTGTCCGAGCAAAGGTGGTACCTCATTAGCCCATCAATCGCTCCTGTTTTAGCCACCTTATGCCAACTCACGGGAGTCAGGTCCACGCATTTAACTCAAAGGAAACGCCGTCACCATCCTATTTCATTCTGAAATATCCACCGCGTACACGGTTGTTAAAGTGGTTTTTGAAGTTGGCAGAGAGCATGACAGCTTCCGATCGCGGTCTCTTTAACAACCAAACGTTATTATAATACCGCGGTCTTTATGAAATAGTTTACACCTTTAAAACCAGAATATAATATCCATTTCAAAACCATATAAATACGATATAATTTCCAATTTAAAACCAAATCAATATGATATTCTTTTTATTTCCAGTCAATATAATATTATTTTATTTCGAATATATCCCTTTTCCAAAATCATATCACTTCTAAATTATATAATTCAAAGCCAAACATTTGAATTTTAACACCTTTAAAACATAATGCTTTGAAATTCATAACTTCGAAACATTTCAATTTCTATAAACATTTCAATTTCGATATATTCCAAGGCTTTAAATGCTCCAAAATTTAAAACTAAATTTGATAATTTCGATTCAACAATTAAATTTCCTATTATTTAGTTTCGAAATATTTTATGTAATAAACCCATTATTATTTGAATAAAACTCAAATTACAAATAACTAGATATTGCCTTCAATTCATTAAACTTGAAATAATCATTTAATTCGCCTAGACCCAAAAACCAAGTTATAATAATTATACCTTTTAAAATTTCCAATTTAATAAATTTCACATCAACCCTGTTGGTTTAATTCTTAAATAAATTCAATTTCATAAAATCTCAAATTTATCTAAATTTCAAATCAAATTTTGTTCGAGTAGAATTCTTAAATACTTTAATTCACATCCATTTCATAATTTATCTTACAAATCTTAATTTATTTAAATCATTATAACCTTTATATAAAAGTATGACTTAAATACTTAACCATATTTATTTTAATAGATCAAACTCCACTATTTAACTTATTGTCATTAAACAGATTTATATAATATCAAAAAGAATCAATATTTATTTAAACCATATAATTCTATCCAAAACCATGGAAATCATTTACAAAATATTTTTATATATATATGTAGACCGACGGTGTCTGTATATAATTTTATATCCTATGGTCAAGTGATAAAGATATTTATCATTTCAATCCGCAATTTAAAATAAAAATACAGTTATATATCATTTCAAACTGCAATCCCGAATGAAATAAAGTGCATAACAATTTGTTGTTTATAACGATATAAAATACAACATCCATTCATCCAATATCAATCATCAACCATTAATCACAATCATCATCCAATTCAATCAATAACATCAATATATGACAGATAATAACGGATAATAAACAACAGGTATCAACTAGCAGTTTATGTTCAATGATAAATTAAATGAAAATTTAAATGGCAGTTTATATGCAATAATTAAATTAAATAACAATTTAATTCAATTAAATTAAATTTAACTGGGATGATGATTAAAGTACGCCAAACAGTCATAAATAAATTTCTAATTACATCCTAAATAAATTTAACAAACATAAGAAATTTTAGAAGTTATGAGTGGGTTAAAACACTCACCTTTTGAATTTAAATTGAATTTAAATCCAATTTGAACCCAAAAATTGGATTTCTCAGAATCCATCCAAAATGATGCCGAAATGTCTGGAATTCCAATACGAACCTAGTGGAGAAAACCGCGCGTGAATCCGACTTCGTATGTGAAAGTTATTGATATTAAAACATATAAGTTTAAATAATTTAAATTAAATAACACAACCTGGACCAGCCACTCACCTTTCGCCATGTCATTACGTCGTTCTGGAAACCCACGTGAAAACCCTAGCCTGCTATAGTTCAGACGAGACCAACACTTTCACTGATCAACCGACGCTCGCCCATGCTCAGCCGCGACCTGCCGCGGCCAACGCCCCACCTCCAAACGACACGCCACCACCTTCGCAGCCTCCCTCGACTCCGCCTCGGCATCGCTTAATGGAGAAAAACTTCCAGCAGCCACCGAACAAATAATAACCCAAGTCAAATTAAACGATAAATCTAACCGTTAACTCGCCATAAAACTTGCATGGATGGATTGCGCTCGAGAATCTCTTCAAGCCCATGTTGTCGATTCAACGATCGGTCGAAGTCGATCGCAGCCCAACGAACGGCCGAGAGTACTCTGGCCAATTCCGGCCACATGGAAACCTAGATCTAAAAACGAACCGTAGATTTGACCTGCGCTCTTCAAGAGCTTCGATACATAATTTTTCTGAACTTTTTTGAGGAGTTTGAAATTTCAATTTGATTTTTTAATTGCAATTGAATTTAGAATTGTCTTCCATTGAAATGAGGAGGTGAAGAGGAATTATATATATAGAAAATTGAGAAAAGAGGTAGGCTAGGGTCTATAACATGGTATTTATAGAAAAAGCTGAAATAGAATAGATGGACCCGATTTATAAACGCGTTGAACGATGAATGGCCCGAAAAGCCTGTTCTGACTCCGGTACGAAATTGGGTCAACCCGTATATCAAAATAGACGTTTTAAAATATTTTAAACGTAATAGAAAAGATTTCAAGTCAAAATTCCATCGTGTGAAGAAGTTATGCTAAAATCAATATTCTTCAAATTGATTTCAGTTGATTTCAATTAAATTTATTTCAAGGCTTTTCAAGACCGTACGATCAAACGACAAGCCCGATCGCTGCGAAACTTGAAATCCTACAATAATTCACCGTTACGGATCCGATGAAACTAGTTTCGTCGAAATCCGAATTAGTGGCCAAAATGGCTATTTTTATATTAATTAAATAAAATAAAAATTAATTAATTAAATCAAATCTTCAATTTCAATTCGAAAATTGACAAATTTCATCACTTATGATTTGTCAATCATTTGCAATGATTTAAACAAATTTAAATGTCAATTTAGAGATGATTAATTTATAAATTTCAATATTAACCTTAAATTCATTAAATTCGCAAATTATGAATAAAATTCCCAAAATTCCATTTAATTAAATAAATTAATTATTATTCCATTCGTTCCTGTCAAATAGATGGATTAAACCTTGGATTCAAAACTATTACATAAATATTCTCACATTTCATCTAAAGTCCCATTTTAAATATTTAATTTATTTAATTGCAATTAATCCTTTTATCATAAATTAAATTCCAATATGTTGATAAAACTTAATTTCCATTCCTTTTATTCCACCAATAAAATTGATGTTATCTCCAATATTTAATTGCAATCAGTAAGATCTTACCATTGGTTCCATTACTTTATTTGCACTAAATTAGTTATTGCATTAATTCTCATTAATATAACATTAAGGTTCATTTAACTCAAATTGATTTCAAATCTTATTATTAAACCAAATAAACAGATAATTTTTAATTTTATTACCCAACTTACTATTTCAATCAATTATAACTTTATAATCTTAACAAATTCATAAATATCAACTGCCAAATATTAACAACTCCTAACCATTGTATTACCTTTCACATTAATGTACATTTATTTATTTTATTAACATCTATTTCTAATTCTATTTCCATCAACAAATTAAACAGGTAACTTATAATATTTGATTACAAACCAAATGTTACACGTAAGTTTCTCATACTTCAACCAATTTTCATATTATGAATGGAATTACCATTAATTTCAAATATTATCTTAATTTACATTAAGAAAATATTTAATTACCTTTAATGAAGTTTATTTCCTAATTTATCTAAGGCAATCAATTATGACCTTAAAATTTGTGTCCGTTAATTGGTATTGCATTGAATTTTTATTTATTTATGAGCTTACATCAACATTATTACCTTTAATTTACTTGAGATATACTCATTTCCATTATTGTAACCTTGCATTCTAGTTATTATTTCATTAATATTATTTCCAATTTATCTCTTTCAGTACTAATTCCACAACCATATTAAATTAACAAATTATAATGTTTTCCACTATTTCTTTATTGGGATTTTATTCCAATTGTCAAGAATAAATTTTATTTACCATTGCAACATTTAATTTCTAACATTCGCTCTAATATAAATTATAAGATTTTCATTTCTTTCTACGTTTGATTACAAAATCTTATAAATTTAACAAATTTTAATTATCAAAATTTACGGGTCATTACGCTCTCCCCCACTCAAAACTTTTCGTCCCCGAAAAGGAAAAGAAGGGAAAAGAAGAATTAGGAAATCAATATATCTTACTTAAAAAATTAAATTTATAAACAAATAAATTTTACAAAATTAATTAATTCAAATAAAATTTACCAATTTATAACCATTAGATCATTTTATACTCAAATTAATAAAGTTCAGAAAATATTTTCAAAATATTTTCTAAGTCCTAAATTTACGGTAAATTTTGGCAAAGTCTCCTTTGTACGGGGAGGCTCATGAGAAAATATAATATCAAATATAATAACATATAATTTCCAAAATAATATATATCCCAACCCGGGAAAAACAATATAATAACACTATAAACCGAAATCCGAAAACATTCTATTTGTCGGGCAATTTACGCTTATATTATGAAACCAAATGCACTAGCAATTGCTTCCATAACCTGCATTTCACTTATATAATCCAAAAGAGTCAATAATTATATAAAATGAAATGTTTAGTTTGTTTCAATCAATACCAAACAAATCAATACAAACAACAATCACTTACATCCAGGCATCCAGCCATCACATAGAATCATCACAAATCAATCACTCATTCATATCAACAAACAAATAGTTGTTCGGGTTCAAAACTTCAAATTGTACAGAATGAAAAATAAACTACTAAGCGCACCATTTACTCAATAGTCTCTGATGAAGCTAAATAGATTATTCATACATCCAACAAATTTAAAGAATCTTTGCCCAGACAACCATAAACCGAAACAACGACTTCAAACAACAGACTAAGTTTATTCTTATTAATTCTATTCATTTTCATTTATTGCTTACTATTATTCATTTTCATTTATTCGGGTAATGTAAGTTTCTTCTTCTTTTATTGCATTACATTTATGCATTTCTCAATTTCATTTATTTATTTAGTGCTTACATTTCGATTATATTTAATTATAGTAACATTTTAATTAGAACTTAAGTTTATAACTCTATAACATCAATTCTTATAAATAAAAGCAATTTATTGAGGACTTTCATTACCTACTTTTACTTTTACAATTTCCATTACAATTTCTTATTAAACATTTCAACATTTAATATTCAGTAAGTTATATATGTTTTTAAGGATGTAATTGAAAGTTATAAAATTTTATTCTATTTCCTTTAATTAATTTAATGTTCAATAATAATATCCTTTATCTTACAGGTTACACATTTCAATTTTCTTTTAATTTCCTTTATAACCTAGCATTAAATCTTCTTATTTATCAATGGTTTCAAATACTCATCTTAAACTCAAGATGTTTTAGTAACTATCCATCTTTTCTACTTATTTAGTTATAAATAACTTTAAGCATTAACTTATCTCTTATTTTAATTAGAGATTTCAATTATTAATTAGTTACTTTCCTTTTCGCTACAATAATTGAACTATTAAATAATGGAAACTTAAGAACTAAATACCGGATTTAATTTCAAATTATTTTAAAATAATAGATAAACGTATTTATATATCCAATTATATTTAAAACAATTTAAAATTAATTTTTTTCAAAATAAATCTGTAGTAAAACTACTGCGGTGGACTTCGGTGGACTTCGGTGGACTTCCCACTTCGAAACTCGAAAATGAATGTCGATGATGCGTGCACTCATCAACGAAATTATTTTCCAGCAACAGAGAGGGGAGTACAAAACTTATTTCTTTTTTTAAAATTTCTTTAAAACAAATCTTTCAAATTATATTGAAATATTTATATCAGAAAATACTTCTAGTATTATTATTATTTTATTCCAAAATCTTTCGAAAGCAGTTTGAAAAGTCCAGAACTTAAGTTCTATATTCCCAATTTTCATTTATTTTGTTTCATTCTCATTTCAACTATTATATATAAATTTCATTACCTACCAACCAATATGTTGCAACCAAATATATATATCATTTTAAAAATTTATTTTATATATATAGAAAATATAATAGGCAAAATTGTTTCATTTACCTATATTCAGAAACAAATATTGTGTCGGTCTGTCCTATTAAGTGTATAGAAATCCCTATTGATGTCATAGCATCCCACGCACTAACTAGAATTTATAAATACAAAACGGAACAAATTAACACATTATTAAAATCTTTTTATTACACTAACAAATACGCTCTCTCATATATATACACTCAGCAACTCATCATAGGGTATTACTACCCTATTAGTGAAGGGTCAGACCCCACAAAGCTAAGGTTTATCACTAAACCAAAGCTCTGATACACGATGTAACACCCCACCTTTTTGCACGGTTTAAATCGATGATAAACCACACACGTCAGACTTAAACCATACAAAAGGGCGGTTTGTTATGGGTTAAATAAGAAGAAGCAGAGAAAGAAAAAGAACAAAACAGAATATTGCAGCGGAATGATAAAATATAATAATCAAATATACAGTTCATGAAGCTGTTTTACAAAATATTTGATTATACTTATATTACACATATCAGAGTTACACATACCATAGAATATTAATTAATGCAACGGAATACAGTGTAGTGGAATATAATAATAAATAATAATAAATCTTCGTCTCAGTCCTCCAGAATACGATCTTCCAAATCCTGAAATGCTCAGGCTGACCCGAGTGAATTGAAAAGACAAAACACTCGAGTCAGAACTAAAAGATCTTATGTAGGTTAAATCAGAAGTAAATAGTATGAGTAGAACGGCGTCCAAGATGTTTACGGGATTTGACATCTCCTATCCAGTGTCTAACGTGAGTGCAGTAACTCAAGAGATGCTGGGGATTCACGTCTCCTAAGGATCCGTTAAACTATCTACTATGTAGTAATATACGCTATTATAATAGTGTCTGAAGTAAAGTACAATATACTGAAAATAGTGTTAAAGCTTTACATTTTCCACCTTAACACACTTTTATATTCCCATGGTCTATACATTACCGTAATCTACCCTGTACTGGACGTCGTCAGAGGACACTCCATAGGTATGGTGCAAAACAAAATCGTATAAGGCCCGCTAGGATAGGTGACACGACACAACTAGGCAATGCCAGGGTAGATATATCAATTACTCTTCCGGGCCGGTGGCAACGCATAGCCGCAGCTACCGCCTACCTCGAGCCACACCCCCAAATCAAAGAAATCGAAAGTGGCCATCGAATAAATCAAAAATTCAAAGTATAATATCGAAGAGATGTGTCCGATCAAAGGTGCTACCTCATTAGCCCGTCAATCGCTCCTGTTTTAGCCACCTTATGCCAACTCACGTGGGTCAGGTCCACGTATTTACCTCAAAGGAAACGCCATCACCATCTTACTTCATTCTGGAATCTCCATCGCATACACGGTTGTTAAAGTGGTTTTTGGAGTTGGCAGAGAGTATGACAACTTCCGATCCCGGTCTGTTTAACAACCAAACGTTATTATAACGCCGCGGTCTTTTTGAAATAGTTTACCTTTAAAACCAGAATATAATATCCATTTCAAAACCATATAAATACGATATCATTTCCAATTTAAAACCAAATCAATATGATATTCCATTTATTTCAAGTCAATGTAATTTTATTTTATTTCAAATATATCCCTTTTCCAAAATCATAGCATTTCTAAATTATATACTTCAAAACTAAACATTTGAAATTTTAACACCTTTAAAGCATATTGCTTTGAAATTCATAACTTCGAAACATTTCAATTTCTATATACATTTCAATTTCGATATATTTCAAGGCTTTAAATATTCCAAAATTTCAAACTAAATTTGATAATTTCAATTCAATAATTAAATTTCCTATTATTTAGTTTTGAAATATTTTATGTAATAAACCCCTTATTATTTAAAAAAGACTCAAATTACAAATAACTAAATATTGCCTTCAATTCATTATACTTGAAATAATCATTTAATTCGCCTAGACCCAAAAATCAAGTTATAATAATTATACCTTTTAAAATTTCCAATTTAATAAATTTCACATCAACCCTGTTGGTTTAATTCTTATACAAATTCAATTTCATAAAATCTCAAATTTATCTAAATTTCAAATCAAATTTTATTCTAGTGGAATTCTTAAATACTTTAATTCACATCCATTTCATTATTTATCTTCCAAATATTAATTTATTTAAATCATTATAACCTCTATATAAAAGTATGATTTAAATACTTAACCATATTTATTTTAATAGATCAAACTCCACTATTTAACTTATTGTCATTAAATAGATTTATATAATATAAAAAAGAATCAATATTTATTTAAACCGTATAATTCTATCCAAAACCATAGAAATCATTTACAAAATATATATAGACCGACAGTGCTGTATATAATTTTCTATCCTATGGTCAAGTGATACGGATATTCATGATTTCAGTCCACAATTTAAAATAAAAATACGGTTATATATCATTTCAAACCACAATCCCAAATGACATAAAGTGCATAACAATTTGCAGTTTATAACGATATAAATTACAACATCCATTCATCCAATATCAATCATCAACCATTAATCACAATCATCATCCAATTCAATCAATAACATCAATACATAACGGATAATAATGGATAATAAACAACAGGTATCAACTAGCAATTTATATTCAATAATAAATTAAATGAAAGTTTAACTGGCAGTTTATATGCAATAAATAAATTAAATAACAATTTAATTCAACTAAATTCAATTTACCTGGGATGATGACTAAAATAAGCCAACACTCATAAATAAATTCCTAATCACATCCTAAATAAATTTAACAAATATAAGAAATTTTAGAAGTTGTGAGTGACTTAAAACACCCACCTTTTAAATTTAAACTGAATTTAAATCCAATTGAAACCCAAAAATTGGACAGTCTCAGAATCCATCCAAACCAGCGCCAAAATTTCCAAATTCCAATACGAACCTAGTGGAGAAAACTGCGTGTGAATTATGTGAAAGTTATTGATATTAGAACATATAAGTTTAAATAATTTAATTAAATAACACAGCCTGGACCAGCCACACACCTTTCGCCACGTCATTTCGTCGTTCTAGAAACCCACGTGAAAACCCTAGCCTGCTACAGTTTAAACGAGACCAAAACACTGTCGTCGATCAACCGACGCTCGCCCACGCACTGCCGCGATATGCCACGGCCAACGCCCCACCTCCAGACGACACGCCACCACCTACGCAGCCTCCCTCGACTCCGCCTCGACATAGCTTAATGGTAAAAACTTCCAGCAGCCGCCGAACAAATAATGACCCTAATCGAATTAAATTAATAAATATAACCGTTAACTCGCCATAAAACTTGCACGGATGGATTACGTCGAGAATCTTTATAAGCCCATGTTGTCGATTCGACGATCGGTCGAAGTCGATCGTAGCCCAACGAACGGCCAAGAGTACACTGGACAATTCCGGCCACATAGAAACCCAAATCTAAAAACGAACCGTAGATTTGACCTGCGCTCGTCGAGTGCTTTGATATATAATTTTTCTAAATTTTTTTGAGGACTTTGAAATTTCAATTTGATTTTTTAATTGCAATTGAATTTAAAATTGTTTGCCATTGAAATGAGGCGGTGAAGATGAATTGTGTGTACATACAATTGAGAATAGAGGTAGGCTAGGGTTTATAATAGGGTATTTATAGACAAAACTGAAATAGAATAGATGGACCGGATTTATAAACGCGTTGAACGATGAATGGTCGGAAAAGCCCGTTCTGTTTCTGGAACGAAATTGGGTCAACCCTTATATCAAAATAAACATTTTAAAATATTTTAAATGCAATAGAAAAGGTTTCAAGTCCAAATTCCATCGTATGAAGAAGTTATGCTAAAATCAATATTCTTCAAATTGATTTCAATTGATTTCAATTAAATTTATTTCAAGGCGTTTCAAGCCCGAACGATCAAACGGCAAGCCCGATCGCTACGAAACTTGAAATCCTACAATAATTCAACGTTACGGATCCGATGAACTGGTTTTGTCGAAATTCGAGTCAGTGGCCAAAATGACTATTTTTATATTAATTAAATAAAATAAAAATTAATTGATTAAATCAAATTTCCAATTTCAATTCAAAAATTGACGAATTTCATCACTTATGATTCCTCAATCATTTACAATGAATTAAACAAATTTAACTGTCAATTTAGAGATGATTAATTTATAAATTTCAATATTAACCTCTATTTCATTAAATTCACAAATTAAAAATAAAATTCCCAAAATTCCATTTAAATAAATAAATTAATTATTATTCCATTCATTCCTATCAAATAGATGGATTAAACCTTGGATTTGAAACTACTACATAAATATTCTCACATTTCATCTAAATTCCCATTTTAAATATTTAATTCATTTAGTTGCAATTAATCCTTTTATCATAAATTAAATTCCAATATATTGATAAAACTTAATTTCCATTCCTTTTATTCAACCAATAAAATTTGACATTATCTCCAATTACAATTACAGTCAGTTAAGATCATACCATTGGTTCGATTAATTTATTTGCACTAAATTAGTTATTGCATTAATTCTCATTAATATAACATTATGGTTCATTTAACTCAAATTGATTTCAAATCTTATTATTAAACCAAATAAACAGGTAACTTTGAATTTTATTACCCAACTTACTATTTCAATCATTATAGCTTTACAATCTTAACAAATTCATAAATTGTCAATTGCCAAATATTAACAACTCCTAACCATTGTATTACCTTTCACATTAATGTACATTTATTTATTTTATTAACATCTATTTCAATTTCTAATTCCATCAACAAATTAAACAGTTAACTTATAATATTTGTTTACAAGACAAATGTTACACGTAAGTTTCTCATACTTCAACCAATTGTCATATTATGAATGGAATTACCATTATTTTCAACTATTATCTTAATTTACATTAAGGCAATATTTAATTAACTTTAATGAAGTTTATTTCCCAATTTATCTAATGCAATCAATTATGACCTTAAAATTTGTCTCCATTAATAGGTATTGCATTGAATTTATTTATTTATTTATGAGCTTACATCAACATTATTACCTTTAATTTACTTGACATATACTCATTCCCATTATTACAACCCTGCATTCTAGTTATTATTTCATTAATATTATTTCCAATTTGATTTATTTCAGTATTAATTCCACAACCATATTAACTTAACAAATTATAATGCTTTCCACTATTTCTTTATTGGGATTTTATTCCAATTATCAAGAATAAATTTTATTTACTATTGCAACATTTAATTTCTAACATTCGCTCTAATATAAATGATAAGATTTTCTTTTCTTTCTACATTTAATTACAAAATCTTATAAATTTACCTAATTTTAATTATCGAAATTTACTGGTCATTACAAGAATAGGTACTGAGCATTCTGGAAATCGTCATTTGGTTTTTGGAGCACCCAAGAAGAGAAAGAGTGTACTCATAAGAGATGACTCGAACCGGTAACCGCTTCGAAAACCATATACGGTTCCATGGAGGAGTTTCATGAAATGCTGAGATGTTGGGATCCATGTGTGATTATGAAACCCATTGGGATATAGGAATCCGGGTGTGATTCCAAGATCTAATTGAGATGTAGGAATCTATGTGAGATTTCGAGATCCATTGGGGTATTGGAATCCATGTGGGATTGCATGATCTATTGGGTGGCGGTGCGTAAGCTGGAATGCCAGACGTAGCCTCATTAGTGGCAATGACTAAAACTAGAGATATGAGGCATGGCTAGTAGGGTTGGAAAACCTGTAGGGTGTAGTCGGCTCCACCTAAGCGTTACCTACAATTGTTATGCATGCGTGTGGCGATGCACTCGGTCTTAGCGAGACCAGCTACGTTTTTCCTATGGTACATCAGTAAGGATGTATGCTGCTTCAGAAGGACATCTCTGATCCTTAGGCGGGAGGACATTTCCTCGAAGTACTGAGGGCACCTCTATGGAAATCCTACACAATTAGCGAACGTGCCTTATCAGTTTTCGATTATATATCTAGTATTGTTGTGACCTACGAGCATCACAGCTACTTGATTATTACTATTTTCACCCTTATACAATATTGTAATATCACTTGATTTTCTGATATAAAGGTTTGGTTACCATAAGGTAAAAATCCATCCGTATATATATGCGGCATGGTCTTACGATATGCCTTTGATTTTAAAGGATTTTACAAGTTATAATAAATAAAATTCCTTATGATTTTAGTTTTTGACCCTGGTTTCACCAGACTGACCCAGGTGTTGTTTTCCAATAATGCTCGGGTCAAACTGAGCATATTTCCAGGATTACTTGGATATTTGGAGCTTCAGGAAATGAACTGGAGATCTTGATACGTATTCATGTAAATGGTTATTTTTCTTCCACTACATTCATTGTTGTATATTACTCAAAATAAATTGAGGATAGGTTGTTATAACTGTTCGGCTAAAATAGGTTTGTAGACTCTAATTGATGACTATATATACATATATTACAGTTTTTTTGTGTAAAGATTTGTTATCTATTATAGATTATTTTTTCTGCTATGAAATTTTGCGTTGTTTAGTTTCTTCATGTATTCTTTCTTTTTCCCTAACTATCCATTTTTCCATTCAATTTGGGTTGACATGTGTGGTTTATTTTCAGCTTAAACTGTATGGTAAATGGTCATTACAATTGGTATTAGGTTAGGTTGGCGTAACACCTACGCTTGGTTGGGTCTGAATCATCTGCGATAAGGAAAGTGAGAGCCTAGGATGAGTTTGAGAGTGTATATATTTAAGAATGCATATTTGGTAGTGATATAAAAATGTTTTATATTGTGTTGTTTGATCTTTTGAGTGGCATAAGAATTCTGATCGATGCATTTGGGAAAACGTTATTGATAGGGATTTTCTAAACACTCGAATGAGAACGATTGATATAATATTATTTTAAAATGGGTAAATGAAATAATTTTACCTAGAAATATACCTTACATATATATATATATATATATATATATATATAATTTTTTAAAGAAAATTTAATATAATTATTCTCCATTGTACTTGGTTGTTAGGAATGATAATATTCCATCATTATCATCTAGGATTTGATCGGTCATGCTCGCCTATTTCTGATCACTGACTATCTTCATTTAATCTATCTTGAATCTTCCTATTTCAGGTATGGATTGGGTAGATAGGAATTTGGGAACATTGAAACGAAAACCTTGTGAATTAAGTTTCATAATTTGAATATAAGGCGTTCATTGATAAGTGTGTTAAAATTTGATTTCTAAGGGTTTTTTATTTAAAGAAAATTTAAATATTTTGGAATAAATACTTTGTTAACGATTTTATGCAAAGGTTGATTCGATAAATCTATGTTCAAATAAATGTTGTTTTATTAAAAGGAAATTGGAATATTTTAAAAGAAATATTTCATGAATGGTTTTATATAAGAGTTTATTTGACAAAAAATAGTTTTAATAAATGTTTATTTATTCAAATGAATCTCGAATGTTTTGAAGTAAATACTTTAAAATCGATTGAATATAAAAGTTGGTTGTTTTAAATTGAGGTTTTATAAAAGAAGTTTATTAAAGAAAACTTAAATATTCCTAAACTAAATACTTGAATAATGATTTATATAAAGCTAGAATATTTGAAATAAATATTTGAGGAATGATTTAATTTAAAAGAAGATATCTTATAAATATGATCTATTAAAATGTGTCTTATAAATAAAAAGAAGTTCAAGAGTTTAAATACTGGTGATTTTTGCAAAATGGTTTTCATGATTTACAGGTTAATAATAGTAATTGAAAATATTCTTGGGTTAAAAACATTTCTAAATGGGAAATTCCTACCAGTAACGTGACGCCCCACACCGAGACCCATATTAACAAAGAGTTTTACTAGGTAAACCGTTGCTAATGTGGAGAATTGGGCTGGTTGAGAGCGACCATCTACAGTCTTGTCTTAAATATCTGTTGAATACGTGGATTAGTGCTCCATATTTTTTTCCTTTCTCAATTGGATTGACATATCCAATAAATGCTTAATGCAAAACTACATGTAGCCATAGGATCTATCAAAACAAAATACAACAGCGCAAATGCATAACATATCATAGAACAACAAACAGATATGTATACATATATACTGATACATCCCAATACAATAAAAATAATACATCATAAGTGGTACGACGACCACATTATACACACGGGTCAAAATAACATACATATCAGAGTAGCGACAAAAAGGCAACAACAATGAGGGCTACCAGATAAGTCCACGCGGAGGAAGAATAGGCTAAGTCCATAAGAGTACCTAACCTAAAACACCTCGGTCCGACCTGAGTATAAAGTACACGGGCCAGTCTTGCTAAACAAATCAGTTTATAAGGATAAAGAATAATATGAGCATAAGGCAAGGTGATAAACTGCTCAAAGAGTAGATAAAATTCGACACATGTGGTTACTTCAAGTAAAATAATCTAGTAAGAATAGTTACTTCATGTGGTATAAGGTATCGTAAAGCATGAGCACAATCTCGAAAGAGATGAAAATCTAAAACAAATCTCCAACAAAAGTGTGCTTAATATCATTGGCATTTCTCAAAACATCAAATATGATTTAGGGGTAAATCCCAAACCCGCCATATCGACAAACTCAAAGAAAACTCAAGGAAATCACCATCTTAAAAATGTGCCACAAGGCAATCAAATATTACTCTCTAATATAGGAGAATATAATCCTAAATAAACGTCAAAATGAAAATCTTAAATAACGCCAGTGTAGGCAACTCAAATCTCAAAATTAGAACTCCCAAGAGTTCACATTCCCGAAAGGTAATCACCACAGATATATATCGAATGGTTCAAAGGACCAATTCCATAAAGGGCAATACATTAGGGAAAATAGTCAAAGAAATCATTTCAAAAGATACATCACATGCTTATGGTTGAAGCCCGCAAAGTACCGTGCTTCCAAAATAATGCACCACGTCTCTTAGACAAACATCCCGAAGGACATCATCTTGAAGGACAAATACGTCGCAATGACAAACGTCACTTAGACAAACATCTCGAAGGACAAATGACCCGAAGGTCCCTTACTGGCAAATACGTCTTTTAGAAAAATGTTTCACAAACTCTTAAATACGAACATGAACAGTGTTAACCTGTGTCCCATACCACACTTCACACTAAATGGTTTGCTAACCGCTAGTAAATTTCACACATAAAGCAGTAAAAAGTTTATCTCATCTCATCGGTAAACTCGACCTGGAAGTCAAAACGATCAAACGGACAAGTCAGAATTTGACTGACAAGATAAAAGCATGTGTCTCATACCACTTGTTTTTACCAAACTGTTTAATTCTCCTTATTTTTCGCTTTAATAATGCAAAAATGTAACATTCCTGATTTCTAAGATATACTTAAATTGATAGTTAATCTAATTTTTGGAATTTAATTATGGAATTATTGGTAATTAATTTTAAAATTTGGTTAAATGATAAATAAATTGGGTGTTTTCCAAATTAATAGATATTTATTTGTTTATTAATATAAACGTATATAAATATGATTTTTAAATAGAATTTGAATTTGAGATTTAAAATAAATGTTGAAAATAAACTGAAAATTGGATTTGAATTTCAAATATAAATATATTGAAAAATAAGTTGAATTTGGAAAATACTTATATATTGTGAATGAATAAAATATATATTTATAAAAATTATTGTTGTTTATTCATTTATAAATACAAATTCATTGTATGTTAAATTTTGAATTTGGAAATTTAAAAATAAATGTATTGAACAATATTTGGATTTAAAAATTCCATAAATTAATACTAATAGGAGTTAATACTCTATACTTTAAGAAATAATGTATATATATATGTATGATTATTTATTAAGTGCATAAATTGTTTTTAATTCATTTTCTTTTAAAAGTTATATAAGTATTTTATAAATAATATTGGATTTAAAAATAAATGTGTTTTATAAGTAGATTGAAAATAGATTATGAACTGGGAATTTAAGAATAAAATTTAAAATTAAGAAATACATATATTAAAGTGCAATTTAGTTTCAAAACATTTTTCTTTAAGAATGTATAAGTGTTGATAGATGAACAATGTATGAATGATGTGAAACAAGAATTAATAAAAGTTCTAAAGTTAAATATAAATTTGATAAAAGAATTTAAAACACCTTTTCTTTTAAAAATGAATAAATATAGTTTTTATATTTTTGAATTTAAAATGTGAAACATTTACATATGTAAATTTAATTGAATAAGGGTTTAAATAAAAAGATCTATAAACATATGTTAAGATATAAAATACAAATGCACAAGCGTTTAAACTAAAATTTTAAAATTAATTGAATTAAAGGACTTAAACATAAATATACAAAAAATTACATGTGTAAACATTTTTACAATAAAAATTTACATTTTTCAAGCATTAATACAAGTGTCTATTTAAACTTACAAGTGTAAATGATAAGAAACAAGTGGCAATAAAATGAAATTTTCTTTAGATTTAGAATTTATAGAAAAGAAACCTGTAAAGATTCAAACCAGGAAACAAAGAAAACCGAAACAAACTAAAAAAAAGACAAAAAAAACCAAGTATTCAAATCTGAAGTAAACATATTCGATCAAAGCAAATATCCAAAACAAAGCAATGTTTTCAATGATTGTTCAACTTAAATGTAATGCAAGGTTTCAGCTATAATCAAGTAAAAATCAAAGCTCAAGCAAAATCAAAATAAGAGAGTAGGTAAAACAAATTAGATCAAAAGCCTATTTTCAAATTCCAAACCTGGGAATAAGAATTGAACGTTATCAAGCAAGTTACAGATCTGAAAGCAGGATATCAAAACAAGCTCATTCCTTTGTTCCTGTTCTCTGTCTTTCTTCATCAAACCCATCAATGTGACCAAACCACTTTTATAAACCCATTAAGTTGATATATATGATCTTCTTGTGATAATCTTTGGGTTTGCTGTGTATTATGATGTGCATGTGTGGTTATATATATGTGTATAGAAATATATCTTTGATATCAAGTTACAGTTTCAAATAGATCCAAGAAAACTCAAGTTTTCTTTAATTATTCTCTGATAACCTTTAGTATTTGAACAAGTTACGTTGTTAAACATAAATTATAATCTATGAACATTTAAGTATGTTGTTTATAAACTTTCTGGAAAATTTAGAAAAGAAAAAAAACAAAACAGTGAGATTTTAAACTATATCGAAAATCTCGACTTGAAAAATTCATGATTTCAAGTATATAAATCGGTTTGTTAACAAAATCCATGAATTTTAAAATTAAAATCATGATTTTTAAGCTCGAATTTCAAGTGAAATTTCAAGATGAACGGTAACTACATTTTGATCATTTTTCGGTGAACCACATCGTAGTGGACGATGAAATTCAGGGCGAAGGAAGCTGGCACGTATGGGGTCATGGGAAAAATGCAAGGAATTTTTTTATTTGGTATGGTTGAGGTTATGAACTGATTTAGGGTTTGAGCGTTACATTGGGTCGACGGTAATTGTGAGTAAAATGCGTCGCCAACGGTAGTTTTTGGGGAATCACGATGGGGGGAGGTGGATCGTCGAAGAGTGGAGCAGCTGTGGGTGTGAAGGCGTGGACGATCGTGGGCGAGATCATCGGAGATGATGGGTTTTCTGGTCGGATTGGTTCCAGAGTTTGCAATGAAGGGGTCGTTTTCGATTTGAGCAGGCATTCCTCGATCTGGTTGGTCGTGAGGCTTAGGGTGATCAACGGGGATGTGTGGATGATCGTGACGATGGTCGTAATAGCTTGTGTCGGCGGTGCAGGTGCACGAGTATGGTTGTATCTGAAGGAAGTCACGACGTTGGGGAAGACGAGGTTTACTCGAGTGGCGACTCGGGGATTTGTGAATTTTGCTCGAAGCAAACAGGGTCGTGCATGGCTCGAAGTCGTACTCGAAGGAATGTCAATCGTGGCTCGGTTTTTTAAGTCTTATGATAGGGTTTCCAGGTTTCAAATTGCAAAAGAAACATGTTTCCAGGTTTTGGAACTGTATTAAAATGAATTTTAAATCCTTTCTTAGTTAATGATAATAAAATTTTTATACTAGATATAGGATAAGTTAAAATATGTTATAAATTAAGTTAAAATGTTTCAAATGTTTGATTTTTAAAATAAATTCACAAGTTTATTTAATTTAAAAGATAACGAGTATGTCAACTTAAGGATTTTAAGTTAGTTCATATGATAATTTAATTTTCGAGGATTATTTAAATAAAGCTTTAAAGGGATAAATGGTTTATTTTAAAATGATGTTTTGATTATGGGTGAACATAAAGGTTTAAAATTGAATTATTTGATTAATTTATGAAGAGGATTAAGAAATGATGATAAATTGTGGAGTAGTTAATCAATATAATTAATTAAGCACAATTAATAAAAGGATAATCATTTAATGATTTAATGATGATTAATTGAGGGATTAATTAATTAATGAAAGATAATTAATTAAAGGATAATTGAATAATTAAAGGTTAATTATTTAAAATAAAGAGTTAATTATCTAATGATTAAAAGATTGATTAATTTTAAATTAATTAGTAAATATTAATTAATGCATTAATTAAGGTTGATTAATTAATAGTTAAAGGATTAATTAATTTATAAAGTAAGGATTAATTAACAAATAATTAAAGGGGAATTAATCAACATAAACTGTAATTAATTAATGTTAATCAACCAGAATTAGTGGTTAATCTAGTTTTAAATTAATCAAATGATAAATTAATCTTATGTATGGATGGTTGTATTCTATTAAATGCTGTGAATTTCTTTGTCATCTCTGCTGTGTGATGTTTTGTGAATTGTGATGTAATTTATTCTATGATGAAATTAATTATCTGTAATGTAAATTATTATCGGTGATATATACATTTGTGATTTGTGAATGAAAGATAAGCGTTACAATTGTTTTGTAATGCTTATTTGATATAAGCATTATAGTTTATACCGCTTATTGATATTGCTGTATTTGGACTATAATGGTTGATGTTGTTGCACTATTAATGTCTAAAACCACTAGACCACACTGTACACACACAAATATGGATTTCACGAGGAAATCAGTTAAGCCACAAATATTTGAATTTAATATTTTGAAATGGTTTTAAAGTTTTAATTTTGAATCCAAATGATTTGTGAAATGAAATTGGGTTGAATTTGAAAGATATTTGAAAAGGAGTTTTTGAAGATAAAAGTTATTTTAAATAATTTGATTGAGTTTGAATTCAATGTTTGAAATTGAATTCAATGATTTGGAAATTCTGGCTTAAAAAGATTATACAAGTTATAAAGGTGTTTGTATGGATTTTTAAAACATTTTAAAAGTATGGTTTTGAAAATTTGAATTTAAGCCAAGTTTATATTTGAAAGGCCTTAACTCGTGCAATTATAATCGGGTTTTCTGAAATGGAAACAAGTGGTTTCAAATAATAATTATGATGAAAAGATTTCAAATTTGAAATTGGATGGTTTTGAAAGCTATGAAATGAGTCTTTGATTTAAAGACCGGATGAGTTAATCCAGCTTGAAATGGAATTGTTTTGAAAGGCTATGAATAAATCTTTGTTAAAGATTGGTGATCCTCGTTTGAATTGAAAGGGGATTTTTAAGGTAAATCTTTTGTTTAAAAGATTTAAGTGTGGGAATTGTTTAAAACCATTGAAAGGTTTCTAGAAGAAAATCTTTTTGTTTAAAAGATTTTTAAATGGTAATTTTTTAAACCTTTTGAAAGATAAGTTTTGGGTTTTAAAGTTGTGACTTAACTAAAATCCCATCATCCATATGTTTTTAAATATTGCGCTTATTATTCGGTTTAGCCTGTAGAGGACCTTGTGTCATATTACCCATTCCGAATAATGATATGACGGTATGGATAGCATTTGAAGATGGGTGGTGAAGGCCGGTACTTTCGAAAGCGAAAGGATGACCTGTCGAATGTCTCTGCACCGAATAGCCCCGATATAGAGATTTGAGCACCCATTCTGATGGGGAGTCCGGACGTGATTAGACATTGTCCAGATTGCAAGGGCTTCTTCGAAAGTGCCTTCGGTTCTGTTCGAACCCGGAACAGACTTGTATGGATGTGTGTCTGACATTACACTTTGAGATGTAAAACCGGTTTCTATCAAATACATTTCTGTTTGGTGGCGGAGATTTATTCTCTTAGCTTAACACTCTTCCCTGAGACGTACGAGCTTAAAGGTTATGTAGTTGATGGTTACTAGTGATACATTCCCAATTTGGTAATGTGGCATATGAAGTGCTGCTGATCGTTTGTTGATCGAAGAAAGGCTTTGTGAAAAGCGTAGCTTTGTGGACGAGACTGCATTAGGACCTCACACCCGGAAATGGTCGAAACAGGAAAGATGCAGCAAGGTTTCAGGGGTCGTGCCCCTAGGGTATGTACATTTCTTCTGGATAAAGGTGATATCATGGTAGGGAGCCTAGATATTTAACCTATGTGATTACTGCAAATACATTGCTTTGTGGTTGTTGGTATCGAGCGCTCAGATAAAGGTTGGTTACGACCGAGGATGGAATATCTTAGGTGATACTCCCGAGCAGGGGGTACACCGGCCTTGTGTTGGCAGAGAACTGAGGGATGGTTCTCGGGGCGTTCCTCCAGAGGCGTTCCCATATGGCCCAAGAAGTTCCTAGCCTGACCATTTGTTGGAAATCCATTCACCCAATCGCACCTTGTACGGTTTTAGTTGTATAACCTGCCATCTACTTATGGTGGCGCCTCACTGTTTAGATGGTAGTATAGTAGGCATAGTTCGGAATATCCATGTTGGCTAAGATTATATTATACTTTCGAAATGTTTTCCACTATGCACTAATAATAATTTCAAAATGGTTTTTGAGTATCAAGCATTTTTGACTATCATAAGGAGAAATCTCCTCCAATTCTGTGTTTGCATGGTGTGTGTGGCAGGAGGCCTTATGGTAGTTTCATTTTCTAAAAAAGCATTGTGGATTTCAAATTTTAATTCTTTTGTTTGTTTCAAAAGATAAAAAAAATTCATTTGCTCATGCCAGTCCCATGACTAAACCGGAGTTTATTGTTCTCTTCCTAAACTCTGGTTCCCACAATTTTCCGCACGGGCAGTTTAGAGTTGGGTTTTTCAGATAATAGATATCGATTTGGTAGCTTTTAGTTTTCTCTATGGTATTCTTTGGGGTGTTCGGATTCATGGACTGGACTGGCTCAGCTTGGTGAAACGTGATGGTGGTTCAAGCTAGTGGTTTGGAGTTATAGCTTTGGAGCATTGGATTGGACTTATCTCTTGGCTATTTGTTTTCCGCTGCTATATCATACTGTTATTCCACTGTAGCATTGTTATCTTGTATCTCTGATATTGATTCATATTGTATCATTGTTGTATCGAATGTTGTATATCAATGATATTCATTTCCTTTTCTTCCACTGTGTTGTTATACTTGATGTGTTATAAGCTCCAGCACAATTCCAATTTCAACGATTGAATCTGCGACATTCAGTTACAAGTGGAGTACAGATGTCGATTTTCGAACGTTGGAATTTGGATCGTGACATTTTGGTATCAAAGCTGAAGGTTGAAACTTTAGCTCAGGAGTATAACACATTAAGTAGCTCATTAGAGATAGGGTGAAGTACACCCTAGAATGAGTATATCCCTAAGATATCCATTCGAACACCTCAGTAAATTCTCTTACTATCCACTGATAGTGAGTATGAGTGCAAGAAGTGGATGACATAGGAGACAGGGGAGTGCCACTACAAATGGTCAGTACCCTGCAATAGCGGAAACAGCCTTTTCTATCCATCTCCTTTGATTCGTCTTCTCAATTCTTTGATGATTCCTGGCAGCTCTAGGAAGAAGCTTCGATATATTTTCATGGGCCACAAACTCCAAATGGGTCAGAATTGTTTGTTTGGATGAATTGTTTGCTTTGGTTGTTATGTTTGATAGGTATATTTTGGTTGTTTAAACTAAAATTTTTGGATTGTATCCATATACCTGCTTATTCTGATGGGTCCATGTATATACTACGAACAGTTACTTATCCCTTCGAACTAACCAATATCCCTGTATATTCGTAGTTCTGGTGACCCGAATGTCTTGTATTGAATGGGTTCGTTCTCATAATTATTAGTGATATTCTGATTTGGTAAGCCAAATGCAGGATAGATACTCAGTTTGATTTGGAAACTGTCTATCTATCTTTGTGAATCCATTCTTTGTTGTTTCCCTGCTTTCAAATTTCGAGGACGAAATTTTCTAAGGGAGGGAATCTGTAACATTCTTGATTTTTAAGCTATATTTAAATTGGTAGTTAGTTTAATTTTTGGAATTTAATTATGGAATTATTCGTAATTAATTTTAAATTTTGGTTAAATGATGAATAAATTGGGTGTTTTCCAAATTAATAGATATTTATTTGTTTATTAATATAAACGTATAAATATGATTTTTAAATAGAATTTGAATTTGAGATTTAAAATAAATGTTGAAAATAAACTGAAAATTGGATTTGAAATTCAAATATAAATATATTGAAAAATAAGTTGAATTTGGAAAATACTTATAGATTGTGAATGAATAAAATATATATTTATAAAAATTATTGTTGTTTATTCATTTATAAATACAAATTCATTGTATGTTAAATTTTGAATTTGGAAATTTAAAAATAAATGTATTGAACAATATTTGGATTTAAAAATTCCACAAATTAATACTAATAGGAGTTAATACTCTATACTTTAAGAAATATTGTATGTATATATGTATGATTATTTATTAAGTGCATAAATTGTTTTTAATTCATTTTCTTTTAAAAGTTATATAAGTATTTTATAAATAATATTGGATTTAAAAATAAATGTGTTTTATAAGTAGATTGAAAATAGATCATGAACTGGGAATTTAAGAATAAAATTTAAAATTAAGAAATACATATATTAAAGTGCAATTTAGTTTCAAAACATTTTTCTTTAAGAATGTATAAGTGTTGATAGATGAACAATGTATGAATGATGTGAAACAAGAATTAATAAAAGTTCTAAAGTTGAATATAAATTTGATAAAAGAATTTAAAACACCTTTGCTTTTAAAAATGAATAAATATAGTTTTTAAATTTTTGAATTTAAAATGTGAAACATTTACATATGTAAATTTAATTGAATAAGGGTTTAAATAAAAAGATTTATAAACATATGTTAAGATATAAAATATAAATGCACAAGGTTTAAACTAAAATTTTAAAATTAATTGAATTAAAGGACTTAAACATAAATATACAAAAAAAATACATGTGTAAGCATTTTTACAATAAAAATTTACATTTGTCAAGCATTAATACAAGTGTATATTTAAAATTACAAGTGTAAATGATAAGAAACAAGTGGTAATAAAATGGAATTTTCTTTTGATTTAGAATTGTATAAAAGAAACCTGTAAAGATTCAAACCAGGACACAAAGAAAACTAAAAAAAAATGAAAAAAGAGAAAAAAAAGAAAATTCTTCAAATTTGAAGTAAACAGATTCGATCAAAAAAATATAAAAAACAAAGCAATTTTTTCAATGATTGTTCAACTCAAATGTAATGCAAGGTTTCAGCTATAATCAGGTAAAAATCAGAGCTCAAGCAAAATCAAAATCATAGAGCGGGTAAAACAATTCAGATCAAAAGCCTGTTTCTAAATTCCACACCCGGGAATAAGAATTGAACATTATCAAGCAAGTTACAGATCTGAAAGCAGAATATCAAAACAAGCTCATTCCTCTGTTCCCGTTCTCTGTCTTTCTTCATCAAACCCATCAATGTTAGCAAACCACTTTTATAAACATTTTAAGTTGATATATATGATCTTCCTGTGATAATCTTTGGGTTTGCGGTGTATTATGATGTGCATGTGTGGTTATATATCTGTGTATAGAGATATATCTTTGATATCAAGTTACAGTTTCAAATAGATCCAAGAAAAATCAAGTTTTCTTTAATTATTCTCTGATAACCTTTAGTATTTGAACAAGTTACGTTGTCAAACATAAACTAAAATATAGGAACAGTTAAGTATGTTGTTTATAAACTTTCTGGAAAATTTAGAAAATAAAAAAAAACAGTGAGATTTTAAACTATATCGAAAATCTCGACTTGAAAAATTCGTGATTTCAAGTATATAAATCGGTTTGTTATCAAAATACATGAATTTTAAAATTAAAATCATGATTTTTAAGCTCGAATTTCAAGTGAAATTTCAAGATGAACGGTAACAACATTTTGATCATTTTCCGGTGAACCACGTCGTAGTGGACGATGAAATTCAGGGTGAAGGAAGCTGGCACGTATGGGGTCATGGGAAAAATGCAGGGAATTTTTTTAATTCGGTATGGTTGGGGTTATGAACTGATTTAGGGTTTAAGCGTTACATTCAGTCGACGGCAATCGTGAGTAAAATGCATCGCAAACGGTGGTTTTTGGGGAATCGTGATGCGAGGAGGTGGATCCTCGAAGAGTGGAGCAGCTGTGGGTGTAAAGGCGTGGATGATCATGGGCGAGATCATCGGTGATGATGGGTTTTCTTGTCGGATTGTGTGACGCCCCACCTCTATACCCACGTTCGCCAAGGATACTACGGGGTAATGTCGTCAACTAACGCGGAGAATAAGGCTGGTTAGGAGCGACCATCTATAGCCTTGCTCTAACTATCTATTGAATACATCGACAATAGTCATACCAAGCAGATCGACATATCCAATGCATACTTGAAACAAAACCATAGGTGGTTGGAGGATCTATCAGAACAGAATATAACAACTCAAATGCAATATACATCATAGAATAGTAGATCATCATATACACATATACAGATACACAACAGAGTATACAAACTGATATATGTCAAGTGGTATAGCTAACCACAATGTATGGGCGAATCCAAAAGAATACATATATATACCAGAGTTACAACAAAAAGGACTACATAAATGCTATGACAAAAAGGAGCAAACTGAATAGTCCATGCAAAAGAAAACGAGGCTAAGTCCAAAAGCACCTAACCTGAAACATCTCGGTCTGACCCAAGTATAAAATAGGCGGGTCAGTCTAGCTAAACAAATCAGTTAGACAAACTGAACAATAATGAACCTACAAGGTCATAAAGTATAACAAATATCTCTAAAAGAGATAACACAATCATCTAACAAAAGATGAATCATAACAAGACAAGCCTCATATCATCGGCAACACAAAAAACAAAGGATATTAATATCCCAAAACAAGCCAAAAAGGCAAATAACAAAAACCAATGAAGGTAACACAAGTTCCACAAGGTAACCGCTATATATCGTGCGGCTCAAAAAGACCAACACCGAAGGGCGATACCTAGGGAATATACATATCAGTGAAACATCAAAAAATTGCACGTGCTCAGTACTATATAAATAAGGATCCATGAGCCTGAAGGCTCCAAACCCAATACCACGCGAGCAGTGATGAATGACAAACTCCAAAAGTGATACAATAGGGCAACAAACCCGAAGGCACAAACCCGAAGGTACAAACCCGAAGGCAACATACCCGAAGGAAACAAACCTGAAGGAGACTGTCCGAAGACACTATCCCAAAGGCAACAAACCATAGTGGTGAAGGCCCGGAGGCCCATTACTGCGCACCATTAACTGGCAGAATGTGTCACAACTCTCGAAAAGGAATCCGAAAAGTGGTAACGTGAGTCCCATAACCACTCGTTCGCACTAAACGGTTTACATTCGTTAGTTAATTTCACACTCAAAGTAGTATAAAGTTTACCTCATCTCATTGGTAAACCAGACCAAAAGGCCAAAAGGATCAATCGAATAGGTCGGGAATTAATCGGAAAGATAAGTGCATGGATTCATGGACTGTATTTTACCTAACCATTTAATCTCCTTTCCATTTCGCTCTAAGTGCGAAATTGTGTGTATGCGATTTTCAATAGAAATTATAAATTGGTGAAATGAGGTTTTAATACAATTTGAAAAGATCATTTTATAAAAACCCGTGCATGAAATCAAAAAGGAATCATCAAAGTCCAAAATGCGATAACAACTAATTGGAATCAACATGAATCAATAAAAGTTGGAAATTAACTCAAAAATTAGCTAAAATAGGCAAAATTGACAGTTCCAGATGTCTGGTAGATGTTTTCAGACGTCTGGACCTATGTTCTGGAAAATATAAGCTTTTCTTCTCTCTCTTTTTAATTCGTGGGCCATTTCAGACGCCTGAAATTTTCAACCAGACGTCTGGATTTTGTTTCAAACGTCTGGATTTGTTCTCTGCCTTTTCCAGACCCCTTTCCAGAGACGTCTGAAATTTTCTGCTAGGAAAAAAACAGCCTAGACCAAAAATGGCAAATCCAAACCGAAATGCGATCGAATGAGCAATGGATGCTAGGGATTTATGCTCATCAACAACCCAGCACTATAGGCTCTTCGATACGCCTCCAAAAACATGATCAAACATCAAAGCTACGATTTTTAGAGTTTTCGACTTCAAAACACCAAAAATTGGTGTATTCACCAATTTAATCCAAGCCAAAAGCAATTGCACAAGAATAAGTGTTAGGAATTCACACTTAACAATCCAACATAGTTTGCACATAGATGTGAGATAAAAATCTCACCTTTTAACTCACAAACAAAGAAGAGGAGCTCAAATGCAAAGAAAAGACCAACCACTCTTCACTTCAACTCTACAAGCTTCAATCAATAGCTTCACCTTGATTTTGGAGCAAGAATTCAAGTTTGCAAGGAGAAACTAGGGCTTGGAATTTCTAATTCCCATTCTTTTCTCCCATTTTTAGTTTTAGCCTGAGTTTAGAAGTGAAATTGAGCGAATGAAAGGAGAGGGAACTGAGTTACATTATTAAGCTAAGCTAGTGGGCTAAACCCAAACCCAAAACCCAATTAGAAAAGGTAGCAAAACTCGACTTACTCCAAACATATCAAAGTTTATACTTAAAAAGATCGCAAACGCCATTTTGGACTCAATGGAGATGGCTTCGAGTCCTAAATCGACAGTTTGCAAAAAGTAACATTTCAGACCTAAATTCGACTAACGACGCTATATTCAAATAAAACATTTAAATATATAATCATTAAATATGCGGGTTATTGTAGATCTCCCCTGCTTACAAAATTGCACCCATCCAATTCCTAGAGACGATACTTGTAACAACTACATACTACAATTCCCAAAAGAAAAGGAAATAAGCTTGAAATGAAAAGATATTCTCACCGTTGCCAAGCAAAGATAGAAAACCCAGATAGGATCGCTCGATAAACTCTTTGGTTTCCTAAGTACAGTCATTGGGATTTGCGGACCATTGAACTTTAATAAGCTGCACGTCCTTGTTTCGAAGGTGTCGCACCTATGTGGCAAGCACGCGAATAGGTTGCTGTACAATAGATAAGTTCGGTGAGATCTCAAGCTCTTGCAAATCAGGAGAATCGATAACAGAATCCGACTCCCGAAGACACTTTCAAAGTTGAGAGACGTGAAACACATCGTGAATGCCAGATAAATGAGAAGGAAGTGAAATTCTTTAAGCCACAAGGCCAATACGTTCAGTAATAGAAAATGGTCCAATATAGCGAGGAGCCAATTTCCCAATCGTACTGAAACGCATAACCCCTTTCAAAGGAGAAACACGAATAAAAACAAGATCACCAATCGAGAATTCGAGAGGCTTCCTACGGCCGTCCACGTAGGATTTATGGCAGCTCTGTACCTCTTTCATTTTCAACCGAATCAAATCAGTCTTCTCGGAAGAATCATGAACAAAATCTGGGTCAAGAATAAGCTTCTCCCCAGATTCCAAACAACAAGAAGGTGATCGACATAGCCTTCCGTATAAGGGTTCGAAAGGAGCCATACCGATACTAGACTGAAAACTATTGTTCTAGGAGAACTCTACAAGAGGTAGGTGATCCTCCCAACTACCACTGAAATCAAAAATACATATACGAAGGAGATCTTCCAAGATATGATTCACCCGTTCAGTCTGTCCGCCAGACTGCAGATGATAAGCTGTGCTAAAATTAAGCTTTGTTCCCAATGCTTGTTGAAGATTCTGCCAAAAATGACTCGTGAATAAAGGATCACGGTCACTCACAATATAACTAGGAACACCGTGAAGTCTCACGATTTCCTTGACATACAATGTAGCCAAATGCGAAGCAGTCCTATTACACTTAATAGGAATAAAATGAGCAGACTTGGTGAGGCGATCAATAATAACCCAAATGCTAGAATGGCCTGATCTCGAACGAGGTAGGCCGTCAATGAAATCCATAGAAATCTGATCCCATTTCCACAATGGAATCTCTAGAGGCTGAAGAAGACCTCAAGGACGCTGATGTTCGGCCTTAATACGCTGCCAAGTTATGCAATTAATTACATAACTTGCCACATCGCACTTCATGCCTTCCCAATAATAAAGACGATGCATATCGGCATACATCTTACTACTACCAGGATGAATGGTATACTTAGAACGGTGACAGTCATCAAGAATGTCATGCCTAAGTACAAAATCAAAAGGCACAAAAAGACGGTTCTTCTTACGAAGACACCCATGAGAATCAATGCTGAAATCCCGCAACGCCTCATCGCAGGATCCAGACTCACAAAGCTGAATAAGATGCAACAAATCAGGATCACGCCGCAGAGCATCGGCAATACGATCCAAAATAAAGGGTCGAGTTCCCAAACTAAATAATAGAATAGGAGAATCAGAAGATGAAGCTCGATCGCAAATTTCACAAAAAGATAGAGTCTTAAGAATATCCTATTCGGCAAGCATCATAGAAATTACAGCCGAATGTTTGCGACTAAGCGCATCAGCAACACGATTACCCTTTCCAGGGGTATACTGGACATCAAAGTCATAGGAGGCAAGAAACTCGAGCCAACGTTGTTGCCTCATGTCGAGTTCATTCTGAGTGAACAAATACATCAAAGATTTATGATCGGTATAGAGAATGAAGCGCTTGCCCAATAAATAGTGTCGCCAAATTTCAAGGCAAAGACAATGGAGGCTAACTCAAGATCATGAGTGGCATAGAAAACTTCATTTGGACGCAGTTGCCTAGAAGCATAAGCAACTACCCGATCCTTCTGCATGAGAACAGCACCGAGACTACTACCACAAGCATCGGGGTAGACAACAAGATCATGATTCCCTTCGGGAATCACAAGAATAGGAACATTAGTGAGAAGTTCCTTTAACGTCAGAAAGGAAGCTTCATACCGGTCGAACCAAATATAACGAATGCCTTTCCGAGTAAGGCTAGTGAAAGGAAGCACAACACGGGAAAAATCATGAAATGACGGTAATAACCCGCCAATCCAAGGAAACTACGAATTTCATGAACATTCTCAGGCCTCTTCCAACTCTGGATGGCTTCGATCTTTGAGGGATCGATAGAAATGCTGTCGGAAGATACAACATGGCCTAAGAAGTTAACCTTATTCTCCCAAAAATGGCACTTAGAGAATTTGGCTCTAAGCTGATGATGACGGAGACTACTCAAGACAATTCTCAAGTTATTAGCATGCTCAGCTTCAGACTTAGAATAAACAAGGATATCGTCAATAAACACAAGGACGAACCTATCGAGGTATTCCTCGAATACTCGATTCATGAGATCGACAAAGAAAGTAGGAGCGTTCGTCAAACCAAACGGCATAACGAGCCACTCAAAAGAACCATAACGAGTGCGGAAAGCGGTAAGAGGTATGCTATCCTTTGCGACTCATAACTGATGAAAACCCGTGGCAAGGTCAAGCTGAGAAAAGACCTTAGCACCACTCAATAAATCGAACATATCATCGATCCTAGGCAATGGATACCTATTCTTGATGGTTAACTCGTTAAGCTTGCGATAGTCAATGCAAAGCCTAAGAGTTCCATTGGACTTCTTAACGAAGACGACCGCGGATCCCTACGGAGAAAAACTGGACTGAATCAACTGCTTGGACTCAAGCTCTAAAAGCTGCTTCTTGAGTTCCTCATTTTCCTTTGTAGACATCCTCGTAGGAGGACGACTAACTGGCTGCACGCCTAAAATAAGATCAATGCGGAACTCAATTGCCCGCTTGGGTGGCAAACCCGAAACAAGCTCGAAAACATCAGAAAAGTCACAAGCAATAGGAATACGAGATATGTCACCATCATCTCATGAGTCAAGAGAATGCAAAGCCCTTTCGGAATTATCCACATCCCAAAGAACAAGTGGTAGCTGAGTAGAAGAATCCGAATGTCGAAGATATAAAATCCTCTCAGCACAAATAATCTTGGCATCGTATCTCACTAGCCAGTCCATTCCCAAAATCATATCAAATTCCAGAAAAGAAATAACGTGAAGATTCGTACAAAAAGAAAAACCACATAAAACAATCTCAACATCATCACAAAGCATGCTAAGGGTCGCGGATCCCCCAATAGGATTTGCAATCCATAAAGAAGTAACCAAACAAGAAACATCCAAAGATAAAATCATCGATGAGCTTTTTCGATACGAAAGAATGTGATGCACCCGTATCGAAAAGAAGTCGAACACTATGGTCATGAAATAAAATAGAACCTTCCAAAATGGACGGAGACAAACCTTTGGGTTGAGAAGGACCTTCAGAAGCCTTAGCAGCATAAAGCTTGCTAGACTTGGCACCAGCAGGAATAGTAAGGCAGGTGGAAACATGATGACCTTCCTTCTTGCAATAACGGCAGAAGAGAGGCATAGGACAAGCTCGAATCATATGATCAGGAGAACCATAATTGAAACACTTCCGAATGAAAGGTGTTGCAGCAGATTGAGGCTGAGAATTAGAACCACCAGTCTTCTTCTTCTTAGAAGGAAATGATCCGGACTTTTGAAATGGAAACTGTTTCTTGTTGGGGTTCTTGGAAACCTCAACATCATCACCACTATCACACTCCTTCTCGAAAGCTTCGAGATGAAGCGCAGAATCTACCAACTCCTCAAAATAAAGCTTAAGTTGGAGCAACAAATACTTCTTAAGATATTTCTTAAGACCAGAGACAAGCTTCAAATTCTTCTTATAAGAATTGCTAATGAATTCAAGACCATACTTAGATAAAGCCTCGAATGATGCAACATACTCAGAAACACAAGATTTTTCTTGCTTCAACTCAAGGAAGCGACGGGTCAATAAAACTTTTTCAGATTCAGGAACGAACATGAGTTCGAATTGTCCCCGAAACTGAGTCCAAGAAAGAGTAGACTCATCAATTTCGGCTATAAGAAGCTCGTACCAATCAAAGGACACGCTCTTGTAATAAGTTAAAAGTTACAAGAACTCTATCATGATCAGAAAGATCCATGCGAGAGAAGATACGCTCGCACGTGCAAAGCCAAGCTTGGACTTCAAGAACAGACTCGGAGCCTTTAAACGACTTTCCCCCAAGATGAGAAAAATCACGGCACAGACGTGCAAAGGCAGACTTACGAGGTGGAGATACTCGAGGAGGAACTGGAGGCTGAGTGCTCCTAAACAATTCCAAAAACTAATCGCAGACATATAAACGCCATCCGGATGTGAGCCACTGGATTGCCCAGCATCCGAACGTCCTCCCCTGCCTCTTCCAGCCATACGCCGAAAGTAAGATAAGAACAAGTTATTCACAAGGTAGATGTCATTAATTCAAATGTGGAATACTACGGAACAAAATGCATTCCTAGACGTATTCCCACATTCTATCTACCGCCAAGGCAAAAAAGGAATAAAGGTAAGATGATTCAAAGATTTGTATCACTTATTACACTTTGATGTATCGTAATATGTGCTTCTATTCTGTGTTTATCATATTTTGTTCTGAACCTCGCTCTGATACCAAGCTGTGACGCCCCACCTCTATACCCACATTAGCCAAGGACACTACGGGGTAATGTCGTCAACTAACGCAGAGAATAAGGCTGGTTAGGAGCGACCATTTATAGCCTTGCTATAACTATCTATTGAATACATCGACAATAGTCATACCAAGCAGATTGACATATCCAATGAATACTTAATACAAAACCATAGGTGGTTGGAGGATCTATCAGAATAGAATATAGCAACTCAAATGTAATATACATCACAAAATAGTAGATCATCATATACGCATATGCAGATACACAACAGAGTATACAAACTGATATATGTCAAGTGGTATAGCTAACCACAATATACAGGCGAATCCAAAAGAATACATATATATACCAGAGTTAGAACAAAAAGGACTACATAAAAGCTATAACAAAAAGGAGCAAGCTGAATAGTCCATGCGGAAGCAAAAGAGGCTAAGTCCAAAAGCACCTAACCTGAAACATCTCGGTCTGACCCGAATATAAAATACACGGGTCAGCCAAGCTAAATAAATTAGTTAGATAAACTGAACAATAACGAACCTACAAGGTCATAAAGTATAACAAATATCTCTAAAAGAGATAACACAATCATCTAACAAAAGTTGAATCATAACAAGACAAGCCTCGTATCATCGGCAACACAATAAACAAAGGATATGAATATCCTAAAACAAGCCAAAACGACAAATAACAAATACCAATGAAGGTAACACAAGTTCCACAAGGTAACCGCTATATATCGTGCGGCTCAAAAAGATCAACCCGAAGGGTGATACCTAGGGAATATACATATCAGTGAAACTTCAAAAAATTGCACATGCTCAGTACTGTATAAACAAGGATCCATGATCCCGAAGACTCCAAACCCAATATCACTCGAGCGGTGATGAATGACCAATTCCGAAAGCGGTACAATAGGGCAACAAACCCGAAGGCACAAACCCGAAGGTACAAACCCGAAGGCAACATACCCGAAAGCAACATACCTGAAGGCAACAAACCTGAAGGAGACAGTCCGAAGACACTATTCCAAAGGCAACAAACCATAGTGGTGAAGGTCTGGAGGCCTAGTTCTGCACACCACTAGCTGGCAGAATGTGTCACAACTCCCGAAAAGGAATCCGAAAAGTGGTAACGTGAGTCCCATAACCACTCGTTCGCATTAAATGGTTTACTATCCGTTAGTTAATTTTACACTCAAAGTAGTACAAAGTTTACCTCATCTCATTGGTAAACCAGACCAAAAGGCCAAAACGATCAATCGAATAGGTCGAGGATTAATCGAAAAGATAAACGCATGGATTCATGGTCCATGTTTTACCTAACCATTTAATCTCCTTTCCACTTCGCTCGAAGTACGAATTTGTGTGTGTGCGATTTTCAATAGAAATTATAAATTGGTGAAATGAGGTTTTAATACAATTTGAAAAGATCATTTTATAAAAACCCGTGCATGAAATCAAAAAGGAACCATCAAAGTCCAAAATGCGATAATAACTAATTGGAGTCAACAGAATCAATAAAAGTTGGAAACTAACTCAAAAATAGCTAAAATAGGCAAAATTGACAGTTCCAGACGTCCAGTAGATGTTTCCAGACGTCTTGACCTATGTTCTGGAAAATATAAGCTTTTCTTCTCTCTTTTTTAATTCCTGGGCCATTTCAGACGTCTGAAATTTTCAACCAGGCGTCTGGATTTGGTTTTAGATGTCTGGATTTTGTTTCAGACGTCTGGATTTGTTCTCTGCCTTTTTCAGACCTCTTTCCAGACGTCTGAATTTTTCAATCAGACGTTTGGATTTGGTTTCAGACTCTGGAATTAATTCCAGACGTTTGAAATTTTCCGCTAGGCAAAAAAACAGCCTAGACCAAAAATGGCAAATCCAAACCGAAATGCGATCGAACGAGCGATGGATGCTAGGGATTTATGCTCATCAACAAACCAGCACTATAGACTCCTCGATACACCTCCAAAAACATGATCAAACATCAAAGCTATGATTTTTAGAGTTTTTGACTTCAAAACACCAAAAATTGAGTTATTCACCAATTCAATCCAAGCCAAAAGCAATTGCACAAGAATAAGTGTTAGGAATTCACAATTGACAATCCAACATAGTTTGGGCATAGATGTGAGATAAAAATCTCACCTTAACTCACAAACAAAGAGGAGGAGCTCAAATGCAAAGAAAAGACCAACCACTCTTCATTTCAACTCTAAAAGCTTCAATCAATAGCTTCACCTTGATTTTGGAGCAAGAATTCAAGTTTGCAAGAAGAAACTAGGGCTTGGAATTTCTAATTCCCATTCTCTTCCCCCATTTTCAGCTTTAGCTTGAGTTTAGAAGTGAAAATGTTTGAATGGAAGGAGAGGGTATTGAGTTAGGTTATTAAGCTAAGCTAGTGGGCTGAACCCAAACCCAAAACCCAATTAGAAAAGGTAGCAAAGCTCTACTTACTTCAAACATATCAAAGTTTATACTTAAAAAGATAGCAAACGCCATTTTGGACTCAATGGAGATAGTTTCGACTCCCAAATCGACAGTTTGCAAAAAGTAACATTTCGGACCTAAATCTGATTAACGACGCTATATTTAAATAAAACATTTAAATATATAATCGTTAAATATGCGGGTTGTTACAGATTGGTTCCAAAGTTTGGAACAAGGGATCGTTTTCGATTTGAGTGGGTATTCCTCGATCTGGTTGGTCGTGAGGCTTAGGGTGATCAACGGGGATGTGTGGATGATCGTGACGATGGTCGTAATAGCTTGGGTCGGCGGTGCAGGTGCATGAATATGGTTGTACCTGAAGGAGGTCGCGATGTTGGGGAAGACGAGGTTTACTTGAGGGGCGACTCGGGGATTTGTGTATTTTGTTCGAAGCAAATAGAGTCGTGCATGGCTCGAAGTCATACCCGAAGGAATGTTAATCGTGGCTCGGTTTTTTAAGTCTTATGATAAGGTTTCCAGGTTTCAAATTGCAAAAGAAACATGTTTCCAGGTTTTGGAACTGTATTAAAACGAATTTTAAATCCTTTCTTAGTTAATGATAATAAAATTTTTATACTAGATATAGGATAAGTTAAAATCTGTTATAAATTAAGTTAAAATGTTTCAAATGTCTAATGTTTAAAATAAATTCACAAGTTTATTTAATTTAAAAGATAATGAGATAAGTCAACTTAAGGATTTTAAGTTAGTTCATATGATAATTTAATTTTCAAGGATTATTTAAATAAAGCTTTAAAGGGATAAATGGTTTATTTTAAAACGATGTTTTGATTATGAGTGAACTTAAAGGTTTAAAATTGAGTTATTTGATTAATTTATGAAGAGGATTAAGAAATGATGATAAATTGTGGAGTAGTTAATCAATATAATTAATTAAGCACAATTAATAAAAGGATGATCATTTAATGATTTAACGATGATTAATTGAGGGATTAATTAATTAATTAAAGATAATTAATTAAAGGATAATTGAATAATTAAAGGTTAATTATTTAAAATAAAGAGTTAATTGTCTAATGATTAAAGATTGATTAATTTGAAATTAATTAGTAAAGGTTAATTAATGCATTAATTAAGGCTGATTAATTAATAGTTAAAGGATTAATTAATCTATAAAATAAGGATTAATTAACAAATAATTAAAGGGTAATTAATCAACATAAACTGTAATTAATTAATGTTAATCAACCAGAATTAGTGGTTAATCTGGTTTTAAATTAATCAAATGATAAATTAATCTTATGTATGGATGGTTGTATTCTATTGAATGCTGTCAATTTCTTTGTCATCTCTGCTGTGTGGTGTTTTGTGAATTGTGATGTAATTTATTCTGAAATTAATTATCTGTAATGTAAATTATTATCGGTGATATATACATCTGTGATTTGTGAATGAAAGATAAGCGTTACAATTGGTTTGTACCGCTTGACTGATATAAGCGTTATAGTTTATACCGCTTATTGATATTGCTGTATTTGGACTATAATGGTTGATGTTGTTGCACTATTATTGTGTAAAACCCTTGAACCACATTGCACACACACAAATTTAGATTTCACGAGGAAATTAGTTAAGTCACAAATATTTGAATTTAATATTTTGAAATGGTTTTAAAGTTTGGATTTTGAATCCAAATGATTTTGGAAATGAAATTGGGTTGAATCTGAAAGATATTTGAAAAGGAGTTTTTGAAGATAAAAGTTATTTTATATAATTTGATTGAGTTTGTATTCAATGTTTGTAATTGAATTCAATGATTTGGAAATTTTGGCTTAAAAAGATTATACAAGTTATAAAGGTGTTTATATTGATTTTTAAACCATTTTAAAAGTATGGTTTTGAAAATTTGAATTTAACCCAAGTTTATATTTGAAAGGCCTTAACTCGTGCAATTATAATCGGGTTTTCCAAAACGGAAATAAGTGGTTTCAAATAATAATTATGATGAAAAGATTTCAAATTTGAAATTGAATGGTTTTGAAAGCTATGAAATGAGTCTTTGATTTAAAGACCGGATGAGTTAATCCAACTTGAAATGGAATTGTTTTGAAAGGATATGAATAAATCTTTGTTAAAGTTTGGTGGTCCTCGTTTAAATTGAAAGGGGATTTTTAAGATAAATCTTTTGTTTAAAAGATTTAAGTATAGGAATTGTCTAAAACCATTGAAAGGTTTCTAGAAGAAAATCTTTTTGTTTAAAAGATTTGTAAATGGTAATTTGTTTAAACCATTTGAAAGAAATGTTTTGGGTTTTAAAATTGTGACTTAATTGAAATCCTATTATCCATCTGTTTTTAAATATTGCGCTTATTATTCGGTTTAGCTGGGAGAGTACCTTGTGTCATATTACCCATTCCAAATAATGATACTATGGTATGGATAGCATTTGAAGACCGGTGGTAAAGGCTAGATACTTTTGAAAGCGAAAGGATGACCTGTCGAATGTCTCTGCACGAATGGCCCTTGTATAGAGATTTGAGCACCCATTGTGATGGGGAGTCCGGACGTGATTAGAAATTACCCAGATTGCAAGGGCTTCATCGGAAGTGCCTTCGGTTCTGTTCGAACCCGGAACAGACTTGTATGGATGTGTGTCTGACATTACACTTTGAGATGTAAAACCGGTTTCTATCAAACACATTTCTGTTTGGTGGCGGAGATTTATTCTCTTAGCTTAACATCCTTCTCTGAGACGTACGAGCTCAGAGGTTATGTAGTTGATGGTTACTAGTGACACATTTCCAATTTGGTAATGTGGCATACGAAGTGCTGCTGATCATTTGTTGATCAAAGCAAGGCTTTGTGAAAAGAGTAGCTTTATGGGCGAGACTGCATCAGGACCTCACACCCCGGAAATGGTCGAAACAGGAAAGATGAAGCAAGGTTTCAGGGGTCGTGCTCCTAGGGTATGTCCATTTCTTCTGGATAAAGGTGATATCATGGCATGGAGCCCAGATATTTAACCTATGTCATTACTGCAAATACATTGCTTTGTGGTTGTTGGTATCGTGCGCTCGGATAAAGGTTGGTTACGCCCGGGGATGGAATATCTTAGGTGATACTCCCGGGCGGGGGGCACACCGGCCTTGTGTTGGCAGAGAACCGAGGGATGGTTCTCGGGGCGTTCCTCCAGAGGCGTTCCCATGTGACCCAGGAAGTTCCTTAGGCTGACCATTTGTTGGAAATCCATTTACCCAATCGCGCCTTGTACGGTTTTAGTTGTATAACTTTCCATCTACTTATTGTGGCGCCTCACTGTTTAGATGGTAGCTATAGTAGGCATAGGTCGGAATGTCTATGCTGGCAAAGATTAATATTATACTTTCGAAATGTTTTCCACTATGCATTAATAATAATATCAAAATGGTTTTTGCGTATCAAGCATTTTTGACTATCACAAGGAGATATCTCCTCCAATTCTGCATTTGAATAGTGTGTGTGGCGGGAGGCCTTATGGTAGTTCCATTTTATAAAAAAGCATTGCGGATTTCAAATTTTAATTCTTTTGTTTGTTTTAAAAGATAAAACTGTTTTCGTTTGCTCATACCAATCCCATGACTGACCCGGAGTTTATTTTTCTCTTCCTAAACTCTGGGTGCCCACAATTTTCCACACGGGCAATTTAGAGTTGGGTTTTTCAGATAATAGATATCGATTTGGTAGCTTTTAGTTTTCTCTCTGTTATTCTTTAGAGACTTCGGATTCATGGCCTGGACTGGCTCAGCTTGGTGAAACATGATGGTGGTTCAAGCTAGTGGTTTGGAGTTATAGCTTTCGAGCATTGGATTGGAGTTATCTCTTGGCTATTTGTTTTCCGCTGCTATATCATATGGTTATTCCGCTGTAGCATTGTTATCTTGTATCTCTGATATTGAATCATATTGTATCATTGTTGTATCGAATGTTGTATATCAATTATATCATTTCTTTTTTTTTTCCGCTGTATTGTTGCACTTGATGTGTTATAAGCTCCGACATGATTCCAATTTCAACAATTGAATCTGCGGCATTCAGGTACAAGTGGAGTATGGATGTCGATTTTCAAACACTGGAATTTGGATCGTGACATTTTGGTATCAGAGCTGGAGGTTGAAACTTTAGCTCAGGAGTATAACACATTAAGTAGCTCATTAGGGACAGGGTGAAGTATACCCTAGAATGAGTATATCCCTAAGAATCCCGTTCGAATGCCTCAGTAAATTCTCTTACTATCTACTGATAGTGAGTATGAGTGCAAGAAGAGGATGAGATAGGGGACATGGGAGTACCTCTACAAATGGTCAGTACCCTGCAATAGCGGAAACAACTTTCTCTATCAATCTCCTTTGATTCGTCTTCTCAATTCTTTGATGATTCCTGGCAGCTCCAGGAAGAAGCTTCATTATATTTTCATGGGCCACAAACTCCAGATGGGTCAGAATTGTTTGTTTGAATGAATTGTTTTCTTTGGTTGTTATGTTTGATAGGTATTTTTGGTTGTTTAAACTAAAATTTTTGGATTATATCCATATACCTGCTTATTCTGATGGGTCCAGGTACATACTACGGACAAACAATTGAGAAAACCAGCTTTTTAAAGCCAATTTTCGAAATCAATTTAGAAAACTATACTTGAAAATTCCCTTATTATAGAGAATAAATATATTTTATATTTTAAATTCTTTAAAAATATCATATAGTAATAATTTTAAAAGCTCGTTAATTTTATAAATTATTCCAAAGAAGTTTGGAAAAAAATCTGTGCTTGAAAACGAATAAAAACACGGAAAATCACTCAGACCGATATTCGAATTCAATTCAAATTAAATTCAAATTTCAATTAAAAATCAATACAAATTTGAATTTCAAATTCTCAAAATTAGGTAGCCTATTGATAGGCATCATAGCACTTCAAAACATCACATAACCATCATCAAAATCAAGCAAGATGGGAAGGAAAACAAGCTAAAAACATGTCGCAAATCAAAAGAACAAGGGCCATACTACTCGTGCTTGGGCCAACAAGGGGTCGACACAGCCCAGTGGCCAGATCGACCTCCTGGTCAACCTGGAGGGTGCTGGGCCGACCTGCATGTAGACCCAGGTTATGGACTCTTCTCCAGGTTGTTTTACAGCCTTGTTTTAATTTTCCAAGGTTAATCTAACATATCAGACGGTGGAATTTTTGGATGAAAGTCGACATGCACACATTTTAACATATAAACAACACTTTGGAAATGATCCGGTAGCAATTTGAGTGAAAATAAAAAAGTTATGGCTACTCAAAGAGGAAACTAGAAACAAGAAATTCAGTAAAAACAACTAGCAGAAAGATATATGTATACAGAAGCTATTGTCTTTCAGATCTTTGCACTAGCAGGCTAGTTTCAGTTAGAAATGTGAGATGTCAAACTCACCTTGCCGTAGAGAAGGTAAAAACTTGAATTTATTTAGAAAGAGGGAAGCTTTGAGGAAATTCTAGCTTCAAATAACCTGTATAAACTTAAAACAGTACATGCAAAACAAGTTTCACAATAAATTAGAAAAACCCATCTCTCTATTAGGAATTGATGAAATATTGAGGTTTGGAGTGAGATTACCTTTTAATTACACTCTCAAATGATAAAAACAACAACCTGTTTGAAAATGATTTGAGTTTGAAAGCTTGGTTTGAAGAAATTTCTTTTACTGGTTGAAGGGGAAGAAGGTGGAACTCTGTACGCAAAGGCAATGAGATAATATTTCTCACTACCTAACTACAGGCAGTTACTTGGTTAATGGGCCTTTGAACCCAAAATAAAGGAGCTAATACATAAGCCAAAGTTTTAATTAAACAACCCTTAACCAAAGAATATGCATATATCACGTATACAAAAAAACAAAAAAGCACTTTCTCTCAAGTTTTACGCAAGAAAAATGTGAAAACTTGTATACTTGTAAAATGAAACGTTTTCTACCCTATAAAAAGATAAAATTTTATTTTTAAAACATTTTTATTATTAAAATCTTTATTTAACAATAATACACAATTTTCACCAAATAAATCTAAAAGTCTACATTTTTAACTTCCAAAATTCAACAAAAATCATATTCTCACTTATAAAAATATTACAAACCATTTTAAACTCAAATTTATACTTAAACTTTTTTAAAAAATTTCCAACTTTTTATTTAAATAAACAACCTTTAAAAATCACATACTTCTTTTGTAAACTATTTAAATAAGAAATTGGCAATAATTAATACAATTATTGCTATTTTTTTAAATAAAACACATTTTCCAATCATTATTAACCCAAATAAATAAAATAAGTTCCAAACTTTGTTTTTCTCATTTTATTTTCAAAATTAATTATTCATTCCAAATAAAAAACTAAAATTTCCAATTTTATTTTAATTTACAATATTAAATTATTACTACCGTTATAATTTAATATTAACAGGTAATCCCTAAAACTCAGGTTGTTACAGACTCCCTTCTTAACAAATTTGCGTTCTCCTAATTTTTAAAGAAGAGTTTGTATTCAACATAATTATTTCATCAATCAAAGGAAGATAGATAAGCTCGAGTTTAAATTTCTCACTTTCAACACAAGATGATTAGAAAACCAAGATAAGATTGTTCGATTAATTCTATGGTTTCCCAAGTGAAATTACTGGGATCTGTGGACCATTGAATTTCTACGAGCCATGCATCCCTATTTCGAAGGTGTTTCACATTCGAAGCAAAACATTGATTGGATGTTACGCAATAGATAAATCGGGTGAGATCGATTCCTAAGAAGCTTCATGAACAGAGTCAGGATTTACTCACAACTTTATCAAACTCCAACCCACAAGACGATAATCGAAATCACTTTTCGTATTACATTATGAAAGAATTCACACCGATATTAGATTGACAACAATTACGGAAAGTAAACCTAATAAGAGTTAGGTGGTTTTCCTCCAATACCACCAAACTCATTCGACTGCATAAATGCAAGTCGTAAAATAATTGCACAAAGAAAAGTTAAGACCCAAGGAATAGATTTTTAAACTCTCTCTTACTAATCAAATATTCTTAAATTTTTCCAACCCATTATCTTCAAGAATTTTCAACACTTGAAAATTTCTAAAGCTTCTTACTTAGATTTTTAAATCCAGATTCAGTACTCTTCATTAGAGCATATTTATACCTAAACTCATATTTAAACTAATTTCCATCTTTTTATTTAAATAAAAAACCTTTAAAAATCACATACTTCTTCTATAATTTATTAAAAGAAGAAACCGACAATAATTAATACAATTATTGTTTTTTTCTCTAAATAAAACACATTTTTCAATCATTGTTAACCCAAATAAATAAAATAAAGTTTCAAACTTTGTTTTTCTCATTATATATTCAAAATTCATTTCTTAACCCAAATAAACAATTAGAATTTCCAATTTAATTTTAATTTACAGTATTAAATTATAATTACCATTATAGTTTAATATTAATTGGTAATCTCCAAAACCAGGTTGTTACAAGTAGGATCTTACTTTATAATTGTTTTGATAAAATAAGTTTTGATTTGATTCCAAAAGTATAGTTCGATTTACTACAAAGTAAATGGGTATATTACAATTCAAATGAATTTGGAGAAAAGAAGTAGTAGTTTTATGTGAGATAGTTTTGGAGTATAAATGATGTTGGAAACGGTAATAAAAGTTTACTAAAATGTATTTGAAGTATAAATTCTAGGAAAAAGAGAATTTAAAAATAAATGTGTGTTCCTTTGGATTTGGTTTGAGGAATAAGTCCCGATTCGTTTTGTGGTGATAAGAATAATTTTTTAAGTGATAATCAGATGTTTGCTTAGGCGAATGGTATTGTGCACTTGGTAAATATTCTATTTGTCATTGTACGATTAGGATGAGTCCAAATCTGGAGGAATCCAAAGTAAGTTGGAAATTGATAGGCAGTAAGAACTATTTATTTGGAATATATCTGGTACGGTTTCAAAATGGGTGAAAATTGGAAAAATTGTTTTTAAGTTAACTAGTTCGAGAGGCTTGGAAATAACTAAAAATGGACAAGAGATATGTTCGGATGGTAAACGTTTCTCTTGAGTATTATTCTCCTTGTAAATAATGTATCATACTATTTGGTAGTACCCAGTTCCTTGATATGATTTTTGAGGTTAGTCAGGCTATAAATATATATATATATATATATATATATATATATATATGGATTAAATTTTTGTATGTTTTCAAAAAAAAGGGTTCTGATTAAAAACCCAGGTGTTTCTAATTCTTAAGTGAATTCGAAAAATAAAAATTTGGATTGGATGGTTATGTATATCCTTAGGGAATGATAGGGAATTTTGTAAGTTTTACAAATTAAATGGAGTAATATGAAATGTTTTTCATAAATATTTTAATAAGGATAGAATTGGTATTAGGAACAACCAATTAAATAAGTACGTAGAATGGATGTGGATCGTTTCTTTCCCATATTGTTGATCTAACATTCAAGTACAAGGCTTGGAGGTGTTTCACACCGTTCTAAATAAGGAACTATTACTCGATTTCTGACGGCGGGCACTTGATGAGGGATCTTGATATGGAACCAAGGTAAGATTTTTCCCTTCTTAGCTACAGCTATGTAAGGAGAGAAATGGTTCCTAATCGAGAAGCCTAATCAGGGTCCGTACGAGTAAATTGGGTGAAAAATACTGGTTTGGTAGTAGAGTCATGTAATCGAAAAGTGATTGAATCAGATTTTTTTATGTAGATAATCAATGAACATCCTACGGGATTATAGACAATATTGAGTATTCTTGCGCTGGAACTTTCGGGACGAAATTGGTTTCAAGGGAGGAGAGTGCAAGAACCCGTATTTTGGACCTTCATGTTTGAATATTTAATTATTTAAATATTCAATTTGAATTTAAATTATGATAAAATATCTGTTTCAAATTTAGACTTGATTTTTGATGCCGTATTTTTAATTTAAATTCCAGAATTTTTTTTCATAATTTTTAATTTGGAAAATAAGTAAATTTTTATTTAACGTATTTTATGGCAAACGTTGACATTTTGGAACTTCACGAGATTTAATAACTTGTCTATTTTATTTTTGTTTTGTGATTGCGTAACATTGTTATATGCGATTGTACATTATTTTGTCGTTCATAGCTCGGACGCGGACACGATATAAGGTAACCGAGCACCAAATCAATTCAAATCAAAGCATACATGTGCGCAGGCCTTTGCTCCTAGCGTACGTAAACAAGTTGTGCATAGCAGCCACATTGCTCACCTGTTTACCCTTCACCTTAGTCTCCAGTGTCTCCTGCCATTGTACCTAATACCCCTCTTTGAGCCTTGTCTCCATTGCTTCACACACACACGGATATATATATATATATATATATATATATATATATATATATATATATATATATATATATATATATATATATATATATATATTCATGTACTCAGGAAGCTTGGATCTTATTCTTAATTTTGCTCTGTATATGTCAAAGAAACAATAAAATAAACCCTCTTCGTCATTTAAAATTCCACAACTCCAATTCTACTCGCTTTTAGCAAAATCATCCAAAACAAAAGTTGTTCGTAATCGAATCTAATTTATTATAAAAATAATTTTATGGGTTTTTGTAAAGTAATTTGAGATATCTTTAAATAATAGCAAGTGGTCAAGAAAACGACCATTTTCAATGATCATGAATTGACGAACGTAGCATATGGATGGGACCGTAGCATCGAATCATGATTTTAGCAGTTGTCTCATGTTTTTTAGCAGCTTGGTTTGTTATGGAGGAAGAGTTGATCGGAAAACGTTCAAAAATTAAATTTTGGTGAACCGGTGGCCGAGCGAACGATTGAAGGAGTCGAGGAGGAGAGTAGGATCGAGGCAGAGAGGATGACCATGGCCGATTTTGCGATTTATGCTTTGGATGTCGTAGCTAGCTGATTTTAGGGTTTTTGATTGATTTCATTGTTACGCTCGAAAGAAAGGTTGTTGGCGACCATACAAGGCATCAGAAGTGATAAGGCTTGATGTGGAGGTAGCGTAGGCATTGGCAGTCACGTTAGCGTTGGTGGCAAAGGCTACAGTCTAATGATCCCGACTCGGCCTTCAAAAATCGACACCGAATACTTCACCCGTATTCAAATGTCATAGATTCAAACGCCGAATCTGGTTCGCTGGAGCTTATAACACATTAAGTACAACAACGCAGCGGAAGAAATGGATAATATATGATTGACACAACAATGAATATAATATCTGATACAATATGATACAACAATATCAGAGACAAATATACAACAGTGGAAGAAATAATATCAATAGAGAAACTCCAAAGAGAACTCTAACATCAAACTGTATCTGCAACTCCAAAGCTAAAGCTCCAAAGCTAAAGCTCCAAAGCTAGAAAGACTCTAAACCAGAAATAGCTCGAATTCCCACTCAAGTTGTACTAAGCGAGGTCAGCCATGAATGCTGATGTGTAGCAAACCTGATCCCCAAACCCAAAGGATTCGAAGGTTATTAAATCTATACCTACTATTTGATTATCTGAAAAACCCAACTCTAGACTGCCCATGTGGAAAATTGTAGGCACCCAGAGTTTAGGAAGGGAGCAATAAACTCCGGGTCAGTCATGCGACTGGTATGAGCAAACAAAAATAGTTTTATCTTTAAAAAAAACAACAAAAGCTTTTAAAATTGAAATCCACAATGCTTTTTGGAAAATGAAACTGCCATAAGGCCTCCCGCCACACACACAATGCAAGCGCAAACTTGGAGGAGATTTCTCCTTATGACAGTCAAAAATTCTTACTATGCAAAATCCATTTTTGATATTATTATTAGTGCATAGTGAAGAAAACCTTTCGAAAGTATAATATTAATCTTAACAAGCATAAGTACCATTATACTATGCCTACTATAGCTACCCACCGAGGTGGCAGGTTATATAACTGCAATCGTAAAGGGCTCGTATTGGATGATTAGATTTCCAACAAATGGTCAGGCCAAGGAACTACCCATTGCCACATGGGTACGCCTCTGGAGGGACGTCCCAAGAACCTACCCGGCTCTCTGCCAACACAAGGCCGGTTTACCCCCTTCCCGGGAGTAACACCTAAGATATACCATGCCTGGTCATTTGCGACCTTTATCCGAGAGCTCTCAACCACAACCATCACACGGTAATAGATTTACAGTGTCCACATGAGTTAAGTATCTGGGCTTCATACCATGATACCACCCTTTTACAGAAGGAATGGACATACCCTAGGGGAGCGACCCTTGCAACCTTGCTACATCTTTCATGTTTCGACCATTTCCGGGGTGTGAGGTCCTGATGCAGTCTCGTCCACAAAGCTACGCTTTTTCACAAAGCCATTCTTCGATCAACAAATGATCGGCAGGCCTTCGTATGCCACATTACCAAATTGGGAATGTATCACTAGTAACCATCAACTACATAACCTCTGAGCTCATACGTCTCAGAGAAGGGTGTTAAGCTAAGAGAATAAATCTCCGCCACCAAACAGAAATGTATTTGATCGAAACCATCTTTACATCTCAAAGTGTAATGTCAGACACACATCCATACAAGTCTATTCTGGGTTCGAACAGAACCGAAGGCACTTCCAAAGAAGCCCTTGCAATCCGGGTATTTACAATCCCGATCGGACTTCCCATCACATATGGAGATCTCTATACCGGCACGACTCAGTGCAGAGACAATCGACGGGTTATCCTTTCGTTCTCGAAAATACTCGGTCTTCACCACCAGTCTTCAAATGTTATCCATAATGTCGTATCATTATTCGGAATGGGCTATGTGACACAAGCTCCTCTCCCGGCTAAACCGAATAATGAGCGCAATATTTAAAAACATATGGATAATGGGATTTTAGTTAAGTCATAACTTTATAACCCAAAACAAATGGTTTAAACAAATAACCATTTTAAAACTTTTTAAACAAAAAGATTTACTTCACAAAGTTCACCATCTTTCACAAAGATTATTTCATAGCTTTCCAAAGCAATTTTCCTTTCAAATTGGGTTAACTCATCAAATCATTAAATCAAAGATCTAATTCATAGCTTTCAAACCATTTCCAATTCAAATCTTTTATACAAAAGATACACCATTTAAAATCCTCTTCGATTTCAAAACAAGGTTTAATAATCTTTCACAAAGGTTCATTCATAGCTTTCAAAAACAATTCACAATTTCATTTCATACTTGAAATCTTTCGATACAAATTGGAAATCCTTTCTTTATATGAAAGCTATTATTATTTGAAAAAAAATAGTTTTCATTTCGGAAAAATGCAATTATATTTGCACGAGTTAAAACCCTTGAATTAAATTCAAATGCCTAAATCGGTACCTTTAAGATGGTTTAACCCATATATAATTTGTAAAACATTTTTAAACCATAGTTTCCAAACATAGAATTCAATTTCAAATTTTGAATTCAAATTCAAATTAAATTATTTAAATTTCAAAACTTAATCAAGTTATTCAAAATAACTTTTATTTTTTGAAACTACTTTTCAAAAGCTTTCAATTCCATTTCCAAAACTATTTTGGATTCAAAAATTCAATCTTTAAAATCATTAAAATCTATGACTTAACCAATTTCCTCGTGCAATCCATAGTTGTGTGTGTAAGGTTTAGTCCAGGGTTTTACTCAGTAGTGCAACAACATTACTCATTACAGATTCAAGCACATCAATATCGATAAGCGGTAAATTCCTATAATGCTTATCTTCATTCAAAGATTCACAAATATAAATTTATCGTAGAAAATTAAATTACATTTATCACAGATAAATATTCATCACAGATAAATCAAAACATAGCATCACAGGTTCAAGCACATCAACCAATTCAAAGCATATCATACAATTCAAACATTCATAAGTAAGATTTGATTAAGTTTAAATCAGATTAATCACTTATGATAAAATTATTAATCCTGGTTAATTAATATTAAGTACAAACCATTTTAATTAATTAACCTTTAATCATTAAATAATTAACCTTTAATTATTCAATTATTGTTTAATTATTTATCCTTGATTAATTACATTAACTAATTAACCCTTAATTAATTATCATTTAATTAATTATTCTTAATTAATTACAATAAGTGATTATCCTAATCAATTCCATTAATTAATTATCCTCAATTATCTTCATTTAGTAATTATCTTTAAGTAATTAATTACCTCTTAATTTCTTATCATTAATTAATTATCCTTAAATGTAATTACATAAATTAATTATACCTTAATTACATTAAGAAAATAAACAATAATTACTTATATTGATTAAATCACCCTTAAATTAATTACATTCAATAAATTAACCTTTGTTAATTGAAGAAAAACCATTTATCTTAATTAAATACTTTAATTATTATTTAAATCCTTGCTAATAAAACTTGTAATTAATCATCATTAACCAATTAACTTAGACCTTTAAGTTAATTAACTTTTTTTTAAAACAAACTTCTCTTACTAATTATTTTCTTAACTAATTCCTTAATTACATTATATTTTTTATTACATTATATTTTTTTATTACATTTGAAAATACTTAAGACTTAATTTCATAATTAACCTATTATATGATTATTTTAAAATAAGATAATTTTAAACATTTATCTTAACATTTCATCTTTGAATCTTTACTTAACATTTGCCTTAAAAGCTTTGTTTTAACTTCCCTTTTCTATTGTTTTGGAATACTAGTTAATATATTTTGAAGTCTCACTAATCCAAATTTACTTTTACTTTTACTTTTAAAAACTGATACAACATTGCTTCAGATTAAAACCATGTTATGATTTTAAAACCTGGTTACTTACATACTTAACCAAAACGTAAAACCCCGAGCCTATTTTGAATTGTTCCCAAGCCAAACTTGAGCTTGACTTCGGGTTCCCCCACCTATCACCTGCTTCGAGCTATCTACCCGGGATGAACCCGAGTAACCCACCTTCTTCCCAAATTTCAATAACACAGCCATATACATCACGTACTAGTGCAACGTGCACACCACCACGATCAACTTCGATCGACTTCACCGAGGTCAACAGGTCAACGTTGACCTCTTTCCTCTGTTCCAACAACCCAAAACTGCAATGAGCTTGAAAATCAAATTTTGAGCATCAACGACTACCACCAGAAACAACCCGACATCTAAAAATGCTTCACGCCGCCACGCCAATGTCGCCTGAAACTTTACGACTACGACCAGAGCTCCCCTACCCATTCACACACTTTTTCCCCATAGACTGATCACCTATTGATCACCATCAATGGAGATCGTCCACTTTGAAATTTGTCGACCTAAAACCCTACAAAACCACCGTGCGGCCACCTCGATCAATTATAAATGCCTCTAGCATTTTTTCTAAATTTCCCTATTCTCCACCTTTCTTCAACCATGATCTCGAAGCCTCGGACTTGAACGACCACCAGAACTTTGACCAAATTTCAATTTCTGATCAATATGAGATTTCTCGATAATTAGGGACTTAAAAATCAAGAAATGATTTTAAAAAAATCATAATTTTGAAATGCGAATCTGTTCATATCATCAAAATTCGAAATTAAATCATTTGATTTTCTATTTTATGTTGATCATTACTGTCATTTTTACACTCTAGAATTTCTATTAGTTAATTTTAACTAAAATTATTTTTAAAATTTGAATCTGAGTATCGCTAAGAATTTTTCTTTAAAGGTTGTAATTTAAAACAACTTGTATATTGAGGTTTGATTTTTTTATAGGAAATTCTGCTGTTCATTTTTACAACAGAGGTGTATACCAGTATGCACACAGTCACAAATACATGCATAAACATATATTCACATCAAAACATTCTATATTATCCTCAGATTTCATTACATAAATCAAGAATGAAAATTCAAGTCTTTAAATAAAAGCTTGCTCACCTGGAGTTGTAGATCAGAAGACTTGTTTTGAAAAGAAAAAAGATTTTATCTGGCATTCGATCAAACATTTGCAGGCTTTTAATTTTTTAATATTTTGATTCTGATCTTTGTTTTGAACTCTAGAATGTTGAGTTGCTTCTTGATTTTGCTTTTGATCTCATATTTGCTTTTGCTATGGTTTTCTTTTGCTTTCCAGAGTATTTTCCAAGTATTAAGTTGCCACAAAATTTTGGACTTGATTGTTTAATGTTTGAGATGCTTTTGAGTCTTGGCTTTGTTGTTTTCCCAAATTTTATTTTGCTTTATCTTTGAATTGTGATTTTGTTTCAGGTTGAGAAATAAATGAAAGAGGCTTGGGAAGTTAAAGTGAGAATGGTTTTTTTTTATCTTCATCTCAGTTTTGATTCTTTCCATTTTGTTTACAGGTTTTGAAATGAGAAGATAAAAGAAATTTGAGAAGTGACGTCTGATTTTCTTTCTCTATACCTATTTTCTATAATTCTAAAATAAAAGAAAAGTTTATTTTTGCCACTTGTTTAAACTTGCATGCTAATTCATTTACACTTGTTCAATTACAAGAAAAACTAATTTACACCTGTAAATCAATGTCTTAATTGTTATACGCTTGCTAATAAAATTAAAATTATGTTATAACCCCTATTTGATTTAATTTACAAATTTTGTTTTTACGCCTTTATGCTACTATAAATTATGCAATTACATATGTATTATATTTCCTCAAATCTATACTTATTATGTTTCATTTTTGTACATTTTCTATTATTTATATAACTCTTAAAGAAATGATTAAAAATGTAACTATACACAAATAAATAATCATATATACATATATATTCGTTTTTTAAAATATAAAGATTTTTTTATCTTTAATTTATAAAATATTTACTTTTGAATTCCAAATTAATATATATATATATATATATACCTATATATACATTATAATATTAGAAAGCAAATTAATTTTAAAATATGGAGTTTTCTAATCCAATATTACTATAAGATTTTTGAATTTTTGAATTTCAATTCCTAGATTCAATTGAAAATAAACTTATAAATACAAATAAATAAAAAAACATAGCCTTATTAATTTGGAAAATTTTGAATTAATTCACCATTAAATTCCCAATTTAACATTAATTTTCTAAATTAAATTTAACTAAAACTCGGGATTGTTACATATAGTTTATTGAGATGTTGGTGATTCATAAATTTTCGAATGCGTCATTTTGTCGACTAGGAATCGATGCGGCTTCGAGGTCGAAATGGTGATGGATGGGATTGGGGCATGGAGTACGGTGGGTCGAGTAGAGCGAGGCGAAGCGAATTCGTGGGTGGCGAGAGTTGGTCGAACGGCGGAGGGTAATGGTTGTGCACATGAACATGTATGCATGTACTATGGTTTCCTGGCCAGTGAAGGTTTAGCGGTTTGTAAGGGATGCGATTGCTATAGCTTTTGGGTCTTGAGTCTTGCATATAGTCACATGTGTTATCGATGAAGGCAACAATGTTGACCGAGGGGTGATGGGATGAAGTCTAGAATGAGTGACAAATTGGGGGAAGAAAGCACTGTCTAAATTGGAGGAAGGATTTACTTCTTTGGTGTAGGTCTTGTTGCTTGGGCTTGGTCTATTTTGTGTTGAAGGTGAGATTACATTTTTTCTAATTCAAATTTATGAAATTAGTGTTTGTTATTATAAAATTTGTTAACTTACTCATATGATATCCATTTGACACATGTTTGTAGCATTGCCCTCATGTTGACAATCATAAAGTTTCAGTATAAGTTATTGATAGTTTGGACAAGTGAAAATTTATGTCATATGAAAATGAACTAAATTTAGTTACATTATTACAATTAATAACATCATTTAAATTTATATATCTCAATTATGGATGTTTATGTAGCCAAATAAATTACCGTTGAGTTAAATTGGATTGAATATGGTAATTGGATACCTGTTTAGTGGAAAAAAACACTGTTCCGCCTATTAAATAAATTTGACATTTAATAAGCAAAATAAATCTCCGTTTTGCTATTTTATAGTTTTGGACATTTGATTATATATCGACTTATTAAATAAGTTTGACATTTAATTAGCTAAATAAATCCCCGTTCTATTATTTTATAGTTTTGGACATTTGATTATATATCGTTAACTGATATGCCACTTGAAATAAATGATATATTGACCAAGGATGGCTACGTGTTGGATTTATCTACATAGTCGTGGATTATGTATATATCTGTCATTAACATGAAAATTTTAATTAGTAAGAAGGTTGCTTATTTAAACCATGGTGATCATTGAGCCTCCTCCAAAATTTGAAAAGCTATTATTGATTTGAGAATTATTTTAGGAATGATTATTTTTATTATAAGGTCTAAAGATAATTATTATTTAGTAATAAGATTTAAAAAGATAATAACCAAATAATAATAATAATAATATTTTAAAGATGATTTTTAGTTGTTTCAATAATGATTTAAATTTAATTATTTTATCGATATGATCCTTGAAAATATTTCTTAAAGTTATTTGAATATTGTTTTTAAAATATTCTAATTTAATTACTTATTTAAAAGGATTTAACAATACTTTAATTTTTAATTAAATTTAATTAATTATACTTATTTAAGTTATTTAATTATATTTAAAGGATAATCAATTTTTATAATAATATTAGTTTAAGGATAATTAATTCTTGTTTTAATAACATTTTAAGTCAATTTATTATTATGTAAATATTGTTTAGAAGTTAACTTATTAATACAATAATAGTGTTTGAAATTAAATTAATATATTATTAAATAGATTCTAAAGTATTATGTTAAATAAGATTTGATTAGAATGAAATAGGACGTTTAAATAGTAATTTGTTATTTATAGCTATTTTATATAACATATGGTTTATCAAGAGGACCTTATTGACTTAAAGAGTCTATTAATGAGTTAGATTAAACATGGGAAGAGTTTTATAAACGGCTTTGGATAATTATAAAATAATTTATAAATGAGTTTTAAAGAATCCGAGAAGGAGTAGTTTTATAAATGGGGTTTGGAATTTATTAAGAATGTTTTATAAAAGGATAAGTGTTTTGGGCTTCTCTGTTTCAGATGACATTTGGGTTTGATCATTTAAATATGATTTCTTAATATAAAATCTTTCTAAGTGTTTGGTGAATATACTTATATCACTGTATGAGTATATGGGAAAGTTTCTAAGTTTTGAAAGTAAAATGGTTTGTGAATATACTTATTCCATTGGGATACGTATATGGTTATATTTTCTAAGTATCGAAAATATAGTGGTTTGTGAATATATTTATCCCATTGAGATAAGTATATGGAAGTAATTTCCAAAGATTTTGAAATGTGATTTTAAATTAATGAAAAATTAGTTTAAGAGGCTTAGTGACTTCCTATGGATAATAAATCTTTGTTTAGATGTTTGTCTATTTGATAGTTAAATAACCGACTATCAAATCTTGCCATAAATATGTAATCCTTCTAAATTTTGGTGGTAGGGAAATATTCCCTACTTAACATTGAAGGATTCTAACTTTGGGAATATCTATGAGAAACATAGGAATTATATGGTACATTCACCATCGGCATGCTATACAGTACCTATAAACTCGTTTAGTTCTTCTAGGAAAATGATAAGGAAATCTATCCTCTTAAACAGTTAGGGGATGATCCCTGCTCCTATGTATTGTCTGATTATTTCCTAAAGAATCAATATTGAGCATTCCAAAAATCGGCATTTGGTTTTATGGAGCACCCTGGAAGTAGAAGAGTGTACCCGTAAGAGATGACTCAAACCCGTAGCAACTCCGAAAACCATATACAGTTCCATAAAGGAGTTTCAAGATATATTGAGATGTTGGGATCCATGTGTGATTCCGAATCCCGTTGGGGAACGAGAATCCGTATATGATTCCAAGATCTAATTGAGATATGGAAATCTATGTGTGATTCCGAGACTTGTTGGGGTATTGGGATCCATATGGATTCTGTGATCTATTGGGCGGCGGTGCGTAAGATGGAATGTTGGACGTAGCCTCATCATCAAGAATGACCAAAATCAGAGATAGGGGGCATGGCCAATAGAATTGGCAAACCTATAGGGTGTAGTCGGCTCCACCCAGACTTTACCTACAGTTTTTATGCATGCATAGGGCAATGCTCTCGGTCTTAACGAGACCTGCTATGTTTTTCCTATGGTACATCACTACAGATGTATGTTGCTTTGTAAGGATTTCTCTGATCCCTGTGATGTGGACCATTGCTCGAAGTAATTAGGGCACCTCCAGGGAAATCCTACACAATTAGCGAACGTGCCTTATCGGTTTTCGATTATAAGTCTAGTATTGTTGTGATGTACACTCGCGAGCATCACAGCTACTTTATTATCAATATTTTTTCCTTTATACATTATTATAATATTATTTGATATTCTAATATAAAGGTTTTAGTTATCGTAAGGTAAAAACCCGTCTATGTTTAGGTGAGGCGTGGTCTTACGAGATGCCTTTGATTTTAAGGGATTTTACAAGTTAAAATAAATAAAATTACTTACGATTTTGCTTCTCAAGCTAGTTTTACCAAACTGACCCGAGTGTCATTTTCCTATAATGCTCGGATCAGACCGTTCATATTTCCAGGTTTACTTGGATATTTAGAGCTTCAGGATATGAGCTGGAGGCCTTGAGACGTATTCACCTAGATGATTATTTTTCTTTCACTGCATTCATTGTTGTATATTATTCAAAAATTTACGAGGATGGGTTGTTATAGCTGTCCGAATGAAATAGTTTAGTGTACTCTGATTGATGTATGTGTATACATATATTATAATTTCGATTTTGTGTAAACATTTGTTATCTATTATAGATTATTCGTTCCACTATGAGATTATGTATTGTTTAGTTTCTTCATGTCTTCTTTATTCTTTCTTTATCCCTAACTATCTGCTTTCCCATTCAATTTGGATTGGACATGTGTGGTTTATTATCGGCTTAAATTGTACGAAAAAGTGGGTGGTTACATTACTTATTTAATGTAATCGCTCCAAAGGACAAATTCTAATTAACAGAATTAAGCAAACTAAAATGACAATTAAAAATATGCAAAAAACCTTAAATTTTAGAGTATGACCGGTCGACCTAGAATTCTCAGCAGTCAGTTGGTAGCGTACGACCAAACAAGTCAAGCAAGCGTCCGTTGAACGAGAAAAATGCAGAATTTGAACCTTAGCCTAAGGCCTGGGTTTATAATAAAATTTATATAATTTCAAAATGATTTTAATATAATATGGTAAATTGATTATTTGAACCTAATTCTGAGCTAAATATATTAGTATCGGTAAGGCTATAAATCCCCTATCAAGAGAAATGTAGGGCTGTAAAAAACCTATAAAGAAATGGTAAGGCTGTAAATTCCCTATCGAGAGATTATAGGGCCATAAATCCCCTACAAAGAAAACTAGTTGGGATGATGTATTTCGTAGACACTCAGAAGGTATTCCGCTGTGGTGGCTACAACACTTATAGAGATACTAGGCGAGTGAGCCCGATCCTAATAGGAGTTCTTATACGTAAAATTCTGTAGTGATGTGAAACAGGTGGACGTCGATGCAAGATTATAAGAGGCTACAACAAGGGGCGTTTGGCACTATGATTGAGAGGTGATAGTGGGTGTATACGATGAGTAGCTTTATTAGTTGATGAGTTCGCATTTTGGTGTTCTCTTCTTGAGCATAATGATGTTAGTTTTGGATAATTCAAAGAAGATTTGTAGATCGTTAGTGTGAAGTTTGATCCGTAGTTTGAACATTATAGTAGCCTACTCAAGTAATAGTGTTGGTATGTATTAGACAAGAATCCTTAGGTAATGTACCTTGGAAATTCACGAATGCTTGTAGTAAACTTGTACTCAAATTATTTCATTTAGAACAATTTTGAAGTTTACTACGCATGATCATTGCATATTAAACTTGTACACGTTTCACAAGGCTTTTGTCTAATTCACTCCCTCTTTTCCATTTTTCCCCACTATAGGATGACTGGTTATCATTTGATTGGGCATAGTACATGTAGAAAGGTGCTTAATGTTGGAGTTCTTATATTATTAAATGTCCCTCTTATAATCACCTATTATACTAAAATGTCTGTAAAGCTCATATTGTACTTTGCAAAAGAGTGTATATGTAGAATAAGTATTTTAGAGGCTGTTTTTCTGAAATGTCTATTTCTGTGTACCTATATTTTAATTTCTTCCACTTTGAGTTATAAAAGTTAGAATGTCTTAGAACTTGCCCTTACAATTATGCTCTATAATGTTTTGAAATCCCAACAGCTTATATTTCTCGGCACAACACGAGGCCGAAAACCACACTGAGCCTTGGATCGGTGTGTTGGGAAGTGTAGGCTGTTAAATTTCGTATTAGAGCTTAGGTTTAGGATTCTCTAGGATTTGGGCACATATTGAGGTCACATACTTGATAAAAAGATTTTTAAAATAAAACGGCTTTCCAAAAGGTTTTTCGAAGTATTCCCAAAAAGTTTTCAAAAATGGGATTTGAAAATATACATATATCTAGATAAAAGTTTCTAAGAAGATTTCCAAAGGTTTTATCTGTATGTCAAAAATTTTGTTATTCTTACCAATACTATCTGTGAAAAGTTGAAAATAATTCCCAAACTCAGGTAGTGGGGTGAGCACAAGTCTTAGAGAAATGATTCAGAGAAAGGGGCTAGAATTCTAAACGTTAACATATCTATATGGTTCCGTTGATATCTACAAGCGAGGATACAAAATGAACCTTCCTTATTTATTTTGGTTTACCCATAAAGAAATACTAGTAGAGGTTTCTTGTACCAACTAGCAACGATAAGTAAATTATGGATTTAAGGGTAAATGAAGATTAGCACCACGAGACCCATATAATGAGAAAAAGATAAAGATAAAGCTTGAGAATACGAAAAGGACTTTACGAAGCCAAGGCAGATTTCCTCAGTCAAAGTAGAAACACGATTGGTAGTGGTTGTAAGGACCCACATTTAAACATGGCTGGAGTATTTCCATATTGAAATTGGACACTGTATTGGAAATTAAACTTGGTTTGGCCATTTTCGAAAATACAAATGAAAATTGTATGCCCTTAAGGCATTGTTAGGTATAAGTGGGATCAGGTAATTAGGTTGTTATTGTCTACTCCAAAGTAATGATAAACCAATGAAAATGTTTTCTAAAACGTTAGACATGGTAGATATCATATATTTTTAAACAGAAAATTTTGGTTTATGGTTTTATATAAAATGGTCAGATAAACTTTATGGGATTTGTTTGAAACGGAAAAATTAAAGAATTTGGTGAAAAGTTATTTTTAATAAAAGCTTTTTTAGGGCACATTTTTACACCTACTTCAATGTGCACTGCTTTTCTTTTGACAAAAGAACCTTTGAGAAATAAAATTTGAGAGGAAAATATGACCCAACTTTTGAACTCCATTTATAAATAAGAAATTGATGGTATTTACAAATGTATTTTATCAATGTTTTGTCAAACTCTAAAATAATAATAAGTTAAAAATATTACATTCCTTTAAAATACGCCTTTGTGAAAATTACTTGTTTATAAAAGAAGATTTTAGAAAGATGATTTTTTATATACACTTTTACTATGTTAAGTTAAACATTTTTGACAATCTGATTAAAGATAATGTTATGACCCTCGTAAAAGGAAATAGTTGCTAAAAAATGAATGAAGAGTTTCACATTTTTAAAAACTTACTAGTTTTGTAGTATGGTAAAATCAAAGGTTTTGATTTAAGAAGGTAAACTGTAAATTTTATGACTATCACTTAAAATATAAAAAGGAAAGAAATAGGATGGAGTTTAATAAATAGGATTTAAAAAGCCACTCGGGCAAGATTGACTAAGTAATTTGGAAACATTGGAATGATTAGGACCAAGATAAAAAGTAACATGAGAACTTGGTAACCTTTTCAAGTAATTGTTGAATTATAAGGACAAAGAACAAGGTCGAACTTCCCATTGTGGTGAAGTAAACACCACCTTATGTTTGTCCATACAAGTATGGTTGGAATTGTAGAATCTTTTATGTAAGGAAGATTGAAGAGTATGATTTGACTAAACCTATTTTAGAACAAGGAAAGAGTCAATCAAATTTTTTTAGTTGTATCAATGAAGACTGCAGATGCAAGGAGTTTTCCAGTTGAAATATTAGAGGGACAAGTAGGATCCATTTCAATCTGTATTAAGAGTGTTAAGAAATAAATAGTCATTTCCTCAATTACATTAGGCAATCTTAAGTGGGACAATATGTTGATACTATACAGATAAGGATAGGAGACCTATAGGCTATGGGTAGTCTAGGTATTATGCAGTCCCCTATAGGCAATGGACACACCAGGTGGACAAGAATGGGAAGATATTTGCTTTATATATGTTATTTGATTTATGTCATATTAGTAGTGTTCCATGGAAGCCTAGATATGAATCTTGGGACTATAGTGTTGAATGTTGCACATACTTGAATATCTAAAATAAGGGGAAGGTGGTCCTTGAATTAATAAGAAACTTAATTAGGAAGATTTAATGATGAGTTCAAGGTTTGTAGACTTGAATGACATTGACAAGCAAGGAAGTGAAATTAGTCGTCGCAGTAAATTATTAGTAATTGATGTGGATTTGTAAACACAAAATGGAAGTTTTTATAAATAGAACTGAGATTTAATTAATATTTTAATTCATTGGGATGAAGTATGTGACAATGTTAATTTATATAAGTTATCCATTTTTAATATAAAAGCGTGTCATTTGAAATAACAAGGAAAATACCCAAAAGAAAGAGATGTACAAAATAGGGATAATCCTCATATTTTGTATTATCTATTTCAATAATAAATAAGAGAGCTAATTCATTGTAATTTCAAATATGACACAAATCCTCTTTGAGATAATTTATGGAAAGTTACAACGTTCACATTCCTTTTGGGAAAAATTTAGTCCCAATGTATTAAAGTGCTGAAATCCTTGAGTATAAACTAAATATTTATCATCATGTCTATTGGATTAATATGGAAAGATGTCATTCCGCATTAAATTGTCTAAATCGTGAAATGCATGAAATAAACAGAATAGAAGAAGAAAAGTTTGGAGGTTGAAATTTTCAAATGATATCCTAGATGATGTAGTAGTCGAGATTTTGCAATGGATGGTTAATTCTAGGATATGGGTTTCCATCAAGAGGGAGATGTGGTTATTTGCATGCATTGAGACTGCAGAGGCGATTTTCATAGAAAAGAAGATCAGTAATTTTTTAATGATATTTGATGGATGGGATTAAAAAGGATCTTCTCAATCACCGCTTGGATTAGAAGAAGCCAATTTATTTAAGGAAATTCATGGAGACTAATTTTGTAACGACCCGATTTTTGGACTTTCGAAAGTCGACGTTAACACGTCCACTTTATCAAATGCGTCAAAATCGAATGCCGGAAAACCGAACCGTTAGGGTTTAAAGAAGAAGAATATAGAAGAAACAGAAAAAAATGATAGAATCTCACATTTCGTAGCGGAACAGCATACAATAGATAAATGAATAATCTTTAAAAAAAATATACTATATTAGTTTATAGATCACACTTATCAGAGTTTAGAACGACGCCATTCAATACTAGGCATTTACAACATGTAATCCATATTAAAAATGGACTTACAACAATCCTAACGCAGCGGATAATGCATTGTATAATGATACGTCTCGCCATCCAACTTGAACTCCAGATCTCCACAGCAATTTCTCGACTTCGCTCCAGAATAATGCTAACCTGACTCTAGGTTGCCCGTGTGGAAAATTGTGGGCACCTAGAGTTTAGAAAGGGAATAATAAACTCCAGGTCAGTCATGGGACTGGTGTGAGATCTTAAAAACAGTTATCTTCACAAAGAAAACCAAAAAGAAATCAGTTATGCTTTTGGTAAATGAAACTACCATAAGGCCTCCCGGCACACACACAATGCAATCGCACACTTGGGGGAGATTTCTCCTTATGATAGTCAAATATGCTTGATACGCAAAATCTTTTTGATATTATTATTAGTGCATAGTGGAAAACATTTGCAAGTGTAATACTAATCTTAGCCAGCATACGTACCATTATAGTATGCCTACTATAGCTACCATATTAGATTGCAGGTTCTACAACTAAAACCGTACAAGGCGCGTATTAGTGATTGGATTTCCAACAAATGGTCAAGCAAAGGAACTTCCTGGGCCACATGGATACGCCTCTGGAGGGACGCCCCGAGAACCTAACTGGATGTCTGCCAACACAAGGCTGGGTTACCTCTGCAAAAATAGGTAACTACTACACAAGTATGCCATTCCCCGGTCGTAAACAACCTTTATCCGAGGATCCTCAATACCAACAACCACAAAGTAATAAATTTTCAGCAACCACATAGATTTGATATCTAGGCTCCATACCATGATACCACCTCTATCTAGAAGGAAATGAACATACCCTAACGCGCTACCCCCTATAACCTTGCTGCATCCATCCTGTTTCGACCATTCCAGGGTGTGAGGTCCGACGAAGTCTCGTCCACAAAGCTATGCTTTTTACAAAAGCCATGTTTCGATCAACAAATGATCAGCAGCACTTCGTATGCCACATCAACAAATTAGGAATGTATCACTAGTAACCATCAACTTTATAACCTCTGACCTCGTACGTCTCAAAAAGGGTGTTATGCTAAGAGAATAAATTCGCCGTCACCAACCGAAATGTATTTGGTTGAAACCAGCTTTACATCTCAAAGTGTAATGTCAGACACACATCCATACAAGTCCGTTCCGGGATCGAACGGAACGGAATGCACTTTCAAAGAAGCCCTTGCAAATCCGGATATTCACTAATCACGTCCGGAATCACTATCACAAAGGGTGATAAAATCTCTATATCGGAGCAACCCGGTGTAAAGACATTCGACAGGTAATCCTTTCGCTTTCGAAAATACCCGATCTTCAACACCATCTTCAATTGCAATCCAATTTCGTCGTATCATTATTCAGAATGGGATTTATGACACAAGGTCCTCTCCCGGCTAATTCGAATAATGAGCGCTTATTCTTAAGAATAAGTGTCCATTCAGATTTCAAATAAATCAAAACAAATTTCGACTTTGATCTTTTAAATAAAAGATCCATCACAATCACAAAGGCTCGATGTGGTTTTCGAATATCCATTTGGAATCCGACCCCTAGTCGCATCAAAATTCAAATGACATTAAAAAGGCCAATTGTAACGTCCCGCCTTTTCGCAAGCTTCAAATCGACACATGTGCCAATTCAAAGCATACGGAAGGGCGGATGGTTATGGGGTAAATAAGAAAAACAGAGAAGAAATAAAATAAAACAGAATCTCACAGCGGAAGGATAAAATATAATAATAAATATACAGTTCATAAAACTGTTTACAAAATAATTGATTCTTTATTTATACAATAAATATCAGAGTTCACATACCAATAAATATCAATGCAGCGGAATTAAATAGTGTAGTAGAATAATAGTAGATGATAGTAATACAAATCTTCGTCTTCGTCCTCCAGAGCTAAACTTCAAATCCTGAAACCCTCGGACTGACCCGAGTGAATTGAAAAGACAAAACACTCGAGTCAGAACTAAAAGATCTTATGTAAGTTAAATTAACAGAAATGAATATGAGTGCAGTAACTCAAGAGATGCTCGGGATTTACATCTCCTAAGGATCCGTTAAACTATTTACTATGTAGTATATTTCGCTATTAATATAGTGTCTAATTGTAAAATAAACTTACTTTTAAATAGCGTTAAGGCTTTACATTTTCCACATTAACACATAATATATTCCCATAGTCTATACAGTGCCGTAAGCTCCCCCGTACTGGGTGTCATCAGAGGGCACTCCATAGGTATGGTACAAAACCAAAATCGTATAAGGCGCGATAGGGTAGGTGACACAGCACAACTAGGCAATGGCAGGGTAGATATACCAATTGCTATCCGGGTTGGTGGTAACGCATAGCCGCAGCTACCGCCCACCTCGAACAAACTCTCCATAAAATCAAATGTAAAAGTGGCCACCGAATCAATCCAAAGTTAGAGTAGAGTATCGAAGAGGAGTATCCGATAAAGGGCGCTAACCCCCTTGGCCCGAGAATCGCTCCTGTTTTAGCCACCTTATGCCAACTCACGGGAGTCGGGTCCACGTATTTACCTCAAAGGAAACGCCGCCGCCATCCTACTTCATTCTGGAATCTCCACCGCGTACACTGTTGTTAAAGTGGTTTTCGGAGTTGGAAGAGAGTATGACAACTTTCTATCTCGGTCTCTTTAACAACCAAACGTTATTATAACACCGCGGTCATTTAAAAAAAATTATACTTTCAAAACCAGAATATAAATATCCACTTCAAAACCCATAAATACGATATCTTTTCCCTTTCAAACCAAACTCATTTAATATTATTTTTATAAAAACCCAAATTAATATAATATCATTTTATTTCAAATATATATTTCTTTTCCAAAATCATATTGTTTTCAAACTTGTAATAATCGAAAACCAAACATTGAATTATAACTTTCAAACTATAATACTTCAAAAATTCATAGCTTTAAACCATAATTTCTAAAACTTAAATGGTTTGAATATTCAAACAGTATATAGCATCAATAGTTTGGATTCAAAATTTCTTTATAAAATAAAATAATTTCCATGACTTACAATTTATTTCATTTAAGATTAAGTCAACATTCATAAATTTAAAATCGCTTTCAGTTTAAATAAACCACTTCAGTTTCAATATATTTCAAACTTTGAATATTAAACAATTGGAACTAAGGTTGGAAATTTCTATTTCACCAATTTAAAGTCCTGTTATTTAGTTTGAAATAATAATTGCATAATAAACCCGTAATCTTTTAAGTAAAACTCAAGTTACTTATAAAAGTATATTTCCTTCAATTTTTGTACTAGAAATATTCATTTAATTCACCTTGAATAGAATTCAGTTATAAATATCATACCTTTTTTAAAATTTCAAGTTAATAAACTTTACATCAACTTATGAAGTTAGCTTCTTAATTAAGCTCAATTCCAATTAAATTTCCAATTTAACTACCAATCTTAATTAATTTAAATCCTTTAAAATTATATGTAATTTCAATATCTTAACATGTACTTAACCATACAATACAAAATAATCAAACTCCATCATTCAACTTATTTATTTTATTTAACCAATTCATAAATAGCTTATCTTCAATACTTTAACCATAGATGTATATATAAAATAAGATTTTATATAATATCAAAATCTATATTTATTAACCGTATCCTATCCAAACCATAGAAAAATCATTTCAAAAAAATATTTTTTATATATATACCGCGGTGCCTGTATATAATTTTCTATCCTATGGTCAAGTGATACGCATATTTATCATTTCAATCCGCAATTTAAAAAAAATGCGGTCGTATATCATTTCAAACCGCAATCCCGAATGAATGAAATAGAAGATAACTTACAGATTTTAAAATATAGTACACATCATCCATTCACCAAACATCAATCATCAATCATTAATTATAATCATCATCCAATTTAAATAAACATCAATATATAACAGGTGATAAATAACTGGTATCTATTTCAGTTTATACTCAAATAAATTTAATAACTGTTAATTGGCAGTTTATATGCAAAATAAATATAATTTAACTAGCAGTTAATACGCAATAATGAATTAAATAACGTGTAAATTAAATGAATGCAATTTAACTGAGAAATTGATGAAATATATACCAAACAGCTATAAATAAAATTTTAAACACTTCAAAAAATCAACTTAACAAACATAAGAAATTTTAGAAGTTGTGAGTGGGTTAAAACACTCACCTTTGTATGAATCTGAAAATAATAGACTTCTAATCAATAGCTTCGCTCTACGCTTCCTTAGTCTTCTTATTGATTGCTAGCTTTGTTCCGTAATTTCTTTTATTTTGATTTACTTAAATTTCCCTCCTTATTATATTAGTATATATATATATATATATATATGTATTTATGTATGTATTTTTAAAAGGTTTGGAAAAGATTTGAAAAAGAAGAATTTGAAAAAGAAAAGGATTGAAATAAGAAGAACTGAAAATTGTAGAGAAGATCAAGTTTTGAAAAGAAAGAAGAAAATTTGAAATAGAATAAAACTCGAGAAGAAGAATATTTGAAGAGGAAGGAAAAATTAAAATGAGATATAATAAGGAGATTTGAAGAAAAAAAAAGAAAAGAAGAAGGAGATTTGAATGGAGGCTGGGGTTTCATTTGCATCATATCGTATTTATAAGGTTAGAGTTAGGTTTAGGGACAAAGAGATTTGAAAGTAGAGGCTGCTATTAATTAGAAATAAAGTAAATATGAACAACTTGGTATTGAAATATAGTAAATATGAACAACCTTTTCTTTTTAAAAGTAGCAGGTATTAAAAAGAGGTAATTATTAATTAGAAAGGGAATGAATATGGAGGGACAAAAATAAATGACACGTTTCGTTAGTTTGATTCTAAATTAATTAAGTGCTAGATACAGAAAAGTTTGAATACATCATATATATTCTCAGTTATTTACAATGACTTAAACAAATCTTTATTTAAATTTAGAGTTGATAAATCTATCAATTGCAGTGCCAAAACTTCTATTTCATTATATTCAAAATTATAAATTAAGTTCCCCAAAATTTCTATTAAGTTAAATAATCAATGATTATTCCATCTATAAATTTTAAGTAGACGGATTCAAATGTTGGGTTCAGAAACTATTATTTTAATATTCTTGAATTTCAGTTAATTCTCTATAAACGTAATACTTTAAACGTTAAATTTCATTTATTTTGCAATACTTCAATTAAATTAATAAATATTGCTTTATATACTTAAATCTATATTAACAAAACGTTAGATTTGGATCGATAAAAATCGATTTACCAAAATTTACGTACACATTACGTAAATAAACAACTATATAAATTTGCCACCTATCAGCTCTTAATTTTATTCTTAAGTTTGTTACCTATCAATTTTCGATTATACTTCCATCTATAATGCAAATCCATTCTCCTCTAACTGCATAAATTAGGGCAATTTATTGCAATTGATTTCCCTTTAAACTTCATAAATTATCAAATTGAAACCAATATAAAACATTTATTTATTATAAAAATCTTGTTGTTTAATTGAATTGACCATTCACGGATATAATTTACCTTGATCTCCAATTATTACTTAAATACATCACAAAATGTTAAATCTATATTCATTACAATTTGTTACCAAGATTAATTTAACGAAATCAATTACGCCCTTTAAAAATTTCTATTCATTCATTAATTTCTAATTGTTATTCAATTTAAACTCATTCATTTGATTTCCCTATTATGCATCAATTATAAACCCATCATCATAAAGGTGATGTCAACATTTTATACTATAAATTTACCCTTTTATATTCCAATATAAATAAATGCTCACATACAAATTAAGATTCTAAATCCAATTAATTATTCCATTTAATCCATTGATTTATTAGCTTTAATTATTGTAATTCATTGTCTAACATAAATTTGAATCTATTTTCAAATTTTCACGTTTCAATTAATTAACACCTTACAATAGTTTACAAATAAAAAGGGGATTGTACTAAATAAATATTTATTGTCCTGCATTACTTTATTACCTCCATTTACATTCAATCTTCATAAATAAATAATTTATTTCATTGATGAATTCAATACTTGCCTTTATTTACTTAATTTAACTTTATATCCAAATGCACAAATTTTCATTATTCCAATTAATTGAAATATAAAATTAAATTTGTAAATTTTTAATTACCCTTGATACATCAAATTTCAATATTTACTTTCATATAAATTAATAAGCCTTCTATTTCTTTCTAAATTTAAATTAAAATCTTATTAATTTAATTCATTTTAAACATCGAATTTATACGGGTCGTTACACCAATATTGATAGTCGTTATTTAACTATCAATCATCATTCACAACAATCACTGGATTTCAAATAATTTTCCCAAATCATTTATTTCCAAAATATGTTAGCAAGATATACTTTTAACATTTTAATATTTTGAAAACAAATTTCAATCACTATTCACATTTCAATCCTTTGGAAACAAATTTTCAAATCATTTTCCTTACGCGGAATATATTTCCAAATATTTATTCATTTCCACTGAAACTCTACCGAGTTAAAATAATTCAAATCACATATCCAAAATATTTTTTTGGAACATTTAAAATAAAACCATCTTAAATACTTACTTAAATATTGGTTATGAAAACATTATACTAATTATCACATATAAGACTTCAAGTCCAAACTAATTTTAAAATAAAATTAGTAGATAGAGTGTGACGCCCCACCTCTATACCCACGCTAGCCAAGAACATTACGGTGTAGTGCTGTCAACTAGCACGGAGAATAAGGCTGTTGAGGAGCGACCATCCATGTGATTGCTTTTAACACGGTGGTTATAAATAATCTTCGAAAACAAACATAGAAATAAGCATAACACACATCAGTCACAGACATCCATATCACAAAGGCGGAAGAAGATATGAATATATAACTAACACATGAAAGTGTACATCAGAACAGTGGTCAAAAAGATCCACAATAATACAAAAGAATAGCAACACATGCTATACAAAAGAACACAACTATGAGTCTATATCTCAAGTGTATACAACAAAAACTGCTAATCTAAATAGTTAGCCAAAAGTCAGAGTAGCAAATCCCGGGAAGAAGTCAAGCTGAAGCACCTGTAACATCTCGGTCTGACCCAAGTATTATTTAAGAAAATAATAAACGGATTAGTCTAGCTATAAATATCAGATGACATGGTATAAAATAAAAGATATGGCATAAACATAAAATATCCATACTGACATACTACTATAAGTATGCAAATGATGATCAACAGAAGATCAGTCAATAAGAGATAAATCGATATCACAAGAATCTTCTCAAAGATCCAAAGAGGGCATCATACCCTAAACTTGTACTCATAACAAGTCAATGACATAAATTCCAGAAATCAACACAAGAAATCCAGAAATCACAGAAAAAGGAAAAGAGGCCTATCACATGACGGTCCGAATACCATGGGGAGCTACCCCATATGGGTGAGTCGGAATCACCCAGATGAGGTCTAGGCTAACCAAAAAGCAAAAAGGTATGTGTGAGTGGAATCACACAAATGGTGTCTAGCCTAACCTCGCAACAAAAGGTATGTGTGAGTGGAATCACACAAATGGTGTCTAGACTAACCTTGCGGACAAAAAGATATGTGTGAGTCGGAATCACACCCATGAGGTCTAGTCTAACCTTGCAAACAAAGACACATCGCACAATTGCAAGTATAAATTATAAAATGATCGTCATGATCAACGAGAAGTGTCAATTACACTAAGCTAGTAAATATAAAAGTTTATCTTCGTGTCCCATAACCACTTGCTTAACCTAAATATTTACGAACAAACTGTAAATCTTCACTAGAAAATTGTCACAAGAGGTTCAATCGAAAAAGTCCAAGAATTAACCTACGAAGTGAATGCAAGCGTTTCATACCACTTGTTTTACTAAACCGTTTAATTAGATTTCTCATCCGAGTGAGGTAAAGGTTTGTATATACTAGTAGATTGGAAAACGGTTTAAGAAAAGAGCTTTGTTATTGAAAATAGAGTTTAAATCATTTTGTTGAAAGAGTTTTGATATTTACTACTAGTATTGAAACCTTCATATTTCTAAAGTTGTTATCCTGCCTTTTTAGCAAGGCTGTGATACCATAAAATCGACCAAGAAGCCAAAGATAGCTTGTCTCGATGAATGGTCAACTCAGCATCTCAACAAAGCAAGTTCTGTTGAATGTTTTTCAGATAAGATCCCCTACGGAGGGGGGGTCCGGGGGTTGGCAACCCCCCAAGGTGGGGGTGCGGGGGCAACGCCCCCGCTACGGGGTTCGACCTGCCCGGTCAGGTCACGGAGGTCCAGGGGGCAGCGCCCCCGGCGGGGTGCAGGGCAGCGCCCCATCCAAAACGGTACGACCAAGTGAAGACCTAAGGGAGGATGGGATCGAGCGATCTAAAGGGGAAACGACCTAAGGTCTTAAACAAGGTCGAGCGACCTATAGAGGCATAGGGTCAAACGACCTAATGTGTCGCGACCTAGCGAACTAAGTGGGTTCGCGAGTTAATGGCACAAAGACCGAGCGACCTAACATTCGAACGACCCAAGGAAGTAAGGGGCCGAGCGGCCTACGAGTTTAAGGGGTCGAGCGACCTAGAGGTGTTCGCGACCTAGTGGTCGAGCGACTTAAGGGGGTACGCGACCTAAGGGAAACTCGCGACCTAAGATGGCCGAGCTAAGGTAAGGTGTGACTCAACCAGGTGAGCGACCTAAGGAAGACGAACGACTTAAGGAACTTGCGGGTTAGAAGAGGAGAGCGACCTAAGGAAGGCGAACGACTTAAGGAACTCGCGGGTTAGAAGAGGTGAGCGACCTAAGGAAGACGAACGACTTAAGGAACTCGCGGGTTAGATGAGGCGAGCGACCTAAGGTCATACGACCTAATGTCATACGACCTAATGGCCTAAGGTCATGCGGCCTAACGGCCTAAGGTCTAAAATAAGGTCTAGAGACCTAAGGTCAGGAACGACCTAGTGGTTGAAGCGACCTAGCGTTGCCGCGACCTAACGAATAATGCATCGAGCAACCAAACGAAGAACAGGCCGAGTGACCTATGATCTAGAGGCCCATGACCTACGACCTAGCGAGCCAGAGCCGAGCGACCTAAGGCTGTAGAACGTTTTAAGGCCAGAAACGAGCTATTTGGAGGCCAAGACTTTTCCACGCGAACGGCCTAGCATTGGCAGAACGACCTAAGTGCAGAATTTTTCGCCAAAAACACTAAAAATTGGAAATTTTCGCCAATCCAATCCAAACCAAATGCAAGTGTACATGCAAAAGTGATAGGGAATCATTCCCAACAGTCCAAGATAGTTATAGGCTAGAATTGTGAGATAAAAATCTCACCTTTTCACCAAATTATGAAGGTAAAGCTTGAAGGTGAATGGAGAAGCAACTATAAGCTTGAATCCAATGCTTTTCCTTGAATTTGGAGTTGAATGATGGAGTTGGAGTTGAAACCTAGGCTTGGATTTTCTAATTTCCCTTTCCACTCACGGTTAATGTTAGAGTTTGTGTTTGGTAGGAATTTATGAAGAGTGAGGAGAAGGAGAAGTGAGTTTGAGTTATAATGGCTAATCAAACCCAAAGTCCAAAGCGGGAAAAGTAAGTGAAATTCCACTAACTCCAAACCTCTCAATGTTTATACTTAAAAAAGTTGTAAACAACATTTTGAACTCAATGGAAGTGGTCTCGAGTCCTAATTTGACCGTATGCAAAAAGTAGCTTTTCAGACCAATATCCGATTAACGATAAAATATTAAATAAAATATTTAAATATAAAATCGATAAATATGCGGGTTGCTACATAGAGTATAAATATTTAAATAACTATTTTCTAAATCAAATATCTATTTTATCTTTAAAATAATCCTTTATATAATTAATTTAATATATTTGTACTTTAAAGATTTAAAACAATTTTCAAAACTAATTTTTCCAATGGTATTATTTTAAAACCAAATCTAGAACTTTTAAATTTTATTTCAAAAGCTATTTTAAAAATATACCCAGCTTTCCAGGGAAGAATTCGTTTTCCATTACAAAATGATCCATTCAAATAAATTAATAAATCTTCTCGATTTATTTTAATTTACATTCCAAATTTGTAAATTTCTTTCCACACTGTTAAAAATAAACCGATATTTATTTTTAAAACAAAATTCTCTTTCCTTTATAAAATTTCCATTGTGAATTTTAAACCTTCAAATATCCAACGATATACGATTTTCAAATCGTTTTCCAAATATTCACTTTCAAAACCCAAATCAATTTTTAAATTGATTTCCAAATTTATTTCAATCACCAAATCAAATTCCAAATTGATTTTTAAATTTGTTTCAATCAACAAAATCAATTATCATACTGAGTTCCCAAGGGTTTTATTTTTAAAACACCAAATTAATCTTCAAATTTAATTTCTAAGTTTATTTCAACACCAAATCGATTTTCATTCTCACACTAAATCAATTTTCATATTGATTTCCCAAAGATTTATTATTTTAATACCAAATCATTTTTCGAATTTATTTTTAAATAATTCCTTTGTCTTTTTCAAATTATTTAAAAACCATATTTTTAAAATAAATTATTCACCCTTTGAATATTATTACTTGAAATCCATTTATTAAACTTTTTCCCATATTTTTGAATTTTATTCAATAGGATTTCACTATAGATTTTCTACCTAAATTTAAAAATCCAATTTTGTTTATTTTTGGTATCATACGATACCAAAAATATATCCAGCTAAATTTTAGCCTGCAACGGTTTTAATCACAAATAATCACACATAGATTATAAATAGTCAACACACAATTTTGAAAACAAATCAAAATGCTTTGAGGAATCCAGTTGGATCCCTCCAACCTGTTTCCCTGCATCCACAGACGTTAGCACAACAATTAAATACCAATTCCACTTCGAGGTGGAATATCGCGGTATATCGGACTTATAAAATATCATCCGCTATTATGCGGCGCATAGGGTCTCATACGCTATATAATGTGGGAAGTCAATCACTCCAAATACATATATAATACAAATTCCACTTCGAGGTGGAATATCGCGGTATATGGGTTTAATATAATATCATCCGCTATGCGGCGCATAGAGTCTAACTAATATAACTGATAATAAATTAATTATCCAAGCACACAATCAATGAATTTTAAATCTAACTGTTAAAATTAAATCAGCGATTGAGTTAGAAGATCTCACCTTTTATTTGCAATCCATTTCGACTCATTTCCATTTCGGCATGTTTCTCCATTTTAGACTTTGTATAAACATTTATACAATTTATTATGTTCGAAATAAATCGAATAATTAAATTCCTATTGGATAAATTTAATTAACCAATGGTTTTAATTTCAAAATTAAAATTTAATTTTAAACAAATACTTAAATTTTAAACTAATTTTCATTTTACAAAAAATTTAGTTGAAATATCAACAAAATCCCCTAATTTAAATTAATCACTCAACAAAAATTAAATTAACTTTACTGTGAATAGTTTTTCTGTTTTCTGTAATCGACGACAGCAATCCCTTATAAATTTAGAAACTGCATATATATTTTCCTGTCCGTTTGCCCTTTTTCTTTCCTATCACATATAATTTACTGAATTAAAATAAAATAAAAGAGATAAATATACCTCACTGAAACAAACATTGATTCCATTTTGCCATCGATCAGCTGTTACCACCGATTGCACATCGCAAACATCTGCCATCGAGAATCCCTACCATGCCTCAACCCACCACGCTATCTCCAAATCGAGCACGCCTTGATCGTCTCGCTGCTGCTAATCCACCACCACGCAACGCCGCGACAATGCCATCACATCTAAATGCGATGCAGGCCACGACTCCTCCCAGCTCGAGATTGCCTCGACCTTGATCGAGATCCGACCGCCTTCCTCAGTCGCTTGATTGACTCACCGCCTATTCCTACCCCGCGCTCGCGATCCACAATCAATGTCGTGGCTACCAACCTTTGATCGAAAGCGTCCCGTGACCTCCCTCCTCATGCTGAATCTTCCCTTGATTGATATGTTTTCCGCTCTAAGGTTAATTGAAGAAAAGAGGCTTCAGCCGAATGAAATTTAAGGAAGATGGGAAAAACGAAATCAAGGTATCATTCTTCTAAAAAGAGGCCAATAGGAACATATGAAATTTCAATCAGCCATGCATTTCAATTTTTTTCTGTTCACTAAGACCTCAATTGATTTTCGTTCGGCCTTTGATTTCATTTATCTCATTCGAACGAGATATAGGGGAACGAGTTTTTTTTCGTTCGTTTTATTTTATATTCATTAAATTTTTTCGTTTGTAAGAGGACAACATATGCATGTAAAATAATTCAGAGAAAGTGGGACACGTGCTAGAAGGGATAACACATGTAACTTTTGTCTTTGTGGAATATTATAAACTTTAAATTTAAATTTAAATTCAAATAGCTTCGATAAACGTTACTCAAAATCTCGATCTCCGATCGAGGCGTGCCTCCAGGCGTTTATAATGTTAAACCCCTATTTTGAACGTAATGGAAAAGGTCCTGGGTCCAAATTCGATAGTATGGAGAAGATAGATTTTTGGACCAGTTTCAAAATTAAATTTCGATATAAATTTTCAACGTGTTTTCTCATCGTACGATCATACGACAACTCCGAATGCTATGAAAATTGGAATCGGATAATATTGCAATATTATGTATCCAATGGAACCGATTTCGTCGAATTCCGAGACTGTGTCCCGGAAGGCTATTTTTAAATATCGATTTAAACGATATAAATTTCAAAACTGAACAAATCATTTTCAAATTTAATTCTGAAACTTCCATTTTCTTCAGTATTATCCAAAAGAATTTTCTAAGCCTTTAAAAATATTTTTGATAAGCTCAAAACTAAAGATACAATATATTACCCAAATTTCTATAATTAAATTCAAAAATTGAATTGCCAAATTCATTCTGATATTTGAAATCCAAGATAAATCAATCTCTAAATAATAAAATTCATTCAAATATTTAAATTTTAAAATGTCAAAATTTACGGGTCGTAACATACTTCCTCCCTTAAAAGAATTTCGTCCCGAAAATACAAATTAAGAAGAACGATCCTTAACTCATTTGCTATCTTTATAAAACTAAACAGTTTTATCAACTTACCAAACAAATCCTTTTTATTAACAACCCATTATCGCTTCAACTAAGTTTTCAAAATTAATCATAAATTCCAAACAACATTGTTTTCTTAACTATTCAAATTTTAAACTTTCAAAATTTTAACAAATTTTTTTGCTAAATCCCTAAATTTTCAAAAAATTTCGCCGCGTCTCCTGTGCGCAGCTAGCTCGGTAAGACTACAAAAATGGCACCACGGCCCTCAAAATTTCAAAAGAAAATGAAAAGCCAAGTGGCTGGACAAGAAAATCATCAAATTTCATACTGAAATTTAGATTCATACCTTTTTTGTCGAGCAATTAAATTTTATCTTCAAAATCAAAATCCCAATTCCATTTCCTTTAGCACACCTGTATATCCTACCTATCTTTTTTGCACATTCCTTTACAAAATTTTCAATATATACTTCTTATACCATCTTTACTTTATTATTGAAGTTATATATTCATTTTCATTCTATCTTGCATTATCAATTTCATTCGAATTCAATTCACACTTTCAACTCTATTTGGATTCAATTTAGCTTCTGAATATTGAATTTTATCAATTACCTTTTATTCACAACTGATTTATATCACTATTTTAAATCAGTTTCTTTTACTAATTCATTACAAGTTCTAATTCATTTCATCTCAAACCATTTTTTTAATTTCCCCCTTTATTATCTTTAGTTCACTTCGAACTAATTTTACAACTTTATTTTATTTCACACAATTTAAATTGGTTTTCAATATTCAGTTTCAATTCCAGTTTTATTCTTTTATTCATTCCTAAACACAATTCAATTTCAATTCACCATTTTGGTTTACAACCACTTATATTTAAACTAGATTTCAAATTCCATACGAATTCGATTTACCTTTCATTTATAATTATTGAATTCAATTCATTTCAAACCATATCTACTTGGTCTTTTCATCAATTAGTTTCACTTACTAATTTTTATTTCAATACTTCGCTTTGTTTGTCACAAATCAAATTCAATTCCAACTCCAGTTCTATTTACTTATAAATTAAAAATGAATTTCAACATTCAATTCACTTTCATTTACTTGCAATTGCAAATTTATTTATTCGTTCACAATTTATTTTCCATCTTAATAGATTTTATTCCAAAAATTTAGTCTATAAAATTTCTCAAATTCACATTTATTCAACTTAACTCAAGTTAATTTCAGTTTAAATCTGAATTTTCTAAGTTTTCAAATTTATTTATTATTCCACAACTATTTTTAATAAAATTCCAGAGACTTTTTAACCTTTTCGAAACCATTTTTGAAATCAATTCAAATTATCCTTCGAATTTCCAAAACCACACCCAGTTTGCAAACAACCTCCATTTAAAACAATTTGGCAGTAATCCCTCTCTTGGAGACTCGAAAATGAACACCGATGATGTCGCGATCATCACCGGAATTATTTTCCAGCGATCGAAAAGAGTTTAGTGCTTTTTATCCTTCCAAAACTATTTTTTTTCAAACCCTTGAAAATCATTTCCAAACTCAAAAGAATTTAATTTTTTTTCCAAATCTCCAATCTTTTCCAAACTCCAAATTCAAACCCTTTCAATTTTTCAATTTTCTTTTCAAAATATTTCTCTGGAATTCTATTTCAAATTATAAATCACATTTACAATTTATATTCTCAAATTCCATTTGTATGTGATTTTATTTCCTTAGCTTCAAGTTATGATTTCAACTTCTTATTCAATAATCAATGATAATAAATTAATATTATCACTACCTAATAACCAAGCAACCATATATATACTATAATAATTTATGGAAATCATTTCCTTTTGTGTATCATTTACCCTATTTTAAAACAATATCGTGTCGAATTGTTCTGTATGAGTGTTTAGAGATCCCTACTAATAGAGTTGTACAGACTATACCGACCAAAATCCATATACCACTCAACAAACCAATCATCACAATATAAAACAATTTTATATTCACTAACAAATACACGCTTATATCTATTATTACACTCAAACTCATTCTAGAGTACTACTGACTCTATCTCTAATAAGTAATCCCCACCAGAGCCAAGGTTGTCGCTTAAACAATGCTCTGATACCACATGTAACAACCTGATTTTTTGACTTCCGAAAGTTGACCTTAATACGTCCATTGTATCAAATGCCGCAAAATCGAATGTCGAAAAACCAAACCATTAGGGTTTAATGAAGAAGAAGATAGAAGAAACAGAAAAAACAATGACAGAATCTCATATTTCACAGCGGAACAACATATAATAGATATATGAATAATCTTTAAAATAAAAATACTATATCAGTTTATAGATCACACTTATCAGAACTTACAACGACACCATTCAACACTAGGCATTTACAACATCTAATCCATATTAAAACTGGACTTATAACAATCCCAACGCAGCGGATAATACATAGTACAATGATATGTTTCTCCATCCAACTTGAACTCCAGATCTCCGCGGTAATTTCTCGACTTCGCTCCAGAATAATGCTAAACTGACTCTAGGCTGCCCGTGTGGAAAATTGTGGGCACCTAGAGTTTAGAAAGGGAATAATAAACTCCAGGTCAGTTATGCGACTGGTGTGAGATCTTAAAACAGTTATTTTCACAAATAAAACTAAAAAAAATCCGTTATGCTTTTGGAAAATGAAACTACCATAAGGCCTCCCGGCACACACACAATGCAATCGCAAACTTGGGGGAGATCTCTCCTTATGATAGTCAAATATGCTTGATATGCAAAATCTTTTTAATATTATTATTAGTGCATAGTGGAAAACATTTGCAAGTATAATATTAATCTTAGGCATCATACATACCATTATAGTATGCCTAATATAGCTACCATATTAGATGGCAGGTTCTACAACTAAAACTATACAAGGCGCAAATTGGTGATTGGATTTCCAACAAATGGTCAAGCGAAGGAACTTTCTGGGCCACATGGGTACGCCTCTGGAGGTACGCCCCGAGAACCTAACCGGATCTCTTCCAACACAAGACCGGGTTACTCTGCAAAAATAGGTAACTACTACAAGAGTATGCCACTCCCCGGTCGTAAACAACATTTATCCGAGGATCCTCAATACCAACAACCACAAAGTAATAAATTTGCAGCAGCCGCATAGGTTAGGTATCTAGGATCCATACCATAATACCACCTCTATCCAGAAGTAAATGAACATACCCTAAGGGGCGCTACCGCCTATAAACTTGATGCATCCTTCTTGTTTCGACCATTCCGGGGTGTGAGGTCCGCCAAAGTCTCGTCCATAAAGCTACGCTTTTCAAAAAAGCCATGCTTCGATCAACAAATGATTAGCAGCACTTCGTATGCCACATTACCAAATTGGTATTGTATCACTAGTAACCATCAACTACATAACCTCTGGCATCGTACAATTCAGAGAAGGGTGTTTAGCTAAGAGAATAAATTCTCCGCCACCACTAGAAATATATTTGAAGGAAACCAGCTTTACGTCTCAAAGTGTAACGTCAGACACGCATCCATACAAGTCCGTTTCGGGATCGAACAGAACCAAAGGCACTTCCAAAGAAGCCCTTGCAAATACGGATATTCACTAAGCACGTCCGGAATCACTATCACAAAGGGTGATAAAATCTCCATTCCGAAGCAACCCGATGCAGAGACATTCGACAGGTAATCCTTTCGCTTTCGAAAATACCTGGTCTTCAACACCATCTTCAAATGCAATCCCATTTCGTAGTATCATTATTCGGAATTGGTTTTATGACACAAGGTCCTCTCCCGGCTAACCCGAATAATGAGCGCTAATTTTTAAGAATAAGTGTTCATTCAGATTTCAAATAAATCAAAACAAATTTCCACTTTGATCTTTTAAATAAAAGATCCATCACAATCACGAAGGTTCGATGTGGTTTTCAAATATCCATTTGGAATCCGACCCCCGGTCCATCGAAATTCAAATGACATTAAAAAGACCAATATTGATAGTCAGTTATTTAACTATCAATCATCATTCACAACAATCACTGGATTTCAAATAATTTTCCCCAATCATTTATTTTCAAAATATGTTCGCAAGATATACTTTTAACAATTTAATATTTTGAAAACAAATTTCAATCACTATTCACATTTCAATCCTTTGGAAACAAATTTTAAAATCATTTTCCTTACGCGGAATATATTTTCAAATATTTATTCATTTCCACTGAAACTCTGCATAGTTAAAATAATTCAAATCACTTATCCAAAATATTCTTGGAACATTTAAAATAAAACCATCTTAAATACTTACTTAAATATTGGTTATGAAAACATTATACTAATTATCACATATAAGACTTCAAGTCCAAACTAATTTTAAAATAGAATTAGTAGATAGATTACAAATATTTAGATAACTATTTTCTAAATCAAATATCCATATAATCTTTAAAATAATCCCTTATATAATTAATTTAATAAATTTTTACTTTAAAGATTTAAAACAATTTTCAAAACTAATTTCTCCAATGGTATTATTTTAAAACCAAATCTAGAACTTTTAAATTTTATTTCAAAAGCTATGGTAAAAATATAGTCGGCTTTCCAAGGAAGAATTCTTTTTCCATTACAAAATGGTCCATTCAAATAAATTTATAAATCTTCTCGATTTATTTTAATTTACATTCCCAATTTTTAAATTTCTTTCCACGCTTTTAAAAATAAACCGATAATTATTTTTAAAACAAAATTCCCCTTCCTTTATAAAATTTCCATCGTGAATTTTAAACCTTCAAATATCCAACGATATACGATTTTCAAATCGTTTTCCAAATATTCACTTTCAACACCCTAATCAATTTTTAAATTGATTTCCAAATTTATTTCAATCACCAAATCAAATTCCAAATCGATTTTTAAATTTGTTTCAGTCAACAAATCAATTTTCATATTGATTTCCCACGGGTTTTATTTTTAAAACACCAAATTAATCTTCAAATTTAATTTCTAAATTTATTTCAACACCAAATCGATTTTCATTCAAACACTAAATCAATTTTCATATTGATTTCCTAAAGATTTATTCTTTTAATACCAAATCAATTTCCAAATTTAATTTTAAATAATTCCTTTATCTTTTCCAAATTATTTAAAAACCATATTTTTAAAATAAATTCTTCACCCTTTGAATATTATTACTTGAAATCCATTTATTAAACTTTTTCCCACATTTTGGAATTTTATTCAATAGGATTTCACTATAGATTTTCTACCTAAATTTAAAAATCCAATTTTATTTGTTTTTGGTATCATACGATACCAAAAATATATCCGGCTAAATTTTAGCCTGCAACGGTTTCAATCACAAATAATCACACATAGATTATAAAAAATCAACACACAATTTTGAAAACAATTCAAAATGCTTTAAGGAATCCAGTTGGATCCCCCCAACCTGTTCCCTGCATCCACAGACGTTAGCACAACAATTATATACTAATTCCACTTCGAGGTGGAATATCATGGTACATTGGATTTATAAAGTATCATCCTCTATTATACGGCGCATAGGGTCTCATCCGCTATATAATGCGGGAAATCAATCACTCCAAATACATATATAATACCAATTCCACTTCGAGGTGGAATATCGCGATATACAGGTTTAATATAATATCATCTGCTATTATGCGGCACATAGGGTCTAACTAATATAACTAATAATAAACTAATTATTCAAGCATACAATCAATGAATTTTAAATTTAACTATTAAAATTAAATCAAAGGTTGAGTTAGAAGATCTCACCTTTATTTGCAATCCATTCCAACTCAAATTTCCATTTCGGCTTGTTTCTCCATTTTAGACCTTGTATAAACATTTATACAATTTATTAATATTCGAAATAAATCGAATAATTAAATTCCTATTGGATAAGTTTAATTAACTAATGGTTTTAATTTCAAAATTAAAATTTAATTTTAAACAAATACTTAAATTTTATACTAATTTTGCTTTTATAAATAATTTAGTTGAAATATCAACAAAATCCCCTAATTTAAATTAATCACTCAACAAAAATTAAATTAACTTTGCCGTGAATAGTTTTTCTGTTTTTTGTAATCGACGGCAGCAATCCATTATAAATTTAAAACCGTATATATATCTTCCTGTCTGTTTCCCCTTTTTTTCCTATCACATATAATTTAACGAATTAAAATAAAAAAAGAGATAAATATACCTCACTGAAACAAACACTGATTCCATTCTGCCATCGATCAGCTATTACCACCGATTGCACTTCGCAAACATCTACTATCGAGGATCCCTACCGTGCCTCAACCCACCACGCCATCTCCAAATCGAGCACGCCTTGGTTGTCTCACTACTGCTAATCCACCACTATGCGACGCCGCGACATTGCCATCACATCTAAATGCGATGTAGGCCATGACTCCCCCCAGCTCGATCGAGATTGCCTCGACCTCGATCGAGATCCAACCGCCTTCCCCAATAGGTTGATTGACTCGCCGCCTGTTCCTACCTCGCGCTCGCGATCAACAATCAATGTCGTGGCTACCGACCTTTGATCAAAAGCGTCCCACGACCTCCCTCCTCGCGCTGAATCTTCCCTTGATCTATATATTTTCCACTCTATGGTTAATTGAAGAAAAGAGGCTTCAGACGAACGAAAATTAAGGAAGAAGGGAAAAACGAAATCATGGTATCGTTCTTCTGAAAGGAGGCCAATATGAACGTACGAGATTTCAATCGGCCCTGGATTTCAAATTTTTTTTTGTTCATTGAGACCTCAATTGATTTTTGTTCGGCCTTTGATTTCATTTATCTTATTCGAACGAGATATAGGGGAACGAGTTTTTTTTTCGTTCATTTTATTTTATATTCATCAATTTTTTCATTTGAAAGTGGACAACATACGCGTGTAAAACAATTCAAAGAAAGTGGGACACGTGCTAGAAGGGACAAATGTGTAACTTTTGTCTTTGTGAAATATTATAAACTTTAAATTTAAATTTAAATTCAAATCGCTTCGATAAACGCAACTCAAAATCTCGATCTCTGGTCGAGGTGTGCCGTCAGGCATTTATAATGTTAAACCCCTATTCTGAACGCAATGGAAAAGGTTTCAGGTCCAAATTCGATCGTATGGAGAAGATAGCTTTTTGGACCAGTTTCAAAATTAAATTTCGATATAAATTTTCAGCGCGTTTGCTCATCGTACGATCATACGACAAATCTGAATGCTACGAAAATTGGAATCGGATAATAATGCAATATTACAGATCCAATGGAACTGGTTTCGTCGAATTCCGAGACCGTGTCCCGGAAGGCTATTTTTAAATATCGATTCAAATGATATAAATTTCAAAACTGAACAAATCATTTTCAAATTCAATTCTAAAACTTCCATTATCTTCAGTGTTATCCAAAAGAATTTTCTAAGACTTTTAAATTATTTGTAATAAGCTCAAAACTGAAGATACAATATTTTACCCAAATTTCTATAATTAAATTCAAAAATTAAATTGCCAAATTCATTCTGATATTTTAAATCCAAGTTAAATCAATCTCTAAATATTAAAATTCATTCACATATTTAAATTTTAAAATGTCAAAATTTCTGGGTCGTCACAAATTTATAATTAACAGTTTTGTGCATATCAGTCACACGCGAACAAAGTACGACTTAGGTGATTTTACCAATTGCTAAGGTGGTCCAGGGCTTTTATTTTTAAGGTTGAATTGGAAGATAAATCAAAATTTCACAAACAGAACCTGGGATAGATCCAAGCAGACCATAAACATGACATTTAGATTCCAATTTCTTTTAAAGATTGAGACATAGTCCAAAAGTAAAATGAGATGACTTAAGCTAGATCGAATTTTCTTTATGATATTTTTAACAATTAAGAAATCGCTAATTTGGATAGCCATAAGGAAAATAAAGGTTTAGCAAAGAGCTAAATAGGAGGTACCATAGAAGAAACACCGTCCATAGTCGAGTTGTCCCATTTGGCATCTAGAAGTTGAGGTGATTAGGTATACCATTGGATGAGTTAAGGCAGTATGTTGTGCTTTGAATATTTCACATAGCTACGTTTTTGGGAAGTATACTGATGCTAAAGGTTATTTAGTGCAGTGCATGTCGATGCCAATTGATTTAGTAGCAACGATTGTAAAGAATTACCTATGCACATACATTCGAGCTAAAGGTTTATGATAGTGGTAAAAGATGAGGAGTGTAGTTGAAAAATATGGATAGATTTATTTGATAAAGGGACAAGTGCTGTACAAAGTAGACAGGAAAGCAAGTACTCATAAGAGACAATCAAGGTAGTCCGAAGAGCCCAGTCCTTTATAGTCCGTGGGGCTGAGTCCAAAATTGGAAAGCGGACAAGTAGAAAATCCCTAACACAAGATAGAGCATGGTAAAATTATAAAGAAGCCATCATTAAGCACTTCCATAAGTGTTTATGCAGTGCAGCTACCTAGGTTAGAGTCCAGTAGCGAGACGATCTGTTTAAGAGTACATGATAGCTTGAGGAGAAAGTCCGAGCTACCTATCCCAAACTCTTGCTGGCACGTTTCCATTTTAGTTAGAAGAGATTACTTTTGTAAATAGGTTCTATCTTAGGTAGAGACTTGTAGAAGGTAGAAATGGTTGTAAACATCTCAATGGGACGTGTTATGGTTGAAGGATTCTAGTGGATGTATTGTTTGGATTGCTTGTTAAACACATTAGGGAAATACATCCTCTTGATAGTACACACACATATTCACATTATCTCTTTGTTATTTTCTAGCTAGTTACATATGATATATATATATATATATATATATATATATATATGGACGCCGATTGTGTTTATTTGATTAAATATAATATATAGAATGTTGCATATGGATGAAGTGGTTGCACATACATGTGGAACTGCAAGTTTATTTAAGATGTTGCATTCATTTGGATGCAAGACATAAGCATTTACATGACAAGAGGTCGACTGGATCAGTGGGCCGCCTACTCTTTTGCATTAGCATTGGTTCACGTGCATTTCACATTGCATATATATATATATATATATATTACATTAAAAAGCTTCTAAGGACAATGATTACTATGATTGATGAATGAGTAGATGATGGTAGTTACTTATTGCTGTGTGTATAGGTTGTTTGAAATGTAACACCTCGAAAATTTAAGATTTCATCCTTTAAGATTTCAAGGATGAAAGCCTTTTATGGGGGAGAATATAACATCTTGGAAATTTAATAGAAACTTTAATAGAAATTTAAGTGTAAATTTAATAAGAAAATTTAATTTAATTAAAACAAGGGCTGAAATGAAAATTTCCGTATGTGTCCGAATTGGCTACGAAACTTGCACTGTTGTATCTATGGACATTTTCCAGGTGATTTCGATATATAACACTTTGAAAATGGAGTTCTTGTGGAGAAGTTACAAGCATAGAAAGATTTGAAAAGAAAAGAAAATATAATATTGGTGTCGACCCTTGGGAAGGCATGGTCGACCGATATAGGTCGACCATGGACCCTGTTAACTATGGGCAGTGAAAATTTGCAAAAACCTGGAGCATGTCGAGCGCTGTATTGGAGGGCTTCAACTTTTTACTTCATATCCAATTTTTGATGACCATACATGATTTAAGCAAACATTCCCCAACCCAAATCGACATCCCAAATTAATTGCTAACTCCGATATAAGCAAGCCTTACCTAACCCCAATTCTCGCATAAGGAAGCATAGTAATGAAACTCTGTCAAAATTTCCCTCTTCTCCAACCTCTCAAAATTTATTCAAACCAAATAAAGTCAAAATAAAATAATTCAACAAATCGAATCTAGGAGAAGCTAGCAAACGAAGTAAAATTCTTGGGCAAAGAAAATAGGAAGGGCGTAGGCTTGAGGCGAATTGGAACGAATTTAACTTAGATGATTATTTATAGCTAAATTTGATCTATCACATTGATTTAGGTTGTTAGTGAATTCGAATTGAAGTAATAGTAAATGGATAAATCTATGGTTAAATGATAACACACCTCTTTGATTATTAAACTGGAACCTATAAAAATAGATTATACGTAAAATCTATAATTTGATAAATCTAATTTGATGCAACTACACCCTTTTTAGTTAATTAAATTGTGAAATCCTATCTAAAATCTTAGACTAGAAATTATAATAAATGGTTAACATAGATATTGATTTATACACCTATTTTATGATTATATTGCAAAACACTAGTTTGAAATCTATAATCTAGTGTGGTGTTGAAATAATGTAAATTGGCAAATCTCATGTTGGCATACCTTTTTATTATTTAACTGTAAACCCTAGATTAAAGAATTAAAATAGAAAGTGTGAAAATCTATGAAATTTATGAAATATTTGCCGGTCATTATAATTACTTGTTTGATGTAATTGATGTAAAGGACAGGCAATAATTAACAAAATTATAGAAACTAAAATAAAAATTAAAAATATGCAAAAAAAACCCCAAATTTTATAGTATGATCGGTCGACCTAGAATTCCCAACAGTTGAATGGTAACGGGCGACCATGCAGGTCAGGTGGTCGACCGTTAGACGTGAAAATGGAGAATTTGAACCTCGACCTAAGGCCCAGGTTTATAACAAAATTTATATAATTTTGAAATTTTTTATTTATAATATGGTAAACTGATTGTTTGTGCCTATTTTTGAGATAAGTAAACATACTAGGATTGGTAGGGTCGCACATCCCTTATCAAGAGAAGTGTAGGGCCTTGAAACTTCTATAAAGAAATGGTAGGGCCGCAAATCCCTATCGAGAGATTGTAGGGCCATAAATCCTCCATATAAAGTGCTAATTAGGATGTTGTATTTTGCACTCTCTCAATGGATATTCCATCATAGTGGCTTGTAGCTCGTAGGGAGATACCGGGTGAGTAAGCCCAATCCTAATAGGAGTTCTTGTACGCATGGTTCTGGAGAAATGTGATATAGGTGGATGTCGGGTGCAAAGTAATAAGAGGATATGACAAGGGGCGTTTGGCACTACGATTGAGAGGTGGACATTGGGTGCATACGATGAGTAGCATTGTTGTTTTGCTGTACGAGTTTGCATTTCAGGGTTTTCCCTTGAGCGTAGTGATGATAGTTTTGGATAATTCAATGGGCATTAGCCGATTGTTAGTGTGAGGTTCGATCCATAGCTCGACCCTTGTAGTAGCCAACACAATTAGTAGTGTAGGTATGTATTAGATGAGATCCTTAGGTAATGGACCTTAGTAAGTAACTGATGCATATAGTACACCCTATTTCATTTTGAAGTTAATTGCACATGATCATTACATATTAAATTTGTACTCATTCATCAGATTTTTTTTCTAATTCACTCCCTCCTTTCCATTTTTCCCCACCTTAGGATGACAAGTTATTAGTTGATTGGGCATAGTACATGGAGAAAGGAGCTTCATGTTGGAGTTCTCATATTATTCATTGTTCCTCTTGTAGTCACCTATTTGACTAAAATGTTCGTAACGCTCATATTGTACTTTGAAAACAGTGTATATGTAAAATAAGTATGTTGGAGATTGCTTTTTTGAGATGTCCATTTTTTATTTATACTTTAATTTCTTCCACTTTGAGATCTGAAAGAGTATAATGCTTGAGAACTTACCCTTATAATTATGCTTTATAATGTTTTGAAATCCCAACTGCTCATATTTCTTGGTACGACACGAGGCCGAAAGCAACACCGAGCTTTGGGTCAGTATGTCGGGAAGAGTGAGTTGTTACATTTGGTATTATAGCATAGGTTTAGGATTCCCAAGGATTTAGACACGTATTGAGAGAACATATTTGAAAAAAAATTCTAAAATAAAATGGTCTTTCAAAATATTTTCCAAATTATTTCCAAATTATTTAAAAAATAGGTTTTGAAAATACACATACACACACATATACACATACACATACATATATGTAAGTTTTCCAAAAGGTTTCCAAAGAATTTATCTATATATGAAATTTTCTTTTTTTGGTGCCTATACTATCTATGGAGTCTTAGAGAAATGGTTCGGAGAAGGCAACTAGGATTCCGAACGTGAACGTCTATATATGGTTCCATCAGTAACTACAAGCGAGGAGACAAAATGAAACTTTTCCATTTATTTTGGCTTCCCCATAAAGAAATGCTAGTATAGGTTTTTATACCAAACTAGCAATGACAAGTAAAATATAGATTTAAAGGTGAATGGAGATTAGTACCGCAAGACCCATATAATGAGAATAAGAAGAAGATAAAGCGTGAGAATATGAAAAAGGACTTTATAAACCCAAGGAAGATTTCCCCAGTCAAAGTAGAAACCTATTTGGTAGTGGTTGTATGCACTCGCATTTACTTGAAGGTATGGCTGGAGTATTTCCATATTAAAGCTAGACACTGTATTGGAGAATAACTTCATTTGACCAACATTGGAAAGAAGAATAGAAATTTCATGCACTTAAGGCATTGTTAGTTATAAGCGGGCTTAGGTAATTTTGTTGTTATTGTCTACCCCAATGTAATGATAAACCAATGAAAACGTTTTCTAAAAAGTTAGACACGGTAGATATCTAATATTTTTGAATAGAAAATTTTAGTTTATGGTTTTATATAAAATAGTCAAATAAACTTCATGGGATTTGTTTAAAAAAATAAAATTGAAGAATTTGATGAAACTTATTTTTAATAACTATTTTAAAGCTTTTGTTTTCTCTTTACACACTTTTTTACACCTAGTTTAATGTGCCTATTGCTTTGGAGAAAATAACTTGTGAGAAATAAAATTTGAGAGAAAAGTATGACCCGTCTTTTGAACTCAGTTTATAAATAAGAAATTGTTGGTATTTGGAAAATCCTTTATCGGTGTTTTCTCAAACTCTAAAATAATAATAAGTTAAAAATATTACATTTTGTTTAAAATATGCCTTTGTGAAAATTTCTTATTTATAAATGAAGAGTTTAGAAAGGTAAGTTTTTATGTACATTTTTACTAAGTTAAGCTAATCATTTTTGACAATCTAATAAAAGAAAATGTTATGAACGTAATAAAAAGAAATGGTTGTTAAAAAATCAATAAAGGGTTTCCAAAGCTTTAAAAACTTATTAGTTTTGTAGTAATGATAAAATCAAAGGTTTTGATTAAAGAAAATAAATGAAATTTTTTTTGACTATCACTAGAAACTTAATAAGGAAAAAAGTATGTCGAAGTTAGATAATTAGGATTAAGCCGCCCACTAGGACAAGGTTGATTGTGGAATTTGGAAACATTGGAATGATTGGGACCGAGATAAAAAGTAACATAAAAACTTTGTAACCTTTTTAAGCAACGTTTGAATTAGAAGGACAGAATACTAGGTTGAACTTCCAATAGTAGTGAAAAGTAAACAACACCTTTTGTTTCTCCACCTAAGTAAGGTTGGAATTGTGGAAACTTCTATGTAAGGAAGATTGAAGAGTATGATTTTACTAAACCTTGTGTTTTAGTTGTATCAATGAAGACTGCAGATGCAAGGAGTTTTCCAACTGAAAAGGGATAAGTAGGATCCACTTCAATCCATATTAAGGGGTTTAAGCAACAAATAGTCATTTCCTTGATTACGTTTGGCAATCTTAAATGGAACAGTAAGTATAGACTTGGCACTATAGCAACACAAAGTTCGTAGCATATAGATGAGGATTGGATACCTATAGGCTACGAGAAGTCCAGGTATCGCATAGTCCCCTATAGGCTACGAGAAGTCCAGGTATCGCATAGTCCCCTATAGGCTATAGGCATACTCGGTGGATAAGAATGGAAGGGTATCTACTTTATATATATTATTGGATTTATGCCATAGTAGTAGTGTTCCATGGATGCCTAAATGTAAATCTTGGGAATATACGGTTGAATACTTGAATATCGAAAATAAGGGGAAGGTAGTCCCTTGATTAACAAGAAAATTCAGTAAGGAGATTTTATAACAAGTTCAAGATTTATAGACTTAAACGACATAGACTAGTGATGATGTGAAATTAGTCATCGCATTAAATTATTGAATAATTGATATGGATTTGTAAACATAAAATGGAAATTGTATAAAATTGGAATGAGATTGAAGAAGTATTTTACTTCATGGGGATGAAGTATGCAACAATGTAAATTTTTATAAATTATCCATTTTTTTAATATAAAAGTGTATCATTTGAAATAACAAGGAATATACCCGAAAGAAAGAGATATATAAAATATGGATAGTCATCGTATTTTGTACAGTCTATTTTAGTAAAAAGTAAGGGAGATAATTCTTTTTAATTCCAAACAAAACATGAATCCTCTTTTACATTATTTGTAGAAAGTTATAACATTCACAATCCTTTTGGTAAAAATGTAGTCCCAATGTATTAAATTATAGAAATCCTTAAGTATAAACTAAGGTATTTATTATCATGTCTATTGGATTAAAATGGCAAGGTGTCATTCCGCATTAAGTTATTCAAACCATGAAATGCATAAAATAAATGGTACAGAATAAGAAAATCTAGAATTTATAATTTTCAAAAGGTATCTTAGATGATGTAGTAGTCGAGATTTTGAAAATGGATGGTTAATTCAAGGATATGGGTTTCCGTCAAGAGAGAGATGTGGTTATTTGCACGCAATGAGAATGTAGGGGCGATTTTCATAAAAAAGAAGATCAGAAATATTTTGATAAGATAAAAAGGATTCTTCTTAATCATCCCGCAAATTGGAAGAAGACCATTTACATAAGGAAATTCATGGAAGACTAACTTAGAATACACGGTTGTGTGCATATCAATTGCACGCGAACAAAGTATGACTTAGGTGATTTTACCTATGCTAAGGTGATTCTAAGTTAAATTAATTTTAGGACTTTTATCTTTAAGGTTGAATGGAAAGATAGACCAAACTTACACTGATAGAACTTGGGTAGATCCATGTAGACCATAAACATGATACATAATACCATGATTTTTGAGAGATTAGGAAACGGTCCAAAAGTAAAATGAGACAACTATATCTGAATTGAATTGGAAAAGAAGTGATGCTATTTTTAACAATTTGGAAATCACCCGTTTGGATAACCATAAGGAAATTGGAGGTGTAGCAAAGAGTTAAATAGAAGGTACCATAGAAGAGATACCATCCACAATCAAGTTGTCCCACCGGGCATCTAGAAGTTTAGGTGATTAGGTATGCCACTGGCTTAGGTAAGGTACTATGTTGTGTATTGAGTATTTCATAGAGCTACAGTTGTAAGGAAACATACAGATGCTTAATATTATTTAGCATGGTGCACGTCGTTGCCATTTGAGTCAGTAGCTAGGATCGGAGAGAATTACTTATGCACATACATTCAGACTAAAGATTTATGGTAGTGGTAAAGGATGAGAAATGCGGTTGAAAAATATGATAGATTATTTGATAAAGGGACAATGATTGCACAAAGTAGGTAGGAAAGAAAGTACTGATAGAAGATATATGGGGTAGTCCAAGGTGCTGAGTACTCAATAGTCTATAGAGCTGAGTCTATAATTTGAAAGCAGACAAATAGAAAATCCCCAAGGTCGGGTAGATCGCGGCTAAATTATAGAGAAGCCGTTATTAGGTAGTTGTAGAAGTGTCTATGCGATGAGAGTCTTGTAGGGAGACAACCCAGTTAAGAGTACATGAGAACTTAAGAAGAAAGTCTAAGCTACCCACTACAAAATTTTGTTGGCACGTTTCCATTTTGGTTAGAAGGGATTATTTTGTAAGTAGGTTCCAGCTTAGGTAGAGGCCATTGGATGGTAGGAATGGTTGTAAACATGTCAATAAGATATGTTATGGATGATGGATGCTAGTGGATGTATTATTTGTATTTCTTGTTAAAAACGTTAGCACAATATATCCTCTAGATAGTAAAAATACCTATTCACATTATCTCTTAATTATTTTCTAGCTAGTTAGATATGATATATATATATATATATATATATATATATATGAATGCTTGATTGTGTTTATCCAGTTGAGTATTATGTATATGAATGTTACACATGGGTGAAGTGGTTGTGCGTACATGTAGAATTACGAGATTATTTAAGATGTTGCATACATTTGGATGCATGACATAAGCATTTGCATGACAGGAGGTTGACTAGATCAGTAGATCGCTTACTCTTTTGCATTAGCATATGTTCATGTGCATTTCACATTGCATATATATGTACATATTGTATTAGAAAACTTGTACGGACAATGGTTTCTATAGATGATTGATGAGTAGATGGTTGTAGTTTTTTGTTGTTATTCGTATAAGTTATATTTTACCATCCTTCGTGATTTCACGGATGAAATTCTTTTAATGGAGATAATGTAACACCTCGGAAATTTAACTGAAAATTTAATGGAAACTCATTAAGAAAAGTAAATTTAATTAAAACAAGGGCTAAAAATATAATTTCCCCAGATATCTTAATTTGGCTTCGAAACCTGCACCATTGCATTCGTAGCAATTTTTCGAATGATTTTCGTATATAACACTTCGAAAACGGAGTTCGTATGGAGGAGTTATGGAGATAGAAAGATTAAAAATAAAATAAAATAAGAAATAATGATACTGGGTCTACCCTTGGGATGGCATGGTCGACCGATATAGGTCGTTCATAAACCTCTTTGGTCAACCATGGGTAGAGAAAATTAATAAAAACCTGTAGCATATCGAGCGTTGTATTGGAAGGCTTCGATTTAGTACTTCATACCCAAGTTTGATGATCGCACATGATTTAAGAAAACATTCTCCAACCCCCTAATCAGCGTCCCAAATTCATTTCTTACCCCCAATATAGGCAAGCCTAACCTAACTATAACTATAACTTAACAAAAAGAGTAGTGAAACCCTATCAAAATTTTCCCTCTTATCCAACCTCTAAAACTTCATCAAGTCAAATGAAATCAAAATAGAAGAACTCAAAAAATTGGATCTAGGAGAACCTAGCAAATGAAGAGAAATTCTCGAGCAAAGAAATTAGGAAGGGTTTAGGCTTAAGGTGTGTGGAAACAAATTTAATTTAGGTGATTACTTATAGCTAAATTTGACCTATCCTATTTGATTTAGGTTGTTAGTATATTGAAATTAAAGTAACGGTAAATGGATAAATTTGAGGCTAGATGCTAGCACACCTCTTTGATTATTAATTTAGAATTTGAAACTAGATTAGTCATAAATCTATAATTTGATAAACCTAACTTAATGCAGGTACACCCTTTTCTGTTAATTAAATTGTGAAATCCTATCTAAAATCTTATAATAGAAATTACAGTTAATGGTTAACATTGATACTGATTTATACACCTATTTTATGATTTTATTGCAAAACTCGAATTTGAAATCTATAATCTAGGGAAATTTTAGAATCACTCTAAATTGGCTAGCCTGATATTCACATACCTTTTTATTATTTAATTGCAACCTCTAATTTAAACTATTAAAATTGAAAGTGTACAAATCGATGTAATTTACGAAATATTGACTGGTCATTATAATTAATTTTAGTGTAATCACAACGAAGGACAAACGATAATTAAAAGAATTATACAAACTAAAATGAAAACTAAAAATATGCAGAAACTCTAAATTTTGGAGTACGATTGGTCGGCCTAGAATTCCTAACAGTCGACTGGTAATTGGCAACCATACATGTCAAGGAGTCGACCGTTAGACGTGAAAAATGTGGAATTTGAACCTTGGCCATAGGTTAGCGTTTATTATAAAATTTATATAATTTGAATTTTTGATTTAATATGGTAAATTGATTATTTGGGGCTAGTTCTGAGCCAAATTAACATACAAGGATTGGCAGGGTCGTAAATCCCCTATCAAGAGAATTGTGGGGCCGTAAATCGCCGATAGAGAAATAGTAAGGCCATACATTCTCTATCGAGAGATTGTAGGGCTATAAATCCCCTATAAAGAGCTAGAAAAGATGATGTATTTTATAAACACACAGGGGGTTTTCCATCCTGGTAGGGCGTAGCACTTATGGAGGTACCAGGTGAGTGAGCCCAATCCAAACAGGACTTCTTGTGTTCATGGTTATTGTGACAACCCATCTTTCTATCCACAGAAAGACGTATCATCAATAGGAAAAGAAAGAGATAGAAATAGAAAAGATAGAAAGAAAGAATAACAACATCAAAAATAGCGGAAACGGATCAAAATATAATACATCACATAACTATTACATAGTTTTACATATATCAGAGTTACATACATTATACAACAAGACAGTCATATATATATATATATATATATATATATATATATATATATATATATATATATATATTCCATTACATACATCCCAAAATACAACATATATCAACTAACACAACGGAACTAGATAGATAGATACGTTTGGACTCCTGCTCTAAGCTCCTCCAGAGTTCAACAATCGAAAACCTATCACTTGGCTACTTATAAAAATTTGAGTACCCAAAAGATTAAGAAAAACAGAATAAACTCTAGCTCGGACATGGGTCTGTGTGAGTAAATGGGTTAAAGTTGCTTAACCTTGAAAATCTTTTGAAAATAAAGGTATCACGTAAGACTTCCCACGTAAACACGGGTAAGTTTTTACCTTACGCTAACCAAAACATTTTATAGGAAATTAAGTGATATTAAAATAGTGTCTAGGGTTTTCAAGTAAATAGGAAATAGCCGAAATTGTTACATTCATTAAATTCCAACTACTAGCCACAAAAGTAGGTAATACAAATAAAACCGTAGGGTCTCGTAGGGAAAATAGGTTTCCATCACAGGCAGGGATACTGGGGTACCACCCGTCCCAGTACGGGGCCTAGATCACCGTACCGAGGATCACTCCCGAACCCCTACAACACAAGGTCGGAACCATTCGTTACTGAACAGTCCCGAACAAGATAACCCCGCAGTAGTGGCCAACAACTACCCACACAACAGAAATAAAGGGACATCTAGACAGGGGTATATCTCATCCTGCTTGGGTGCTACCCACCGAGCCTTGCTGCACCTCCCCTGTTTTAGCCATTCCCGGTTGATGAGGCTTGAGGCTGCGATTAACTTTAGAGAACACATCTCTTAGAATGCTCATCGTCCACGTGACGATGTTCTAAAAGCATTCAATCCATACAAGTACGTTCCGGGTTCGAACGAAACCGAAGGCATTATCTCGTTACATTCATTTTGGAATCACCCTCAGAGTTAACGAGGATAACCCTTGCACTCTGAAACACCATTTCGATCTTCACTTGGAGATGTCACGACCTATCGTTTAACCTGGATCGATGTGGTTTTCGGATAATCATAACTGACACCCGATCCCGGTCTCATCGAAATCTAAATGCCATTTTAAGGACCAAGTTGTTTAATAATTTAAACAGTTTAATTCAACACTTTGTAGCATTTATCATAGATAAATCATACTCAAACATCACAGATATATCCAGAATATATCACAGAGTATCACAAAATATCACCCAATAGATATCACACATCCAGATATTCTACTTATACAATCATCCATAAGCAAACATCTTTAATCCTTATTTTAATTAATTCAATTTTAAATCAATTACTTGAAAATAAATCAATTAATCCAGCTTAATAAATCATTAATCAATTAATTATTCCATTTTAAACAATTTAATTAATTAATCACCTCTTAATCAATTTATTAAACCTTAACTTAATTATTAATTAATAAGCTTAATTATTAATTTATAAAACTTAATTATCCATTTAGTTTTCACTAATTACTTAATTAATCAATTATTCTTAATTAAATTACTTAATTAGTTAACTACTAGTCGTATATTAATTTACTTTGAGTAGTTAATTTAAAATCCTTAATTTCAAATTAATTAACATTTAATCATTTGTTAATCCATCTTTAGTAACAAATTTATAAATCTCAATTCACTTAGTTAATCACAATTATAAATTAATTACCATTCTTAATTTTTCTTTCAATACAACTAAGTAAATAAAAAAAATCAAGTATCTTACATTTTAAAATCTACCTTAATAACTTTAAATAAACTAGTTACTAACTTAAAAACTTTAATGTTAATTAAATTTAACCAGTTATCTTAAATTAACTACTTAATTAAAATATTAATTAAGATTTAAAAAATTTCTAAAGAATTAACTTAATTAATTATGTCTTAAAATAAATTCTTATCTTCAACTTTCAGACATTAATTAATTCATAAATTCATAAACTTGTATAAGATGATTAACTTCAAATTTCCTTATACTTAGCCTTTGAAAGCCCTACCCGAGCAAATCCCTAGGTCCAATGGAGTTAAAACTCGAGTTTCCTCCCCATTTCCCCGAGTTTCCTCTTCTTCTTCACATACTTCTTCTTTTTTTAGTTTAAACTTAAGTACACGGGGGAAATACTTTCAGACAACACACGCAAGCAATCCAGGAGACTCGAGTAAAAGCTTAAAATCATGAGTTCCTTTTCGAGTCACCACGAACCAAACTTCAGACACCAAATCCATGCCGTACACGTGCACTGCGTCTTGCCGTCGCTCCGGCGAACATCGCATCCTCCGGCGAGTCACGCATCAACACTACACTCGAATGCAAAGATCAATTCGATGCCAAAAATTCCAAATCGTAATTTAGCCCTTCGTTTGAAAACCTGTAACTTGACCCTCCTCAGCAAATCACTTCGCCCCATCCACGCCATCCACCTGAAGCGCTACGACTTCGGCCTCACCTCGCCAATCCCCTATACAACACTTCCCCCGAGTTTCATGCAATTCGGTCAATCAGAGGTGACGAAATCACCTCGTTTCCAGACCATGAAAAACCTATGTGTTAAAACTAAATCTTCCTCGTTCCATCGTCTCTTGCAATAGAAAAATTATTTAACAATTTTCCTAAAATCATCGATTGCCAAACTTAGTTTGTGCAAAATTTCAACATCCAAAATTTCTTTCATTGTTGGAAATTGGTTATAATTCATTTTCGTTTCATTTATAAACTGCACGTAGCATACTTAACTAAAAATTCCCATTTTAGTTTTAAAAATCCAATTTTGAAGAGTGGATTCAGGTTATGTAATTGAATCGATGTTTTAAAATATTCGAATTTATCATGTGTTCATCTTTTCACTATAAAACTGAATTTACAGAGTCAATACTTCACTATCAAGCTTTAAACAAATTCTAGGCCATACCTTAAGTTTAAACAAACTTGCTTTGTTTGATACTTTGAGCCTAACAAAGGTTGGATGATAATATTTTGAATTTTGATTAAACATTCAACTCTGTAACTATAAACAGAGAAGACCACGTGAAATAAATTTACACAGAACACTCATATATAAACACCGAGCTATATGAACAAAATACATATGCAAGCACAATATTATCAATGAATCATATACACAGATTAATTTAAACTTAAGTCTTTAAAAATTATGTTTACTCACTTAATGTTGTTGAACAGAGAACCAATATCTGTTTTGAAAAGCTGTAGTTTGATCTGCCTTTAAATCTTCCTATTTTGTTTAGTTGAATTGGATTTGAGTTTACAAAACGATGATACTTATTTTTCTTTTTCTGGTTTTGCTTAGTTGTGAACGAGCTAACTAAAAGGATGCGTGTGTATATATAAGAAAGGTTTTACTGAGGTAGGTATCTTGCTGTACAAGAATTTTCTTCTTTTGTTTTGTATTTGTTCAGAGATTTTTTTGTCTTTAACTAAACCAGATTTTCTTTCAGAAACTTAAATGATAGGTGAATATTTCGAAATGACATATTTTGTGCAAGAATAGATAGCATTTAATGCAATTTTTTCTCATCTTGTTTACATACTTATCCTATTTGATATGTATATGCATACGTTTCTGTTTTATTATCTTCTTGCCTTGCATATACAAACTCACAGCAAACATACATACACAATTGTCCTTTTTTTTATTGTACATAGATATTTGTATTTTCCTTGCATTCACACATGTATTCCATAGTATATATATATATTCTAGAATTACCTTATGTATTTATTTATGTTTTCATAAAACCATTTAAGTTACCTTATATATTTATTTCTATTTTTACAATAAATCCTTATTTTTATTTTTTATTTTAAGCTTAAACCACCAATTACTTAATTATAATCATATACTTTATTTTATACTTATATTTAGTATTGATATGGTTGACTTTATTTCAAGCATTATTATCTAGATTATATCCATATATATATATAGATCAAATGTTAATAAGGTAGAGTTTTTAATATAATTCAATGTGAATAAAAATAGATTTTATTTTAAATTTTCCAACCATAGTTTTCTACACAAATAACAATATATATAAATAAATGGTAAAGGCTAAAATTCTTATTCGTTTTTAAAATGAAAAGCTTGTATTTTATTTAATTAGATTAAATGCTTATTAAAATAATATCGCCAAAATCCTGGGTCGCCGCATTCCTCCCCCCTTAAAAGAATTTCATCCCCGAAATTTAAAGAAAAAGATAATTCAAAAGCTTTTATATCAACAACCCAAACATACATATCATCCATACATTAACAATCAACCAAACAGTCTACCCTAACAAACATTACTAGTTATAGGGACATAAATCCGGGTAGGCTTTCCTAAAACTATCCAGAGTTTCCCAGGTACAATCTCTGGGATCCTCGCTCAACTGTACATTGACCAACTTCACTACTTTGCTCCTGAGTTGCCTCTCATCTTGATCAACAATCTGAATAGGGTTCCTGGCTACAGTCAAATTTGGCTCGACTTCCAAATCTTCCTAGACTACTGGTTCTACAACCAGTGATGGGTCATGGTCAAACTTTCTTAGATGGGATACATGAAATACATTATGAGTCCAGACATCCGTTCTGGCAATTCAATTCTTTAAGCTACAACTCCAATCCTTTCCAGCATCTGGAATGGTCCAATATATCTCGGGGCAAGTTTTTCTGTCTTTCTAAATCTAATAGCTCCTTTGATCGGGGAAACTTTGGCAAAGACTAAATCTCCGATCTCAAATTCCAATTGTCTTCGCCTTTTATCTACGTACTTCTTCTGACAGTCCTCTGCAGCTTTCATTCTCTTCTTGATAAGCTCAACTTCCGCAGAAGCTTCACGGATCAAATCTGTTCTAAGCACAAGACGATCCCTCGACTATATCCAACAGGATGGAGATCTACACGGTCTTCCATATAAAGCTTCATAGGGAGCCATCTTAATACTCACTTGGTAACTGTTATTATAGGGGAATTCCACTAGATGTAGATGGTATTCCCACGATCCACCAAAATCCAATACACAAGCTCGCAGCATATCCTCTAGAATATGATTAAGCCTCTCCGTATGTCCATCTGTCTGAGGTTTATAGGTTGTACTCAATCTCAAACTCGTTTCCATAGCTGATTGCAGAGCCCCCCAGAATTTGCTGGTGAAGATAGGATCACGATCACTTAGTATACTAACTGGAACGCCATGCAATCTGACTATCTCTCTCAAGAAAATATCTGCTAGAGAAGCTGCAGTATGAGTTGCCTTAACTGGTATAAAATGGACGCTCTTATTTAGACGATCCACAATCACCCATATTCCTTCGTTTCCTTTCTTGGTCCTAGGCAAACCGTCGATGAAATCCATCGAAATCATCTCCCACTTCCACATCGGGATTTCCAAAGGCTGTAATAATCCGGTTGACTTATGTTGATCTCCTTTAAATTGGTGGTAGATAGCACAACTATTGACGAATCTAGCAATATCTTTCTTCATGCCTGACCACCAGAAAACCTTCTCATATCCTTATACATCTTAGAAATTCTTGGATGGATATTTAATTTGGAGCGATGACTCTCAGATAAGACCTCCTGCTTCAATTCCTTGAAATTTGGAACACATATCCTTCCATTGATCCTTAGTGTCCCTTGGTCATCGATCTCAAAACTCGAACACTGACCTTTCCTAACTCTTTTGATGATTCCTCTCAACATTTTATCAGATTCTTGCTTGCTCGAAATCCTTTCAATAAGAGATGGAACAACTTCCAAAAGAGACAGAACTGCATTCCTGCTAAGAGCATCAGCCACAATATTTGCCATTCCCGAGGTATACAGAATATCCAAATCATATGATGCCATAAACTCGATCCATCGTTGCTGCCTCAGATTAAGATCCTTTTGAGAGAAAAGATATTTCAATGGTTTGTGATCCATGAATAACTCAAACTTCTCTCCCAAAAGATATTGCCCCAGATCTTCAAAGCAAAAACAATGGCAAACAATTCAAGATCATGCGTTGCGTAGTTTCTTTCATGTGGCTTCAATTGCCGACTCACATACGCAATAACCCTTCCAGTCTGCATTAGAACTGCTCCCAGTCCAACTATATAAGCAGCTGTATAAACCTCAAATTTTCTCTTCCCATCCGGAATAGCTAGCACAGGTGCACTGGTTAGCCTCGTTTTCAATTCCTGAAAAGCTTCTTCACACTGAAGTGTCCACTTAAACTTAACTCCTTTTCTTGTCAACTTGGTCAGATGCGAAGAGATCTTGGAATAATCTTTGATAAACTTCCTGTAGTAGCCAGCTAACCTCAGAAAACTACAACTTCAGTCGGTGTCTTTGGTTGCTTCCACTCCAGAATAGTCTAAACCTTTGCGGATCTACAGAGATACCTTCTCCAGAAACAATGTGCCCCAAAAATTTGACTCTCGATTTCCAAAAATGGCACTTAGAGAATTTCGCCTTCAAAACATTCCTCCTCAGTGTCTCTAACACAATTCTCAAATGCTGCTTGTGCTCTTCTTTAGACTTAGAGTAGACCAGAATATCATCGATGAACACCAGAACGAACTTATTCAGTACATCTCGAAAGACTCAGTTCATCAGGTCAACAAAGTAAGCAGGAGCATTGGTTAACCCGAAAGGCATAACCAACCACTCATAGAAATAATTTGGTCCCCTAAATGCAGTGAAGGGAATACTGTCCTCATCTACCCTTAACTGATGGAAACCTGATGCTAAATCCAGCTGAGAAAAGACAGAAGCTCCATGCAGCTGGTCAAATAGATCATCAATACGAGGAAGTGGATATGTATTTCGAATGGTAACTTTGTTCAATTATCTATAATCAACACAGAATCGTAGCGATCCATCCGATTTGGTGAGAAACACCGCAGCAGAACCCCAACAAGAAACATTGGGTCTAATCAACCACTTCTCCAAAAGATCCTGAGTCTGCTTCACTAGCTACTCCCTCTCCCTTGGAGCCATCCTCCTACTAGGCTGGATCACTGGTACTGCTCCTGGAATCAAAACAATGCGAACTCTATCTCTCGATGTGGAGGTAAGCATTTCCATTTGACTTCCTCGAATACATCTGGGAAATCTTGGACCACATCTATATCTTCAACCTTCTCCTGAGAAGTCTCAACCCCATGTAAAAGACTACTCAAGTGAATTCAAGAATTATCACACACCACTCTAGCAATTCTACCCAGATCGGTTTCCAACGAAACTGTTCTCTCATCACAATTCAGGACAGCCTTATACTTATCGAGCCAATCCATCCTTAATATAAGATCAAACCCCTTAAAATTCAACACATAAGGGCCACAAGAAAAACTATGGGACAGATAGGAAATCCTCAAATCCTTACAGATCGTATCTAATTTGGTTACCCCTCCTATAGGATTAGATACAAAGATGGGACAGTCAACAGTACTAGGGGTAAGAAAGAACTTCGCTATAGATTCCAGAGAAATAAATCTCAAAGAAACACCCGAATCAAACAAAACTTTAATATACTTGCCATTTAAAAGTAATGTACCTTCCAATACTCCCTTGCCTTTAGATGAAGTTGATGGTGCACCTTCCAAAGAAAATACTTTATTCTACTGAGCTTTACGAAGTAGCGGGCAATCCTTGATCATATGACCAGGTTGGTGGCAATCGAAGCATAGAGATTTCTGAACCAAAGCTGAACCCGATCCACTTTGATGTTGATGTTGTTGTTGCTGAGATCCTTTCCTAGGACACTTAATCGCCAAGTGACCTTCTTGTTGACATATATAGCATTTGCGACGTCCGTTGTTACTTCATGTCTTCTTCTTGTTCTGCTTCCTCCAATTGGGATTGAACTTCCACTTATTTGGATTAACAAAATTCTCTCCCAATGCTGCTACAGGTGCCACTGATTTCTTGTTCATCAAATCCTCATATCTCAGAGCCATATCAATTAACTCCACAAAAAATCCTTTCAAATGCGTTGTCATCTTTTCATCAAATTATGGTTTCAATCTTTGCACAAACATTTTGTTCTTTTTGAATGGAGTGCCAATAAGCCCAGGCCATAGTAAGAAAGTTCATTGAATTTGGTCTCATACTCTGCTATAGCCATGCTTCTTTGCTTCAAATTCAGAAAATCCCGGTACAGACGAATTTTCCCTGCTGTTGGCATAAATTTCTCCTCAAACAACTCTTTAAATCTCTCCCAAGAAATATCGTCCTCAGAGATATTTGCTATCGCTGCATCCCACCAGGCTGTAGTGCCTTCTTGTAATTGCCATGAAGCCATTTCCCTTTTCCGCTCATCAGACAATTTCATACTCTTAAAGATCCGCTCACACGAGCGTAGCCAAGCTTGGACCTCAATTATCGTCTCTGACCCGTTAAATGGTTTACCTCCAAGGTTGGTGAAGTCTTTGCATAAAGCAGCAAAACTAACCTGAGGCGCTACTGGATCCACAGCCTCACTAGCAGTTTGACTTCTTCCATTATCAGTCGAGGTACTGCCCCTACCTCTACCTCTCCTTCTAGAACTCAAGTTGGCAACCTGGACAGGTAACCCAACAAATTTAGATAGGTATATAGTTATATAAAAATACAAATACGCACTCTCAAGATGGATACTACTCCAGAGCCTAGGTATTATCTCAACTTATGCTCTGATACCAACCGTGACGACCCGTCTTTCTATCCACAAAAAGACGTATCATCGATAAGAAAAGAAAGAGATAGAAATAGAAAAGATAGAAAGAAAGAATAACAACATTAGAATCTCACAGTGGAAACATATCAAAATATAATACATCACATAACTATTACATAGTTTTACATATATCAGAGTTATATAACATCATACAATAAGACAGTCATATATATATATATATATATATATATATATTACATTACATACATCCCAAAATACAACATACATCAACTAACACAGCGGAACTAGATAGATAGGTACGTGTGGACTCCTCCTCCAAGCTCCTCCAGACTTCAACAATCCAGAACATATCACTTGGCAACTCATAAAAATTTGAGTACCCAAGAGTTTAAGAAAACAGAATAAACTCCGGGTCAGACATGGGCCTTGTGTGAGTAAACGGGTTAAAGTTTCTTGACTTTGAATCTTTTTAAAATAAAGGTATTACGTAAGACTTTCCACACATAAAAACGAGTAAGTTTTTACCTTACGCTAACCAAAAAATTTTATAGGAAATCCAGTGATATTAAAATAGTGTCTAGGGTTTTCAAGTAAATAGAAAATATCTGAAATTGTTACATTCATTAAATTCCAGCTACTAGCCACAAAAGTGGGTAATACAAACAGAACCGTAGGGTCTCGCAGGGAAAATGGGTTTCCATCAATGGCAGGGCTACTGGGGTACCGCCCGTCACAGTACGGCGCCAAGATCACCATACCGAGGATCACTCCCGACCCCCTACAACATAAGACCGAAACCACTCCTTACTGAACTGTCCCGAACAAGATAACCCCGCAGTTGCGGCCAACAACTATCCACACAACCGAAATAAAGGGACAACTAAACAGGAGTATATCTCGTCCTGCTTGGGTGCTACCCACCTAACGTTGCTACACCTCCCCTGTTTTAGCCACTCTCGGTTGATGAGGCTTGAGGCTGCGATTACCTTTAGAGAACACATATCTTAGAATGCTCATCGTCCACCTGACGATGTTCTGAAAGCATTCAATCCATACAAGTTCGTTCCGGGTTCGAACGAAACTGAAGGCATTATCTCGTTACAACAATTTTGGAATCACCCTTGGTGTTAATGATGATAACCCTTGCACTCTGAAACACCATCTCGATCTTCACGTGGAGATGTCATGACCTATCATTTAATTTGGATCGATGTGGTTTTCGGATAATCATAACTGACACCCGATCCCGGTCTATCGAAATCTAAACGCCATTTTAAGGGCCAAGTTATTTAATAGTTTAAACAATTTAATTCAACACTTTGAATGCACATAGCATTTATCACAGATAAATCATACTCAAACATCAGAGATATATCCAGAATATATCACAGAGTATCACAAAATATCACCCAATAGATATCACATATCCAAATATTCTACTTATACAATCATCCATAAGCAAACATCTTTAATCCTTATTTTAGTTAATTCAATTTTAAATCAATTACTTGAAAGTTAATCACTTAATCCTGCTTAATAAATGATTAATCAGTTAATTATTCCATTTTAAACTACTTAATTAATTAATCACTTCTTAATCAATTTATTAAACCTTAATTACTTAATTTATTACTCCTTAATTATTAATTTATAACCTTAATTATTAATTTATAAAACTTAATTATCCATTTATTTTTCACTAATTACTTAATTAATCAATTATGAATGCTTAATTAAATTACTTAATTAGTTAACTACTAATCATATATTAATTTACTTTAAACAGTTAATTTAAAATCCTTAATTTCAAATTAATTAACACTTAATCATTTGTTGATCCATATTTAGTAACAAATTTAAAAATCTCAATTCAGTTAGTTAATCACAATTATAAATTAATTACCATTCTTAATTTTTCTTTCAATATAAACTAAGTAAATAAAAAAATCATGTATCTTACATTTTAAAATCTACCTTAATAACTTTAAATAAACTAGTTACTAACTTAAAAATTTTGATGTTAATTAAATTTAACCACTTATCTTAAATTAACTATTTAATTAAATTATTAATTAAGATTTAAAACATTTCTAAAGAATTAACATAATTAATTTATGTCTTAAAATAAATTCTTATCTTCAACTTTCAGACATTAATTAATTCATAAATTCTTAAACTTGTAAAAGATGATTAACTTCAAATTTCATTGTACTTAGCCTTTGAAAACCCTACCTGAGCAAATCCCTAGGTCCACTCGAGTTAAAACTCGAGTTTCCTCCCCATTTCCCCGAGTCTCCTCTGCTGCTTCACATACTTACTTCTTCTTTTTTACTTTAAGCTTAAGTACGCAGGTGAAATATTTTCAGACAAAACACGCAAGCAATCCAGGAGACTCGAGTCAAAGCTTGAAAATCACGAGTTCCCCTTCGAGTCACCACGAACCAAACTTCAGACACCAAATGCATGCCGTACACGTGCACTGCATCTCGTCGTCGCTCCTACGAAATTTGCATCCTCCGTCGAGTCACATATCAACACTACACTCGACTACAAAGATCAATTCGATGCCAAAATTTCCAAATCGTAATTTAGTCCTTCGTTTGAAAACCTGTAACTTGACTCTCCTCAGCAAATCAGTTCACCCCATTGACACCGTCCACCTGAAGTGCTACGACTTTGGCCACACCTCGCCAATCCCCTATAATACACTTCCCCAGAGTTTCATGCAACTCGGTCAATCAGAGGTGACGAAATCACCTCGTTTCCAGACCACGAAAAACCCATGTGTTAAACCCTAAATCTTCCTCGTTCCATCGTCTCTTGCAATAGAAAAATTATTTAACAATTTTCCTAAAATCATCGATTGCCAAACTTTGTGCAAAATTTCAACATCCAAAATTTCTTTAATCGCTGGAAATTGGTTATAATTTATTTTCAGTTCATCTATAAACTGCTCGAAGCGTACTTCACTAAAAATTCCCATTTTAATTTTAAAAATCCTAGTTTGAAGAGTGGATTCAGGTTATGTAATTGAATCGATGTTTTAAAATATTCGAATTTATCATGTGTTCATCTTTTCACTGTAAAACTGAATTTTACAGAGTCAATACTTCACTATCAAGCTTTAAACAAATTCTAGGCCATAATTAAGTTTAAACAAACTTGCTTTGTTTGATACTTTAAGCCTAACAAAGGTTGGATGATAATATTTTGAATTTTGATTAAACATTCAACTCTGTAACTACAAACAGAGAAGACCAGGTGAAATAAATTTACACAGAACACTCATATATAAACACCGAGCTATATGAACAAAATATATATGCAAGCACAATATTATCAATGAATCGTATACACAGATTAATTTAAACTTAAGTCTTTAAAAAATTGTGTTTACTCACTTAATGTTGTTGAACAGAGAACCAATATCTGTTTTGAAAAATTGCAGTTTGATCTGCCTTTAAATCTTCCTATTTTGTTTAGTTGAATTGGATTTGAGTTTATAAAACGATGATACTTATTTTTCTTTTTCTGGTTTTTCTTAGTTGTGAACGAGCTAACTAAAAGGATGTGTGTGTGTGTGTGTGTAAGAAAGGTTTTACTGAGGTAGGTATGTTGCCGTACAAGAATTTTCTTCTTTTGTTTTGTATTTGTTCAGAGATTTTTTTGTCTTTGACTAAACCAGATTTTCTTTCAGAAACTTAAATGATATGTGAATATTTCGAAATGACCATATTTTGTGCAAGAATAGATGGCATTTAATGCATTTTTTTCCATCTTGTTTACATACTTATCCTATTTGATATGTATATGCATATGTTTTTGTTTTATTATCTTCTTGCCTTGCATATACAAACTCACAGCAAACATACATACACAATTGTCCTTTTTTTTATTGTACATAGATATTTGTATTTGCCTTGCATTCACACATGTATTCCATAGTGTGTGTGTGTGTGTGTATATATATATATTCTAGAATTACCTTATGTATTTATTTATGTTTTCATAAATCCATTTAAGTTACCTTATATATTTATTTCTATTTTTACAATAAATCCTTATTTTTATTTTTTATTTTAAGCTTAAACCACCGAATACTTAATTATAATCATATACTTTTTTTTTACTTATATTTAGCATTGATATGGTTGACTTTATTTCAAGCATTATTATCTAGATTACATCCATATATATATATATATATATATATATATATATCAAATGTTAATGAGGTAGAGCTTTTTAATTTAAAACAATGTGAATTAAAATAGATTTTATTTTAAAAAAAATTAAAAATTTTATTTTAAATTTTCCAACCATAGTTTTCTACACAAATACTCATATATATATATATATATAAATGGTAAAGGTTAAAAATCTTATTCATTTTCAAAATGAAAAGTTGTATTTTATTTAATTAGATTAAATTCTTATTAAAATAATATCGCCAAAATTCTAGGTCCTCATAGTTATGGCACAACGTGGTACAGGTGGACACCTGTGCAGGATGATAAGAGGCTACGACAAGAGGCTTTTACACTATGTCGAGAGGTGGACAGTAGGTGCATACAATTAGTAGCATTATTGGTTTGCAATACGAATTTGCACTACGGAGTTCTCCACTCAAGCGCAGTGATGATAGTGGTAAAGAATCGGAATTTCACTACTTTGATTTGCGAATATTTAATTAACTTTAATTATTCAGCTAATAGGTTTTATGATGCAAAAAAACCCTTTTAAATAATAATTAATGATGATGAAATCTTTTCAAATTTTATTTACAAAATAATTTAGTTAGATGAAAAGTAGAAAATGTAACCTGAAACCGTTTTTCGAATTTTTGACGTTTCATCATATTTAAAGTCGTTTAAAGTGTTATGAGCCTTGTTTATATTTGAAACAATAATTAAATGGTTAAGAATGTAAATTAGCTTGTATATATTGGTATATACTAGGTATATATACTTAAGTATATACATGCTTTTACTAAAAGATGCCTTAAGAGACAACATTTGACACTTTGGCGGCTCAAGTACAAAACATGTTTAATCAAGTTTTCTTTAAATGATGAGGAGGGGACAAGATGGTGGCTGAAATGAAATGTGTGTTGGAGGGTGTTGAATGGGCAAAATAATGTGTATGGCAGAAGTACAAGGGTAACTTAGTAATTTACCTTTGTTATTCCTTATAAATAGCCTTCCACTTCTTCAAATTTTCCTCCTCTTCCTCTTATCATATTTCCTCATCTCCAACCAAATAGAGAATTTCATTCTTAAAACAACATAAAATTTCGGTGGCTACAACTTTTATAGGTATGACTTCATCAAATTTTGAGCTTAGCTATGTCCAAATCTCATTCCTTTCACACCCATTTCGGACCTATGTTTTCAAATTTGAAAATACCTCTTCTTCTTCTTTTGACCATTTCTCCCTCAAAAATAACCCAAATTGAGTGATTCTTTTTTTTTGAAATGATAGAGAAAAAAATTTCCAATAGATTTTTTTTGACCACTTTCCAAAATTAGGAGAGGAACATGGTGAAAAGTAGAGGAGGAAATGACCATTTTTCGAGTTTCTTTTTTGTGGATTTTCAAGCTTTGCAAGTTCTAAGTATTTCAAGTTTTCAAGAGAGTGCTGCAATATTTTGGTGAGTAAACTTCTAAATTTTTGTGGAAAGATTCAACCTTTATTATGTTTCTTATTTGGTTGTGGTATATTTTTTTGGATGGTTGAATTATCATATGGTTTGGATGTACATATGTTGCTAGTTTATGGTTTAGCGTAGATTTGTGAATCAAATGTTAATATGATGTTCTTATTATAAAGTTGTGATCTTTGTCTTGTAATTGGAAGTGGTGTAGAAAGATAGTAAGTTAAGTATGTAAATAGACAAGTTAGTAAGCAAGGTTAGCACTTGAAAGGTGTTTGTGTTCGCCATAGCAATCCTTTGAGTTTTTAAATTTGATAACAGCTTTGTTTTAAACAATAAGTTTTCTAAAGTTTCTAACTATTGATTTTGCTTCCAAAACTTTATATTAAGATCATAAAGTAAGTTAAAGTTAAAAATAAGTGTTTTAAAGAATATTTGAGATGTAGTCAAGTTTGGAAGTTATGGTTTCCATAGCGATAGTTGCTATGGATACAATTCGATAAAAAGTTCAATTTTGGAAATGTTTATTTTTATATTTTAAGTGTTTTGAAATGTTTCAAAAATTTAATAATAATGATTAAGGAAAGTTAATTAAGATTTAAATAATTAATTATTAATTAATTAGATTTAGTAAATAATAATTAGTTAAGTACTAAACAAGGTTTGTTAATTTGAAATAATTAAAGATTAGTACTAATTAATTATCTTTTAAAAGTAAGATTAATTTTTTATTAATTATGAAATAAGTACATGATTTATTTTAGTTAATTACTAATCGAATATAAGGTCAATTATTTATTTCATTAATCAAGTATTTAACTATTTTTTATTACAACTAACTAGGGTTTAATTTTATAATAATTTTTTATTAAAGGTTTGATTTATTATTTAAATTTTAATTAAAGATTATTTAATTAACGAATTAAGATTAATTAATGGTAAATTATTAATAATGTTTTTAAATTATTATTTGATAATTATTAAAGGATTAATTAAGGGTTTAATTTATAAATAAATTATTTATTAAAGGCTTAATTATTTATTAATTTATAATTAAATTAAGTTCAAATTTAGTAAAGATTAATTATGATCAAATAAAGAGTTTAACTTGGAATTAATTATTTTAAAAGGGAGTTTCAAGTTTTAATCCTTTGTTTTAAGAATAGAATTGTATTAAGGCATTTCTTTTCCAAAGATGGTTTTGGACACAAGGGATTTAAATATCGATATCATTAAGTAGATAAATAATTGTGAATGAGTTATTTGAATGGTTTGATTGTGTGGACATGTGTTAGCAGAATAAATCTCTGCTCTTTTATAAGTTGATTGTTTGGAGATCTGATAGCAGAATAAATCCTTGTTTTGCTATAACGTAATTGTTTATTATGTGGACATATGATTAGCATAATAAATTCCCATTTTTCTATAAGTAGTGAATTGTTTAGACATCTATTTAGCAGGACAAATCATCATCCTACTATAATGTTATATGGACATGTATATGCTAGTTGAGTTGCATTGACATGTTATTCCCTGATTTGGATATGAATTGCATTTACATATATTTTGACTTATGTAAATAAATGGTTAAGTGACTTGAAAGTGAAACCGATGTTAAATGGTAGCTTACATTACTATCATTGGGTTTGTTAAGCCTCCTTTTGAAATGATAAATTATGGTTTTAAATTAGCTCCAATTCTTCAATCATTTTGTGATTGAGGTTTATAAATGATTTTTGAAGTCATATTATTATCGTGTAAAGGTATTTATATCTAGAAATAATAAATTGTTTATAAAAATGTGTTTTACTAGGTAAAAAGGTTTATTTAAAGTGATTTAAAAGGATGAGCTGTAAAAGATATTTTGTGAAGGATTTTTCTTTAAAAAGATTTTTTTGAAATGGGGGAATGATTTATAAATGATTTTAGATATTTGCAAAGAGGCTTATAAGTTAACTTGGATAGTTTTAAAAGTGAGCCATAAATTTATTTGGGAAATTTATAAGTTATTTGAAAGATAAAGTGAGTTTTCAAAAGGAAACTTTTTATAAAGGATAAGTGAACTGATTTTTATAGGAAGTAATGTTTTGAAGGAAATTTGTTTGGCCATTCAATATTGAATTTTAAAAGAAGGAAACTTTTGTAAAGTTTGGTAAATATACTTATACCATTAGAAAAGTATATAAATGATTCCTACGTATAAAAAGGGAAGCATGGGTTTTGGGAATAGTGCTATGTGAATTTTTTTGATCAAGTTTTATAAATTGATTTTATTAATTGAAGATTAACTAATTAAGGCTTAGTGGATCCCATATGGAATGAAATTAGTGTTGAATGATTTTTTATTTGATAGTTAAATGAGCACTATCAAAATTATAAACAAAACGTAGCTTTGAAAATATCTAGGAGAAACACGAAAGTTATATGGCACAGTGATCCCCATTCTTCTAGAATAAATGATAAGGAAATTCATCCATAAACGGTTTGGAGGTGAACTCTGCTCTTATCTTTACCTATTTCCTAAAGAGCCGGGTTTGAGTTTACCAAGAACTATTGAAAGTTGTTTTGAAGAGACTTGGATCATATATATTATTCGAAAACCACTTCGATCCTACTCAAGCGTTTCGAACTGAAGACATCTTGAATAATATGGAATCTAAGATGGAGCATTGAAATGCAAGTGCTCTTGCTACTATTCCTGAGAGTGATTCCAAAGTAGATGTAGTAGAAGTAGTTCCTTCGGTTTGTCCTTATTCAAGACAACTTGTACGGATGAATGTTAGCACTACATTACTTCTTGGAAGGCAGTGTTAGCATTCCAGTGGGATTGCTATTCAAAAAGTAAGCATAGCCTCAAGCCTCATCTATGGGGAATGATTAAAACCAGGGGCATTCAGCAAGGCTTAGTGGGTCGCTCCCATTAGGGTGTGTCATCACCTTTCTAGATACATCTACATATTTATGGATTGGTTATGCATGAGATCTCAATAAAAAGGGTTGCAAGGCTACCGTGGTGATGACATATTCGATATTATCTGTAACGACCCGTAAAGTTCGACCATTTAAAATTGTTGTTTAATAGGATTTTTGTAATTTATTTTAGTTGAAAGAATAAAGGTGGTAGATAAATATTAAAATGAAGGCTAGAATAAATTATATAGAAGTGACTTAGAAACCTATTTAAAGACATTTGAATAAAATTCAAATGAATTTAGTAGAGAAAGAAAGAAAAATTCTTACCTGGACATAAAATTTAATATGGGAATATTAAACCAATTTAATGCAATAAAAGATTGTGAACGATAAATTGAATAGATTAAGAAACCCTGTTATTGCAAGTCAATAAATTTGTAAACCCTAATGAACATCTCAAAATTTATAAATTTATTGAAATTTAAGACATAGCATAAGCGTAGAACTATAGGTATGATGACGAACTTTTATAAATTGTCTAATTAAGGGTCAGCAAATTTATTTGGAAATCAAACTCAATTAAGGGTAAGTAATTATGATGGATTGATGGCATAAACATTACTAATTTTTATCATAGTAACGGAAGTGCAGATGGAAGGCAACTGTAGAAATTTAAGTACGTATTAACAATTGGAAGGGACTGTCGATTGAATGGAGTACTTTAGGTTGTCTTACTAAATTTAGAATTTAACATAAGACAAATAGAAATAAATCAATAAACGTATAGATTTTAAGTTTATTATGATGAATTATTTTAGTGATATGACTTAGAATAAATGAAATAATTTGGGTTAATTGGTATTTAATGGAATTAAAGGTTGCAATATTCATAGGTAAGGATTTAGATGAAATAGATTGATGTATGAAAAATTTAATTGGATAAATGGCAATTAATTCCTTTAATTTGTGCAATTAATGTATGTTTAATTGATAACGATAAAAAGTTGATTTTTTTTGTGTAACCAACGTAAAATATTATTGTTATCCCATTTTTTGGTCAAAACGGGAATAACAACAAATTGGCAAGGAATTATGGATATCAGGACTGGATATAAGGCTGCGATGGATATCGTCAAAATTTTGTTGAGCTCCGATCGGGACGAAATTGATTGGAGACGATGATAAGGGCTAGAAAAGGCTATGTTTCAAATTTCAGGTTAATCGGAGTTCGTATGAAGGAAATATGATGAATTCAAGGTAGGAATAGTACGTAGTTCGAATCCATCAAAAAAGGGATAGAGTGACGCTCGGTTCGAACCCATCAGGTTCGAACCCATCAGGTTCGAACCCATCAGGTTCGAAACCATCAGGTTCGCATCGATGACGCTTCGAATCGATGGGAACTAGATGGGTTCGAAAGGAGCAGCTTCAATGCATTGGACATGGATTCGAACGATGGACATGGACTCGAAGATAGTGGATTCGAACGATAGATATGGATTCGAAGATGATGGATTCGAAGATGAAGATGGACTCGAAGAAGGAAATGGATTCGAAGTATGCATGGAGTCGAAGAAGAACATGGATTCGAAGATGACATGGATTCGAAGATGACATGGATTCGAAGAAGAAGATGGAGTTGAAGAAGAACATGGATTCGAAGTATGCATGGATTCGAAGATGGTGGTTTCCAAGCAATGGACATGGATTCGAAGAGGACATGGATTCGAAGATGATGGATTCCAAAGAGATGGATTCGAATAGAATGGTTTCGAAGGGATGGGTTCGAAGGAAGTGGTTTCGAAGCATGGGTTCGAACCAATCAGGACGCACGAATTCTAGAACTTGGATCGATCATATCTTCCAAACCGTTGATCCAAATGCAATGAAATTTTGACAGGAGCTTACATACATGTTGAAGAATGTTCACATCAAATTTCAGCTCAATTGGATGGATTCTTGATCGATTCGAAAGTCACTTCGAATCGATCCCAAACTGGGCACGGATTCCGAGAACACGGGCCTGTGGGCCCCCCCTCACGTGCCAAGCAACCTCCCCATGTTTTAGGCGGGATTTCAACCTTCCACGCCTATAAATAGAGCCCCTGGTCATTCAGAAAAGAGGTCGGAAAATTTAGAGAGGAAAAGCAAGCCCAGACGCTGCTAAAATCATTCCATAGCATCATTACTGCTATTTTCTTCTGATTTGGTCACTACAACTGTTGTAATTACTTGTAATCTTCAAGGATAATCAATAAAAAGAAAAAATTGGAGTGGACGTAGGCCGGAGATAGCCGAACCACTATAAAACTTGTGTCTCTGTTCTTTATTTTTGGGATTGCTGCCTATTATTGGTTGAGATCTGTTATTTGTGTTTGAATATCACTAATTTATATTCATACACTGGTGCTTTCACAGTATTGGGTGTTTGTGACCAATTTTGGCGCCAACATTTTGGTGCTTTCACTGAGAACAACTAGCACCCGCTACATCGGATTTGAAGAGTTTGAGGAATTTGGATTTGGAAGACAATGACTAGGCAGAATAGCAGAAGGCTAAGGGCTGAGAGAAGCCAACAAGGAGGAAGTCAACAAGCATCCTCCGGAGGTGAGGAAGGACAGGCTTCGGTCTACATAACTCGGGATGAAATGGAAGCTATGGCCAATTCTTTGCAGGAGAGATTGTTGAAAAGTCAACAGGAAATGATGCAAACTTTCTTGGAACAAATGAGAGCTGCAGGGATGCAGAACTTAGGAACAGCTACAGCAGCTGCGGATGCAGGACAAGGAGCTAGGGTTGTGGAACCCAATGAAGGACAGGATACGGAGCCAGAAGGCAATCAACAAGGACTTGGGGGCAGGCCCACCGGATTCAATGCAGGAGAACCTTTGGAAGGAATTCAACAAGCTAGAGCTAACGTTGCTGCTAGTGAGCCACACGAGGAATATGTACCAGAGTTCCCTCGGGGGCATGGGGGGCAACCCCTACCAGACAATATAGGATTAGTAGAAATGATCAGGAAGACTATGCGAGGTGGTTTGACAAACGGAGATTTGGAAGGGGTGAATAGAAGTCCATTCGCTCGGGAGATAAGGATGGCTCAGAATCCACCTAAGTTCAAGCTACCTAGCATGGAGGTATATGATGGTAAGACAGATCCAACAGATCACTTAATGAGGTACACCAGACACATGGAGGTGCTGGGGGCATCGGAGGAAGTGATGGCCCGATGTTTCCCCTTGTATTTGAAGGACTTAGCTGCAATGTGGTTTAGGCAGCTGGGAGAAGGATCTATCAGGACTTGGAAGGAATTAGTGGAAAAGTTTCTGGGACAGTTTCGGGTTCACGTTAAGAGGCCAAAAAACGTGATGACTTTAACATCGGTGAAGCAAAGGATGGACGAATCACTTAGAACTTTTCTAACTCGATTCAGTGCGGCAGTCGCTTCGGTGGATCGGCCTGATCCATCAATGGTTTTAATGGCAGCAGTATCAGGAGTCAAGGAGAATTCGGATTTCAAGGTATCTCTGATACGAGATCCCCCGCGAAATCTCGACGAATTCTTTCATGAGGCAGAAAGATTCCTTCGGCAAGAAGATGCAAGTACGGATTTAAAGTTGAAGAAGGTTAATACACTCGAGGTTGGAGCGGTATCCAAAAATGGTTCGGATAAGGACAAAGGAAAGAGGAAGTTAGATGACGACTCTGGAAATGCTAGAAAACGATGGAAGGATCCAAAGTTTTCCACATACACTGGATTGAACGAGACGCTGGAACGGGTATACTTGGAAACTCGGAATCGCCTTCCCTACCGAAGGCCGGCTAGGAGGGAACCAACAGAGCGGGAAAGGACATCAGGAAGACACTGTCTCTTCCATGATCTGGATGGACACGATACCAACAGCTGCAGGCACCTAAAGGATATAATCGAGGAGCATGTGAGGAATGGACAGTTGCAGCAATACGTTGGAACTCGGAATGCAACGGTGGAGCAGGAGCAACCACCGACCACCTCACGCCGTGATGATGGGAGGCCCAGGGATGATGATCGACTGATCATCCATTAACCAGGATAATAAGGAATAAGTAACAAGCTAATAGCAAACGGTAAAGTCATTTACACATGTACGGGGACGGAGATAGCCCCTAGGCATGCTCTGAATGATGATAAACCGGGACGCTATGGTTTGTGAAATTTATTTATTGCTTTTAGATTGGACATTGCTTTTCTTTTTGAATTTGGTTTTAGAGCTTGGATTGAGCTCCTGGTTTTTTCTTGCTTTTTTATTTGGATTTTCCTTTGGATGATTGTTTTTGGTTTTGGATGCTGGTTTGGATTTCTGGTTTTCTGATTTCGGATTGGATTTGGATTTGGATTTTGGATTTGGATTTCGGATTTGGATTTTGAATTTTGGAATAGATTTTGGTTGGACTTTTATCTGGTTTTTGATAAATGGTCGTCGGGTATGGATTATGCCTGGCAAGGGATGAGTCATTTTACCCAGACAAGGTGAATTGACTCATTCAGGTCGTCAAGTATGGACTATGCTTGGCAAGGGTCCGGAGCGACCAGGATTCGGTCTAGGACTTAGGCCCTTTATTATCATTTATTATTTTCAGGTCGTCGAGTATGGACTATGCTCGGCAAGGGTCCGGAGAGATCAGGATTCGGCTTAGGACTTAAGCCATGGCATTTTACAACGTCCAGGGACACTGGACCAAGGTCGTCAAGTATGGATTGCGCTTGGCAAGAACCCGGAGAGGTTAACTCAACGTCCAGGGACACTGGACCACGGTCGTCGGATGTGGATCACGCTTGGCAGGAACCCAGAGAGGTTATGGATTTGAATATCGACCCGGAAAGGTCCTGGATTCGGTTATTGGCTATTGGATAAGGATGGATTGGAACTTGGTTGTCGATTTCGAATGGATACAGAATTGGCTAAGGCTTTGGTTATTGGATTTGGAATTGGACATCGACTCGAAGCAGTCAAGAATGATATACTCTGGCAATATGGCTTTGGACTTCGAATATTGGATTCAGAACTATTCAAAACACGTCTTGTTATCACAAGGCATGTTTTGGGGGGCAAAATGTTATCCCATTTTTTGGTCAAAACGGGAATAACAACAAATTGGCAAGGAATTATGGATATCAGGACTGGATATAAGGCTGCGATGGATATCGTCAAAATTTTGTTGAACTCCGATCGGGACGAAATTGATTGGAGACGATGATAAGGGCTAGAAAAGGCTATGTTTCAAATTTCAGGTTAATCGGAGTTCGTATGAAGGAAATATGATGAATTCAAGGTAGGAATAGTACGTAGTTCGAATCCATCAAAAAAGGGATAGAGTGACGCTCGGTTCGAACCCATCAGGTTCGAACCCATCAGGTTCGAACCCATCAGGTTCGAACCCATCAGGTTCGAACCCATCAGGTTCGCGTCGATGACGCTTCGAATCGATGGGAACTAGATGGGTTCGAAAGGAGCAGCTTCAATGCATTGGACATGGATTTGAACGATGGACATGGACTCGAAGATAGTGGATTCGAATGATAGATATGGATTCGAAGATGAAGATGGACTCGAAGAAGGAAATGGATTCGAAGTATGCATGGAGTCGAAGAAGAACATGGATTCGAAGATGACATGGATTCGAAGATGACATGGATTCGAAGAAGAAGATGGAGTTGAAGAAGAACATGGATTCGAAGTATGCATGGATTCGAAGATGGTGGTTTCCAAGCAATGGACATGGATTCGAAGAGGACATGGATTCGAAGATGATGGATTCCAAAGAGATGGATTCGAATAGAATGGTTTCGAAGGGATGGGTTCGAAGGAAGTGGTTTCGAAGCATGGGTTCGAACCAATCAGGACGCACGAATTCTAGAACTTGGATCGATCATATCTTCCAAACCGTTGATCCAAATGCAATGAAATTTTGACAGGAGCTTACATACATGTTGAAGAATGTTCACACCAAATTTCAGCTCAATTGGATGGATTCTTGATCGATTCGAAAGTCACTTCGAATCGATCCCAAACTGGGCACGGATTCCGAGAACACGGGCCTGTGGGCCCCCCTCACGTGCCAAGCAACCTCCCCATGTTTTAGGCGGGATTTCAACCTTCCACGCCTATAAATAGAGCCCCTGGTCATTCAGAAAAGAGGTCGGAAAATTTAGAGAGGAAAAGCAAGCCCAGACGCTGCTAAAATCATTCCATAGCATCATTACTGCTATTTTCTTCTGATTTGGTCACTACAACTGTTGTAATTACTTGTAATCTTCAAGGATAATCAATAAAAAGAAAAAATTGGAGTGGACGTAGGCCGGAGATAGCCGAACCACTATAAAACTTGTGTCTCTATTCTTTATTTTTGGGATTGCTGCCTATTATTGGTTGAGATCTGTTATTTGTGTTTGAATATCACTAATTTATATTCATACACTGGTGCTTTCACAGTATTGGGTGTTTGTGACCAATTTTGGCGCCAACAATTATCATAGCATGATACTTGGTTTGAATAGAAGGGTGGAATTGGGAATTTAATAAGTGAATTTATTTCAATCAGTGCAATAAAAGGATACGTAAGTAAATGGTAAGATGAAATGATAAATTATTGATGTAATGGAAGATATAACAATGTCAATTATGCATATAAGGTAATAAGGTAATGAAACCGAGGTAAATTAATTAATTGAGACTTTAAGTAAAATTAACGTGTGGAATTGACCAAGGTTCAATAAAATGAGAATTTGATTGGTTATATTTATTGGTTGAGAAAGGTAAATGTGTATTTGGGGAATAAATTTAGTCAGACTTAAATATTGAATTTAATTAATTAATATATATGATAAATGATGATTAAATAAAAACCCAATACTCTATATATATGTATAATATTTGAGTGAAAATAATAATACACTTATAAATGTGGAATTAAGAGTTTACAACAACTATTTTGAGTAAAGAAATTGTTCATTCAAGTAAATTTGAAACATCGCAATAGGTGTAGATTAAGTGTTGCGTTAAATAAATTATAAAGGAATAAATTTATAGAAATGTAGGAACGGAAGAATGAACATTATAGTAACGTAAAACGTATTGTAGGATAATAATTAAGTATAGGCTTGTAAATTTGATGTATGACAATAAATTTTGTACGTAAATCTTTCTATTAGTTGATAAGTCTTATTTTGATCAATTTAAAGGAATACACTAAATTTTGTAGTTAGTACGGAATATTGATGAGTGAATGAATAAGATGAAACAAAGGTGGAATGTATTAGTTGAGGTTTTAAGTTTTTTATGTGATAAGTTACCAAAATTACAATTTTATCTAAATACAGTAATTTATGCAAACAAAAGATGAACATTTTGAAATATTACCACAGTGATATATAAAAGAAACGTTAACTATGTAGTTGGAGAATAATTGATATATTTTGAGTTGGATAATAGAAATCAAGTTATTTATATAATTAGATTTAAGATGAGAGTATAAGTATATGATTTAATAATTGGGTTTTGCGAATAAAATTTATAATTCCCAAATAATAAGAAAACGCAGAGGTTAACACTGCGAAATTTATATACTTATAAATTTTAATTCACATCCAAGCTTGCTAAATTATTTGGAATTGATTGGATTATATAAGTAATGAAATTTGGCCAATATTTAAAGTTGAAAGAAAATTTGGATTTTATGATTTATTGTAACGACCCAGAATTTTTATTAATTAAAATTTGAATATTTAATTAATTTTAAATATTAATAAGTGAATTTATAAGTCAAATAAATTTTATTTTGAATTATTGGATTTAATTGAATAATTAAATCGATAATTTAATACGTTAAATTATGGAAATAATTAAAAATTGAGTTAAAAATGATTGAAAATAATTTGGAAAATTTTATTTTATCATGTTGAAGTTAGAATGATATTTTAGAACTTTTAAAAATCGAATTAAAAGTAAATCTGTGAGAATTGAATATTTTAATATTAAATAATCGACTGTAAAATAGCCAATTTTTGAACAGTCTCAGAATTGAACGAAACCAGTTTCATTGGATCCGTAATGGTTAGTTATTACCGGATTTCAATTTTCGTGTCAATCGGAGTTATCGTTTGATCGTGGCAGCTCGAAACGCATCGAATCGTTTTTAATTTAAATTTGGCGAGTCAAAATAGCCATTTTTCAAAAAGTCTCGGATTTCGACGAAACCAGTTTCATCGGATCCGTAATGTGATATTATTGTAAGATTTCAAATTTCAAGTCAATTGGATTTACCGTTTGTCCGGTACAAATTAAAACGCCTAGAAATCGACTTAAATCGGTTTAATTCAAATTGAACGTTTTCAGCCATAACTCGCACATACTTCCGTATTAGCTTCCGAAACCTGTTCCATTGTGTCCGGAACGCGGGATAAACCCTAGGTACGCTGGTTACGGCGTCTAAATCGGAGTTCGGAATTCCCGGGATGAATAGTGTTTACGCTTGCTTTTTCTATAAAAGGAGACACACACCCTTCATTAAAAAAAAAAAAAAAATAACAACTCAAAACCCTAGCCGCCACCCATGGGTTCAATGGCCAGAAAACACCCAACTCTCCTCCTCGATATCTTCCAATCCGTCGACAATTAGCAAGAATGTTCAACACGAAAGATGTAGAGGACGTCAAGCTCTACAAGATCAACGGTTGAGATCGAGTTTGGAGCATCGGAGGAGAAGCTATGTGGGGCCGACACCTACAAGTTGCGCACGCAACCCTAGGCACATGATGAGGCCGAGTTTCATATGCTTGCAGCCGTGTGTAGCTTGTGGTGAGGCGATTCCATCGGTGTATCCTGATCATGCTAGAATTCAACGAAGAAGATGAATAATTAAACCCTAATATCTAAGTTTGGGTTTGATTTAGGCGTGTTCGGCTGTAACATGAACGAGAGGGAGAAGGAGGATGGCACGCACGGCTGTGATTGGGTTGGTGTTGGATCCTATGGCCTGGATTGAGCTAGGTTTAATAATAGTTAAATTATATTGTAATTTGTATATAGATTTATTCGTGTAACTTCAAAAATCAATAACTTTTTCATACGAGGTCGAAAAAATGCAAACTCAGTTGCGTTGGAATCGTATCGACGAGCACTACGCGATGGAGTTGGTTTGGAGTCGTTTGGAGTTAGTGAGAATTTCGGGTAAAATTAAACGCGCGTTTAATTTTATTCGAAATTAAAGCTAAAACGGAAATTAAAACCAAGGTGAGAATTTCTCACTCAATCGAATCAGTTTCGATTTTATTTTAAATAGTTAGATTTAAAATATTTGAATGCATGTTTGAATAATGACTGTAAATTATTGATTGTTAAAATAGACATTATACGCCGTTAGTAAGCGGATGTTATTTATATAAACATATACCGCGAATATTTCATAAACAGTGAAATTGGTATTATATATAATATCAATATATATATATTGGCATATGTATATATTGCAGTTGTTGATTTCCCGCATTTTTTTTGTTTAGCGGATGAGACCCTATTACGCCGTTATTAAGCGGATAATATTTAATAAGAACATATACCGCGATAATTTCGTACTGGAGCGAAATTGGTATTGTGCTAATGTTTTTGGATGCAGGAAACAGGTTGGAGGGATCCAACTGGATTCCTCAACAGTATTTATTTAATTTCAGATATTTTGATATTTGATGGACTATCATATCGATATATGATATCGTTGTTAGTCGTGATTGACTATTTGGTGTGTAGCATCATTGGACCCAGATTTTGGGATTTTAAAATGATCTTTAAAAGGATTTTTGAAAATATACTTTATTTCTGGAATTGATCCATTATAAATAAATAAACGTTATAATTTTTAAAGTTATAAAAAATTATGGTTTTTGTGAAATATAGTTAAAAAGCTGATTTTTAGAAATACGATTAAAAGTCGATTTTTGAGAAATATGAACTAATGATTTTATAAAATAATTTAGATTGGATTTTTGAATATATGATAAAAGTTTAAATATAGGATTTATAAAATTTGATTATTTTATAAATCGAAATGATGAAATTATAAAGGAATTTAAAGACGTTTTAGAATAATAATATAAACTGATTTATATTAAGAGATTTATAAATGGATATTTATAAATTGAAATATAGACATTATAAAACGAGTTTTTATAAGTGTTTGAATGTAGTGAAAATGAATTTCATAAATGAATGAAATTTATAAAATTATAAACTGTGAAGTTATAAATGAAATTTATAAATAGTAAGATTTATAAATTTGTGAAGTTAATTGAAGAATAGATTTGGTTAAATAAATGAATCTTATAAGTTATAAGATTTATAATTATGAAGTTTAAAGAACGATTTTGTAAAATAATCGTTTTATAAGCAATTGACTTATAATATGAACTTTTAGTTTATAATTGAGATATGAAATCAAATAGGTTAATAAAGGAATTTATAAAAAAAAAAAGTTTTTATAAATAAATAGAAACGGAATTTATAAACGTTGTTTTATAAATCCGCAAATGACTTATTTTGATAAGTTAATTGTTATAACTTAGAGATAGAGTTATATTCACATTTTGAACAGGTGAATAATCCTTTAAGTTAAAGTGAATAGAAATGATGAAATTTGTTAAAGAAGTTTATTCACGTTTTTGAACAGTGAATAATACGTTAAAGAAAATGTTTTAGAATGTGATATTTTAAACAGAATTAAAACGATCTAACGATGTTTTAAAGGTGTTGAGATTCGAAACCATAGATTTCAACATTTATTGTTGAAATAGATGTTTCGAGAAATGAAAGGAGATGATGGACTATAACACTGTTGTTATAGTAAATGATTTCCGAAAGGAAATGTTTTTGATTAGTATTGGGATTTATATATCTATTTTAATTCCGAATCCCTATACTAGTGATTTTGGGTTGTCGTAACGATGTTTTACGTAACATTCGTTTTGGCCCAAGTAAATATGTTTAAGTGAATGATTTCCTTAAATAATGAATTTTATACTTAATTCGATTTAAGTATATTGAATATTTTCTAAGTGTTGAAAATAAAAGAGATATGTGAATTACTTATGAATAAATAAGTATGGAAATGTTTTCCAATGTGAAGTGAATATAGAGAATTTATCTTTTTGAAGATAAATTGAAAATGAATAATTGAAATCGTATATGCATGAATATTTTGAAATATAAATTCATTATGGAATTTATATGTGAAAGTGAAATTTGTTTGAAAATAAATATTGATTTATTTTTGAAGTGTTGAAATAAGATATCTTATAAAGATATTTTGGAAAATAAATAATTTGGAAAATTATTTGGAATCTGGTGATGTATGCATATCAATTGATAGTTCAATAACCGACTATCAGTATTTCCCTTTGAATGGGTATTTGATGTGAATTGTTTGAATTTGAATGCACACTTATTTTTGAATAAGCGCTCACTATTCGGGTTAACCGGGAAAGGACCATGGGGTCGTATAACCCATTCCGAATATGTGATACGTCGTTATGAATTGCATTTGAAGATCGGTGTTGAAGACCGAGTATTTGTGAAAGCGATAGGATGACCTATCGATTGTCTCTGCACTGGGTAGCTCCTGGTATTGAGATCTCCTAAGTGATGGGAAATTCGATCGGGATTGTGAATACCCGTATTGCAAGGGCTTCGTAAGAAGTGCCTTCGGTTTTGTTCGAGCCCGGAACAGACTTGTATGGATTGTATGCCTGACATTACAATTTGAGATATAAAGCCGATTTCTTTCAAATATATTTCTGTTGGTGGCGGAGAATTTATTCTTTGCTTAACACCCTTCTTTGAGACGTACGAGCTCAAAGGTTATATAGTTGAAGTTATCAGCGATATATTCCCAATTTGGTAATGTGACATGCTGAGTGATGCTGAAATGATCATTGTGTTGATTATTTGTGATAGGATCGTTTATTTGATCGTCTATCCTTGTGATCATTGTGTTGATCATTTGTTGACCCAAAGCATGGCTTTTGTATAAAGTATGTTTTTGTGGACGTGACTTCGTCGAGCCTCACACCCCGTGAATGGTCAAAACAGGAAAGATGCGGCAAGGTTATGAGGGGTAGCACCCTTTAGGATGTGTCCATTTCCTTCTGGAAAAGGGTGGTATCATGGTATGGAGCCCAGATACTTACTCATGTTGAAAACACTTTATGATTGTGTGAATTGATTACGAGCGCTCGGTGAAAAGGTCCCAAAGGACCGGGGGATGACATATTCGGTCAGTTGTTGCTCAGTTAGGAGTAACCCGACCTTGTGTTGGTAGAGATCCGGTTTGGTTCTCGGGGATGTCCATCCAGAGGCATTCTCAGTGGCAATGGGAAGTTCCTTGGCCTGACCATTTGTTGGAAATCCAATTCCCAATACGAAACTTGTACGGTTTTAGTTGTATAACCTGCTATGGAATGTGGCGGTAACCTGCTATTGAACATAGTTAGCTATAGTAGGCATACGATAATGGTCGTATGTTGGCTAAGATTTATATCTTTATTTTCGAAATGATTTTCCTCTACACTATGCACTAATAATAATATCAAATGTTATTTTAAATGCGTATCAAGCATCTTTGACTATCATAAGGAGAAATCTCCTCCGATTCTGCGTTTGCATTGTGTGTGTGTGCGGGAGGCCTTATGGTAGTCTCATTTTTAAAAGCATTGCGAATTGATTAAAAATATTCCTCTATTTTGATTTTAAAGTTAAATAAACTGTTTTGAGTTCTCACACCAGTCACATGACTGACTTGGAGTTTATTGTTTTCCTTCCTAAACTCTGGGTGCCCACCAATTTCCACACGGGCAGTTAAGAGTTAGGTTTATCAGGATATTCTGGATATTCTGGAGTTGCTGGAGGCAAGCTGGATGGCATGGCGTATTACTAGTTTATATAGTATTTCTTTTTCCGCTGCACTGTTTGTTGTTGTATGATGTTGTATACTCTGATGATATGATATGATGTGATGTAATGAAATGTAATGTAATAACTGATATGGTTCTTTGTTTAAAGATTATTCATTTATTATTATATGTTGTTCCGCTGCGAATTGTGAGATTCTGATGTTGTTTCTGTTCTGTCCGCCCTATTTTCTTCTGTTTTTCCTTTTCCTCTCTTCTCTTTTCTTTCTATTTTAAAATTTTCTACCGTCTATTCTGTTTTCTATTCTCTCAAATTTCTATTTTCTATTTCCTTCTTTCCTATCTTCTTTCTTCTTTTCTTTTTCTTAAAAACCCTCAGTGTTCGGTTTTCCGTCGTTCGATTTCTCGGCAGTCGATAAAGTGAGTGTCGATGTCGGATTTTCGGAAGACGAAGAATCGTGTCCTGACAATGTGGTATCAGAGCTGATGGTTAAGCGACAACCATGGTTCTGTTGGGTATAATTCATTAGAGATAGAGTCAGTAGTACTCTAGAATGAGTTTGATTGTAATAATAGCTATGAGAGCGTATTTGTTAGTGAATATGAAATTGTTTTATATTGTGATGATTGGTTTATTGAGTGGCATATGAACTTTCGTCAGCACAGCCTCGAAACTGAGCCGAAAGGGTTTCTAAACATTTGAATAGAACAATTCGACACAGTATTGTTTTAAATTAGGTAAATGAAATAACTTTACCTTGATTATATTTTATATATAAAGGAATAATTTTCAAAATTATTAAAGTGTATATAAGTTGATTGTTAGGTTGTTTGAATAATCTAAATAAAGAATAATTGTATAAGCAAATGAATTATAAGAATTGAAATTATAATTAAAGTGTTTACAATTGTGAAATAAACTTATATAAATAAGAAGTGAAACTATATGAATATGAGTTGTAAATAAAGGTGAATTACAAGTTAAATGGAATATAACTTAAGAGATATTGAATTAAGTTGATTTTGGTATCGAAGTAAATAATCAAGTGGATTAAATGTATATGAACTTGAGTTATGTAATGAAATTCAACTTTAGCAATTGAATTAAATGAATGTTAACAAATTGAAACTAATTAAAATTGATATGAAATAATGAATGAAAGTATAAATTCATTGAAATCAAATGTTATTAGAAGTTGAATAAATTGAATGAGAATGAATATAAGCAAAGGAATTTGGTTGTAATTGATATACTTTGGTCGTTATATGATTGTTGATTGTATAAAATTCATTAAGTGTTAATGAAATCGAAAGCTATGAAATTGAATTCAAATTAGAAGTAAATAAATTTGAATAGAATTGAAAGTGAATAGGATTTAATTAGTGAATGCAAACTAATTAAAATTGAGAATGAATGTTGATAAAAATCCAATGTAAACGAATCAAATGTGATTAAAGTGAAAACCAATTCATTGAATATAATGAGAATATGAATGAATATTCATTTGATTATGGATGATAGTTGATTGATGTTTGCATTTGTTGATTTTATGCATTTGCTACGTGACATATGTAGTTATTATGTTGCTATATGTTGTATATTGAGATTATTTGCATATATGCATGTTCTCATGTTGTTTGTTGAGTATTTAGTAGGTGCGGATCGCGTTGCTTCGCATTTGGAGTTCGCTTTAGCGCTATATTAGCCGTATATGCTTGCTAACAAAATATAAGGTACATATCTCGGATTAAATATCGTACTTTTACACTTTTTTCCCTTCGGGATGCCTCATTACTTGATGAGATGTATATTTGTGATATATATACTGTCATTTTTTTTTTTCGGATCGAGCCGCGCAAAGGAGACTATGGCGAATTTTTCCGAAAATTTAAGGCGTTAGAAAAAAATTTAAGAAATTTGGAAAGTTTTGAAAACTTAAACTTTGATTTGGAATTGAAAGTTAAACAATAGTAATTGTTTTTGAAAAGATAACTAAGTATGATTTGAAAACTTAGTAAAAGATTTATAAGGAATTTAATTATGAATTTTGGAAAATTAATAAATTCTGTAACCTTTCTTACTTGTAATTTCGGGGACGAAATTCTTTTAAGGGGGAAAGATTGTAACGACCCAGAATTTTTATTAATTAAAATTTGAATATTTAATTAATTTTAAATATTAATAAGTGAATTTATAAGTCAAATAAATTTTATTTTGAATTATTGGATTTAATTGAATAATTAAATCGATAATTTAATACGTTAAATTATGGAAATAATTAAAAATTGAGTTAAAAATGATTGAAAATAATTTGGAAAATTTTATTTTATCATGTTGAAGTTAGAATGATATTTTAGAACTTTTAAAAATCGAATTAAAAGTAAATCTGTGAGAATTGAATATTTTAATATTAAATAATCGACTGTAAAATAGCCAATTTTTGAACAGTCTCAGAATTGAACGAAACCAGTTTCATTGGATCCGTAATGGTTAGTTATTACCGGATTTCAATTTTCGTGTCAATCGGAGTTATCGTTTGATCGTGGCAGCTCGAAACGCATCGAATCGTTTTTAATTTAAATTTGGCGAGTCAAAATAGCCATTTTTCAAAAAGTCTCGGATTTCGACGAAACCAGTTTCATCTGATCCGTAATGTGATATTATTGTAAGATTTCAAATTTCAAGTCAATTGGATTTACCGTTTGTCCGGTACAAATTAAAACGCCTAGAAATCGACTTAAATCGGTTTAATTCAAATTGAACGTTTTCAGCCATAACTCGCACATACTTCCGAATTAGCTTCCGAAACCTGTTCCATTGTGTCCGGAACGCGGGATAAACCCTAGGTACGCTGGTTACGGCGTCTAAATCGGAGTTCGGAATTCCCGGGATGAATAGTGTTTACGCTTGCTTTTTCTATAAAAGGAGACACACACCCTTCATTAAAAAAAAAAAAAAAAATAACAACTCAAAACCCTAGCCGCCACCCATGGGTTCAATGGCCAGAAAACACCCAACTCTCCTCCTCGATATCTTCCAATCCGTCGACAATTAGCAAGAATGTTCAACACGAAAGATGTAGAGGACGTCAAGCTCTACAAGATCAACGGTTGAGATCGAGTTTGGAGCATCGGAGGAGAAGCTATGTGGGGCCGACACCTACAGGTTGCGCACGCAACCCTAGGCACATGATGAGGCCGAGTTTCATATGCTTGCAGCCGTGTGTAGCTTGTGGTGAGGCGATTCCATCGGTGTATCCTGATCATGCTAGAATTCAACGAAGAAGATGAATAATTAAACCCTAATATCTAAGTTTGGGTTTGATTTAGGCGTGTTCGGCTGTAACATGAACGAGAGGGAGAAGGAGGATGGCACGCACGGCTGTGATTGGGTTGGTGTTGGATCCTATGGCCTGGATTGAGCTAGGTTTAATAATAGTTAAATTATATTGTAATTTGTATATAGATTTATTCGTGTAACTTCAAAAATCAATAACTTTTTCATACGAGGTCGAAAAAATGCAAACTCAGTTGCGTTGGAATCGTATCGACGAGCACTACGCGATGGAGTTGGTTTGGAGTCGTTTGGAGTTAGTGAGAATTTCGGGTAAAATTAAACGCGCGTTTAATTTTATTCGAAATTAAAGCTAAAACGGAAATTAAAACCAAGGTGAGAATTTCTCACTCAATCGAATCAGTTTCGATTTTATTTTAAATAGTTAGATTTAAAATATTTGAATGCATGTTTGAATAATGACTGTAAATTATTGATTGTTAAAATAGACATTATACGCCGTTAGTAAGCGGATGTTATTTATATAAACATATACCGCGAATATTTCATAAACAGTGAAATTGGTATTATATATAATATCAATATATATATATTGGCATATGTATATATTGCAGTTGTTGATTTCCCGCATTTTTTTTGTTTAGCGGATGAGACCCTATTACGCCGTTATTAAGCGGATAATATTTAATAAGAACATATACCGCGATAATTTCGTACTGGAGCGAAATTGGTATTGTGCTAATGTTTTTGGATGCAGGAAACAGGTTGGAGGGATCCAACTGGATTCCTCAACAGTATTTATTTAATTTCAGATATTTTGATATTTGATGGACTATCATATCGATATATGATATCGTTGTTAGTCGTGATTGACTATTTGGTGTGTAGCATCATTGGACCCAGATTTTGGGATTTTAAAATGATCTTTAAAAGGATTTTTGAAAATATACTTTATTTCTGGAATTGATCCATTATAAATAAATAAACGTTATAATTTTTAAAGTTATAAAAAATTATGGTTTTTGTGAAATATAGTTAAAAAGCTGATTTTTAGAAATACGATTAAAAGTCGATTTTTGAGAAATATGAACTAATGATTTTATAAAATAATTTAGATTGGATTTTTGAATATATGATAAAAGTTTAAATATAGGATTTATAAAATTTGATTATTTTATAAATCGAAATGATGAAATTATAAAGGAATTTAAAGACGTTTTAGAATAATAATATAAACTGATTTATATTAAGAGATTTATAAATGGATATTTATAAATTGAAATATAGACATTATAAAACGAGTTTTTATAAGTGTTTGAATGTAGTGAAAATGAATTTCATAAATGAATGAAATTTATAAAATTATAAACTGTGAAGTTATAAATGAAATTTATAAATAGTAAGATTTATAAATTTGTGAAGTTAATTGAAGAATAGATTTGGTTAAATAAATGAATCTTATAAGTTATAAGATTTATAATTATGAAGTTTAAAGAACGATTTTGTAAAATAATCGTTTTATAAGCAATTGACTTATAATATGAACTTTTAGTTTATAATTGAGATATGAAATCAAATAGGTTAATAAAGGAATTTATAAAAAAAAAAAGTTTTTATAAATAAATAGAAACGGAATTTATAAACGTTGTTTTATAAATCCGCAAATGACTTATTTTGATAAGTTAATTGTTATAACTTAGAGATAGAGTTATATTCACATTTTGAACAGGTGAATAATCCTTTAAGTTAAAGTGAATAGAAATGATGAAATTTGTTAAAGAAGTTTATTCACGTTTTTGAACAGTGAATAATACGTTAAAGAAAATGTTTTAGAATGTGATATTTTAAACAGAATTAAAACGATCTAACGATGTTTTAAAGGTGTTGAGATTCGAAACCATAGATTTCAACATTTATTGTTGAAATAGATGTTTCGAGAAATGAAAGGAGATGATGGACTATAACACTGTTGTTATAGTAAATGATTTCCGAAAGGAAATGTTTTTGATTAGTATTGGGATTTATATATCTATTTTAATTCCGAATCCCTATACTAGTGATTTTGGGTTGTCGTAACGATGTTTTACGTAACATTCGTTTTGGCCCAAGTAAATATGTTTAAGTGAATGATTTCCTTAAATAATGAATTTTATACTTAATTCGATTTAAGTATATTGAATATTTTCTAAGTGTTGAAAATAAAAGAGATTTGTGAATTACTTATGAATAAATAAGTATGGAAATGTTTTCCAATGTGAAGTGAATATAGAGAATTTATCTTTTTGAAGATAAATTGAAAATGAATAATTGAAATCGTATATGCATGAATATTTTGAAATATAAATTCATTATGGAATTTATATGTGAAAGTGAAATTTGTTTGAAAATAAATATTGATTTATTTTTGAAGTGTTGAAATAAGATATCTTATAAAGATATTTTGGAAAATAAATAATTTGGAAAATTATTTGGAATCTGGTGATGTATGCATATCAATTGATAGTTCAATAACTGACTATCAGTATTTCCCTTTGAATGGGTATTTGATGTGAATTGTTTGAATTTGAATGCACACTTATTTTTGAATAAGCGCTCACTATTCGGGTTAACCGGGAAAGGACCATGGGGTCGTATAACCCATTCCGAATATGTGATACGTCGTTATGAATTGCATTTGAAGATCGGTGTTGAAGACCGAGTATTTGTGAAAGCGATAGGATGACCTATCGATTGTCTCTGCACTGGGTAGCTCCTGGTATTGAGATCTCCTAAGTGATGGGAAATTCGATCGGGATTGTGAATACCCGTATTGCAAGGGCTTCGTAAGAAGTGCCTTCGGTTTTGTTCGAGCCCGGAACAGACTTGTATGGATTGTATGCCTGACATTACAATTTGAGATATAAAGCCGATTTCTTTCAAATATATTTCTGTTGGTGGCGGAGAATTTATTCTTTGCTTAACACCCTTCTTTGAGACGTACGAGCTCAAAGGTTATATAGTTGAAGTTATCAGCGATATATTCCCAATTTGGTAATGTGACATGCTGAGTGATGCTGAAATGATCATTGTGTTGATTATTTGTGATAGGATCGTTTATTTGATCGTCTATCCTTGTGATCATTGTGTTGATCATTTGTTGACCCAAAGCATGGCTTTTGTATAAAGTATGTTTTTGTGGACGTGACTTCGTCGAGCCTCACACCCCGTGAATGGTCAAAACAGGAAAGATGCGGCAAGGTTATGAGGGGTAGCACCCTTTAGGATGTGTCCATTTCCTTCTGGAAAAGGGTGGTATCATGGTATGGAGCCCAGATACTTACTCATGTTGAAAACACTTTATGATTGTGTGAATTGATTACGAGCGCTCGGTGAAAAGGTCCCAAAGGACCGGGGGATGACATATTCGGTCAGTTGTTGCTCAGTTAGGAGTAACCCGGCCTTGTGTTGGTAGAGATCCGGTTTGGTTCTCGGGGATGTCCATCCAGAGGCATTCTCAGTGGCAATGGGAAGTTCCTTGGCCTGACCATTTGTTGGAAATCCAATTCCCAATACGAAACTTGTACGGTTTTAGTTGTATAACCTGCTATGGAATGTGGCGGTAACATGCTATTGAACATAGTTAGCTATAGTAGGCATACGATAATGGTCGTATGTTGGCTAAGATTTATATCTTTATTTTCGAAATGATTTTCCTCTACACTATGCACTAATAATAATATCAAATGTTATTTTAAATGCGTATCAAGCATCTTTGACTATCATAAGGAGAAATCTCCTCCGATTCTGCGTTTGCATTGTGTGTGTGTGCGGGAGGCCTTATGGTAGTCTCATTTTTAAAAGCATTGCGAATTGATTAAAAATATTCCTCTATTTTGATTTTAAAGTTAAATAAACTGTTTTGAGTTCTCACACCAGTCACATGACTGACTTGGAGTTTATTGTTTTCCTTCCTAAACTCTGGGTGCCCACCAATTTCCACACGGGCAGTTAAGAGTTAGGTTTATCAGGATATTCTGGATATTCTGGAGTTGCTGGAGGCAAGCTGGATGGCATGGCGTATTACTAGTTTATATAGTATTTCTTTTTCCGCTGCACTGTTTGTTGTTGTATGATGTTGTATACTCTGATGATATGATATGATGTAATGTAATGAAATGTAATGTAATAACTGATATGGTTCTTTGTTTAAAGATTATTCATTTATTATTATATGTTGTTCCGCTGCGAATTGTGAGATTCTGATGTTGTTTCTGTTCTGTCCGCCCTATTTTCTTCTGTTTTTCCTTTTCCTCTCTTCTCTTTTCTTTCTATTTTAAAATTTTCTACCGTCTATTCTGTTTTCTATTCTCTCAAATTTCTATTTTCTATTTCCTTCTTTCCTATCTTCTTTCTTCTTTTCTTTTTCTTAAAAACCCTCAGTGTTCGGTTTTCCGTCGTTCGATTTCTCGGCAGTCGATAAAGTGAGTGTCGATGTCGGATTTTCGGAAGACGAAGAATCGTGTCCTGACATTTATTTTAATTTATTTAATAAATATTAAAAATAGCCATTTTGGGCACGGACTCGGATTTCGACGAAACCAGTTTCATCGGATCCGTAATGGTGAATTATAATAATGTTTCAAGTTTCGTTGCGATCGGACTTGTCGTTTGATCGTACGGACTCGAAACGCCTTGAAATTTACGCATTTTGAAATCAATTTGAAATTTTTGTTTTTTTTTAGCATAACTTCTTCATACGATCGAATTTGGTCGCGAAACTTTTTCCATCGCGTTCAGAATATTTTAAAACACCTATTTGGATATATAGTTTTAATAAATTTGGCTCCGGAGGCATAGCGGGCTTTTTGGACCATGATTTGTCACGCACGTTCGCGTATCCAGTCTAGCTACCCTACCTCTAGCCTATCTATAAATATACAGCTAAAAACCCTAGTCTCTATTCTTTTGCTGTAAGTTCATTTCTTCACTCCTTTCTCTTCCCCAAATGTATACATCTCAGATCCAATTCCAGATCCATCCACAGTTCAAAATCAAAAGTCAAAACTCAAAAATTTCAGAAAATTCCAGAAAAAATATATGTTGAAGTATTCGATACGCGTAATCTACTGGTGAAATTCGTTTTTCAATTGGAGCTGTCGTTCATCCAGAATAAATTCAAACAGCCCCAAAACCGTTCATCATCGTCGCACAAAAAGTTGTCGGATCGGGAAAACATTTCTGGGTTTTGGAGAGGGAACCGAGGGGATCGCATCTATGTGGTTTGTTTCGAGTTTCAACGGTTGGATCGGCGGGAATTTTCGATTAGGGTTGATGAAGTATGGGTTCGGCTCTTGGATCTGGGGGGGCGCGTTCCTTGCTGAGTGCGTAACCTGTAGGGTGAGAAATTAGTAATGGTGACGTGGCAGTGGCAGGTTGAATTATGTTCCATTTTTCCTTTTTATTTTATAATGTATTCAATCGCAATTTTGGTTATAACTTTTGCATACGATATCCGTTTTACGAACGGTTTTCTTTGTTAGGATCGTATTAAAATTCCGGACTTGATGACGCTGGTTTGGACGAATTCTGAGACGGGCGAATTTTTGAGTTTAAATTGAATTTAAATTCGATTTAAATTCAAAAGGTGAGTGTTTTAACCCACTCACAACTACTAGAAGCTTTTATGTTTGTTAAATAAATTTTAGAAATGAATAGAAATTTATTTATGAGCTTTTGGCATGTTATTTCATTCATATCTGTAGAATTGCATTTTATTGAATTTGACTGTTAATTAATTGTTTTATTGCGTGTTAATTGGCTGTTAGAAATTATTGTTTGCATATGAACTGCTAGTTAACAGTTATGTCAATTATCACTGAATATAAATTGTTAGATTAATAGTTGATAAATATAATTTGAAATAAAACTGCCAATTATTACCTGTTGTATATTACCAAACATATATTGTTGTTGATTGATATTGCTTGATGTTTGTGATTGGATGATGGATGTGTTATTGAATGGATGTTTTATTTGATATCATTAAACTGCAAGTTAGTATGCATTTTTTTTATTTCATTCGGGATTGCGGTTTGAAATGATATACAACCGCAGTTTTATTTTTAAATTGCGGATTGAAATGATAAATATCCGTATCACTTGACCATAGGATAGAAAACTATATACAGGCACCGCGGTCTATATATATAACTATTTTAAATGTAATTTCTATGGTTTGGATGGAATACGGTTTATAAAAATCTTAAATTTTATATTGTATAATTATTTTATTCCATATTTATATAACTATGAAGTTGAAATTTTGAAATTAAAAGGTGAATAAATTTCTTTATTAAAAATGGAAGAAAATTAAGAAAATGGAGTTGATGATTTGTATCCTATGTTTAAATATTAAGTTGGAAATTTTAAAGATATGATATTTATAATTGGATTTTTCCCAAAATATTTTGAAATGAATATTCTAGTAAAATTTGAATTTGGAAATATATATATATTTTACTAGAAATTGAAGTCTTATTAATTATGGATTCTATGTGAAAATTCAAGGCTAATTAATAGAACATTTGATTCGAAAGAATAAAATCCAACTTTAGTTGAAATATTTATACTCAAAATGGATATACGTATATATATGAATTTATTGGAATGGTTTTGGAACTTGAAGCGATATTAAATTTTGGTTTTAACTTTAAATAAAGAAATGTATTGTAAAGTCACGAGAAATATTTCTTTTCAAAGTAACATTTAAGTTAAACCACTTATTTTATATACTGTTGAATATCCAAACCGTTTAGTTTGAAAGTAATGGTTTTAAAAACTATGGATTTCAAAGTATTATGTTGAAAGTTAATATTCAAATATTTGGTTACAAGGAATTATAAATTTTAAAAGTGGCATAATTTTTGGAAAAGATTTATATTTAGGAAATGATATCATTGATTTGGGTTTTATAAAAATAATATCAAAATGAATCTTTTTGGGTTTTAAAGAAGAAATGATATCGTAATATTATGGCTTTGAAATGGATTTTATTTTGGTTTTAAAAGTATAAACTATTTTAAATGACCGCGGTGTTATAATAACGATGGGTTGGCAAAGAGACCGGGATCGGATATCTGACATACTCTCTGTCGATACCGAAAACCACTTTGACTAACCGTGTACGCGGTGGAGATTCCAGAATGAAGTAGGTGGTGGCGACGTTTCCTGTAAGGTAAATACGTGGACCCGACTCCCGTGAGTTGGCATAAGGTGGCTAAAACAGGAGCGATTCTCAGGCCAATGAGGTCATTCCTCTGATCGGACGCTCCTCTTCGATATTATACTTTGACTTGGATTTGATTCAGTGGCCACTTCTATATTTTGATTTTGGGGAGTTAGTCCGAGGTGGGCGGTAACTGCGGCTACGCGTTTCCACCAGCCTGGATAGCAATTGGTATATCTACCCTGGCATTGCCTAGTTGTGCCGTGTCACCTACCATACCGAGCCTTTACTACGAGTTTCTATTTGTGTCGTACCTATGGAGTATCCTCTGGTAGCTTCCCGATCAGGAGGTATTACGGTACTGTATAGACTATTGGCATTTTACGTGTTAAGGGGAATACTGGGTCACTCCTTAATGCTATTTAAAAGTAAGTTTATTTTACAATTAGACACTATTATAATAGCGCAATATACTACATAGTAAATAGTTTAATGGATCCTTAGGAGATGTAAATCCTGAGCATCTCTTGAGTTACTGTACTCATATTTATTTTTGTTTATTTAACTCACATAAGATTTTCTAGTCTGACTCGAGTGTTTTGTCTTTTCAAATTCGCTCGGGTCAGTCCGAGCGTTTCAGGATAGCAGATTTTAGCTTTGGAGGACGAAGACGAAGAATCAGTATTATTTTATATATAGTATTTCACCACACTCTTTCTATTCCGCTGCATTGCTTGTATTGGTATGTGTAACTCTGATATTTATTGTAAAAGAAGAATCAAGCTTTTGTAAACTGTTTATGAACTGTATATTTGTTATTATATTTTATCCTTCCGCTGTGAGATTCTATTTTGTTTTATTTCTTCTCTGTTTTTCTTATTTACAACATAACAAATCCGCCCTTCCGTATGGTTTGAATCGGCATGTGTGTCGGTTTAAAGTGTGCGAAAAGGCGGGATGTTACATTATCTAGTAAGGTGTAGGCCGATCTTATGTTGGCAAGGGATTCTCATGAGGTCCTCGGTACATTTTCTAGATGTGAACCGTGATAGGTGGTACCCAGTGCCTTGTCATAGTATTGAATCCATTCTCCAATATGTGCCTTTACGGCTTTGATTGTCAAGTGTAGTATGCTAGAATTTAATAATGGTAATAATTTTGGATATTGTCGTACACTTATTGTAACAACCCGCATATTTATCGATTTTATACTTAAATAATTTATTTAAATATTTCATCGTTAGTCGGATTTTAGTCCGAAAATCTACTTTTTGCATACGGTCGAATTAGGACTCGGGACCACTCCCATTGAGTTTAAAATGCCGTTTGCGGCCTTTTTGAGTATAAGCTTCGATATGTTTGGAGAAAGTTGATTTTTGGTACTTTTCACTTTGGGTTTGAGTTTGGGTTCAGGCATTAGCCATCTAATACTTAAAAACTGAACCCCTCCTCCCTATTCTCCCTCACTTCTTTCTCTTTTCAATTTTTATAGCATTAATGGTGGGAGAGATTGGAAATTAAAACTCCAAAACCCTAGTTCCTTTTGCAACTTCAAATTCCTAGCTCCAAACTCAAGAAGAACCCATTGGTAAGCTTCTCTTCTTCTTCCCCAACTTATTCCCTTACCAATTTCAGAAATTCCTAAACCTAATTTTTGGAATGTTCTTGTTTTTGAGCTTAGATTCAAGCTCAATTGGGTTGTGTTGAAGAGAGGTTGATTCTCCATTTGCTTTCAAGCTTCTTCTTGTTTGATTTTGTGAAAAGGTGAGATTTTTAATCTCACATCTATGCTTATAATTCTCTTCTATTGTTAGGTATGAATTCCTAACACTTATTCTTGTGCATTTGATTTTAATTTGGATTGCTTTTGTGAATATTCCAATTTTTAGTGTTTTGAGTTCAATCCTTTAAAAATCATAACTTTGAGGTTCAAACGTGTGTTTTTTGGTGATGCATCGAGGAGCCAATAGGGCCGGGTAGCCGTTACGCATAATTCCCTAGCGTCCGTGCTCGCTCGGTTGCGAATTGGTGGAGGTTGCATATCAATTTATGGGCATCATTGTGCAGAGCATCAGGTTCGGCCGACCGACCCCCCTGATCCGGTCGACCGACTTGTTAGTTAAAATTTGCCTCTGTTTTTGGTTCGGCCGACCGACCCCCTGGTTCGGTCGACCGACCTGGTGCCCGAGAAGTTTCCTACCTCTGGTTCGGTCGACCGACTCAGGGAGTCCGGTCGACCGATCTGCTTCTATTTGCCAGATTAGCCTATTTTGCTAATTCGTTTGAATATCCAACTTTAATCGATTCGTGTTGTCTCCCTTTTGTTGTTGTCATTTATTATCGACTTTGATGACCTTTTCTTTGGGAATTTTAGATATATCCACTCTGATGGATTTTGTATCGATTTCTTTGGATTTTATTCACGTTTTTGAATGTGAATCTTAGTGATTGATTGTTCCTACAATCTTCTTTGTGATTTGTCACGTTAAAAATACAAAGGTTTTCTATACTAGTAGTAAATATCAAAACTCTTTCCTCAAACGATTTCAATACTATTTTAATACCAAATTCGTTTATAAAACCGTTTTCCAATCTATTAGTATATACAAACCTTTACCTCACTCGTATGAGAAATCTAATTAAACGACTTAGTAAAACAAGTGGTATGAAACGCTTGCATTCACTTTGTCGGTTAATTCTTGGACTTGTTCGATTGAATCTCTTGTGACAATTTTATAGTGGAGATCTACAGTTTGTTCGTAAATATTTAAGTTAAGCAAGTGGTTATGGGACATGTAGCTAAACTCATATATTTACTAGCTTAGTGTAATTGACACTTCTCGATGATCATGACGATCATCTTTGTGATTTAGACTAGCAATGTGCGATGTCTCTTTGTCTGCGAGGGAGACTAAACCCCGTTTCGTGGAGTTTCGACTCAATTTGGTGGGGTAGCAACCCATGGTCTTCGGGCCGTTTGTGGAGCTTCGGCTCAATTTGTGATGGTTAGCAACCATGGAATTAGCGTTCCGTTTGTGATACACGTGTTGGTGGGCTTTATGCTCCCGTTTGTGATAGGCCTCCCCCCCTTTGTGATTTCTGGATTTCTTGAGATGATTTCTAGAATTTGTGTTTCACCAATTTTCGTGATTTCCATTGATAAGTTTTATCAATATTTGTGCATTGGTGAATTTGTGTGTCATTGACTTTTGTGATTGACATTGATAATATTGTCAATATTTGTGCATTGGTGAATTTGTGTGTCATTGACTTTTGTGATTGACATTGATATTATTGTCAATATTTACGCATTGGTGAATTTGTGTGTCATTGACTTTTGTGATTGACATTAATATAATCGTCAATATTTATAGTTTGATGAACGAAATAAGGATTATGGCATTTCTTTGATTCTTGTGTAGATTTGGTGATATTGATTAATCTCTCGTTGATTTTCAGTTACTTATATATATCACAGCTTGGAATTGTGATTATTATGTGTTTAGTCATATCTCTTATTCTATATCGTTTCATCTGATATCTATAGTTAGACTGATCCGTTTATTATTTTCTTATTAAATAATACTCGGGTCAGACCGAGATGCTACAGGTGCTTCTGCTTGACTTCTCTCTTGGGATTGTTTTCTCTGACTTTTGGTTAACTACTTAGATTAGTAGTTTTTGTTGTATACATTTGAGATATAGACTCCATAATGTATACTTATTCTTTTGTGTAGTTCATGTAACTATTCTTTTGTGATATTGTGGATCTTTTTAGACCACTACTCTGATGTACACTTCCTAGTGTAATATTCATATCTATTTCCGCCTTTGTGATATGAATTGTCTGTGACTGATTTATGTTATGTTTATTTCTGTATTTGTTTTCGAAGATATTATAGCCACTGGGTAGTAGCTTTGAGTTTGTGTCGGTATGTCGGATTTCCTCTTGATAAAGTATTGCATGTTATACTATCTGACATATCGATGCTCGCACAAAGCAATTACACGGATGGTCGCTCCTCAACAGCCTTATTCTCCGTGCTAGTTGACAGCATTCACCGTAATGTTCTTGGCTAGCGTGGGTATAGAGGTGGGGCGTCACATTTATTTTATATTTTTAGAAATTATTATAATATTACTAGATTTTCTATAAAAAGTGTTTTGGATGTTGTAAGGTAAAAACCCATTCGTGTTTATGTATGACGTGGTCTTACGAGATGCTTTTGATTTTAAAAGGGTTTTAAACATAACAATTTAGTTGTTTGAGTTTACTCAAACCAAACCCATGACTGAGCCAGAGTTTTATTTTCTTTCCCTAAAACTCTTGGGTGCTCCAATTTTTATGGGCAGCCAAGTAGTTTTGGTTTCCAATGGATGCATTTTGGAGGAGCTTCGACAATGAGGCATCATCGATAGCTAGTTATTATTTTGTTTCCACTGTATTATATGTATTTTATATCAATTAGGTAGGGACAGGTTGCTATAACTATCAATAGGCAGAATTAATTTAATATGACATTGATGTATCATTTTTGAAATAGCTTTGTAAAGTGTAATGTTGATTAATATATGTTATTCCTTTGCATTGTGAGATTTTGTAATTGTTTTTGTTTCTTTTTATCTTCTATCTCCTTTCTTTCCCCTAAGAATCTGTCTTTCCAGTACTTAGTTGTTCGGCACGTGAATACAGTGGATGTATTGGTGTCAACTTCTAGGGTACAAAAAGGCGGGTTGTTCCACGTTGTATCAGAATGCAAGGTTAAGTGAGAACCTTGGACCTGGTGAGGTAAACTCATTTGAGATCAAGTAAGTGAGACCCTATAATAAGTATCACTGTATTATATATAAGTGCCCATATTTTTAGTGACATAAAATATTTTATATTGTATTGATTTATCTATTGAGTGTCTTAAGAAATTAGGTCGAGCGTAGGATGCCACGATGTCGATAAGAGTTCCTAAACACTTGAATATGGCATGCTGACACATTATTGTTTTGAAATTGGGTAATTGAAATAATTTTACCAATAAATATATTTTATATATGAAGAATGATTTCAAAAATAACATAGTATTTTGAGGTATTTTTGTTAGGAGATAATAATATCATATTATTATTAATTAAGATTTTGTTAGTCATGCTTGTCAAGTTGAGCCTTGGTTATCGCTATGTGTGTAGTTAGCTTCCTTTATTAGGATTTAGGTTGGGTAAGTAGAAATAGACAAAACATTGAAGCAAACACCTTGTGAATTAAGTTTCACAATTTAGCTATAAGTCATTCGATTGATAATGCGGGGTTAAATTTGACTTAATAAAAGATGTTATTGAAAGCTAAAATATTTAAAATAAATATTTGGAAAATATTTTATAAAAGTTGATTTAAAAAAATGGATTTATAGGAATGTGTCTTGGATTCAATAGAATCTAAGTTGAAAACTTAAATCCTGAGGCTTTTGGAAAATATTTCAATGTTTTGAAAGATAATATTAGTATTATTTGAAAGCATTTTGGTTCAAGAATAAAATTTCGAGAGTGAAAATGTTAAGTGAGAAATGTTTTCTTTGGAATGAGTCTTATTGTTTTGTGATGATCTGAATAATCTTCTAAATGATGATCTGATGTTTGCCTAGGTGAATGCACTTTGTAAATTATTCTCTTTATCATTGTACAATTGAAACAAGTTCAAGCCCCGAACGAATCCAAAGCGAGTTGGTGACAAATATTTTGTTGGAAAAATGAAAAGTATTGTTTTAAAAATTGGCTTGTGAAATTAAAGTAATATTTTTTGGTTAACTAGTTCGAGTGGCTCAGAAATAACTTAAAATTGGAAAAGAGATGAGTCTGGATGGTAAACACTTATCTTGAGTATTACCTTCTTTGTAAACCAATGTATGTTACTGTTTCGTAGTACTCAGTTCCTTAGTATCATTTGGATTTACTTGAGCTATATATATATATATATATGTATGTATATATATATATATGTATGTATGTATGTATATAAATTTTCTGTGATTAATATATATAAAAGTTTCATTTCAAATTGTTTTTGAAATAAGATCGGGTATTTGGCTCTTGAGTTTTCTTAGGAAAATAAATGTAAAATGGAATAGTTGAATCAAATAGGGGTACATACTCTTTGGATGTAGTGGAGTAGTATCCAAGTTGAACCTAAGTTTATTTTATGAAATGCTTTCATAAATAACTTAGTGGAAATAGAGTTGGTATTAGTGAGAACCATTTAAATAAGTGCATAGGTCAAGTGTAGATCATTTCTCCTTCCATATAGTTTTGATATACGATTCGAGTACATGACTTTGAGGTGATTCACACCATTCTAAATAAGGATCTATTACTCGATTTTTGACGATGAACACTGCATGAGGGTTTTGATATGGGACAAATGTTTTCTATGATAGTTATAGCTAAGTATGGGAAACAGAGGTGCAAAATCAAGGAGCCTGATCAGAGTCCGCGCTAGAAAATGGACCGAGCGATACTAGTTCAGAAGTGAAGTTATATATTCGAGTAGCGATCGAACCAGGGTTTGTATTTGAGTGGTCTATGTGTATCATACGAATTGATGTATAGTGCAAAGCGTTTTCTGGGTTAGGTTGAGGTGTAATTTCGAGGACGAAATTCTTTTAAGTAAGGGAGAAAGTAACGACTCAAAATTTAACTACTTGAATTTGCGAATGTTTATTAACTTTTAGATATTTAAATAATAGGTATTATAATGAAAATAAAACTCTTTTAAATAATAACTAATTAAGGTGAAATCATTTTCAAAATTTGTTTACAAAAATATTTAGTTCGATGAAAAACAGAAAATGTAACCAAAAACTGTTTTCAGAATTTTTGACGTTTCATCTTATAAAAGTTGTTTGAAATGTTGTGAGCCTTATTTATATTTGAAACAACATTTAAATGGTTAAGAATATGAATTAGTTAGCATATATTGGTATATACATAGGTATACGTACCTAAGTATATACATCTATATATTAAAAGATGCCTTATGGGATATGATTTGACACTTTGGCGATTTGAGTACAAAACGTGTTTAATGTTTTTTACGACACGTTGAAGGGGGGACAAGGTAGAGGCTGAAATGGCATGTGTGGTGGAGGGTGTAACAACCCTAAATTTTTGAATATAAGTTTAAATTTGACTTTATTTCATTTTGAAATTATTTTAAATTTGTTTTATTTGTAAGATTTCATTTCTAAATATTTTTAAAGTGATAATAAAAATTTTCCAAAATTTATTGCATTTATTTCCTATTTTTAAAGGCTGGATTGTATTTTTCTGTTGTTTTCTCCATTTAAATTATATTTAATTAAAATTTATTTATTTATTTTTGTGAAGCATTTTTATTTTATGTTCTTATATTTATTTATAAATATTTTTCATGTACATATAAATTTTCCAAAGTTTATTCTATTTATTTTCTTAATGTAATCATATATAATTAACATTTATTTATTTATATTTTGTTTATTTGTTATATTTTCATATTTTAAATTAATTTATATATATTTCAGTTAGTCTAAAATTATAAAAGAAATAGGAGAAATTTGAAAGGTTTTGTGACTTTTTATTTCTTAAGGCTCTTTGCATTCTCACTTTTTCAACTTCAACCATCACTTTCCATTCAATTGGCTGCCTTAACTCTTACCTTCAGCCGACCTATCTCATTTTAATTTTCACGTAAACATTATTTTCTTCTCAACTCTGAAAAAAAGCCGGCCTTTCCTTTGAAAAGAATTTGGAAATTAATCTTTGGCTCTCCCGCTCGAATCTTTGTCGTGCTTTAGTGCCTCTGAAGATTGTTGTTTGTGTGTTTCAGTTGTCATCTCCAACTATACCACCTGGGTATTTACAACTTGCTTTGTATTTCTTTTCTGGAGCTATGAATCGCTGGAGATTCTGCTTGTCTAGTTATCTATTCCATTTCAGTTTCTATTATTCTATTTCAGCTCTGATATTTATAAACTTCTATGTATTTGAGATTTCTATTGTATATGTTTTTTTTTTCCAGAATGATATTATGTATTACGTTTTGAGAGTATGTTATAGTAGCTTCATGAACTACTATGGTATTTTAATTTCCGCTGCGAGTTATTTTGATATTTCTGTGTTTATAATTCTGTGATTGTGTTTCATTTGCTCCAAATTTATTTACAACGCGTTATTTTGAGCAATTCAAGTCCGACATGTGTGGATGCGAGTGGCTGAAAATATCGGGTTGTTACAGTTGGTATCAGAGCCTTGGTTTTTAGGAAAACCATAGCCTATGGAGCAAAAACTCATTAGAGATAGGGTAGAAATACCCTAGAATGAGTGAAATCAATCTCAGAATTATTTCCTTGTGAGAGAACATATTTTCAAAGTATAAAATGATTTCCAAATGATTTTATAGGATTTTTAAAGATTATTTTGGTATAAAAAATTTCTTATTTTGGAATCAAGATTTTCTAAATTCATTCCTTCGGTATCCACCTGGTTAGAAATATCTTGGTTAGGATTCTTATCGGTTAGGATTCCTTGAACTTTGGAACGCTCCCACTTGTTCGGAAATCCGGTCTTGTCTTCCCTATTTTATCCATTTTGATTTGGCGCATTCCATAACTCCACTTTGGAATGACCTCTCTCAAGATCGGTGATTCCGCCAATCTTTGAATGATTTGTAAAGGTGTGAAACTTCTTTACAATTGCCATTGATTCACCGGAGATTTTCATATCCTCGGTTAACGATGCTATCAATCTCCTGCTCTACATGGATTCTATCTCTGGCGATCGAATATCGATTTGCCTTTTATTTCCGCATTGATTATATTCCTAAATTCACGGTCGACGGGTTAAGGTCGCCCACGATTTATATAGGCTTATCCATATTCTATTTGGTAATAAAAGTATCTCATCTTCATTCGAGCTTACCTTCGAACCAAAATTCTATTTGATTAAGGTTTTTCAAAAATTAAATATCTATTTGTTGGAAATTCATCATTGAATCCCTTGAAAATTTGTGTTTGGTTGTATTTTGGAATTGTGCATAGATATCAAAATTATTATTTTAATAAGGATGGCCCTATTTTATATATATAAGTGAAATGTTTTTTCAATAAGGATTTTTATATCTTTTGAAAAAGGAAATTTGAAACTTTGAAAGGATTTGAATTTTGAAAATTTATAAGAATTTGACCTATATAAAATGATTTATAACTGAAGGGTTTTGAATGTGAATTTCGAGGAATCGAACTCCGGTGTTTTGGAATCGGTTTTAAGATTTTGGAAAATATGTAATAATAATATTATTTAAAAATATGACTCTGAATAAAAATGTTTCAAATGTATCTGAACTAATCCCAATGATTTCGAAGTGATTTCAAAGAAGTTTCAAGAAAATAAAAAGTCCAGAATCCACTTATGTCGCTGGGAAATAATTTCGATGATGAATGCATGCATCATCAACATTGATTTTCGAGTTTCTAAGGCGGGGATAGGCCACTCTAGTAGCTTTGCCATGCGAGTGATTTTGGGAAATCAAATTTTTGATTTCATATTTCGAAGTATGGTTTGATGTTCGAAAAATATATGTATATATATATATATATTTGAAATGATATAAAGTAAGCCAGTGTTCCGTCCTCGAGATTCCGTTATTTTTTGGTATAACCCAATCTTTTGAAATTGGTTTACTGATTTGTTGGTGATTTCCAACTCTTAGATTGAAAGTACGATTTCTTCGACTATTTTGAAGGATCGAGCACATCCAAATCAAGGTTAACTTTTCAAGGTTAAGAAATTTTGAAAGGTATAAGGTATTTGATAAAGAATATAAGTTTAGTTTGGAATGATTAAAGTATAAAGTAATTTGATTCATATAACTCTGAAACTGTTTGTTGAGTGAAATATATAGGACTATTTTGAATTATACTGGCATGAAATGTTTTGAATAAAGTATATATATATATAGAATAAAAATATTTCCAATGCTAAATTGGATTTTTCGTACAGAAATAAATAGTTTAAAGGTTTTAAAAAGAGATGGTTTTAAACTTAGTAGCCATTTTAGATATTTTTATGATTGAAATGGTTTAGAAATGATTTAATCTTTTATTTTGATAAAGAATGTGAATTTGAAATGATAATTGATTTTGATAATGAATATTTGAAGTTTATATTAGTATGAAAGGATATTTGGTTTACTTGTAATTTGAGTTTATTTAAAAATGATGGATTCATGAAATGAATATTTCAGAACTAAGTAATAATGTAGTAAAATTTAGGAGATATTAAATTAAAAAATTTAGTTTTGGAATATGGTATATTTAAGCTTTGAAATATATTAAAGATTTAATAGTCTATTTTATGGATCAAATCTTTATTTGAAATTTGATAACATATGAAATGGTTTTGTTGAAAAACTAAATTGAATTGAAACTGATGGTTTGAATTGAAGTAAAATTGGAAATTTTAGGTTTAGGTTTAATTGAATAAATTCATAAAATGTAAATAATTAAAGGAATGTTTTATGATTTCAAATGTATGATTTCGAAATTTTATGATTTTCAAAGTGTAATGATTTCAAGTATTTTGGTTTAGAAAGATTATAACTTTGGAAGTATTATGATTTTTGAAAGTGAATATATGTTTGAAATGGAAATGAATTTGTTTGACCTAAATTTTTTTGATTTGGGAATTTGGATTATTTTCTAAATCTACTATTTTATGAAACTTTGTAACTGAATATATGAAATTAGGAAGAAATGATTTGGCAAAACCATATATGATTATGAAACTGAACTGATATTGAAAAGTAATTGAAATTGAGAACCTTGTTTTACTAAATACTGTGATTTGGGAGTTATCTAACTTATATAAAATGGATTTGTATGGGTATAAAATTGATTTGTATAAGTATGAAATTGATTTGAAATTTGTTGATTTGGAAAAGGTACACAATTTGTAAAGAGAAATCTTATATACTCGAAGTCTATATTAGTATGATTTGATATACTATTAATTTTGGAAAGTATTTGATTTGAAAATGGAACCTTATATATAATGGACTTTATATAAGTATGTTATTTGAAAGCGATTTTGAAAGGTACTATATGATACATATTTTCGAAGTAAAGATATGGAAAGTGCCTTCTGCTTGATATCCGCTTTGTGGCCACACTGTGGATTCATTCTATCGATATTATTCTCTCTCTGATTTGGGTTTTCCGGATATGATACTCGAGTGTCCATCGAATTCCACGGCGATCTCCGTGGTCTTACGAGCGCGACTGCATAGCGTAATTCACAGGGGCTACGAGAGCCTACTGGCACGGATGTTTCTTGAGGGATCCAGACGTAACTATTGTGTATCCATGATCTATTGGATCGCTTGGTAGCGTAATCTGCAGGGGTTGTGAAAGCCTAAGGGTGCGGATGTTTCCTGGGGGATCCAGGCGTAACCATTGTGTATCTGTGGTACTACCAGTCTTCATGGCGTAATCGCAGGGCTGCGGTAGTCGGCCCACGAGTACGGATGTTTCCTGGGGGATCCAGGCGTAACCATTGTGTATCCACGATCGATGATCGACATGTTTCGGTTTGGTTTTTTTGTTTGGATTGTACTTTCAATATCTATTTTTCATGTTTTCCAGTATTTTCATTGGGTGTTGAAATAAGTCTACTAAGTACCTGGAGAATTCTAGCTTTGTGCCTGATCAATGCATGGCCAGAGTCTGCAGGAACGAAAGTAAATTTGTTAAGACATCGAGTTATAAAATTATTTTGGTAAAGTATTATATAAAGGATATTAGTCATGATTTAAATTGTTTTAAATATTGTTTACTTTGAACTATTTAAATTGAATCAAATGACTATTCATCATATTATAAAATGTTTAAAATGTTAAATATAAAATATAAAATTTTAAATTGAAATTTAGATGGTTTTAAAATAATAGTTCATCCTTGTCTTTCAATTTATTTCCCCTTCTAGCTATTCCTGTCTTCTTCTTACTTTTCGAGGGTCCTTTTTGCATTTGTGGAAAGAATTGGTTCTTTGGCTTATCGACTGGATTTGCCGAGAAGCTGTCTGGAGTGCATGATGTATTCCATGTCTCACATCTCCTCTAGTATCTTCTTGACCCATCTCAGCCTTCTGCTTTTTCTAGTTGGATATTTAGCCTAATCTGACTGTCGAGAGGGAGCCACTTCGTATTATCGACAGAGGTACGAAGCAGCTAAGAAGGAAATCTGTTGATCTGGTCAAAGTACTGTGAAGTACAGATGATTGGGATTGTACCTGGGAAACGGAGGAGAGCATTCGTGCTTCGAATCCGGAATTGTTCATTTTAGGTACTATGTTGTTTTTTCTATCTTGTTTCCCGTTATTTTTCCTTTTCGTTCTTTTCGAGGATGAAAAGATTTGAGTGGGGGGAGAGTGTAACAACTCTAGATTTTTGAATATAAATTTAAATTTGACTTTATGTCATTTTGAAATTATTTTAAAAAACATTATTCGTAAGATTTCATTTCTATATATTTTTAAAGTGATAATCAAAATTTTCCAAAATTTATTGCATTTATTTCCTATTTTTAAAGGCTAGTTTCTATTTTTCTACTGTTTTCTCCATTTAAATTATATTTAATTAAAATTTATTTATTTATTTTTGTGAATGCATTTTTATTTTATGTTCTTATCTTTATTTATAAATATTTTTCATGTACATACAAATTTTCCAAAGTTTATTCTATTTATTTTCAAATTTTCTAGACCAGTTTTCATTTTCTATGCTATTTTCTTAATTTAATTATATATAATTAATATTTATTTATATTTTGTTTATTTGTTATATTTTCATATTATAACTGAATTTATATATATATATATATATATATATTTCAGTTAGTTTAAAATTATAAAAGAAATAGGAGAAATTTGAAAGGTTTTGTGACTTTTTATTTCTTAAGGCTCTTTGTATTCTCACCTTTTCAACTCCAACCATCACTTTCCATTCAATTGGCTGCCTTAACTCTTACCTTCAGCCGACCTATCTCATTTTCTTTTTCACGTAAACATTATTTTATTCTCAACTCTAGAAAAAAAGTCGGCCTCTCCTTTGAAAAGAATTTGGAAATTAATCTTTTGCTCTCCTGCTCGAATCTTTGTCGTGCTTTAGTGCCTTTGAAGATCGTTGTTTGTATGTTTCAGTTGTCATCTCCAGCTATACCAACTGAGTATTTATAGCTTAGATTTGGATTTCTTTTCTGGATCTAGGAATCGCTGGAGATTCTGCTTGTCTAGTTATCTATTCCCTGACAGTTTCAGTTGTTCTATTTCAGCTCTCGTATTTATAAACATCTATGTATTTGAGATTTCTACTGTATATGGTTTTTTTTCCAGAATGATATTATGTATTATGTTTTGAGAGTTTGTTATAGTATCTTCATGAACTACTATGGTATTTTAATTTCCGCTGCGAGTTATTCTGAAATTTCTGTGTCTGTGATTCTGTGATTGTATGTCATTTGTTCCAAATTTATTTACAATGCGGTATTTTGAGCAATTCAAGTCCGACATGTGTGGATACGAATGGCTGAAAATATTGGGTTATTACAGAGAGTGTTGAGGTAGCAAAAAATATGGAGGGTAGAAGTACAAGGGTAGTTTAGTAATTTACCTTTTTTATTCCTTATAAATAGCTTCGACTTCTTCAGATTTTCCTCCTCTTCCTCCTATCATATTTTCCACATCTCCAAAAAAATAAAGAATTTCTTTTGTTATAAAACAATGTAAAATTTCAGTGGCTATATGTAACGACCCGCTATTTTGGACCATTCAAATTCGACAATAAAACCGTACATGTCCGACTTGAATAATTCAAAATACCGAATTGTTAATAAAAATTTGGCAAAACTTAAAATATACAGTAAATAAATCAATCATAGATCACTTACACAGAGTAATACAATGCAGCGGAATAGATAAAGAATAGTAGTTTATGAAGCTATTATATACATTGGAGATAGAAATAAATACAATTGAATATCTTAGATATAGTGAAGTCTCCAGTATGCGCAGATGACTTCTCTGAACAAATCAACAGGATGACTGAAAGGATAGATAGCTGGATCTTCAAGCAAGGCTCCAACTTCGAAGGTGAGTCTCAAATGCTGTATCACTCAGTCTGACCCGAGCGTAAAGCAAAACACAAAACACTCGAGTCAGGATTAACATTCTTATATCTATAAATCTAACTCAAGTGAAATATCAACTGAAATATAATTAACTCAAAGAATGTTTGGAATAACCATCCTCTAAGGGTCCATGGAACTATCTACAGGGTAGAAATATACACTATAACCCCGTGGTTCTTTCATCTTAATTTATACTTCAAAACCAAAACATCATTTTCACTCCAAATATCTCTATATTTCCCAAATAGTGTTTATATATATTAAATAATTTATACAGTAAAGTATTTTCAATTCCCTCAACTTAACAAATCGTTTCAACATTAACCCAACCTTCCCATTCAAATTAAATTCAAATCCCAATTTATCAATCTCAAATTCAAATTTGAAATCACAAAATACCCCCTTTATATTCCAATATATTTCAAACTTTAAGTATTCAACGTTTCAAACTAATTTTTATTCAATTTAGCTTCTAAATAATAAATTCAAATTTAGTTCAACCTAAATTTATATTTTAATTCAGTTTAGTTTCTAAATAACAAATTCAACTATATTTATTTCAAATACAGATCTAAATCTCGAAATCGCCATTTAAATTCCAATATAGCTCAAAGCTTTAATATTTACAAGTTCAATTCAAGTCGATTTAATTAAATAAATCCTTATTTAAATACCATTTTTAATAAACCCAAATGTACCTCCCAATCCTATTTTTTCAATTTATTACGAGAAAGATCTATTTGAAATATAGATTTCCATAGATACTCAACTATATTATATGTATTAAATCAATCTAATTTAAATCAAATATTACGACTAAATCTATATATAAAATTTCCATTTATATAATATCTTAAGAATCAAAATTTATTAAACCGTATATTTCTTTCCAAAATTATAGAAATAATTTCAAAATATTTATATGGACCAACGGTGTCTGTATATATATTTCCTACCATATAGTCAAGTGCTACGGATATTTATCATTTCAATCCGTACACTAAATATATTCGGGTGGATATCATTTCAACCCGAAATCCAAAATTTTAAATTAAATCAAAAATCGCTTGGGTCTATCATTTCAACCCGTAACGAAATTATCCTATTCTAAAGTCCGTTCGGGTATGTATCTTTTCAACCCATAGTGATTTCTATACTAATAGGGAACTTGCAGAGTGATAACAGATATGAAAATAATAATAACAACAAGCATATATCATCAAAATAAATATAAACAATAAGATATGGTATCATATCCCATAAGTGAACAGTTACCGATAAAAGCATATATAACAATTTAAATCTAACAGCAGCATATTTCAATTGTCATTTCAATTGAAATTAAATTTAATAAATAAAAGAACGTTAATCGTGAGTGATTGCTCACCTTTCGAGGCTAGAGATATATGATGATGAAATGAGCTATGAAATCCAAAGCAACGCTGGATGGACAAGATTTGATGTAGAAAATAGGCACGACGGACAAGGCTGATAATGGGAAATCGATGAGAATGAATCGAATCAATTTTGATATTACAGAAAAAAATATAAATTATTATGATATTAATTCTCCCAAAACCAATTTTCAAATTAAAAATGTATATTTAAAATCTATATATACCTATATGTAATTTAAACATAATTCGTCCAAAAAAAAAAACCATTGTATTATATTTTATAGTCAATAATTATTATAAAAACAATATAACCACTTATTGTAATATATATTACTTAAAAAAAAAACCCATGAAAGCAACCTATATATGTTCATAATAAAAATGTATATATAGAAATTCCAAATGCATAGCCTATATTCGGTTATATATATATATATATTACGTAAGTCTGAAACAAACACCTAAACGCATATATATGTCTCGAGATTTATAAACAACAAAATACTTATAATGACACATGCACTCATATACTTATATAGACTGTGAACAAGTATACATACTATGCCGTATAAAATCCAACACTAAAAAAGTAAACTTACACTGAAAACATTTTAGTCAATTATTAAATATATATATTAACTAGCGTATAAAACTAACGTATCCTGTAACTTTATAATATATAAGCTATATCAGATATGAACTATCATTATATCAGATATATAAATAGTTAAACATTTTATACAAAACTATCATAACTTTATTAAATTAAACATACATTACACACTTACACAAATAGACCGTAAACTGTAAAACTTCACCCATTTTAAAGTGGTAACAATACGCTTGCTAAAAATATAACCCACATAGCTCGTACTTCCCTATAAAACTATATAAATATTTGTAAGCTAACCATTAATATAGTCTAATTCACAATATGCATACCTTTATAACTTTAAATCAAATGTGTATATATATACTTATAACCAGTTATTCACAAAATACATAGCTTTAAACATATCATATATTTAAATACATATACAATCGACTGATAAGATGAGTATGCTTTACGTTTTATATATGTACTAACTTTTTATATAATATTTATATATACACTTATCAAATTTTATAACATGCGAACAAAATTTTATATTATATAGAATCTGAAAACTGCAAACATTTCATACTTGGAACCATACTATATTTATAAGATGTATATATGATATCTTAAATCAAAAAAAAAAAAACTTACTTTGCTATAATACATACAATATTACTGCATAGATATACATTACTGACATATATTAAACTATATATTAACTAATATATAACCTTCAAACTTTTAAAATTGAATACCAACGTGACACATAAAGTATAAAACAATCAAGTTATCAAATCTCTATACATAGTATAATATCATACACACCATGAACGAAAAAAAAAAGAAAAAAAAAATACTGTTATGAACTCATATATATAATACCATATGATACATAACTAACATGAATTTAAAATCATGTAGGACAGATCACATATTCCAAATACAGACTTATAGAAAATATACAATAACACATATATATTATAAATATATGCTAACCTATTACTCAAAGATAACGTGTGGCATGATTGTTGATGGTGAAGGCTCTGAGGATGGCTGAGCATGCAGGCGATGACAACACGTGTAGAGAGATATGTGCATGAGAGGAGGAGAGAAAACGCGGAGGGAGAGGGATGAGTTGGATGTGGTGGGTGACGAAGCGATGGGAGGTGGAAGCACGGTAAAAGAAGGGAGAAAATAGGTGGATCTGTAGAAAGAAAAATGGAAGAAGGAGGAGGAAGAAAACTTAAAATGAGGAATGAGATTGGAAGTGACAGCAGTTTGCAATATGAAAGAAACGAAGTCAAACAAGGTTATAAAGGCAAAATAAATAAAGAAAAGAACCGTTGCATACGAAACGTATACAATAAATATGAATTGATTTGAATAGTAATGGTCAAATTCAGCTGAAAAGATTAAAGCGAATAAATACGGAGCATTGGTTATGGTAAAGTAACGCACAAAAATTAGGGGAATAACAAAGGAAAGGACTGGTCAAAATAAATGAATGTAAACGTGCAACGAATATAAAAATCTATATAATTGAACCGATGGAAACGAAGGAAGCAAATAAAAGAAAGGGAACGAAGGAAAAAAAATGAGCTGTGTCCCGAGCATAAATAAAAGTGGTAACGTATGAGAGGAATGAGAAAAACAAACGGGCACAATTTGAAATCAATGCAATAAAACGGCCAAAAGCTGATTTTTAGGAAAATTATTAAAGAAATATTCCTTGGGCTGCGCGTTTGAGATCCGAAAAGGGATGGAAATCAAAAAGTTATAATTTAGATTGGAATGAAAACGTACAGGAAATAATAAAGGAAAAAAAAATGCGAAATAATCATATAGCATTTATTACGTTTCAAACTTTTGACATGGCATGGGATGGAAACAGCTGTACGCTAATTGAGAAGCTATTAAAGCAATTTATTATTAGTGGCATGTTATACGTTTTTATATTTATTTATTTCCTAGATCTCAATTCATATCTGATTATACTATGCAGATTTATCTTTATTATTAAACGTTCAAAAAGAATAAAACGTATACAAATTTTCTTGATTTTCGAAACAAAATTAACGGCTAAAAGATGATGAAGGGACAAAATATAAGAAAGGGAAAGAGATGAATGCGTACAATTATTTATAAGAAAAGAGAGAGAAAAGAAAAACCCACAATTAAAATGAATGAATGAACGCTGAAAGTCAGTCAGGAATATAGAAGGTACAATATGAAATAATGGTAATCACAACTACTTTTTTTAATGCAGACCTTAAATCAACCCTTAAAACATATACTTCATATATGTAGTTAAATATAGTATATACTTCTCTTCTTCTTTGGTTCATATGATATATGAAACCCTTAACTATCGTATTTATAGCTGACGACATATGTATAGATATACTAAATATGCACTAAAATAAACTGGAAATGGTGACACAAAAACCCAAAATCAAATATATATATATATTTAACATGACTAGAAATCAAACTTCAGTAAAACTATATACTAGTATCAAGACTAACATATATATATAGCTATTATAACACATATAAATTAAATAAAACTTGGTATAAATACGCTTTACTATATATACACTTCAAATAGACCATCATACATATACAGTGGTTTTCCAAAATAACTATATATGGAACGTACTCAACATACTTAAAATTTACACACCTTGCTGAAAAGCAAAAGGAGACCGTAAATTTATTACCCACGCTATTGATATTTATACCCAATAGAAATGAACTATGCTACCAAATTTACATCAAACTTAACTTATATTATAGTATAAATAATAGTTTATAAAGTTTTTGTACTAGATCTTATAGGTATAACCACAACCAAACTTTAAAATATATGTACACAGCTCGTACTACAAATCATTAATATACATAACATATTTTCTTTTTTTTTTCAAAATTTTATTATTAATAATTTCTCAAAATCCAATTCAATACGTTAAATACCAATTAAAAATTGCTAAAATTTTATGGGTCGTTACACTCTCCCCCACTCAAAACTTTTCGTCCCCGAAAAGGAATAAAGTAGGAGAATAGAAACAACCAGATGAAAAATTTAGACTTTGAAAAACAAATTAAAAAATTTTTATTTAAAACCATATACTTTTTCTTTTGTTATTATTTAAATTGATTAATATTTAATAGATTACTCATTTTATCAAATCCATTCAATTAATTATGAGATCAATTATTTATAAAACACTAATTTTTCTCTCTTATTAAACCAGGTAGAATATAAATAAACAATGTTTTAAAGGATATATTCAAAAGAAGGAAAGAAGGAAAGAAGATAGATTCGGAAAAGAGAATATAGTTGAATAAATAAAGCAGGGCAGATAAGGTAGATTCAAAAGAATAGAATCGGGCAAGAATCGTACATTTCAAACCATGAGAGTTTCAATTTCAAATATTAACACAAAATTTCTTTGTTGAAAATACTTTTATAATAAATACCTTTTATATCGAAATAAATCTTTTCTTTCAAAAATATTTTTATAACTCGATGTTTCAACAAGTTTATCCTCGTTCTTGCAGACTCTGGCCATGCGTTGATCAGGCGCAAAGCTAGAATTCTTCAAGTACTTAGTAGACCTGTTTCAACAACCAGTGAAAATACTTGGAAAAAACTTTAAAAACAGATATGGAAAGTACAATCCAAACAAAACAACCAAACCAAAACCTTTGTCCGATCATGGTTCGCAGATACACAATGGTTACGCCTGGGTCCCCCAGGAAACAATCCATATCCGTAAGCTTTCTCAGCCCTGCGAGTTACGCCATGATGACTAGTAGAGTGCAGGATACACAATGGTTACGCCTGGATCCCCCAGGAAACAATCCGTACCCCTAGGCAAGACTCAGCCAGGCACTTGCGCTACTATTCGCGACCTACACAGATTGCAGGATACACAATGGTTACGCCTGGATCCCCCAGGAAACAATCCGTACCCCTAGGCAAGACTCAGCCAGGCAATTGCGCTGTGCATTCACGAGAGAAAAAAAACCATGGGTTACGCCACGGTGGGAAACACTCGAGTATTACATCCGGAAAACCGAAAATCAGAGAGAATAATATCGATAGAATGAATCCACGATATGGCCACAAAGCGGATATCAAGCAGAAGGCACTTTCCATATCTTTACTTCGAAAATATATATCATATAGTACCTTTTCAAATTACTTTCAAATATTGTACTTATATAAAGTCCATATATATAGGATTCCTTTCTCAAATCGAATACTTTCCAAATCAATAGTAGATCAAATCATACTTATATAGATTTCGATTAAATAAAATCTCTTTCCAAATTGAGTACCTTTCAAATCAATAGATTTCAAATCAACCTCATACTTATACAATCCATTTTATATAAGTTCGACCACTCCCAAATCAAGTGCTTAGTAATCTAAGGTTCTCAATTTCAAATTATTTCAATACCAATTCAGTTTCAAAATCATATATGATTTCACCAAATTTTCTTCCAAATTAAATGTCTGAATTTCAAAGTTCCCAAAATAATAGGTGTAGAAAATTATCCCAGTTTCCAAATTAAAATAATTCAAGTCAAACAAATTCATTTCCAAAATCACCATATAAGTACTGGGTTTTTTTTTTCAATTTAATTTTCAAAATCAAATATTTTTCTCAAAATCAATTATATTCAAAATGGTTTCCAAATTTATAATTATCCCTTTAAAACCTTTAAACTATTTACTTCGATTTGAAATATCCAATTTACCTTTTTGAAAACCATTATTTAAAACTAAAATTCTTTCAAAACATTTAAAAACTAAATTCCATATTAGTATAATTAAAATAGCCATATTCTATTACTTAATAAAAGGTTTAACCTCATACAACAAAACTTGCATACTTTATCAAATATTTTATACCTTTCGAAATATCTTGGTTTTTAAACCTTTAAACCTTGATTTGGAAGTGCTCGAACCTTCAAAATAGTCGGTGAAAATCAATTTCAAATCCAAGAGATGGAAATCAATTTTTATAAATAGAGTTATTCTAAGTCAAATCAAAAACTCGAGGACTGAACACCGGTCTTACTTCAAATTGTTTCAAATATATACATATATCTTTCGAAAATATCAAATTATACTTCGGAATTTGAAATCAAAAACGGTTTTACAAAATCACTCGCATAGCGAAGCTATTAAAGTGGCCTCTCCCCCACTCTGAAACTCGAAAATCAATGTCGATGATGCGTGCACTCATCGCCGAAATTATTCTCCAGCGACATAAGTGAGTTCTGGACTTCTATTTTCTTGAAAACTTCTTTGAAATTTCTTCAAAATTATTGGAATTCATTTGAATTCATTTGAAATATTTCTTATTCGAAAAAATACTTTTAAATCGTATTATTTATGTATAATTTCCAAAATCTTAAAACCAATTTCAAAATACCGGAATTCAATTCTCGAATTTCAAATTTAACACTTCAATTATAAATCATTTTTATATAAATCAATTTCTTATAATTTTTTCAAAATTTCAAATCCTTTCAAAACCCTTTTTATATAGAATAACATTTCTTATTTGCTTTATATATAGGTATATAATCTCTACCGAAAACATTTTCTTTATATATATAGAATAAAATCATAGTTATCAAAATAATAATTTCGGTATAAACAATTTCTAAAATACAAACAAAACCCGATTTTCAAAGGATGATTTAAGGATGGATTTCAAAACAAAGATAGAGATTTAATTTAAAGGAACTCTAATTAATAGAATCCTGATTCGAAGATAGACTCGATCGAAGATGAGATAATTAAGTTACAAAATAGAAGATGGATATACTTCTATAAATCGCGGGCGACCTTTACCTGTCAACCGTGATTCCAAAATTAGATCGGTGTAGAATTCTGAGGCAATTCGACATTCGATCGTCGGAGATATAGAATTCGGAATAACAAGATATATCAGCATCGTAAACCGAGGATACAAAAATCTTCGGTGAATCAATGCCAATTGTAAAGGAGTTTTCACCCCCTTTACAAATCATTCAATGGAGTTATGGGATACTCCAGAATCAAACGAATATAAATAGGGAGAGACAGAATGAATTTCGAAACCGAGGGACATTCCAAAACTCAAAGGAAATTGAGTCAAAAAGGAAGAGATTCAACTCGAACGAAAGTGATTCTGTAAATAAATTTACCATATATGCTAATTTTTGCCTAGAGCCAAAGCTCTGATACCAACTGTAACGACCCGCTATTTTGGACCATTCAAATTCGACAATAAAACCGTACATGTCCGACTTGAATAATTCAAAATACCGAATTGTTAATAAAAATTTGGCAAAACTTAAAATATACAGTAAATAAATCAATCATAGATCACTTACACAGAGTAATACAATGCAGCGGAATAGATAAAGAATAGTAGTTTATGAAGCTATTATATACATTGGAGATAGAAATAAATACAATTGAATATCTTAGATATAGTGAAGTCTCCAGTATGCGCAGATGACTTCTCTGAACAAATCAACAGGATGACTGAAAGGATAGATAGTTGGATCTTCAAGCAAGGCTCCAACTTCGAAGGTGAGTCTCAAATGCTGTATCACTCAGTCTGACCCGAGCGTAAAGCAAAACACAAAACACTCGAGTCAGGATTAACATTCTTATATCTATAAATCTAACTCAAGTGAAATATCAACTGAAATATAATTAACTCAAAGAATGTTTGGAATAACCATCCTCTAAGGGTCCATGGAACTATCTACAGGGTAGAAATATACACTATAACCCCGTGGTTCTTTCATCTTAATTTATACTTCAAAACCAAAACATCATTTTCACTCCAAATATCTCTATATTTCCCAAATAGTGTTTATATATATTAAATAATTTATACAGTAAAGTATTTTCAATTCCCTCAACTTAACAAATCGTTTCAACATTAACCCAACCTTCCCATTCAAATTAAATTCAAATCCCAATTTATCAATCTCAAATTCAAATTTGAAATCACAAAATACCCCCTTTATATTCCAATATATTTCAAACTTTAAGTATTCAACGTTTCAAACTAATTTTTATTCAATTTAGCTTCTAAATAATAAATTCAAATTTAGTTCAACCTAAATTTATATTTTAATTCAGTTTAGTTTCTAAATAACAAATTCAACTATATTTATTTCAAATACAGATCTAAATCTCGAAATCGCCATTTAAATTCCAATATAGCTCAAAGCTTTAATATTTACAAGTTCAATTCAAGTCGATTTAATTAAATAAATCCTTATTTAAATACCATTTTTAATAAACCCAAATGTACCTCCCAATCCTATTTTTTCAATTTATTACGAGAAAGATCTATTTGAAATATAGATTTCCATAGATACTCAACTATATTATATGTATTAAATCAATCTAAGTTAAATCAAATATTACGACTAAATCTATATATAAAATTTCCATTTATATAATATCTTAAGAATCAAAATTTATTAAACCGTATATTTCTTTCCAAAATTATAGAAATAATTTCAAAATATTTATATGGACCAACGGTGTCTGTATATATATTTCCTACCATATAGTCAAGTGCTACGGATATTTATCATTTCAATCCGTACACTAAATATATTCGGGTGGATATCATTTCAACCCGAAATCCAAAATTTTAAATTAAATCAAAAATCGCTTGGGTCTATCATTTCAACCCGTAACGAAATTATCCTATTCTAAAGTCCGTTCGGGTATGTATCTTTTCAACCCATAGTGATTTCTATACTAATAGGGAACTTGCAGAGTGATAACAGATATGAAAATAATAATAACAACAAGCATATATCATCAAAATAAATATAAACAATAAGATATGGTATCATATCCCATAAGTGAACAGTTACCGATAAAAGCATATATAACAATTTAAATCTAACAGCAGCATATTTCAATTGTCATTTCAATTGAAATTAAATTTAATAAATAAAAGAACGTTAATCGTGAGTGATTGCTCACCTTTCGAGGCTAGAGATATATGATGATGAAATGAGCTATGAAATCCAAAGCAACGCTGGATGGACAAGATTTGATGTAGAAAATAGGCACGACGGACAAGGCTGATAATGGGAAATCGATGAGAATGAATCGAATCAATTTTGATATTACAGAAAAAAATATAAATTATTATGATATTAATTCTCCCAAAACCAATTTTCAAATTAAAAATGTATATTTAAAATCTATATATACCTATATGTAATTTAAACATAATTCGTCCAAAAAAAAAAACCATTGTATTATATTTTATAGTCAATAATTATTATAAAAACAATATAACCACTTATTGTAATATATATTACTTAAAAAAAAAACCCATGAAAGCAACCTATATATGTTCATAATAAAAATGTATATATAGAAATTCCAAATGCATAGCCTATATTCGGTTATATATATATATATTACGTAAGTCTGAAACAAACACCTAAACGCATATATATGTCTCGAGATTTATAAACAACAAAATACTTATAATGACACATGCACTCATATACTTATATAGACTGTGAACAAGTATACATACTATGCCGTATAAAATCCAACACTAAAAAAGTAAACTTACACTGAAAACATTTTAGTCAATTATTAAATATATATATTAACTAGCGTATAAAACTAACGTATCCTGTAACTTTATAATATATAAGCTATATCAGATATGAACTATCATTATATCAGATATATAAATAGTTAAACATTTTATACAAAACTATCATAACTTTATTAAATTAAACATACATTACACACTTACACAAATAGACCGTAAACTGTAAAACTTCACCCATTTTAAAGTGGTAACAATACGCTTGCTAAAAATATAACCCACATAGCTCGTACTTCCCTATAAAACTATATAAATATTTGTAAGCTAACCATTAATATAGTCTAATTCACAATATGCATACCTTTATAACTTTAAATCAAATGTGTATATATATACTTATAACCAGTTGTTCACAAAATACATAGCTTTAAACATATCATATATTTAAATACATATACAATCGACTGATAAGATGAGTATGCTTTACGTTTTATATATGTACTAACTTTTTATATAATATTTATATATACACTTATCAAATTTTATAACATGCGAACAAAATTTTATATTATATAGAATCTGAAAACTGCAAACATTTCATACTTGGAACCATACTATATTTATAAGATGTATATATGATATCTTAAATCAAAAAAAAAAAACTTACTTTGCTATAATACATACAATATTACTGCATAGATATACATTACTGACATATATTAAACTATATATTAACTAATATATAACCTTCAAACTTTTAAAATTGAATACCAACGTGACACATAAAGTATAAAACAATCAAGTTATCAAATCTCTATACATAGTATAATATCATACACACCATGAACGAAAAAAAAAAAAGAAAAAAAAAATACTGTTATGAACTCATATATATAATACCATATGATACATAACTAACATGAATTTAAAATCATGTAGGACAGATCACATATTCCAAATACAGACTTATAGAAAATATACAATAACACATATATATTATAAATATATGCTAACCTATTACTCAAAGATAACGTGTGGCATGATTGTTGATGGTGAAGGCTCTGAGGATGGCTGAGCATGCAGGCGATGACAACACGTGTAGAGAGATATGTGCATGAGAGGAGGAGAGAAAAACGCGGAGGGAGAGGGATGAGTTGGATGTGGTGGGTGACGAAGCGATGGGAGGTGGAAGCACGGTAAAAGAAGGGAGAAAATAGGTGGATCTGTAGAAAGAAAAATGGAAGAAGGAGGAGGAAGAAAACTTAAAATGAGGAATGAGATTGGAAGTGACAGCAGTTTGCAATATGAAAGAAACGAAGTCAAACAAGGTTATAAAGGCAAAATAAATAAAGAAAAGAACCGTTGCATACGAAACGTATACAATAAATATGAATTGATTTGAATAGTAATGGTCAAATTCAGCTGAAAAGATTAAAGCGAATAAATACGGAGCATTGGTTATGGTAAAGTAACGCACAAAAATTAGGGGAATAACAAAGGAAAGGACTGGTCAAAATAAATGAATGTAAACGTGCAACGAATATAAAAATCTATATAATTGAACCGATGGAAACGAAGGAAGCAAATAAAAGAAAGGGAACGAAGGAAAAAAAATGAGCTGTGTCCCGAGCATAAATAAAAGTGGTAACGTATGAGAGGAATGAGAAAAACAAACGGGCACAATTTGAAATCAATGCAATAAAACGGCCAAAAGCTGATTTTTAGGAAAATTATTAAAGAAATATTCCTTGGGCTGCGCGTTTGAGATCCGAAAAGGGATGGAAATCAAAAAGTTATAATTTAGATTGGAATGAAAACGTACAGGAAATAATAAAGGAAAAAAAAAATGCGAAATAATCATATAGCATTTATTACGTTTCAAACTTTTGACATGGCATGGGATGGAAACAGCTGTACGCTAATTGAGAAGCTATTAAAGCAATTTATTATTAGTGGCATGTTATACGTTTTTATATTTATTTATTTCCTAGATCTCAATTCATATCTGATTATACTATGCAGATTTATCTTTATTATTAAACGTTCAAAAAGAATAAAACGTATACAAATTTTCTTGATTTTCGAAACAAAATTAACGGCTAAAAGATGATGAAGGGACAAAATATAAGAAAGGGAAAGAGATGAATGCGTACAATTATTTATAAGAAAAGAGAGAGAAAAGAAAAACCCACAATTAAAATGAATGAATGAACGCTGAAAGTCAGTCAGGAATATAGAAGGTACAATATGAAATAATGGTAATCACAACTACTTTTTTTAATGCAGACCTTAAATCAACCCTTAAAACATATACTTCATATATGTAGTTAAATATAGTATATACTTCTCTTCTTCTTTGGTTCATATGATATATGAAACCCTTAACTATCGTATTTATAGCTGACGACATATGTATAGATATACTAAATATGCACTAAAATAAACTGGAGATGGTGACACAAAAACCCAAAATCAAATATATATATATTTATTTAACATGACTAGAAATCAAACTTCAGTAAAACTATATACTAGTATCAAGACTAACATATATATATAGCTATTATAACACATATAAATTAAATAAAACTTGGTATAAATACGCTTTACTATATATACACTTCAAATAGACCATCATACATATACAGTGGTTTTCCAAAATAACTATATATGGAACGTACTCAACATACTTAAAATTTACACACCTTGCTGAAAAGCAAAAGGAGACCGTAAATTTATTACCCACGCTATTGATATTTATACCCAATAGAAATGAACTATGCTACCAAATTTACATCAAACTTAACATATATTATAGTATAAATAATAGTTTATAAAGTTTTTGTACTAGATCTTATAGGTATAACCACAACCAAACTTTAAAATATATGTACACAGCTCGTACTACAAATCATTAATATACATAACATATTTTCTTTTTTTTTTTCAAAATTTTATTATTAATAATTTCTCAAAATCCAATTCAATACGTAAAATACCAATTAAAAATTGCTAAAATTTTATGGGTCGTTACACTATAATTTTTATTCGCATGACTTCTTCAAATATTGAGCTTAGCTATGTCTAAATCTCATTTCTTTCCAAGACCGAAAATGCCTCTACTTCTTTTGATCATATCTCCTATAAAACAAATTCAAATTGAGTGATTCTTTTCATGAAATTATAGAGAAAATAATTTCCAACAACTGTTGTTTTAATTACTTTCCAAAATTACGAGAGGAACATGACAAAAAGTCAAGGGGAAAATGACCCATTTTTGAGTTGTTTTTGTGGTTTTCCAAGATTTGCAAGTTCTAAGTATTTCAAGTTTTCGAAAGAGTTTTGCAAAATTTTGGTGAGTAAACTTCTAACTTTTTGAAGATAGATTTAATCTTTATTATGTTGCCTATTGGTTATAGAATATATTGTTTGGATGGTTGAATTATCATAAGGTTTGGATGTACATATGTTGCTAGTTTTTGTTTAGCGTTAGATTTGTGAATTGAATGTTTAAGTGATGTTTTTAATTATAAAGTTATGATCTTTGTCTTGTGATTGGAAGTGATATGAAAAGTTAGTGAATGGAAAATTTAGAGAGCAATTTTAGCAATTAAAAGGTGTTTATGTTCGACGTAGCAATCCTTTAAGTTTTTAAATTTGATTACTTACTTTATTTTAAACAAAAAGTTTTCTAAAGTTTTTAAATTTTTGTTTTGCTTCCAAAACCTTATATTAAGTTCATAAAATAAGTTAAAATTAAAAATTAAGTGTTTTAAAAGACTATTTGAGATGTTAAGTTTGGAAGGTATGGTATCCATAGCATTGGTCGCTATGGATGCGGTTCGATAAGAAGTCCAATTTTTGAAAAGTTAATTTTTATATTTTAAAGTGATTTGAAATGTTTCAAAAACTTGATAATAATGATCAATGAAAGTTAATTAAGAAATAAATAATTAATTACTAATAATTAGTTTTGGTAATTAATAGTTAATTAAGTACTAAACAAGGTTTGTTAATATTAATTAATTAAAGGTTAGTACTAATTTATTATCTTCTAAAAGTATGATTAATTTTTAATTAATTATGAGTTGAGTACATGATTTATGTTTAATTAATTATTAATCATATATAAGGTCAATTATATATTTATGTAATTAATAAAGTGTTTAACTATTTTTAACGATAAATTAGTCAAGGTTTAACTTCAAAATAATTATTAATTAAAGTTTAATTTATTATTTAAGTTTTAATTAAAAGATTAATTAATTAATTAATTAGGATTAATTAATAGTAAATTATTAATAAAGGTTTAAAACTACTATTTAACAACTAATAAACGATTAAAATTTATTAGTAAATTATATATTAAATGTCTAATTATTTATTAATTTATAATTAAATTAATTTCAAATTTAATAAAGATTAATTATGATTAAATGAAGAGTTTAACTTGTAATTAACCATTTTAAAATGGATTTTTAAGTTTTAAATCCTTTGTTTCAAGAATCAAATTGTTTTAATAGTACATCTTTTCCAAAGAAGGTTTTGAACACAATGGATTCAAATGTCGATACCATTAAGTTGAAATACAATTCTGAATGAGTTATCTACATAGATAGGTTGTGTGGACATGTGTTAGTAGAATAAATCTCTATTCTATTATAAGTTAATTGTTTGGACATATGATAATATAACAAATCCCCATTATGCTATAATATAATTGTTTATTGTGTAGACATATGCTTAGTAAAATAAATTGTCATTTTACTATAAGTAGTGAATTGTTTAGACATCTATTTAGTAGGACAAAATCACCATCCTGCTATTATGTTATTTGGACATCTATATACTAGTTGAGTTTTATAGACATGTTATCACCTACTTTGTATATGAATTGCATTTACATATATGTTAACTTAGGTAAATAAATGGTTAAATGTTTATTTCCTAAAGAATGAGGGTTGAGCTTACTGGGAACTATTGAAAGTTGTTTCGAAGTGATCTGGATCGGATATGTTATCCGAAAAACATTTCGATCCATCTTAAGAGTTTCGAACTGAAAACATCTTGAAGAATATGGAATCGAAGATGGAGGATTGAAGACGAAGGGCTGCTTGCTACTAGTCCCGAGGATGATTACAAAATTGATGTAGTAGAAGTAGTGCCTTCGGTTTGTCCTCATCAACGACAACTTGTATAAATGAATGATGGTATTGCATTACTACCTGGAAGGAAGTCATAGCATTACAAGTGGAATTGCAATTCAAAAGGTAAGGGTAGCCACAAGCCTCATCAACCGAGAATGACAAAAATCAGAGGAGATGTTGCAAGGAAAAGTGAGTCGCTCCCATTAGGGTGTGCCGTCACCTTTCTAAATACATCTTCATATTTATGGATTGGTTATGCGTAAGATCTCAATAAAAAGTGTTACAAGGCCACTATGATAAGGACATATTCGGTACTATCCAGTAAAGGGTGGGCCGTTCTTGTGTTGGCAGGGGATCCTCACGAGGTCCTAGGTACATATTCTAGATGTGTATTGTGATAAGTGGTACCCCAATGCCTTGTCATAGTATGGAATCCAATCTCCAAAACGTGCCTTTAAGATTTTGATTGTAGAGTCTATGTGATCGAATTTGATAGTGGCAACAATTTCTGATATTTTCGTATATTTATTTTGAATCCTTTGACATTATTATAATATTACTGGATTTTCTATAAAAAGTATTTCGGTTATTGTAAGGTAAAAACCGATCGTGTTTATGTGCGACGTGGTCTTACAAGATACCTTTGGTTTTAAAAGTTTTAAACATAATAATTCATTTGTTTCAGTTTACTCATACCAGACCCATGTCTGGCCTAGAGTTTTGTTTTCTTTCCCTAAAACTCTTGGGTGCTCAAATTTTTATGGGCAGCCAAGCAGTTCAGGTTTCCCACGGATGCATTTTGAAGGAGCTTGGAGCAGGATGCATCATCGATAGCTAGTTATTATCTTATTTCCATTATATTATATGTGTTTTATATCAGTTGTGTAGGGATAGGCTATTATGACTATCCAGGGGTAGAATTGTATTAGTATGACTCTGATGTGTTATTTTTGAAATGGCTTTGTAATGTATTATGTTGAACTATGTACATTATTCCATTGCGTTGTGAGATTCTATGATTATTTTTGTTTCTTCTTATCTTCTACCTCCTTTCTTTCCCATATCAATCTTTTTTTTTAGCACTTAGTTCTTAGCATGTGAATACAGTGGTTATATTTATGTCAACTTCTGGAGTTCAAAAAGGAGGGTTGTTACAATAATTTTAGATAATTCAATGGAGATTTTCCGATCGTTAGTGTGAGGTTCAATCCGTAGTTCGATCCTTGTACTAGCCTACACAAGTAGCGACATGGGTATGTAGTAGACAAGAATCCTTAGGTAGTGGACCTTAGGAATTCACAAACACTTAGAGTACACGCTGTGTTATTTAAAATAGTTTTGAAGTTAACTACACATGATCATCATATATTAAACTTGTACTCATTCACCCGACTTTTGTCTAACCATCTTCCTCCTTTCCATTTTTCCCCACCACAGGATGACACGTAATCAGTTGATCAGGCATAGCATGTAGAGAAAATGGCTTCATGTTTGATTTCTCATACTATTGATTGTTCCACTTGTAGTCACCTATTGTACTAAAATGTCTATAAAGCTTATATTGAACTTTGAAAACAGTGTATATGTAAAAGATGTATTTTGGACACTGTTTTTTTGATATGCCTATTTTTTGTACTTATATTTTAATTTTCCACACCGTGAGATCTAAAAGTGTAGATTTTCTTATAACATATCCTTATGATTATGTTCTATAACATTTTAAAATCCCAAAAGCACGTATTCCTCAGCATGACACGAAGCTGAAAGACACGCTTCTTTGGATCGATGTGTTAAGAAGTATAGGTCATTACAAAGACGAAAAAACAAATAAAATAAACAAGTTTAATAAATCTGGAAAATGAAAACCAGACATTTGAAAATGTAATTTGACATCTTTATATACTTCCATACATTTGGATTTCAATATTAGAAAACAAAGAAGATATAGTTCGATTTGACATGGTTTAGACATCTGAACACCTATTCAAACGTCTAGAATCAAAGTTTGATATCTGAATAAGGAACTATACATCTGAATGTCTATAAGAAATTTTATGTACATGGAATTAGATGTTTGAAATGAAAATTCAGACACCTGAATGTTTTCAGCCACAAGTTGAACCTGGACCTAGTGCAAACCAAGTAGGGCGAATAAGGGGACTTGTTCCCACTTTCTCAACTTTACAGTGTTCACACGGCTGTATGGAGAGGGTGTAATGGCAGTATAAGTTCTACATTGGATGACGTACCGAGGTTCATACTTCATGATGTGCATGACACGGAACTCAACAAGGCGTGTGATAACAATGCAGCTAGAAGCTCTTATTGTTACAGGGGCATACTTGGTCACATGTTAAACATATAGGAACATGGAATCGTAGAAAGAGGCATTCACAGTAATAGAGGTACACAACTAGGCAGTGGTTGGAGCTATAGGATCGTTATAGTGATTTCTTTAGGTTCAAGTTGAATGATAAAGAGCATATGACACGTTTACCATTGAGAGGGTGACACAAATGCCCTATAATTGGTTAGGAAGTTGATTATTAGGAACATATATTAGGAATTAACCTGGATCTACTAGTTATAGATTGTTCATGTAACGCCCCACCCCTAGACCCTTCTTAGTAAAGAGAATTAACTAGTAATTCCGTCTACTGAAGTGGAGAATAGGGCTGGTTAAGGGCGACCATCTATAATTTTGTCTTAAACATCTACTGAATACGTCGTTAAATGCAATAAGATTTTTCTTTTCTATCTCAACTGGATCGACCTACCCAGTAAATGCTTAATCCAAAACTATAGGTGGCTTACGGATCTATTAGAACAAAATACAATAACTAAATGAAAAGCAAGTCACAAACAGTAATCAACATCATATGTGTACATATACACTGATACATGCTTAGTACAACACAATACGAATACAATAACATTGGTACTCGACCACACCATATACATCGAATCAAATATGAATATATCAGAGTATGCGAAAGAGAAGAAACTACTCAAGTGAAAGAAGAGTTGATATCCAACATCAACTTCAAGCTATATCCAATAGATGATACATGAAACAACTCGGTCTGACCCAATTGAAAACACACGGGTCAGGCTAGCTAAAATCATCAGTTAAATAGAATAATCGATAAGAATAAGTAGGTGAATGCTATGGTGTCCTTTTTCTTAAAGGATGCCATGCCCTAAACAGGGTTTCAACATCATAAGAAAGGACAACATCTCTTCTTGGCAAATAGGAGAGATAATGATGATAAAGTCATACTTAAGTGGCATAACAGGCACTTAAGAAAATGGAATATCGCCAAGCAAAATTTTAAAGATAAGATTCAATAAACATCGCTTTCTCCTCATATCATCACCGGTATAAAAAAAATATGGATAATGACTTCAAATGAATCAATTATCTTCTTAGAAGTGCTCGTCAATATAACAATACATCAAAGGTACATATCCTTCATACATAGAATAAAATGCATATGGATGTGCCTCATCTTATTGGTGCATCCCAATGATCATTCAAGGAAATATAAAACCCAATCATAAAAGAAGCATTATACTTATTCATACCTCATCTCATCGGTATGAATATAGATACATCTCAAATCCATCACTAAAACTCATCATAAAAGATTCTTCATAATCATTTATACCTCATCTCATTGGTATAAATTTATAAGTACATCTCAACTCCATCTTAAAAATAAGTGGTCTATAAAATCGTCAAATAATCGATTCATAATGCTAATAATGGTACAAATATAAATATATCTTAAATCTATTGTCAAAACTCATCCTAAAAGAATTACCATAATTTATCTTGATAGAGCACGGAAAGAATCTAAAACATCATATTTGAAATCACAAACAAAACCATGTATGTGAATAAGCCTTTTTCTTACATAAGGCTATACTAAAGCATCATCATCAAAATAGTGAAATCGAAAAACCTAAAACCTCATGGAAAACAGCACGAGCATTTACATCTTGACTAGTACTACCATTATTTGGTACCATTCATCGTGATGATTTGTGGTCACATAACATCATAACATCGTGATCATCTTGATTGATTGTAGTTGGAAACATCTTGATGACACCCAGTCACAAAAAAAAACCCGAGTAATAACATCGTGATGATTGGAGTCGTGTAATAACATCTGAACATCGCGATGACTCCAATCGAGTACTCGGTCTGTAGTACTAGTAAACATCATGAATGTGTCTCAACTTCTTGGATAGGAACCCACTAGGTGTTAACGTACGTCTCGTACCATATGTTCGCCCTTAATGGTTTACTAGCCGTTGGTACTACACTAGTAAAACATCATAAATACCAAGAAAATATACTCGACCTCGTCTCATTGGCGAGTAAATACAATACTATGCTCGTCTCATCTCATTGATGAGTACTAGGGGGATCGTGACTTGTCTCTTCTCATCGACAAGTAAAAACTATCATAATACATCTCAACATCGTAAAATCATCATAAAGAAGCTTACCTCGTATCATCGGCAAATGCAAATAAATCTCATAATGGTTTCTCATAAACCATAATCCTCGAAAAGGGAAATCTCATCTCAAGACTCACCTCATCTCATCGACAAGTAAAACAACATCTTTAAGTGGTTCTCATCGATTTTTACTCCTATAATAGGAGATCTCAAACATCTTAACTCGCCAAATATTGGCTACTCGGATAATTCCAATAGTAGAAATTGAAAATCTTAAATATTAACTCAAGATACAATACTCAAGAGGTTTCGATCGTACAAGTTCAGAATTAACCGAAAAAGCAAACTCATGTGTCCCATACCACATGTCTTACTAAATCGTTTAATTCTCTTTCTCATACGTCCGAAATGTGCAAAAACGTGTATTTTATATAGAAAATATATTTTTGCTAAATCGGGTTTTGAAATAAATTTAAGAAAATATTTAAGAAATCGTTTGAAAATCTCTCTATAATTTAGAAATATTAATTGTATCATTTTTTATATGAAATCACTTTGTAAAATATATTTCTTAGAACAATAGCTAGAATATAAACACTGTTGGAAAAATAGTTTGAAAATACGTGCAGATGCGCTCGGAATCACAATGAAAACATTACATAGTGAATCATTAAAATCCATTAAAATCCCAATGAAGGATTCGTGAAAACCTGTGCTTCTATATAGTAAAAGCAACCTAAAAATAATCACAAGAAGCATGGTTTATCCCTTGAATAAGATAATACAACACTCAAGAAGCATGGACCCAATTGCCAAGTGTTACAAAAATCCTAAGTGTTAATAATTTATAAAGCACAATTTTACATTTTAACTAAGGTTTTATTTAACATTGTTTTCACCATTCATAATTTATCAAACCCATTCACAAGATAAAATTATTCTTATCATTTTTAATTAAAACAAAATAAGTTATAATTACAATTTCTCATTTTAAAATAACAAATCACAATATTAACACTTAACAACATTTACAACATTTTCCAAAGTTATCTTAAAATTAATTAAGATAAAAAATTCAATTATTCATAAAACTAGATTTAATTTCATAGTTAAATTTCACAAATTCCAATTTAGAATTAATTATCCCTAACTAGGTCTAATTAGTCGGGTAACCAACAACAGGGTTGTTACAGTTCATCCCTCGAATGGATGCCTTTGTAAGTTTTTTATGGGTGTAGGTGTAATTAGAATTATTCCCTTGACCTGTAATGTAACATATTGTTATGAACACTAAAGAACACTCCTGTAGTTATGTATGATGTAATTGCACTTTAATTGCTTGTCAACATCATATCACTAGTGGTATAATTCACTAACCAAACTTTGTTTGACCCATTCATTTCTTCCACTTATTACCTATTATAGGATGATAGGGCAATAAGTGAGACGACTTGATCAAGGTGCAAGGAGAAGATGTAAAAACCCTGCTTTCTACACCGTTTGATAATTTGATATTTTAAAATTGTTCGAATTTGAAATTTGATAATTAATATTTTAAAAAAATTAGTTAAACAAATTCTACTTAATAAATGATTTTGTTTCAAATAAATTGAATTAATTAATAAAGTCTTTTTGGATAATTGAAAAGGAATTGAATAAAATATATTTTATTTGAATATAAACTATTTTTAAATGAAAATAATTTTTATGCAATGAAAATAGTTGGGGAAAGGAATTTATTTTGCAATAGCACAATGAATGATTAAATAAAAATAAGCATGCATTTATTTGAATAAAATGATCTAATTATTTGAAATATAAACTTGTAAAATAAAGTGTGAATTAATTTATATTAGATTAAAATTTGCCTCAAAGATTAAAATTCAAGTTCAAATGAAAAGGAAATCGAGTAAAAATGAATTAAATCAAATCAAGGCCCATAAGTATTTCAAATCAGACCTAAGCCCATTTTTTTTAGCGCCCTATTCTAGAACCCTCCTTACATCTTCACTTGCAAACCCGTACTTATTACTAGTTTTCCTCCTTAAATCTAAATTGGAAAAAAACTCATGATTCGGGAAAATATATATATATATGCTCGAGCCGAGGCAGGCAATGGAAATCAATGCTGCCTAGATTTGGCGAGTAGAGAGAAGCACAACTTACTAGCCTTGGGTGTGGGTGACTCACGATCGATGTAAGGGGGAGCTCATGGTGGCTGTAGTTTTTGATATCGTGACCCAAGGATGGTCATGACTTGGAGATAGTAACTGGAGATGTGGAGATGATGCTGTGCTGGCAACTTGAAGGTGTGGCTTAGGGTTGTTGTTGGTTGATGAGCATTAATGTATGCAATTGGAATGGGTGACATGTAGGTTTATGATGGAGTTCTAGTGTAGACAAGGTTGTGCTTGAGTTTTAGACAACGATGGTTTAGGATTTGGCGAAGGCAGTGTAGCGATCTTTTGGGAACTCGAGTATCATTTTGGTAAGTAAATTCTTTTACTCACAACCATTGGCTATTACTTTATATCTTGTGTTTGATGGTAATTGCTCGATTATGCTTTGGTATTGAATAGTTAATTGGGTTTACTAGAAATGTTTATGTGAGTTATATTTTGATAACTCACCTCTATGATCTAGATCCTATTTTGATATTTATTTATTGAATGTTTAATGATGAGTTGTTTATTGATATGGATTGAATTGGGTGAAATTAAATTGCGTATATTTGATCGATGGTTGTTGTGATGAGACCACATTGTAATTGTTCGAAAGGGAATGAATAAATTGAAATGGAAGGTTTTGAAAGTAATGAAATATTTATAGAAATAAATAGTGGATTTTGGAATGATTTTTATTTAAAAATGGAAATATTATTAGTGATGGGAAATAATTAAGTGATCTGTTTTGAGGATTCTATGGATAGAAATTAAATGAAAATGATGAATTCAAAGATTTTATCAAATAAGTGAATTTTTGAATATTTATATCTTTATTTATTTATCGTTCACTATAAAAATATTTAAATGAATTTTTTCAAAATGGTATTTATAATTTTCATTTTTAAGTCATTAATTACTTCTATTTAAATCTAATAGTATGGAAGTTTAGGAAATAATATTTTGTGCGTAATATGCCTAGCTATGTAGCTAATATCGAGCAATATCGTTGATATATCACCGATATATCTCATATCGCTCCTAAGCCGATACTTTTTTAAAATATCGCTTAAAATATTGTTACCGATATATCACCCGACATCTGCCAATATACCACTCTAATATTTAGTGTAAAATACCTGACATTTTTAAGAATACCATTCATTATTGTATGTGCTGGAGAAAATGTGTGTGTGTGTATATATATATATATATATATATATATTCGCATTCTCAATATTCATTTTTCGGTAAATAATGAATGACAATATCCAAACCATATTAGAAATCCCAATGCACTAATGTTTCAGCTTTAACCATTTAGCATTGATTTTTTTCATTAGTCTTTCAATTTAGAAAACAATTATTTTATATTTTATACTTTCCACAAAGACTTTGCCACTAAAAACAAGATCATAAAAGTGCTCCTTCTCTTTTTTTGTTATTTTTTTGTGCACCATTTCTAATTTGTAAGTTAACTTATGAAAATTTATTTTATTGGTTATATCATGCATCAAGAACTAAAAGTTAAAAAGAGGTGAAGTTACATTTTGAAAAATCGATAAGGAATGAGCTAAATTAGTAATTGATATCAAATCAACATTGCTTATTTGATAAATTAAGTGAAAATAAAAATGATGAAATCATAAATATTAAAATTTTGGGAACGTAATATAGATGATTATATGATAAAGAAATAAGGAATATAATATAAAAATGAAGAAAAATAATAAAGATGTACAGTATAAAATTTTCTTGGTTTTTATGAGCCTATATTATGATTTGTATTTAATAGAATATTTGGTGAACATAGTGTAATCCTTAAAATATATGCAATCGGTCTTCGATAGTAATTTGGCATTATTTACCAAAATAGTTTAAACTTAACATCAGTATAATAATTTTTAACAACAGTACAATAACATTTATAACATCTTTTACTCATTTTCAATAATTACCGATTTATCCGATATTATCACGATAAAATATCTTATATCGGCACTTGACCATGCATGCCTGATACCGAATATTAATTATTTAGATGCCTAGCATTTGATTATCATTATTTTTTATAAAGAGGAACCTTGAATATAAAACTTACTTAATATTATTATATTCAATTATTTTAGAAGGATTTTAAAACATATAAATTGCTTGTAAAAGGAATTCAAAGGATTTGGAAATTGAGTGTGGTTTAATTTATAAATCTCCTTGTGATTGTGTAATGACCCACTATTTCGAACAATTCAAATCGACAATAATCCACACATGTCAAACTTGAATTGCCCAAAAAAATAGATCGTTATATATTTGGGGTAAATAAGTAATAATCTCGGAATCACAAACACGGAATATTACAACAATCAACAGCGGAATAAACAAACATAGTAGTTCCTGAAGCTACTACAATATCAGAGTCTAAAAAAAATATAGTAGAAATCCCAAATATATAAAATTTTACTAATACATAAGAAAATGACAAAGTTTGAAATAGAAATAACCGAAATTGAAAAGATGACTGAAATAACTAAGCAGATAGGTTGAAAGATCCCCAACTAGTCTCCAACTCCAAAAGATCAAATGTTGTGATGCTCAGGTTGACTCGAGCACAAAGCAAAACAAAACATTCGAGTCAGGATTATCATTCTTGTGTAAGTAAATCAATTCAAGTGAAATGTACAAGTGAAATGCATCAATGACTCAAAGGATACTTGGGATTTACATCCTTTAAGGATATGCTAAACTATCTACATACATAATACAATACGCTACGTAGATAAGGTCTACAGTAAAGTAAAGTATTAAAGTAACATTGAGGCGTTACCCATATCCTCCTTAACACATTTTTACATAAATACCGTAGTCTATACGGATGCCGTAAGCTCTACTAAACTGGTGGTTTACTTAGTAAGCATTTCATGGTTACGATACGAACCAAAGTCATAGTGGGCGCCATCAGGATAAATATGACAAGGCACACGAGGCAATGTCCACGGTAGGGTACTATCATTTTGTATCTCGGACTGATGGTAACGTAGAGCAGCTACTATCGCCCACCTCGAGACACACTCCCATAAAATAAGGTGCACCCAATCAAATCACAAAGTAATGGATATAGTTTCGAGGGAACATGCTCGATAAAGGGAGCGAACTTACTTGGCCTGGTATAGCTCTTATTTTAGTCATTTTAATTATGACCCGAAAATCAAGGCTATCAATCATCGTTCTCTTACTTCATTCCAACTACATTCGCCAAACCATACTACTTCATTTCGGATTCTCCACCACGTGCATAGTTGTTCAAGTGGTTTTCGGTATCAACAAAGAGTATTATAATATCCGATCCCGGTCTCTTTAACAACTAAATGCTTATTTCACACCGTGGTCATTTATATAAAACATTCTAAATAATCAAAAAAAATCTTAAGTTACAATTTAAATCAATTACTAAAATATCTAACTTTAGTAATATTTTAGCTTTGAAATATTAAACTTATGATTTCCATCACCTTAAATTATCTACATTTCAAAATCATACCTTTAGAAAATCCATAACCTAATAGATTGTAATGTCCCGTCTTTTTGCATGGTTTAAATCGACGATAAACCACACACATCAGACCTACAACACACAGAAGGGCGGATTGTTATGGGGTAAATAAGAAAAAGTAGAGAAAGAAAAACAAAATAGAATCTTGCAGCGGAATAATAAAATATAATAATCAAATAACATTTCATGAAGCTGTTTTACAAAAACATTTGATTTTATTTATACAATACATATCAGAGTACACATACCAGAGAATAATAATTAATGCAGCTGAATTAAATGGTGTAGTGGAAGAATAAAGTAGATAATAGTACTACAAATCTTCGTCTTCGTCCTCCAGAATAAAATCTTCAAATCCTGAAATACTCGGACTGATCCAAGCGAATTGAAAAGACAAAACACTCGAGTCGGGACTAAAAGATTTGTGTGAGTTAAAACAACAGAAATAAATACAGTAACTTAAAAGATGCTCGGGATTCACATCTCCTAAGGATCTGTTAAACTATTTACTATGTAGTACTACTTCGCTATTATAATAGTGTCTATTAGTAAAATAAACTTACTTTAAAGTAGCGTTAAGGAGTGACCCAGTATTCCTCTTAACACATAATATATTCCCATAGTCTACACAGCACCGTAATCTCTCCCGTACTGGCGTCGTCAGAGGGCACTCCATAGGTATGGTACAAAACAAAATCGTATAAGGCACGCTTGGGTAGGTGACATGGCACAACTAGGCAATGCCAGGGTAGATATACCAATTGCTATCCGGGCTGGTGGTAACGCATAGCCGCAGCTACCGTGTAACAACCCGCATATTTATCGAGTTTGTATTTAAATATTTTTATTTAAATATTAACTCGTTAATCGGATTTTGGTCCGAAAAGCTACTTTTTGCAAACGGTCAAATTAGGACTCGAGACCACTTCCATTGAGTTCGAAATGTCGTTTACAACTTTTTTAAGTATAAACATCGATAGGTTTGGAGTTATAGCAATTTCACTAACTTTTCCCGCTTTGGACTTTGGGTTAGTTTAGCCTATTAAGCCCAAGTTCCAACCCTCTTCTCCTCACTCTTCATAAATTTCCTAACTAACTCAAGCTTGGGCATTAATGGTGAAAAGAATAGGAAATTAAAACTCCAAGCACAAATTCAATTGCAAATCCAACATTCAACTCCAAATTCAAGTAGAAGATATTGGATTCAAGCTTTGGATTGCTTCTCCTTGCTTTCAAGCTTCATCTTCATAAACTTTAGTGCAAAGGTGAGATTTTTATCTCACAATTCTAGCCTATAACCATATTGGACTGTTGGGAATGATTCCTATCACTTTTGCATGCATATTAGCATTTGGTTTGGATTGGATTGGCGAAAAACTCCATTTTTAGTGTTTTTGGTGAAAAACTGCTCTTAGGTCGTTCTGTCTTCATTAGGTCGCTCGGGGTGGAAAAGTCACGGCCTTCTTATTTGATTCACTCGGTTTTAGGTCGTAGGTCACAAGCCTTTTAGGTCGTAGGTCGCGAGCCCTATAGGTCGTAGGTCGCGAGCCCTATAGGTCGTTCGGCCTTGTTCCTTCATTAGGTCGCTCTGCCTTATTAAACTGATAACTCGCGAACCTCTTAGGTCGCTCAACCTGTTCGTCCACTAGGTCGCGTAAACCACTTAAGTCGCTTGCCCCTTATTTTCTTTAGGTCGTTTGAGTGTTAGGTCGCGAACCCATTTTAGGTCGCATAACCTTAGACCCTTAGGTCGCGAGCAGTTAGGTCGTTAGACCTAGGTTGCCTTATCCCCTTAGGTCGCTAGGTCGCGACGTTTTAGGTCGCTAGGTCACGACGTTTTAGGTCGCTGCATCCTATGCCTCTATAGGTCGCTCGACCTCGTTTATGACCATAGGTCGCTGCATCCTATGCCCCTATAGGTCGCTCGACCTCGTTTATGACCATAGGTCGCTCACCCCCTCTTCGTTAGGTCGCTCGGCCTTGCCTTCCATTTTTAGGTCGCTAGGTCGCGACGTTTTTGGTCGTTAGGTCGCGACGTTTTAGGTCGCTTAACCTTGTTTTCCTCTAGGTCGCATGGCCTTTAGACCGTTAGGTCGCGAGCGTTAGGTCGTTAGACCTTACCTTCCTTAGGTCGCTTGACCGGTTAAACCTTTAGGTCGCTCAACCCTACTACCATTACTAGGTCGTTTGGCCATAGCTCGTTAGGTCGCATGACCTTATAAACCGATAGGTCCCATGACATTATAACCCTATAGGTCATTGGACCTTTGACTCGTAGGTCGTTGGACCTTATCCCGATAGGTCGCTTGACCCCTTGGACTCCTAGGTCGCAACCCTTAGGTCGCTCGACCCTATTCCCCTTAGGTCGTTAGACCTCATTTTGTCTTCACTAGGTCGTACCGTTTTGGTCGGGGCGCTGCCCCGCACCCCGCCGGGGGCGCTGCCCCCTGGACCCCCGCGACCTGACCGGGCAGGTCGAACCCCGTAAGCGGTGGCGTTGCCCCCGCACCCCCCTGGACCCCCCCCCCCCCCGTAGGGGATCTTATCTGAAAAACATTGAGCTGATTTCCTTGGATTTTATTCACATCTCCGTATGCGATTTTTTTGTGACTGATTGTTTCTACAATTGCTTCTGTATTTTGTCACTTTATAATATAAAGGTTTCAATACTAGTAGTAAATATCAAAACTCTTTTAACAAACAATTTCAACTCTATTTTTAATAACAAAGCTCTTTTCTTAAACCGTTTTCCAATCTATTAGTATATACAAGCCTTTACCTCACTCGGATGAGAAATCTAATTAAACGACTTAGTAAAACAAGTGGTATGAAACGCTTGCGTTCACTTCGTCGGTTAATTCTTGGACTTGTTCGATTGAACCTCTTGTGACAATTTTATTAGTGAAGATTTACAGTTTATTCGTAAATATTTAAGTTAAGCAAGTGGTTATGGGACATGAAGCTAAACTTCTATATTTACTAGCTTAGTGTAATTGACACTTCTCGTTGATCTTGATGATCGCTTTATGAATTAGACTAGCAATTGCGCGATGTCTCTTTCATTGCAAGGTTAGACTAGACACCACTTGTGTGATTCCATTCACACATACCTTTCTGCTTTTTGGTTAGTCTTGACCTCAATCTGTGTGATTCCATTCACACATGCGGGGTAGCTCCCCTTGGTCTTCGGACCGTCATGTGATAGGCCTCTTTCCCTTTTTATGATTTCTGGATTTCTCGTGTTGATTTCTGGAATTTATGTCATTGACTTGTTATGAGTACAAGTTTAGGGTATGATGCCCTCTTTGGATCTTTGAGAAGATTCTTGTGATATTGATTTACCTCTTATCGATTGATCTTCTGTTGATCATCATTTGCATACTTATAGTAGTATGTCAGTATGGATATTTTATGTTTATGCCATATCTTTTATTTTATATCATGTCATCTGATATTTATAGCTAGACTGATCTGTTTATTATTTTCTCAAATAATACTCGGGTCAGACCGAGATGTTACAGGTGCTTCTGCTTGACTTCTTCCCAGGGATTCATCACTCTGACTTTTGGCTAACTGTTTAGATTAGCAGTTTTTGTTGTATACACTTGAGATATAGACTCATAGTTGTATTCTTTTGTATAGCACGTGTTGCTATTCTTTTGTATTATCGTGGATCTTACTGACCACTACTCTGATGTACACTTTCATGTGTTAGTTATATATTGATATCTTCTTCCGCCTTTGTGATATGGATATCTGTGACTTATTTGTGATATGATTATTTCTATGTTTGTTTCCGAAGATTATTTATAGCCACCGTGTGATAAGCAATTACATGGATGGTCGCTCCTCAACAGCCTTATTCTCCGTGCTAGTTGACAGCACTACTCCGGAGTGTTCTTGGCTAGCGTGGGTATAGAGGTGGGGCGTCACATACCGCCCACCTCGAGCCACACCCCCAAAATGAAAAATTCAAAAGTGGCTACCGAATAAATCCAAAAGTCAGAGTATAATATCGAAGGGATGTGTCCGATCAAAGGTGCTACCTCATTGGCTCGAGAATCGCTCCTGTTTTAGCCACCTTATGCCAACTCACGAGAGTCAGGTCTACGTATTTACCTCAAAGGAAACGCCGCCACCATCCTACTTCATTCTGGAATCTGCACCGCGTACACAGTTGTTAAAGTGGTTTTTGGAGTTGGTAGAGTGTATGACAACTTCTGATCCCGGTCTCTTTAACAACCAAACGTTATTATAGCACCGCGGTCATTTCAAAATAACTTACACTTTAAAACCAGAATATAATATCCCTTTCAAAACCATATAAATACGATATCATTTCTATTTTTAAAACCCCAAATCAATATGATATCATTTTATTTTAGATATATCCCTTTTTCCAAAATCATAATACTTTCAAAATATATATATCTTAAACCTCATAACTTTGAAACAAAATTTTTAATACTTAAATGGTTTAAATATTAAGCCACTTTATATAATAAAAATTTTCGTAAATAAATTCCATATACCGATTTGAACCTTCAAATAAACCATTTCGATTTCGATATATTTCAAAGCTTTAAATATTCCACCTTTTCAAAACTAATTCTTTGACAATTCCATATATCAAACTCAATTACTATTATTTAGATTTGAAATGTTTACTTAATAAATCCAATATAATTTAAGTAAAACTTTTAACTTCAAAAAAATGGATATTCTTCAATTTATTTAACTTGATATATTCGTTTATCTCAACTTTTTAATTCATTTAAATCACTTTAAACCAAATCAAGTTATAAAGATCATACCCTTTAAAAACTCCATTTTTATTTAAATTTCAAATCAAATTTATTCAAGTACAATTCTTAAATAATTCAATTCAAACCAATTTCATATTTATCTTCCAACTTAAATTTCATTTAAGTCATTTAAAAACTCTATATATATACAATATGTTAAATAGGTGTTTAACCATATAATATAAAATAATCAAACTCCATTATTAAACTTATTTTTATTAAATAATTTTATACATAGCTTAAATTCAAGAATTTTAACTATATAATATAATAATGTTTGTATAACATCAAAAATTAATATTTATTAAACCGTATATTCCTTTCCAGAACCATAGAAATTGTTTCAAATATTTTTATATATAGACTTCCTATATATAATTTTCTATCGTATGGTCAAGTGATACGGATTTTATCATTTCAATCTGTAATTTAAAATAAAATTACGGTTATATATCATTTCAAACCGCAATCCCGAAGGAAATAAATGCATAACAACTTGCAGATTATGATGATATAAATAAACCATCCATTCATCCATCATAAAATCATACATCCATCACAATCATCATCCAAAACAATCAGTTAATATCAATATATAACTGATAATATACAATAAGTAATTAACTGGCAATTATACTCAAAAATAAATTAAATAACGATTTAATTTAAATAAATGCAATTAACTGAGATGATGATTAAAAATATACAAATAGTCATAAATAAATGCATAATCACAACAAAATTTAATTTAACAAACATAAGAAATTTTAGAAGTTGTGAGTGGGTTAAAACACTCACCTTTTGAATTTAAATTGAATTTAAACCCAAAAATTGGACAGTCTTCAAATTCATCCAAACCAGCGCCAAAATGTCTGGAATCCCAATACGAACCTAGTGGAGAAAATCGCGTGTAAATCTGACATCGTACGCAAGGGTTATGACCATTAAAAGTTTACAAAAATTTAAATAAACAAATTAAATAATAAACGAAAGGACCATATGTAAGAAGCCACGTCCTCCTACTTGTAACTCACGAACTAGTCATTGTCAAAACCCCACAGAATCGTGCACGCTATCAACTCACGCCGTCGATCGCTCCACCAATCTCCGCTCCTGATGCGCTCGACCCACCACACGCGGCGGCCTCCCAGCGAGGTGCCTCTCCAGGCCGACCACCGCGCCCCAAAGCCTCCAGCCGCCGTCGAATTTTGGAAACCCAATTCAATTTTATACGGCGATCTGACTGTTGATATGTTGAATAAACAATGCTGATGCAATCCCCTCATTGCTCTCCACAATACCCAGAAGTGATTTCCCGATCAGACGAGGTTCGTCGTCGAGCGATGAACGGCCGAAACTTCTTCGATTTTTACTGATCAGACGATGAAGCAAAATGAAAAACAAATCATGGATCTGAGATGTGCTTATCGAGAGCTTAGATATATAATTTTTCTGAATTTTTTTCAGGCGTTCGAAATTTCAATTTGATTTTTGAATTATGTTTGGACCTAGTGTTTGTTTGTCTGTCATTAAGGAGGAGAGATAGTTGAAATATATGTACAGCCAAATGAGAAATAGGAGATGCTAGGATTTATAACCGGGTATTTATAGGTAGGGTTGAAATAGAATATATGGATCGGGTTGAATATACGCGCTAACGACAAAGTGGCCCAAAAAACCCGTTTCGACTCCAGAATGAAATTGGGTCAACCCATATATCAAATAGGTGTTTTAAAATATTTCAAACGCGATGGAAAAAGTTTCACGTCCAAATTCCATCGTATGAAGAAGTTATGACAAAATCAAACTTTTCCAAATTGATTTTAATTAATTTCAATTTAATTTATTTCAAGTCGTTTCAAGCCCATACGATCAAACGACAAGCCCGATCGCTACGAAACTTAAAATCCTATAATAATTCACCATTACGGATCCGATGAAATTGGTTTCATCGAAATCCGAGTTAGTGGCCAAAATAGCTATTTTTCCAGTTAAATTATATAAATTAATAATTAATTAATTAAACCCAATTTTTAACTTTCAATTATATAATTGACACATTTTATCACTTTTATATTTATCAATCATTTACAATGATTTAAACAACTTAAAATGTCAATTTTGAGTTGATTAATTCATCAATTCAAATGTTAACCTCAATTTAAATATTTAATTTCAATTTCATTAAATTAAGAAATTATAAAATAAAACTCCAAAATCCATTTATTAAATTCTTAACCCTTGTTATTCGCGTCTTATTACAATAAGAATATAGCTAACATGCTTTTAAATCTTGGTTCTTAATATTCACCCATTTTAACTTAATTCCAATTAACGTACAAATTAAATTACCTTTAATTGCAATTAATCCTATGATTACAATTTAAATTCCAAATAAATTGTTTTTATTTGATTTCAATCTTTATAATCCATCCCCTGGTTTCAAATAACATAGTTAATGCTGGTTTTACATTACATTACTTAAATATACTCAATTTCCTTTCTTTATTGTGTGTTAACTAAATTTTCCACTAGTATTGAAATTTTTGCTAAATATACATTTGCATTACTTCCTTTATTGGGATTCCATTCCACTTATTTATAGTAAACTTATATTATCATCACTACCTTTCATTTTAATTATCAATTCATTCATAAGCCATTAACAATCCATTATTACCAAATATTACCTTAAATCCACCCTAACGTAATATTTTATTCCATTTATTACAATAGGCATCAATTAATAGTGATTGCTCTAAATTAGTTTGCATTAACATTATTTCATTAATCTACATCCAATTACACTTAATATTCCCAATAAATTACTTACTTGGTCTCATGCTTTCTACACCAATCACTATCTTAAAATAAGTTTACGTTTTCTATTTTAAATTTACATTCACCCTTTCCGTTATTTTATTAATTATCATTAAAGTACATTTTAATTATCATTAAAGTATATTTAGTTATCTTTATTCTTCCAAACCAATTACCCTTTATTATTGTAACTTTACCATTTTAATAAATTCATTAATTGACATGTCATTCAACCTATTAATCATTAACCAAAATTAGCACTGTTACGTTTTAATTTACTTATTAGCTAACAATAAGTGCTACCATTAGTTCATACATTGATTTATTCCATTTCCATTCCTTATACATTATTTTATTAGTAAGCCAACGTTTTAAATTATTAATTTACCTTTTATATTTTATTATAAACTAATGTACACATTAATTAAGATTTTAAATCAAATTAATCACTTCATCTTGGTTACGTTCTTTTATTACAATAGGAATAAAATTAACATTTACATTGTTTCACTTATTGGAATTACATCCATGTTATTAACAATTAACTTACCAATCTTATCCAAGTTATTATTTCCATTAATAATTCACTAAAAAATTTATTTCCTTTAATATTAAGTTACCAAAATCTTATTAAATTAAGAAATTTAATTACCAAATTTTTTGGGTCGTTAGACACTCCCCCACTCAAAACTTTTCGTCCCCGAAAAGGGAAAAGAAGGGAAAAGCAGAATTAAGAAATCAATATATCTTACTTAAAATATTAGATTTATACACAAATAAATTTACAAAATTTAATAATTTAAATAAAATATCACTTTATAACTATTAAATTCCTTTATACTCCAATTAGTAAATTTTGAAAAACGTTTTCAAAAAAATTTATAAGTCCAAAATTTACGGAAAATTTCAGTAGAGTCTCCTTTGTAAGGAGAGGCTCGAGAGTAAATATAGTATCAAATATACAACATATATTTTCCAAAATAATATATATCCCAACACGGGAAAACAATATAAGAACGCTATAAACCGAAATCCGAAAACGTACCTATTTGTCGGGCAAAATAACGCTTATATTATGAAACTAATTACAGTAGCAAGTGCTTCCATAACCTGAATTTCACTTATATAATCCAAGGAAGTTTATAATTATATAAAATGAAATATTTAAAGTTGTTTCAAACAATAAACAACAAATCAATACAAACAACATCACTTTCAATTACAACATACATCCATCACACATAATCAACACAAATCAGTTATTCATTCATATCAAACAACAAATAGTTGTTTGGGTTCAAAACTTTAAATTGTATGAAATGGAAAATAGCCTGTGATATCCTAGAATTTTTGACAATATCAATTTAATAATCTTTACATAAAATTAGATTGATTTGATGATAATTGATTAATAAAATATGAATTGGTTTAATAATCTGATTAAATAAATATTTAATTTGTGATTTTATCTTTTAAAAGCTAAATAATTTTTTTTAAATTATAATGTATATATATATTTTTATATATATTATAGATAATCTTGTTTTTGGAATTTAATAAATAAATAAAGTTTTGTTTTTGAATTCTAATAATATATTTATTAATTGAGAAATTATGTTTTAAATAAATTTAAGGTTCTTAAAGTTATTTAAAATTAATAACTATATGGTTTGTTAATATTTAAAATAAATATTAAATTGTTTAAAATTTATCTTAGCTTAATTTTTGTTTTAAATTTTTAAAAAAAAAGTTTGTTTTATTTCTTTTTAAATATTATTTGATAAAAATGATTTGAAAATTTTATATATAAGTTTGATTTACAAAACAGCATATGGTTTAAATTTATTTATTAATAAAAGTGATTTATAATCTCTTTATAAATTATTTAAAATTTGTTAAATTGTTATTTTCAAGCCATATGTAAAAGAATTAAAATAAGAAAATAGAATTTTCATTTTTAAATTAAATAAATTGATTTTAATTTGGGTTTCAAAAGTTTAATTTGAATTGGAATTTTATTTTGAAATTCAAATTAATAGATTCTTAAAATATTTGAATAAGTTTTAATTTATAATTTGTTATATTTACATTTTATTTAAGTAAGAAATTCAAATAAATTTATATAAGTATAAAATAAATTATGAAAAATTATTCATTAACATTTAAAAATATAACTAAATTAAGTAAAAGACATGTGTTAACCTATTAGTAATCTAAATCAACATGTGTTAAGTAGTGAGCTAAACAACATGAAAAGTGTCATTATTTTATTTTATCTTTTTCTTTATTTTGATTAAAATAAATTTCATCCTTACAAACATTTCCATTTTTCTCTCATTCTCTTTTCATAACCTAAAGCTAAAATGAGTCAAAGAGAAAAATCTAAAACTCAAAAATTCCCTCAAAACCATATTTGAAATCAACTCCTCAAAATTTTGATTTGCAAACCAAATCCTGTAACAAGATTTCCAAATTCTACATTTCTGTTTACAACCTGAACCAACATGCATCTAGTTTTAGTCAGAGTTTCAACAGCAAGCAAACTATAGCACAAAAATCTGCATTTTTCAAAAAAAATCCAAGGAATCAACCTGCAATTCAAATTCCTGCAAATTAAAAGTCTGCAGTTTTCAAAGGCCTGCATGCATGAGTGTTAACAGGAATCAAAAAGCTTTTCTAAATCAATGGATGCTCTGATCTCCTGTATAAGTGAGTAACACTTCTTTTAAAAATCTTAAGGTAGATCTGGTTGTTTAAATTTGTTTAAAATAATTTTTTTGTATATATGTTGAAAAACTCCGGTGCATTTGTGATGTGTGATATATGTTGAATTTAAATTGCCTGTATAACATCCCTGATCTAAAATTTTAACCCAGTTTCCTATTTAAATTCATTTTTCTTTATCTATTAATTTTTATGACATTGGATCTAAACAAAAATTGTTTGTTTGGTTATAAATATAATTTTAAAAATTTATTTAAATTTAATAGAAACTGAAATTGCTCGGGTAATCAAGTTTAAAAGGGGAAACTCAAGTCTCTGTTAAAATTCAAACTTGTTAATTTAGCAATTCAAGTATACAAATTAAAACCTTAGACCAATTCATGATTTTTAAGAGTAAAATCGTAAATTCTAAGTTGGGTTTGACTTTGCATTATTGTTTTGACCCAATATTGAGTTTTGGAGTGTCTCTGGTAATTCAAGTGGATTTGGAGGTTGTGTTTTTGTATGAAGGAAGATGGGTGATCGGGGGATCAAGGAAAATTGGTTGTATGGTGATCAGGTAGATATGAGACGGCGGTGTTCAAAATTAATCTGTAACCCTAGTTTTATAACAGGTTAAGAAATTTGATCGGTTCTGTCTCAATGTGTGTTCGAGTGTTAAGCGGCTTTGGGAAAGCGTAGCTAGGACCATGACGAGGTTGTAGCCGAGGTTCCAACTCAAACGGTGGTCGGAGAGGGGAGATCTGGCCGTTGACAGGTTTGGGGTTTTGGGAGAAGTTCAGTGTTTCAAGGTTTTGAAGTGTTCCAGGGTTGAGTTATAAACTCGATTTTAAATTCGGGTTTATTCTGATGATCAGTTGATTGTGTTGGATTCAAGAGTTGTTGGTGGATGAGGATGATCATCCTTGATGATCGAAAATTGTCCATGAGCTTTGTGCATGTGCACAGTGGTCATTTGAAAGTGGTCTTGTCTCTGAAATTTTTGGGTGAAGTGTTCTCAGGGGAATGCTTATGGCACTGGAGAGTTTACTCGAAGTTGAGGGGAGTAAGACTCGAAGCAAACTAGATACTTGTAACAACCCATAATTTTGTAAATATTTTAATTCAGTTTTACTTGAAAACGTTGTTTTTTTAAGTACAATTTTCAATAATTAAAATTTTAAGTTAATAAGTTTTGGGATAAAAAACTTATTGTAATATAAATTTAAGCCTTAATTAATGTAATATTTCTGTTATTGATTCAAAGAGAAAACATATGTACTTTATTAATGTTTGCATGTGTTCATTATTTAAATCCAATCTTTTGGTTTTTGCATACTTTTGTTTAAAGTTAAAAAAAGGGCTTATTTATAAAAATAACTTGAATTTATTACAAAATATCACGATTCCTTTTATTTCCTTTTAAATTAACGTTAGACCTTAATTTATTGCTTAATTTAAAGAATTTACTAAGTTATAAATTTTAACATAAAGATGTTGTATTAAGTTTAAGACATTATTTAGAATGATTTGTATATACATATCTGTGTGCGTTAATTTGACTTAAGATTTATAAGATGGACTTGTATGCAAAGTCATAACTTTTTAATCTTCAACCCTTTTAATCTGGAGATTAGGTTCAAAATTGTTGTCTTTAATTTTAGGCTTATAAAATAGTGAAACTTAATTTTAACACATTTATATGTATAAGTCTATTATATATATATATATATATATATACACACATACATACATACATATATATATATATACGTATACGTCTATGTTTTTAATAATACTATGACCAATAAAGATATATATGAAGGAAACATCATCTTTGTACACAATCTAATATTGCACTTACATAATTTACTGTAGAATACATTTGGACATAGTTACATTCCATGCCATGAATAAATAGCTTGTTAATGACATTTAATCAATCAATCAATTTGATTAGAGAAAGAATGAAAGGTTTCTCTCTCCATATACATAATTAAGCTCTAGATTAATTACCTGTTCTTAGGAAAAAAAACGAAAGGTTGCCTTAATTCTTGCCTTTTTGTTTTCCTAACATTTGTTCCTTTCTAGCCATTCATTCCTTTAGTTTAGCCGTATATTTTGCCTTGCAATTCAGGTACAAGTTTCTCTTTTTCTCATCTTCTTTATTTTCTCATTTCCTAAGAGAGAGAAAAATATCACTAGCACTTTATTCTTTTATTTATAAAACCTTGGAATTTATTATAATATAAATTTTTAATTTGAGTAAATCATTTCCCAAAATTCTATAATAAAAATGAAAGTTTCTGAAATTTTTAACTTTGTTAAGGATAACTCTAATGGGAATTTTAAATAATAAAATGGATTGTCTACTTTCTTTAAAAATGTGTAATATTTTTTGAATAATAAATTTCATTGGCAATGTTAAATAAATCAGAATAATGTAAACATGTTAAGGAGTAACTTTTAAGAATTCAGTGTATTAATAAACGGTTAAAGTTACGCATTTATAAGGGTACGATATTTAAGGGAATAAATAACATAAAATAGAAAAACGTATTAATAAAAAAACGTTACTTTTGTATTAATTTGGGGGTATATTTTGCGTGGGTCCTACGCATTTTAAAATTCATACCGCAATATATATATGAATAAATAAATCAGTTAAAGAATTGCTTTAGCCAAACGTTACACTTTTCATAACATTCATTTGTTTTAATTTGGTATAAAACTTTGAATAAAATAACGTTCAAATCCTCATTAATTTCTTGCCTATCTTTTACCACAATCAACGCACGTATATATTCTTTTCAAATTCCATTTCTAGTGAAAGTCGTTTCTTTTCTGATAAATTCCTTTCCCTCTACACCATTTTTCAACACATCTTCTACGAGTAATAAATCGCATGCGAAGAGAAATGGTAATAAAAATAATTTTGTTTCCTGACTAAACAAAAAAAAATCGCATACCATAAATTGCGCCTATTTTCATTTTGTGTGTTCCAAGCAAATTTTCCCTATAAATACTAGACACATCACAATATTTTCCCTACATCTCATTTTAGCTTCATCCTTTGTTCTTGCGCAAGCTTCTTCAGGTATGGCTGTTTTCCTTTCCTCTTGATTCTTCTTTCCTTTTTATTCTTCTTGCATTTTTTTTCTTTCTTTCTTTCTTTCGTGTTCCTCTGTTTTTTTCCACTTTTCCACCACCTTGTCACAGCCTCTTTTCCATATGTGGCCAAGCACCCCCCACATAGTGTAGCCGAGTCCTGCTTTTTGAATCAAAATATTTTGCATGAGCATGACGAGAAGGGTAGATGGGTTATAGGTTGGAGTTCGTAGTCTGCAACGTGAGTATGTTTGCAAGAAAAAAAGAAGAAGAGAGAAACGAAGTGTTAATACGAAAGAAAGAAGAGAGGAAATGCATACGTAAGTTTATAACGCGTATGCGTTGAAAAATAAAATGAGAAAAAAAAAATAAAGTTTGTACGTGAGTATATAAAAAGGGAGAAGGAAGAAATGCATGAGAAGATAGGATGGCCACCTGTACGTATAATAATCTTTAACCTTTACATATAATAATTTTCTCTCTTTATTTTCCATCTTTCCTCATCTTTACTCTCATCTAGATTACGTACTAAAACAAGTAATTTACAAATGCATAATAGCAGTACTGTTAATGTGGCAATTTACATTGATTTACTAAAGTACAATTTTTAAAGACAAAAATGCAACTACGGATTTTATATCACTAGTCATAAAAAATTCTTCAATCTCCTATGCATTTTCACCTACTAGTTACATTCATCGGCATTTGCATTTCATATTTCTTCCGTTTCAAATTGTTCGGACAATACACAACATCTAGATGAGTCCCCTTTGAAATAAAATATATATAAATAAAGAAGAAGAATAATGATATGCAAGCGGAGAATATGGTTGTCACCTGTACAAGTTAAGTCTAGGCCTGTGGAGGGTGCATCACTTTGCATTGTTGAATTAAAAACATATAGGGTGTGTGCGTACATTCATCTACTTAAGATTTGGGTAGGGCGAACTTCCTTGTTTTGGGTTGAGCCAGGTGGTGGAGTGGTCGAGTCAAATTTGATTCCATCCGTCCAGTTTATTTCAAAATTTCGTGTTAAATTTTTTTCTTAGTTTTGATTTTTTTTAATTAATTCGTTTCCTTTACAAAAATATAAATCTGGTCGCAGCCTCCTCATCAGTTTGATCGTGCTTCCGTACGTTTTCTTTTTTTCAAGTGTGACCATCGTTTTAGATCAAATCTTCGACAGCATTCAGGTGAGTATTCCTCACCAGACAAACATACTTGTATATTTGTGAATTAATCACAAGTATAATTGTAAAATTATTTTATTTAATTTTATCTACCTGTGATATTAACTTATGATGTTAAACCCCATTATTTAATTGACACATCATCAGTTGTATTATCTATTATTATATTTTGCAGTTATACTATTTATTATTATTTACTGTTTGAATCACACTGCAAGTTCCCTGTAGAATTGAAATCGTTACAGGCTGAAATGATAGGCCTGAACGATAATTATTTATTCATTTACTTAATTATTAAATTATTAAATTATTTATTATTTAACTTGGGATTACGGGTTTGAAATGATAGAACCCGGGTTTTCTTTGTAAATTGCGGATTGAAATGATATATATATGTATCACTTAACCTAGGCTAGAAAACTATATACAAACCCGTGGTTTATTTAATATTTTTCTGAAATGTTTTAAAAATATTTTAAATGGAAAATTTATAATATTCTGGTTTAAAATGTATTTAAATGATTTTTATAAAATTTATAATGATTTGTGAATGAGTCAAATGTTAAATACATGAATGTTTAAGTAGAATTTTGAAATATAACTTATTTTTGGAAATTCTGAATTTTTGTTAAAAGTGAGATTTTAGTAAAGTAAAATAATTGATAATAAGTTATATTCTAGGAATTTAAACTTAATTGTTAAGTTAATAATTTAATTAATGAAATGGGAATTTAATACTTGGATTTAAATAAGAAATTCATAATAAAATTTGATTTTTGTCTGAAAATTTACTTATAAATTCATCAAAATATGAGTATTGAAATTATGACTTTATAATGTGAAAATATATGATTTGTAAGTTAAATATTATTTAAATAAAAATTTACTTAGTTATAAAATTATAGTTAAACCTTGAAATTTTAAATATAAAGGATATTACAGCATTTGTGAATGTTGTAGTTAAATTTAAATGAACTTAAAGGCTAATTTGAACTAAAAGCTATTATAGCACTTTGTAAGTGCTATAGTTGATAAAGATAACTAAAGTTTAGTTGGAAATAAAGAAATCTATTACAGCACTTAAATGCTGTCTTGTGTAAATGAACTGTTTAACCTATAACTTTAGGTAGCATTTTATAAGTGCTACGGAAACTGAATTTTTGATTGTTATAATAAAATTTAATAATCTTTGGGAAAAAGGCTTAAATTTTGGAATTTAATATGTAATGAATAAAAATAAGGGATTGACTTTAAATGGTTTTAAATGGAAGAATTTAACTTTTAAATGTGAGTTGAAAGGCAATTAATTCCTAAATAAACTGAATAGGTTTAAATGGTATTTTATATTAAATAAAATGACTGATGTTTAAATAAATGATGTTTGAAATCATATTATGATATTGAAATGTATTTGAAATTTATTTTGATTTTTAAAGTATAAATACCATTTTTAAAAGTTGTAACCACGGGTTATAATAACGTTTGTGTAATGACCCGGAATTTTCAAGCATTTAAAATCGGAATATTTAATTGATTTTAAATATTCAATAGAGTAATTTTAACTTGAATCCAAATATCAAAAATTATCTGATAATTAAAGTATTGAATTAAATAATTTAAAGTTGAGCTAAATATTGAATCTGGAGTATAAAGCCTATTAAAAATAATTTGGAGGCTTGTAAAACTTATATTGATAATACTGAAGGTAGTAAAAGTGTTAAAATTGATTTTGGAAGTGTTTTGTTCGGTTTCGAAATTTAAATCGTTTAAATTGAATTTAAAAATAGCCTTCTGAGGCATAGTCTCGGAACTCGACGAAACCAGTTCCATTAGGTCCGTGATATTGAATTATTATCGGATTTCAATTTTCGTAATTTTTAGAGTTGGTGTGTGAGCATACGATAAGTAGACGCGTTGAAATCTTTACCGAATTCAATTTAAATTTATATTTGTATTGGTCAACGTCAGCCTACATTCTTTCCCATCATAACTTTTCCCTTTCACATTCGAAGTACAGTAGCCGACAATCTTCTCAAACAAGCCGCTCTCATAGTTTATAAGTCGCGACCTACCTTTAATAAATCGTATCCTATCTTCTTCTTTCCCAGTTAAATAAAAAAAAGAGAATTTGTGTTGAATTTAAGCTACTAGTTAAAATTTAATAAAGTAAAACTTGTAATAAGTTGTTTTGGTTAATTCACATGCCAATAAATCTTGAATTGTTTATTCAAGGTCAAATTCGTGAGGGAACGACTCGAGATTGGATCGGATTGCGAAACAAAAAGAAGCAAAGGTGAGTTAATCCACTCAGTTTAAATTTAAATTTAAATGATTAAATTCAAATAATTGTTTGAATGGTTGAATTGATTGTTGTGTTATACAATAGCATATACTACACCTTGAAATGATTAATTTCTCTCATTTTATAGTGAAAATATTATATATGTTGTGCTAACGTCTGGGGATGTAGGGAAAACAGGTTGGAGGGATCCAACTGGATCCCTCAACATTTATTTAAATTATTTAATTCTCCTGTTGAGATGATTTGATATTCTATGATAAATTATGTTGAAATATTGAATGCAATGGTTTGATTGGATATAAGTGGGCATAATGAATTTCCACAAATATACAATTTGGATTTTGGAAAGAAAATACTAGAAATGGATTTGTAAGTAAAATAATTATAGGAAATTCGAATAAAATTAAGAATTGAATTGAAAAGAAATAGAAGTAATGTGAAAATAATAATAATAAATAACGTTGAGTATGGAAAGAATTTTGAATAAACTGAGTTTAATGAATTGTAAACTTAAGTTATATAAATTAAAGGAATAAAGAATTATTCAAAAAAATTAATTTTAAATTTATTTAAAGGGATTATGATGTAATTTGGGAAATCAAAAATTGGTATTCTCAGCTAAAATATTTTATATTATAATTAAGAAATAAGTCTGAAGTTAATAGATTGTGAAGTAAGAAAGGAAGTAATTTGGGAATCAATGTGGAAATTGATTCAAGTGTTTGAAATTGAAATTTGAAGAAGATTGTGAAGAGAAGTATATTTCTCTGGATAGCCAAGTACGTTCAGAGTTAATTTTTAAATATAAGTAAAAGCTTTAATGTTTATTTGAAAAGCATGTTTAGAAAATTTATTATTTCAATCTTTTAAATTCTAAAAGTAAATATTGTCAAAACTATTATCGTAGTAATTATTTAAAATGGTAACTAAGAGTTTTGTTTTAAAAGAGTGAGAACCTAAATTATATTTTCGAAGGTAACCTTATTTTTAACTATTCATATAGTATGTATTTTTAGCCAATTATCGAAGTAGTCTTAACTTAAATATTTTAAAGTATATTTCAGAGTAGGTGCTTTGTTTAATCTATTATCGTAATAATTATTTAAAGGATGATTTGGAATCTTGTTTAAAGAAGAAAATCTAATGTATGGTTATAAGGTAAACGTATTTTAATTATTTCTAAAGTATTATTTTAAATTAAGTACTAGAGTAAAATTTTCTTAATTAAATGTTAAACATATTTTACAATAAAGTAATTTAAAATTATTTTAAAAATCTAAAGTTTTGTGCTTGGTGATTCCAGTGGAAATAGAAATACTGGGAATTTATTCTGAGAAAGGCGGATAGTTTTGAAAACTGTTTTCAAGGAGTTTGAAAGGTGAAATTATATCTTGTGAAGATATTTTGAGATAAATAAATAATTTGGAAAATTATTTATTGGCTGATGGTTGTTTGTGAATATTAATTGATAGTTAAATAACCGACTATCAATATTGGACAAATACGTTGATCGTTTCGAAGAGACCGGGATCGAGACTTATTCTCGAAAACCACTTCGATCCGGTTTGTACATTTCGTGAAAACGATTTTGGATTCAAAGATGGAGCAGTGAAGTGCAAGGGCTAGTCGCTACTAATCCTGAGGATATTTCCAAAATGGATGTAGTAGGAATAGTGCCTTCGGTTCCGTTCGAACCCGGGACGGACTTGTATGGATGAATGCTTGCAAAACATCGTCAGGTGGACGATGGGCATTCTAAGGGATATTTTCTAAAAAGGTAACGCTTAGCCTCAAGCTTCATCAAATGGGAATGGCTGAAAATCAGGGGTTATGCAGCAAGGCTTCGTAGGTATCCCCCACTGGAGGTTGAGGTCATCCCTGTCTAGATGTCCCTTTTATTTCGGCTTAGTGGGCGGTTGCTTATCCCAACCGCAGGGTGATCTTGCTCGGGACTATCCAGTAAGGGATGGTTCCGGTCTTGTGTTGCAGGGGAGTTAGGGTGGCTCCTCAATACGCTGATCTAGACCAGGTACTGTGACAGGTGGTACCCCAGTGCCTAGCCATTAGTTGGAATCCATTTTCCCTACGCGCCCGTACGGTTTTGATTATGCCCAACTTTTGTTGAAACGTGAGATGCAAGCAGTTCAGCTAGATTCTATTTTACTTTCTATAGACACTGTTATAATATCAGAGGACTTTAATAAAAATGTTTTTGCGATCGTAAGGTAAAAACCTGACATGTTTATTTGTGGCGTGGTCTTACGAGATGCTTTTGTTTTCAAAGGATTTTTGAAACTTTAATAATCAATTGGGTGTGATTTTCTCACGCTGGTAATCCAGACTGACTCGAGTGTTATTTAACTGTAATGCTCGGGTCAGACCGAGTATTATAGGATACAGGATATGATGCTGTGGAGCTCAGGAGACGAGCTGGATGATGATACGTACTCTCGTACTTGTTTATATATGTACATTCCGCTGTGTTGAGTTGTTGTGTATCCATTGTATGATATTGATGTTGAACTGTGATTGATGTACTCTGATAATGTAATACATACATATATATATATATATATATATATATATAAACAGAGATATTTGATTTGAGTAAAGATCATTTATTATCTATTATATTTTACTCCGCTGCGATGGTTAGATTCTGTTGTTGTTTTCTATTCTCATCTTCTACCTCTTCTTCTTTAACCCAAATGGTTCATATTTCTGTACAGCTTGAGTTGATTTAGGTAGAATAGTGTTGATTCAAGGGGTGCGGATTTGTGGGTCGTTACACTTGGTATTAGAGCGAGGTTGGTGATAACCTTGGCTCTGGTGAGAAATTACTCAAATAGAGTCCGTAGTACTCTATAATGAGTTTGAGCGTATTAATAGATATGAGCGTGTATTTGTCAGTGAATATAAATTGTTTTAATATCATGTTGATTGGTTTATTGAGTGGCCTATGAACCTTCGTCGACACAGTCTGCGCAACTGTATTGAAGGGGTTTCTAAACACTTGAATAGAACAATTGACACGATATTGTTTTAAATGTGGGTGAATGAAATAATTTTACCCAAAAACATATTTTGATATAAAGAATAGTTTTTGAAAACTATTTAGCTAATATATGGTTGCATGAATGTTAGAAATGATAATATTAAATTATTATCATCGTTAAGTGAAAATTTAACTAGAAATTGAAATATAACTAAAATTTAAGGGAATAATTTTATTATAAAATGGAATTTATAAATATGAATTAAAAACGTAAATTATAAATTGAAATATAATTAATTGGGAATTTGTATAAGCATAAACTATACAAATGCATTTTAGTTAAAATTTGAATTAAAATAGTATTTGAAACTTTGAAACCCCAGAGATTTTGGGAGTATTTTGAAGATAAATAGTAGCGTTGCTGTTTTTGAGGGTATTTCTGAAAGGAATAGGTTCAAATAAATTTTTGGAAGGGATATAGCATTGAATTCACTTCAGTCGCTGGAAAATAATTTCGGTGATGACTGCAGCATCATCGATCTTCATTTTCGAGTTTCTAAGTGATGAATTGCTGCCAAATTATTTGTTCAGGAAAACCTGTTTGTTTTTTAAATTTCAAAGGAAATTTGTTGGGAATAAAACCAAGGTTGGTTTAATTTTTGAGAATGTTGATTTTGAGATGTTGGAGATTTCAAAATGTTTGAAACCAATAAACGGGTGTTTGAAAATCCTGATGAGATAGGTTGTAAGCTTATAAATTGAGATGATTTTTAATTCAGGAAGGGAATATAAGCTTTGAATGTTGGAATTTAAATTTAAAGAGAAAAGTTAAAAAAAAGAAATTAACTTGGATGGGAAATAAAAATTTAACTGGATTGAAATTGATTGAATAGGCTGAAATAATATCCAGTTGTATCCGAATTAAGTTGAAATCGAATTGAGATTAAATAAATCTGAGTTAAAATAAAATTGGATTGGAGTAAGAATTCAATTGAATTATGAATGGAATTATATTCTTACCTAAATAATTGGAAAATAAGCAGGATAAGGATTGGAATTGAAATAAATAAATAAGAAATACGTGTAAAAGAATTATAATGCATGAAATAAAATATGCTTGGGATATAAATAAGCATAAGCCTTGAGTTAAAAATAAAAGATGAATATTCAAGTCCAGAATGAATGGAATTGTGTAAATAATAAGTTGTGACTTATAAAATTGAAAATGGAATACAAATCCAAAATAAATATTGTTGGATGAATTGAAAAATAAAATAAAAATCCAAACTTGAATTATAAAATAAATTTGAACTTAAGAAAATTTAAATGAAGAGATGTTGAGATTAAAATCAAGTTTTGGATTATAAGTTGGGGAAAGACTATTTAGATAATAATTAGATAATGAAATATGTAATGAGAACCCAATGCAGTTAAATAAAAAGCTGAATTGTGAGATAATAATGAAGTTTGGAAAATAAAACTCAAGTTATAAATCGAATTCGACTTGAGTTGTCAATAAGTAAATGTAACTGAATTGTGAGTTTATAAAAGTGAATGGTAAATTGAAAATGGTATGGTTTGCAAATAAAATCCAAATACGTAGGAATAAATTGAAATGACCTTGTAATTTATTTAAGTGAACTGAGAATGAATCGAACTTGGAAATTTAAAATTTATAATAACTAATCAAATAAATTTGTAGTTTGAAAGGAGATTGGATTGAAATAGAATCAAGTTAAATTGAAAAGAGAACTTTGTTTGCAAAATGAGAATGAGCTTAAGTATAAAATTTGAATGAATTGAAGTAAATTGACTTAAGCTAAATGAATGAAGGAGAGTTGAATTGAATTCAACTTAAACAAAGTTTAATAATATTGGATTGGTTTTAAATCAAGTGAAAATAAATTTGAATTGAAATAGAATTTGGTGGGTTATAAATAATATTTAAGGAAATGAAATTTATAATGGTTTGAGTGAGTAAACTAATTATATTGAAATAAATTAATGGATGGAATAAATAAGAATCAAATGGAAGTGAACTTAAGTTTGAAGTGGAGTAAATTGAGTAAATTAACTTAAGTTGAGAATAATTAGAAGCTTGACTAAGAGTAAAAAAAATTGGAAGACCATAAAATGAAGCTTAGTTTGAATTAATTCGGGAATGGTTAGTAATGAGCAAGCTTGGAATGGATCGAGCTAAATAAAACAGTTTGGAATTAACAAATATGGAATGGAATGTAAATGAATGGATTGTGAATAAAATTGAAATGAAATAGGTCGAGCTAAATAAATGGTCGTGAATGAATTGAAATAAAAAGGAAATTTAATTGGTAATGAAGATGAACCTAAATTGTTAATGGTTTTGAATGAACTGGTTTGGATAATAAAATGAAATGCAAATGAATGGATTCAAATTTGAAATGCAATGGAAATGAGAATATATGGACTTGTGAATAGATTTAAAAATGGAATAAAATTAAGTATAAATTGAGTTGAAATACATTTAAATTAGTTATAAAACATAAATACATGTTTATTCACATAAATCTCGTCAAATTTGCATAGAATTAATTGTCATTTGATGTAAATGGAAGTAATTAAAATTCTATGAATTGATAGAAGTAAAATAAATTGATTTTGAGAGTAATTGAATTAAATATGAGTTCAGTTTGCTTAAAATAAATTAAATGTAAGCTATAGTGTTTTAAACCATTCAAATTGATGAGGTTGTATACGAATGGATTAAAAACCATTCAAATTGAATGAAAATGGAGTGTAAATTGATTGAAACAGTTGAATTACCATGGAAACTATATAAATTGCTTACGGAAAAATGTTTGGTGTAAATTTCTTTTTAGAAGTCATGTGTTTAACTGTTGCAAATAAGTGAAATATTGTTAAACTTCATTTATATCGCACTTAGATGTTTAAACTGAGTAAGTACAGGTACCGGGAAGCCGTGTGGCTGGATTTTTGGGCACGCTAACTGCTAATAAATAAGCCGTTTGCTTAAAAAAGCTAAATAAGGTATGCCTATGCAATAAAAATAGGAAATATGAACTGTTTTTCTGTTTTCCGACCGTGTAGGTCGATGTATATATATTTATATCTTTTTTCAAATTGCAAAAGCTCCTCCGTACAAAGGAGACTCTGCCAAAAAATTTCGAAAATTTTGAGAGTTAGAAATTTTTGTAAACGACAAAACGGATTAAAATTGGAAATTGAAATAAGTTAGTAAATGAAACTAATTAAAATAATGACATGAATTAATAATAAATGACAAATAAAATTTATATATTCAGAGTTAAAGATAAATTGAATTCATATGGAAATGAAAGAATCGTTTTGAATAGAAATAAATATAAACTAGAGTGGGAGATGAAAATAAATATAAGAAACATACAAAATGCTTATACTAACTTAAGAAGGAATGGTGAATTCTTGCTTGGGAATTGATACTACAAATATAATCTAAGTTAATATTTGAACGAATAAATACCGACAGTTTGTGAGAAAGTTGATATGATGTTTTGGGAATATTGTGATTGGATATTAGTGATAAGCAGGATATGCAGGTAATATAAAGGGAAAAGAGAATTGATTTTGATTTCAGAAGATAAATATGAATTGCCCAACAAAAGGTATGTATTTAAATTTGGTGTGAAATTTGATTGGGAATTTGGATTGAGCCACTTGGCTTTTTGTTTTCTTTTTGGATTTGGAAGGCCGTAGAGCCATTTTGTAGTTGTACTGAGCTAGCCACGTAAAGGAGACGCTGGCAAAAAATTTCAGGAATTTAGGAAGTTAGAAAAATTTTGAGAAAATTTTGATAATTCAAAACTTGGTTTTAAATTGTAACTCGAATGGTTAAACAAATAGTATAGTTCGAAACTATGGGAGAGTTAAGAAGTTAATAATAATGGTAATGGGTCTTCTATAAGACGATTGTAGGTAAGATATTGAATTGTTGGTTTTGGGGAAAGATAAACGGGTATTGGACCATTCTTCCTAACTAGTAATTTCGGAGACGAAATTCTTTTAAGGGGGGAGGAATGTAACGACCCAGAATTTTCAAGCATTTAAAATCGGAATATTTAATTGATTTTACATATTAAATAGAGTAATTTTAACTTGAATCCAAATATCACAAATTATCCGATAATTAAAGTATTGAATTTAATAATTTGAAGTTGAGCTAAATGTTGAATTTGGAGTATTAAGCCTATTAAAAATAATTTGGAGGCTTGTAAAACTTATATTGATAATACTGAAGGTAGTAAAAGTGTTAAAATTGGTTTTGGAAGTGTTTTGTTCGGTTTCAAAATTTAAATCGTTTAAATTGAATTTAAAAATAGCCTTCTGAGGCATAGTCTCGGAACTCGACGAAACCAGTTCCATTGGGTCCGTGATATTGAACTATTATCGGAGTTCAATTTTCGTAATTTTTGGGGTTTGTGTGTGAGCGTACGATAAGTAGACGCGTTGAAATCTATATCGAATTCAATTTAAATTTATATTTATATTGGTCAACATCAGCCTACATTCTTTCCCATCATAACTTTTCCCTTTCACATTCGAAGTACCGTAGCCGACAATCTTCTCAAACAAGCCGCTCTCGTAGTTTATAAATCGCGACTTACCTTTAATAAATCGTATCCTATCTTCTTCTTTCCTAGTTAAAAAAAAAGGAAAGGCCGAGCTCCTCAAAAATTCCCTTTCCTTTTCTCGAATAAAAAGAAAATTAGAGTAATCAGATTTCGTTCAAATAAAAAATAAAAACAAAGCGAAACCGAGTTCAGAAAATCGATTTCGTTCGTATGATTTTTTTTAACCCTCGTTCGATCCCAAAGCCGTTCGACCCAATCAGAGTAATCGAAGCAAACACCAAATCATCGCTCGATCGAAACCATACCGCCGCCTTCCCTAACGAGTCAATTCGTTGCCGCAACCTGATGGGAGCTCACACACGCGGAAGTGGTCGACTTCGATTTCGCGGCGTCGCGAGGGGGTACGGCAGTGGAGTGAGGGAGTAGGTGCGGCCTTGCCTATTTGTCGTCAACATCAAGGGATTGGCCGGAGTTTGGTCGTGATTTGGGGTCGCGCGCAGCTCGGTAGGGTAGGGTTTTGCGATGGAGGCCGCAGTTCAGTGACGTTGATGATGTGAGGATCGCAGTCTTCGATGAGGAGGCTCGGCGTTCTCGGTTTGGCATGACTTCTGTTTTATTTCTAATTCATTCGAGCTTGTATAATTTTTATAGCAGTAAGTTGAACATGTTGTTAACAGTAAATCAAAGATACATATATACGTATCCATATAGATATACACTTATAATTTATTAGATGTATACAAAGGTAAGGTTTTGAAATGGGAAGTTTTAAATTTTAAGAAGTTTGTATAAAACCAGATTTAAAAAATCTGTGTAAAGTATTTTATATGCAGTTTCAAAACGAAAATAAGTAAATAAACGTATAGAATGGTAATATAAATTATTTTTATAGGTGTATTTTCAAAGATAATGTTTTGAGAAATTATATAAGGATTTAAGAAAAAAACAGAGAATTTTTGTTGAATTTAAGCTACTAGTTAAAATTTAATAAAGTAAAACTTGTAATAAATTGTTTTGGTTAATTCACATGCCAATAAATCTTGAATTGTTTATTCAAGGTCAAATTCGTGAGGGAATGAGTCGAGATTGGATCGGATTACGAAACAAAAAGAAGGAAAGGTGAGTTTATCTCACTCAGTTTAAATTTAAATTTAAATGATTAAATTCAAATAATTGTTTGAATGGTTAAATTGATTGTTGTGTTATATAGTAGCATATACTACACCTTGAAATGATTAATTTCTCTCATTTTATAATGAAGATATTACATATGTTGTGCTAACGTCTAGGGATGCAGGGAAAACAGGTTGGAGGGATCCAACTGGATCCCTCAACATTTATTTAAATTATTTAATTCCCCTGTTGAGATGATTTGATATTCTATGATAAATTATGTTAAAATATTGAATGCAATGGTTTGATTGGATATAAGTGGGCATAATGAATTTCCACAAATATACAATTTGGATTTTGGAAAGAAAATACAAGAAATGGATTTGTAAGTAAAATAATTATAGGAAATTCGAATAAAATTAAGAATTGAACTGAAAAGAAATAGAAGTAATATGAAAATAATAATAATAATAAATAACGTTGAGTACGGAAAGAATTTTGAATAAACTGAGTTTAATGAATTGTAAACTTAAGTTATATAAATTAAAGGAATAAAGAATTATTTAAAAAAATTAATTTTAAATTTATTTAAAGGGATTAATAGTAATTTGGGAAATCAAAAATTGGTATTCTCAGTTAAAATATTTTATATTATAATTAAGAAATAAGTCTGAAGTTAATAGATTGTGAAGTAAGAAAGGGAGTAATTTGGAAATCAATGTGGAAATTGATTCAAGTGTTTGAAAGTGAAATTTAAAGAAGATTGTGAAGAGAAGTATATTTCTCTTGATAGCCAAGTACGTTCAAAGTTAATTTTTAAATATAAGTAAAAGCTTTAATGTTGTTTTGAAAAGCATGTTTAGAAAATTTATTATTTTAATCTTTTAAATTCTAAAAGTAAATATTGTCAAAACTATTACCGTAGTAATTATTTAAAATGGTAACTAAGAGTTTTGTTTTAAAAGAGTGAGAACCTAAATTATATTTTCAAAGGTAACCTTATTTTTAACTATTCATATAGTATGTATTTTTAGCCAATTATCGAAGTAGTCTTAACTTAAATATTTTAAAGTACATTTCAGAGTAGGTGCTTTGTTTAATCTATTATCGTAATAATTATTTAAAGGATGATTTGGAATCTTATTTAAAGAAGAAAATCTAATGTATTGTTATAAGGTAAACGTATTTTAATTATTTCTAAAGTATTATTTTAAATTAAGTACTAGAGTAAAATTTTCTTAATTAAATGTTAAACATATTTTACAATAAAGTAATTTAAAATTATTTAAAAATCTAAAGTTTTGTGCTTGTTGATTCCAGTGGAAATAGAAATACTGGGAATTTATTCTGAGAAAGGCGGATAGTTTTGAAAACTGTTTTCAAGGAGTTTGAAAGGTGAAATTATATCTTATGAAGATATTTTGAGATAAATAAATAATTTAGAAAATTATTTATTGGCTGATGGTTGTTTGTGAATATTAATTGATAGTTAAATAACCGACTATCAATATTGGACAAATACGTTGATCGTTTCGAAGAGACCGGGATGGAGACTTATTTCTCGAAAACCACTTCGATCCGGTTTGTACGTTTCGTGAAAACGATTTTGGATTCGAAGATGGAGCAGTGAAGTGGGCGGTTTCTTATCCCTTCGAAAACCACTTCGATCCCTTTTATTTCGGCTTAGTGGGCGGTTGCTTATCCCAACCGCGGGGTGATCTTGCTCGGGACTGTCCAGTAAGGGATGGTTCCGGTCTTGTGTTGCAGGGGAGTTAGGGTGGCTCCTCGGTACGCTGATCTAGACCAGGTACCGTGACAGGTGGTACCCCAGTGCCTAGCCATTAGTTGGAATCCATTTTCCCTACGCGCCCGTACGGTTTTGATTGTGCCCAACTATTGCTAAAACGTGAGATGCAAGCATTTCAGCTAGATTCTATTTTACTTTCTATAGACACTATTATAATATCAGAGGACTTTAATAAAAATGTTTTTAGCGATCGTACGGTAAAAACCCGACATGTTTATTTGTGGCGTGGTCTTACGAGTTGCTTTTGTTTTCAAAGGATTTTTGAAACTTTAATAATCAATTGGGTGTGATTTTCTCACGCTGGTAATCCAGACTGACTCGGGTGTTATTTAACTGTAATGCTTGTGTCAGACCGAGTATTATAGGATACAGGATATGATGCTATGGTGCTCAGGAGACGAGCTGGATGACGATACGTACTCTCGTACTTGTTTATATATGTACATTCCGCTGTGTTGAGTTGTTGTGTATCCATTGTATGATATTGATGTTGAACTTTGATTGATGTACTCTGATAATGTAATGTGTGTGTATATATATATATATATATATATATATATATAAACAGAGATATTTGATTTTTAGCAAAGATCATTTATTATCATTATATTTTACTCCCCTGTGATGGTTAGATTCTGTTGTTGTTTTCTATTCTCATCTTCTACCTCTTCTTCTTTAACCCAAATGGTTCGTATTTCTGTACAACTTGAGTTGATTTAGGTAGAATAGTGTTGATTCAAGGGGTACGGATTTGCGGGTCGTTACAGTTTGGTTGTTAAAGAGACCGGGATCGGATATCTGGCATACTCTCTGTCGATACCGAACCCACTTTGACTACCATGTTCACGGTGGAGATTCCAGAGTGAAGTAGGATGGTGGTGTCGTTTTCTTTGAGGTAAATACATGGACCCGACTCCCGTGAGTTGGCATAAGGTGGCTAAAACAGGAGCGATTGACAGACTAATAAGGTAGCACCTTTGATCGGACGCACTTCTTCGTATGCCATTCTATTACTTTGTGATTGTTTGGTGCGCACCTTTGATATGGGAGTGTTGTTCGAGGTGGGCGGTAGCTGCGCGCTACGCGTTACCACCGGTCCGGAAGCGTAATTGGTATATCTACCCTGGCATTGCATAGTTGTGTCGTGTCACCTACCATAGCGAGCCTTATACGAGTTTGATTTGTGTCATACCTATGGAGTATCTTCTCGTAGTTTCCCGATCAGGAGATATGCAGGTACTGTATAGACTACTGACACTATTTATGCGTTAAGGTGGAAAATGTAAAGCCTTAGCGCTATTTTAAAGTAAGTTTATTTTACAAATTGACACTATTATAATAGCGAAGTATTACTACATAGTAAATAGTTTAACGGATCCTTAGAGGATGGGCGGTCCCAAGCATCCTTTAAGTTACTTGTACTTTAATACAATTCACTTGAATTAGCTTACACTGTATAACTATGTACATCCTAACTCGAGTGTTGTGTTTATTTCTTACGCTCGGGTCAGCCTGAGTTGCAGGTCAGTTTCGTCCCGGAGCTAGGATTTATGTAGATCACTTTCAAGCTGCTGGCAAACTTCCCTTCCAGTTCTTTATCTAAATTTTTGAAATCAAGACTAGTGGAAATTTGGATTGTTCTACTGATGATTCAAAACTATATTTGGATTAAAGACTATGTATTCTCATTTGATTGAGTGGCTTCATGAACCACTAAGTATTTTTAAATTCCGCTGCGAGTTTTCTGATATCTATATCTGTGATCTGCGATTATTTATTTACCGTATATTTTGAGATTTGCCAAATTTTATTTACAACGCGGTATTTTGAACAATTCGAGTCCGACATGTGCGGATGCGAATGGTTGAAAATATCGGGTCGTTACCTTTTGGTATCAGAGCTTTGGCTCTAGGCAAAACTTAGAATGTATGGTAAATTTGATTTATAGAATCACTTTCATTCGAGCTTGAATCTCTTCCTTTTCGAATTTTGGAACGTTCCCTGCGGTTTCGAAGTTCATTCGTGTCCCTCACTATTCATTTTCTTTCGATTCTGGAGTATCCCATAACTCCACTTCGGATAATCTTTATAGTGGATTGGCGGTCTCGCCAATATTCTAATAAAGGGGTGAAACTCCTTTACAATTAGCATTGATTCACCAGAGATTTATATTTATCCTCGGTTTAGATGTTAGTATCTTTGGTTATTCTTAACTCTATCTCTTCAGATCGAATGTAGATTTACCCCACAAAATCCACATCGATCTTATTCTTTAAGTCACGGTTGACTCGGTTAAGGTTGCCCGCGATTTATATAAACTTATCTGGTTCCTTATTCTGTTATTTAATCATCGGATCTTCTGATTCCAAATTATCTTTAAATCAAAATTCTCTTTGATTTGAGTCCTTCAAATTTGAATCTCTATACTTGTTTTGAAAAATTTATTCCTATATCTGGGAAAAATCTAATATTATATATACAAGTATAATTTTCAGAATTTAACTAGTTGTTTAGAGATAATAGTGTTTGATTTTATTTATGGTTTTGTAAACCACTGGTTTTGTCTGATATAAATAATTATAAAGCATGGTTATAAATTTATTCGGAAACAGAAATGAATTTAAAACAAGAATTTAAGAATTTAATTTCTGACAGTTTCAAACCTTGTGTTTAAAGTCTTAAGAGGATATATTATTATTTAAATTATTTTCGAATAGAAATTTGTTTCCAAAGAATTTTAAAGTTTTAAAAATTAGTGCTCTTCTCTTTTTCGCTGGAAAATAATTTCGGGGATGACTGCAGCATCATCGACATTCATTTTCGAGTATCGAAGTGAAGAGACCATGTTGTAGTTATGCTTCAAAAATTTAATTGATTTGAATTTCTAAAATATGACTTAATTTATAATATATATAGATATATATTTAAATTTGATTTGACATATACTATATGTATGTATTTATTTATCTCTAAAGTGTTTGAAGTTAATTGGAAATTTAATTCATAAATTTATGTTAAAATGTGATTCTAATGATAAAATAAAGTCAAATTTTGAATGAATATTTAAACTTTAATAATAGAATTGGAAAATTTTTTACTTGTATAATATTAAATTGCATGCCAATATAACTTACCTAAATCATTCAGAAATTAACTATGTAATTGGATAATATACAATATAAAAGGATTTTATAAATAAAATTTGAGTGGTTATAATAAATATACACTTAAAGTTTCAGTTACAAAAAGACAAATAGAGGTAAATAGAATTAAAAAAATAAGTGAATAATATACAATATCAAATGGTGTTAAAGGAAATTTAGAAATAAATTGGAATGGTTATAATAAATGTAATCTACTTAATATGTGCGATAAGATATATTAAGTAGAATATATTTAATAATAATCTGGAATAAAGAAGAATTAAATTTGTTGAATAAAAGATGATTATTATAAATGACTATACAAATTTATGATTTTAGAAATTGTTAATTTCAAAATAATTGGATAATAAGATAATTAATTTGGAAATAGTTAAGATTGATTTAACTTCAGTAAAAATCAAATGAATTAAATCAATTATTGAATACTAATTAATTTAAACTGAATTTATATGGTTTAAATCAATGATTCCATTTTGAGTTTCAATTTAGTTTTCTTTCAGGGTGTTTCTATTCTCCTACCTCCTTCCTTTTTAGGGACGAAAAGTTTTGAGTGAGGGAGAGTGTAACAACCCGTAATTTTGTAAATATTTTAATTAAGTTTTACTTGAAAACGTTGTTTTTTTTAAGTAAAATTTTCAATAATTAAACTTTTAAGTTAATAAGTTTTGGGAAAAAAAACTTATTGTAATATAAATTTAAGCCTTAATTAATGTAATATTTCTGTTATTGATTCGAATAGAAAACATATGTAGTTTATTAATGTTTGCATGTGTTCATTATTTAAATCCAGTCTTTTGGTTTTTGCATACTTTTTTTTAAAGTTAAAAAAAGGGGCTTCTTTATAAAAATAACTTGAATTTATTACAAAATATCACGATTCCTTTTATTTCCTTTTAAATTAACGTTAGACCTTAATTTATTGCTTAATATTAAAGAATTTACTAAGTTATAAATTTTAACATAAAGATGTTGTATTAAGTTTAAGACATTATTTAGAATGATTTGTATATACATATGTGTGTGCGTTAATTTGACTTAAGATTTAAAAGATGGACTTGTATGCAAAGTCATAACTTTTTAATCTTAAACCCTTATAATCTGGAGATTAGGTTCAAAATTGTTGTCTTTAATTTTAGGCTTATAAAATAGTGAAACTTAATTTTAACACATTTATATGTATAAGTCTATTATATATATATACGTATACGTCTATGTTTTTAATAATACTATGACCACTAAAGATATATATGAAGGAAACATCATCTTTGTACACAATCTAATATTGCACTTACATAATTTACTGTAGAATAAATTTGGACATAGTTACATTCCATGCCATGAATAAATAGCTTGTTAATGACATTTAATTAATCAATCAATTTGATTAGAGAAAGAATGAAAGGTTTCTCTCTCCATATACATAATTAAGCTCTAGATTAATTACCTGTTCTTAGGGAAAGAAACAAAAAGTTGCCTTAATTCTTGCCTTTTTGTTTTCCTAACATTTGTTACTTTCTAGCCATTCATTCCTTTAGTTTAGCCGTATATTTTGCCTTGCAATTCACGTACAAGTTTCTCTTTTTCTCATCTTCTTTATTTTCTCATTTCCTAAGAGAGAGATAAATATTACTTGCACTTTATTCTTTTATTTATAAAACCTTGGAATTTATTATAATATAAATTTTTAATTTGAGTAAATCATTTCCCAAAATTCTATAATAAAAATGAAAGTTTCTGAAATTTTTAACTTTGTTAAGGATAACTCTAATGGGAATTTTAAATAAAGAAATGGATTATCTACTTTCTTTAAAAATGTGTAATATTTTTTGAATAATATATTTCATTGGAAATGGTAAATAAATTAGAATAATGTAAACATGTTAAGGAGTAACTTTTAAGAATTCAGTGTATTAATAAACGGTTAAAATTATACATTTATAAGGTTACGATATTTAAGCGAATAAATAACATAAAATAGAAAAACGTATTAATTAAAAAACGTTACTTTTGTATTAATTTAGGGGTATATTTTTCGTGGGTCCTACGCATTTTAAAATTCATACCGCAATATATATATATATATATATATATATATATATGAATAAATAAATCAGTTAAAGAATTGCTTTAGCCAAACGTTACACTTTCCATAACATTCATTTCTTTTAATTTGGTATAAAACTTTGAATAAAATAACGTTCAAATCCTCATTAATTTCTTGCCTATCTTTTACCACAATCAACGCACGTATATATTCTTTTCAAATTCCATTTCTAGTGAAAGTCGTTTCTTTTCTGATAAATTCCTTCCCTCTACACCATTTTTCAATACATCTTCTACGGGTAATAAATCGCATGCGAAGAGAAATGGTAATAAAAATAATTTCGTTTCCTGACTAAACAAAAAAAAATTGCATACCATAAATTACGCCTATTTTCATTTCGTGTGTTCCAAGCAAATTTTCCCTATAAATACTAGACACATCACAATATTTTCTCTATATCTCATTTTAGCTTCATCCTTTGTTCTTGCGCAAGCTTCTTCAGGTATGGCTGTTTTTCTTTCCTCTTGATTCTTCTTTTCTTTTTGTTCTTCTTGCATTTTTGTTTCTTTCTTTCTTTCTTTCGTGTTCCTCTGTTTTCTTCCACTGTTCCACCACCTTGTCACAGCCTCTGTTCCATACGTGGCCAAGCACCCCCCCTCATAGTGTAGCTGAGTCCTGCTTTTTGAGTCAAAATATTTTGCATGAGCATGACGAGAAGGGTAGATGGGTTATAGGTTGGAGTTCGTAGTCTTCAACGTGAGTATGTTTGCAAGAAAAAAAATTATAAAAAAAGAGAGAAAAGAAGTGTTAATACGAAAGAAAGAAGAGAGAAAATGCGTACGTCAGTTTATAACGCGTATGCGTTGAAAAATAAAATGACAAAAAAAAAGTTTGTACGTAAGTATATAAAAAGGGAGAAGGAAGAAATGCATGAGAAGATAGGATGGCCACCTGTACGTATAATAATCTTTGACCATTACATCTGATAATTTTCTCTCTTTATTTTCCTCTTTCCTCATCTTTACTCTCATCTAGATTACGTACTAAAACTAGTAATTTACAAATGCATAATAGCAGTACTGTTAATGTAACAATTTACATTGATTTACTAAAGTACAATTTTTAAAGACAAAAATGCAACTACGGATTGTATATCACTGGTCATAAAAAATCCTTCAATCTTGTATGCATTTTCACCTACTAGTTACATTCATCGGCATCTGCATTTCATATTTCTTCTGTTTCAAATTGTTCGGACAATACACAACATCTAGATGAGCCCCCATTTGAAATAAAATATATATAAATAAAGAAGAAGAATAATGATTTGCAAGCGGAGAATATGGTTGTCACCTGTACAAGTTAAGTCTAGGCCTGTGGAGGTGCATCACTTTGCATTGTTGAATTGAAAACATATAGGGTGCGTGCGTATATTCATCTACTTAAGATTTGGGCAAGGCGAACTTCGTTGTTTTGGGTTGAGCCAGGTGGTGGAGTGGTCGAGTCAAATTTGATTCCATCCGTCCAGTTTATTTCAAAATTTCGTGTTAAATTTTTTTTTCTTAGTTTTGATTTTTTTTAATTAATTCGTTTCCTTTTCAAAAATATAAATCTGGTCCCAGCCTCCGCATCAGTTTGATCGTACTTCCGTACGTTTTCTTTTTTTCAAGTGTGACCATCGTTTTAAATCAAATCTTCGACAGCATTCAGGTGAGTATTCCTCACCAGACAAACATACTTGTATATTTGTGAATTAATCGAAAGTGTAATTGTAAACTTATTTTATTTAATTTTATCTGCATGTGATATTAAGTTATGATGTTAAACCCCATTATTTAATTGACACATCATTAGTTGTAGTATTTATTGTTATATTTTGCAGTTATACTATTTATTATTATTTACTGTTTGAATCACACTACAAGTCCCGTGTAGAATAGAAATCGTTACAGGCTGAAATGATAGGCCTGAACGATAATTATTTATTCATTTATTTAATTATTTAATTATTTAATTATTTATTATTTAACTTGGGATTACGGGTTTGAAATGATAGAACCCGGGTTTTCTTTGTAAATTACGGATTGAAATGATATATATCCGTATCACTTGACCTAGGCTAGAAAACTATATGCAGACCCGTGGTTTATATAATATTTTTCTGAAATGTTTTAAAAATATTTTAAATGGAAAATTTATAATATTCTGGTTTAAAATGTATTTAAATGATTTTTATAAAATTTATAATAATTTATGAATGTGTCAAATGTTAAATAAATGAATGTTTAAGTAAAATTTTGAAATATAACTTATTTTGGGAAATTCTGAATTTCTGTTAAAAGTGAGATTTTAGTAAAGTAAAATAATTGATAATAAGTTATATTCTGGGAATTTAAACTTAATTGTTAAGTTAATAATTTAATTAATGAAATGGGAATTTAATACTTGGATTTTAATAAGAAACTCATAATAAAATTTGATTTTTGTATGAAAATTTACCTATAAATTCATAAAAATATGAGTATTGAAATTATGAGTTTATAATGTGGAAATTTATGATTTGTAAGTTAAATATGATTTAAATAAAAATTTACTTAGCTATGAAATTATTGTTAAACCTTGAAATTTTAAATATAAAGGATATTACAGCATTTGTGAATGTTGTAGTTAAATTTAAATGAACTTAAAGGTTAATTTGAACTAAAAGCTATTATAGCACTTTGTAAGTGCTATAGTTGATAAAGATAACTAAAGTTTAGTTGGAAATAAAGAAATCTATTACAGCACTTAAATGCTGTCTTTTGTAAATGAACTGTTTAACCTATAACTTTAGGTAGCATTTTATAAGTGCTACGGAAACTGAATTTTTGATTGTTTTAATAAAATTTAATAATCTTTGGGAAAAAGGCATAAATTTAGGAATTTAATATGTAATTAATAAAAATAATGAATTGACTTTAAATAGTTTTAAATGGAAGAATTTAACTTTTAAATGTGAGTTGAAAGGCAATCAATTCCTAAATAAACTGAATAGGTTTAAATGGTATTTTATATTAAATAAAATGACTGATGTTTAAATAAATGATGTTTGAAATGATATTATGATATTGAAACGTATTTGAAATTTATTTTGATTTTTAAAGTATAAATACCATTTTTAAAAGTTGTAACCACGGGTTATAATAACGTTTGGTTGTTAAAGAGACCGGGATCGGATATCTGGCATACTCTCTGTCGATACCGAAACCACTTTGACAACCGTGTTCGCGGTGGAGATTCCAGAATGAAATAGGATGGTGGTGACGTTTTCTTTGACGTAAATACGTGGACCCGACTCCCGTGAGTTGGCATAAGGTGGCTAAAACAGGAGCGATTGACGGACTAATAAGGTAGCACCTTTGATCGGACGCACTTCTTCGTATGCCATTCTATTACTTTGTGATTGTTTGGTGTGCACCTTTGATATGGGAGTGTTGTTCGAGGTGGGCGGTAGCTGCGCGCTACGCGTTACCACCGGTCCGGAAGCGTAATTGGTATATCTACCATGGCATTGCCTTGTTGTGCCGTGTCACCTACCATAGTGAGCCTTGTACGAGTTTGATTTGTGTCGTACCTATGGAGTATCTTCTCACAGTTTCCCGATCAGGAGATATGCAGGTACTGTATAGACTACTGACCTATTTATGCGTTAAGGTGGAAAATGTAAAGCCTTAGCGCTATTTTAAAGTAAGTTTATCTTACAAATAGACGCTATTATAATAGCGAAGTATTACTACATAGTAAATAGTTTAACGGATCCTTAGAGGATGGACGGTCCCAAGCATCCTTTAAGTTACTTGTACTTTAATACAATTCACTTGAATTAGCTTACACTGTACAAATATGTATGTCCTGACTCGAGTGTTGTGTTTCTTTCTTACGCTCGGGTCAACCTAAGTTGTAGGTCAGTTTCGTCCCGGGGCTAGGATTTCTGTAGATCACTTTCAAGCTGCTGGCAAACTTCCCTTCCAGTTCTTTATCTAAATTTTTGAAATCAAGAATAGTGGACATTTGGATTGTTCTACTGATGATTTAAAACTGTATTTGGATTAAAGACTATGTATTTTCATTTGATTGAATGGCTTCATGAACCACTAAATATTTTTAAATTCCGCTGCGAGTTTTCTGATATCTGTGTCTGTGATTCTGTGATTATTTATTTACTGTATGTTTTGAGATTTGCCAAATTTTATTTACAATGCGGCATTTTGAACAATTCAAGTCCGACATGTGCGGATGCGAATGGTTTAAAATATCAGGTCGTTACAATACTGGCTCGAGTTTTAGTTGCAGGTTTTGTTTCAGGAAAAAAACCTGACAGTTTCAGGTTTTTGATTTTAAACTAAATTTAAAAAGAAAGCAAAGCAAGGTTTGAATAAAATTTGAAACAAGTTTGAATTATGAATTCAAATGTATTTGAATTCCAGATTTCAAATAAATTTGTAAAAAAAAATGAATGTTTAATAACTAAAAACTGTATAGTATTTTACAAAGTGTTTTTTTAATCTGAAAAATGAGATTAAAAACTAGATTTTAAATTTAAGTTAAAATACGGATTGAATTCCTGAATTCAAATTGGAATTTGAATCTTAAAGTTTTCAAAGGATAATAAGTTTATAAATTCTAATGTTATAATTAAGTTTGAATATTATAGTATTTTATAACATGTGTTTTATAAATCTGGAAAAAAATGAGATTTAAAACATGATTTTAAATTTATGTTTAAAAATCTGAATGGTAAACCTGAATTCAAATTTGAATTTGAATTTTAGGATTTGAAAGGAAATAAGTTTATAAATTCTAATGTTATAATTAAGAACATAAAGTATTTATAACATGCTTTTAAAATCTGAAAATAGGATTTTAAATTTAAGTATTTAATTCTGAATTTAAAACATGATTTTGAATTCTAGTTTGAAATTAAAATAAGTTTTGGAATTTAAATTTATTTAAATTGATTATGGGTTAAAACTTTTTTTTTAACTTACCTTAGGAGGTAAGTAATGCTTTAAAAATGTAATAAAAAGATTTTGAATGCTTAAACCATATTTAAGTTAAAACTTGATTTCATTTTAAATCTTAATTTAAAATGGATTTAGATGAAATTTAAAAAGCAAATTATTTTTAAGTTACTTTGATAATGATGATTTAATCATTAATAAGATTTATGTTTATGTTAAGTTAATTAGAACTTAATAATTGATAATTCATTAAATGATTAAGATGATTAAGTTTTGTAATTAATTAAGCTAATTAATTAATAATTTGGGGTTAATTAATTAAATAATTAATGATTTTATTTAATTAATTGAAGGATTAGTAAGTTAATTAAGATCGATTTAATTTTAATTAAGAACTCAATTAATTAAATAAGATTTGATTTAATTCATGATTTGAATTTATTAATCAAGTTATTAAAATTAATTAGGTTTTGATTATCATTTGATAATTAAATAATTAGATATTAATTAAATGGGTTTTATAGATAATCAATTTGTAATTAAATTTATTAATCTCAGTTAATTACTTTAGAGAAGTAATTAAAGATTTGTTATTGGTTAATGAAGGTCATTAACATAGTATTATTTAATAATTAATTAACGTGATTAATTTAAATGATTAATTGTATTAATTAATTTAAAGATAATCATTTGAATTGTTTAGGTATAATTACTTAATGGAAATAATTAAGAAAATTAATTACTGATTGTAATTAATTAAGTTTATTTTGATTAATTAAGTTAATTAATTAAGTTTAATTAATTTAAATTAATCACTGGTTGATTTGAGAAGTAATTACCAATGTAATTAAAAGTGAATAATTACATAGTGAAGTAATTAAGAAGATAAATTACTTGATGTAATTAAATTGAAGAATAATTTGGGTAATGAAGGAGTTTTGGAAATTAATTACTTTATATAATTAATATGTAATTAGTATGTTGAATAATTACTTAAAGTAAGTAATTAATAATTAATTACTTAGTGTAATTAATTTAGGTTTTGATAATTGAGTTATTTGGAGATAATAAAGATGTAATTAATTTAATAATGATTAATTACTTAATGTGATTAATCAAGAGTGATTAATCAATAGGGATAATTGATAATCAATTTAATAGGGTAATTATTAATAATTAGGGATCATTAATTTACATAATTAATGATCTAATTAAGGATCGATTACTAAGAACGATTAATCAATAAAGGAATTAACTAATATAATTAATTAAGGATTAATGTAGTTAATTATAATTAATTAATTAATGAAGTAATTACTGGTTAATTACTGAATTTGGTTTGGAATAATTAGTTTGTGAAATTAATTGGAGGTTAATTACTTGAATGTAATTAAAGGATGATTGATCAAGAGTGATTAATTAGGGTAATTTGTTGAGGATAATTAATTGATTGATTTTTAATTAATTAATGGATATGTATGCAAGATTTATATAGATGGGTAATTAATTTAATTTATTTTAAATTAATTAGAGAAGAAGTAATTAATTTAATTCATTTTAAATTAATTATGAAATGGTGATTAATAAGTCATTACTTATGAATGTTGTTTAATACTAATTACCCTGAATGGTTGAGATCTCAGTTATGAGATAAGTGATGTTGTGTGATTTGGATGCTATGGTTGCGTTTGAGTTGATAATATGAATTATCTGTTTGGGATGATAATAGGATTATCTGTTGTGATGATAATGTTGATTTCCTATTATTATGTTGTGTATTATCTATCTGTGTGTATATAGATAATGAATTGAATTGTTTTAAACTTTAAAACAACTTGGACCTAAAAGACACGTTTTGGATTTCGATGAGATCAGGATCGGTTTTCCATATTTGGATATCCGAAAACCGCATCGATCCAAATTTAACGATAGGTCGTGAATCTCAAGTGAAGGTGAAGATTCAGAGTGCAAGGGTTATCGTCGTTAACTCTGAGGGTGATTCCAAAATGAGCGTAACGAGATAATGCCTTTGGTTTCGTTCGAACCCGGAGCGAACTTGTATGGATTGAGTGCTTTCAGAACATCATCAGATGGACGATGAGCATTCTAAGAGATGTGTTCTCTAAAGGTAATCGTAGCCTCAAGCCTCATCAACCGGGAATGGCTAAAAAGGGGAGGTGCGGCAAGGTTAAGTGGGTCATGCCCAAGTAGGACAGGATTTTCCCCGTCTAGAAGTCCCTTTATATTCGGCTGTGTGGGAAGTTGGTTGCAAACAACTGTGGGGTTGTCTTGTTCAGGACTGTTCAGTAAGGAATGGCCCTGGCTTTTTGTGTTGCGGGGAGTTAGGGTGGCTCCTCGGTACTGTGATCTAGGCCACGTACTGTGACGGGCGGTACCCCAGTAGCCCTACCATTGTATGGAATCCAAAATCCAATAAGTGCCAATGGTTTTGATTGTATTACCCACTTTTGTGGCTAGTAGCTGGAATTTAACAGATGTAACAATTTCGGCTATTTCTTATTTACTTGAAAACCCTAGACACTATTATAATATCATGGGATTTCCTATCAATGTTTTGGTTAGCATAAGGTAAAAACTTTTCCATGTTTATGTGTGGGAAGTCTTACGTGATACCTTTCTTTCCAAAGGTTTTTAAAATTAATCAACCTTAACCCATTACTCACACTAGACCCATGTCTGACCCGGAGTTTTTCTTTTGTTTTCTTAAACTCTTGGGTACTCAAATTTTTACGAGTAGCCAAGGGATTCAGGTTTGCTTTGACGAATATTGGAGGAGCAATGGAGCAGGAGGCTTCTGCGTTGTAGATATATAGTTTCCGCTGTGTGTTCTCTGTATTATGTTTGTATTAAGTTGTAAATACTAGACAGGTGTTTATTACAGTCTAGTATGTGATGTATATGTTGTGTATCTCTGATCGATGTTGTATATTATGTAAATACTTATGTTATTAATATAATTTATTCGTTCCGCTGTTGAGAATCTAGTGTTATTTCTTCTTTCTCTTCTTTCTTTCCTCTTTCTATCCCTTTCTTTCTTAGTTCATGATATGTCTTTCTGGTTAATGGAAGACGGGTCGTGACAGTTAGTATCAGAGCGAGGTTGAGTGAATACCTAGGCTCTGGAGTGGTGTCTATCTTGAGAGAGCGTATTTGTAATTTTTAATATATTTATTTTTATTTATTTATTTCTCACTATCTATTGGGTTACATGTCGGGTTTTCCAATATAGGTTATAAAGGTAGATAAGGTAGTGATGTGTGTAACACAACTACCATTGGTTGGTGTTTGAATGTTTGAGGTTGGAAGTGTATCTGTCGAGACTGTAGACCTAATGCCATCTCGGGTGAGCTTTGCAGTGGTGAAAGGACTTCATTGATCTCTGAAGGTAACCTGTCAAGGTTCGGAGTTTGTCTTTGAAGATGGATGAGTGGAGTTTGGATCTGTTGGCTGAGCAAAAACGAGTGATTGTAGCTTGATACCTCAGGAATAGTAGCTGCGTGATGAGATGCAGTGACTATGGATGTTTCCGAAGATATTTCTTTGGAACAAGTTTAAGGAAGTAGGTCTGCTTTGGTGTTGTGGCTGAGTTCAGCAGGGTGTTTCTGTTTGGTTTGGGGTCCGAGTTTCTCGAAGAGCTTTGGATTGGGAATTCTTTGGCATTGGTGTCAGCAGTACAGCTCAGGTTTGTTCTGTGTGTCGGCAGAGTTTTCCGGCTTAGCAGTTTTCTGGAGATGGAGTTCAGAAGTAGCTGAGTGAATCCATTTCTTTGATGGATTGGCTAAACCAGCGTAATCTGTTCTGATTGGTACAGAGAGGACATTTTTCTTTGGATTTTAGTCGGGATTGATCGCAAAAGTGACTTGCGATAATTGAGTATTCTCTTGGATTGTTGGAGATTTTTCTGGATGTTTTCAGGGAAGTCAGGGGTTGTCTTCATCTAGAGATTCAGTTTTCTTATCGACCAGGATTCCAAGTGTGGTACCGGTGGTTCAACCATTTGAAGGTTGGTTCCTTGAGATGGAGTATGATGAAGCAGTTCAGGATTAGAGGAACTTCTGAGTTTTCTCTTGGTCATTAGAGATTTTCTCTTAAGTGATGTTGTCCAGTTTGTGCTTGTGTTCTTCATCAGCATTCTTTCTACTCTAGATCAGAGTTGTGCAGCGGAAGCAGTTTGAGAGTGCATCTGCTTTTCTTTTCCGGAGAGGAGAAGTTTGTTTACTTCTGATGGTTGTGAGTGAGGTTTGTTCTTGATCTTGGTTGATCGTGGAGGATCATTCTGGTGGATTTGTTTGGTCCAGTTTGTTCCTTGAGACATCAGCAAAGGATTGAGATGATCAGGTAGGAGGTAAGCAGCCCGAGATCGTCTGAAGAGTTTTGTGGTTCTGAAGTCGGAAATCTGATTTTGGATAAGTTTCTCAGTTTTTAGGAGCTATAAATTTTAGTAAGATTGGGTAAGCTAGCTCCGAGATGTCTTGGTTTTCTTCTGTGTTCTGTTATGGATAAGTGTTTGGTTTTCTGGATTGAATTGTCACTTTGGATAACTGGGATTCATTGTGTTTCACGTATCTCTGGGGGAGTACGTGTATGATCTATTTCTGGTTTTGGAATTAACTGTTCTGGAAGATTTGGTGGTTGAGTCAGACTTGTCTATAGTCTGATGTCTTGTTCAGTTGAAGATCTAGATGAATAGGGGTTCTGTAGCTTAGTAGTGTTGATTGTTTGGGTTTTATAGAGCGAGTATCCCGGTGTTTACTTGGGAAACTCGAGGAAACACTATTCAGAATTTTGTCTAGATAGTTAATTTTATTTGATTGGATGAATTGATTGCTATGGTTGTTAGCATATGTTTGATATATGCTTGGTTTTAAAATTAAAAATCTTGAATAAATTATTAATTACCTTTGTTTTAAATTTCGGGGACGAAATTCTTTTAAGGAGGAAGGAATGTGATATCACGGAATTTTTGACAATATCAATTTAATAATCTTTATATAAAATTAAATTGATTTGATGATAATTGATTAATAAAATATGAATTGGTTTAATAATCTGATTAAATAAATATTTAATTTGTGGTTTTATCTTTTAAAAGCTAAACAAATGTTTTTTTTAAATTATAATGTGTGTGTATATATATATATATATATATATTTTTATATATATCATAGATAATCTTTGTTTTGGAATTTAATAAATAAATAAAGTTTTTTTTTTAAATTCTAATAATATATTTAGTAATTGGGAAATTATGTTTTAAATAAATTTTAAGGTTCTCAAAGTTATTTAAAATTAATAACTATATGGTTTGTTAATATTTAAATAAATATTAAATTGTTTAAAATTTATCTTAGCTTAATTTTTGTTTTAAATTTAAAAAAAAAGTTTGTTTTATTTCTTTTTAAATATTATTTGATAAATATGATTTGAAAATTTTATATATATGTTTTATTTACAAAATAGCATATGGTTTAAATTTATTTATTAATAAAAGTGATTTATAATCTCTTTATAAATTATTTAAAATTTGTTAAATTGGTTATTTTCAAGCCATATGTATAATGTATTATTTTTCCATAAATATAAAAAGAATTAAAATAAGAAAATAGAATTTTCATTTTTAAATTAAATAAATTGATTTTAATTTGGGTTTCAAAAGTTTAATTTGAATTGGAATTTTATTTTGAAATTCAAATTAATAGATTCTTAAAAATATTTAAATAAGTTTTAATTTATAATTTGTTACATTTACATTTTATTTAAGTATGAAATCCATATATATTTACATAAGTATAAATTAAATTAATAAAAATTCTTCATTAACATTTAAAAATATAACTAAATTAAATAAAAGACATGTGTTAACCTATTAGTAATCTAAATCAACATGTGTTAAGAAGTGAGCTAAACAACATGACAAGTGTCATTATTTTATTTTATCTTTTTCTTTATTTTGATTAAAATAAATTTCAGCCTTATAAACATTTCCATTTTTCTCTCATTCTCTTTTCATAACCTAAAGCTAAAATGAATCAAAGAGAAAAATCTGGAACTCAAAAATTCCCTTAAAACCATATCTGAAATCAACTCCTTAAAATTTTGATTTGCAAACCAAATTGTGACGCCCCACCTCTATACCCACGCTAGCCAAGAACACTACGGTGTAATGCTGTCAACTAGCGCGGAGAATAAGGCTGTTGAGGAGCGACCATCTGTATAATTACTTTGTGCGAGTACCGATATGCCAGATAAAAATATAACTTTTCATCTCAAGAGGAAATCCGACTCACCGACACAAACTCAAAGCTACGACACAGTGGCTATAAAGGTCTTCGGAAACAAATATAGAAATAAACATAACACAAATCAGTCATAGATAATTCATATCACAAAGGCGGAAGAAGATATGAATGTATAACTAACACATGAAAGTGTATATCAGAGAAGTGGTCAAAAAGATCCACAATAATACAAAAGAATAGCAACATGTGCTATACAAAAGAATACAACTATGAGTCCATATCTCAAGTGTATACAACAAAATAAACTACTAATCTAAGTAGTTAGCCAAAAGTCAGAGAAATCAATCCCAAGTGAGAAGTCAAGCTGAAGCACCTGTAACATCTCGGTCTGACTCGAGTATTATTTAATAAGAAAATAATAAACGGATCAGTCTAACTATAAATATCAGATGAAATGATATTGAATAAGAGATATGACTAAACACATAATAATCACAATGCCAACCTATGATATTTATAAGTAATTGAAAATCAACAAGAGATTAATCCGTATCGCAAGGGTCTTCTCAAAGATAAAAAGGAATGTCATACTCCTAATTTCATTCACCAAGCCACAATAAATGACATACATAACAATGCCAATCGTAAAAGTTGGTGAAACATGAATTTCAGAATTCAACACACGAAATCCAGAAATCAAATAATTCGGAGCATCGACGTCGTACGGCGTGACATCCGATGAACCATATCACAATCAAAGGGAACAACGACGTCGTACAGCATGACATCCGATGAACCAAATCACAATCAAAGGGAACAACGACGTCGTACAGCGTGATATCCGATGAACCAAATCACAATCAAAGGGAACAACGACTTCGTACAGTATGACATCCGATGAACCAAATCACAATCAAAGGGAACAACGACGTCGTACAGCGTGACATCCGATGAACCAAATCACAATCAAAGGGAACAACGATGTCGTACAACGTGACATACGATGAACCAAATCACAATCAAAGGGGAAAACGACGTCGTACAACATGACATCCGATGAACCAAATCAAAAGACATCGCACAATGCTATTCTAAAACATAAAAATGATCGTCATGATCACAGAGAAGTTTCAATTACTGTAACAACCCGCATATTTATCGATTTTATATTTAAATATTTTATTTAAATATTCTATCGTTCGTTGGATTTTTGTCCGAAAAGCTACTTTTTGCAAACAGTCGAATTGGGACTCGAGACCACCCCCATTGAGTTCAAAATGACGTTTGCGACCATTTTGAGTATAAACTTCGATATGTTTGGAGATAGTAGAATTTTGCTACTTTTTCTTTAGGGCTTTGGGTTGGGTTTCAGCCCATTAACCCCACTTATACTCTAGCTCAGCTCTCTCCTCTCCATTCACTCATTCCCACTCCTCAAACTCAAGCTCCAACTGAAAATGGTGGAAAGGAAAGGGAATTAGAAACTCCAAGCCCTAGTTCCTCTTGCTAGCTCAAGTTCTTACTCCAAATTCAAAGAGAACCCATTAGTAAGCATCTCCTTCTTCTTCTCCAACTCATTCTCTCTTTGATTTCAGAAATTTCCTAAACCTAATTTAGGAAATGTTTCTCTTTTAAGCTTAGATTGAAGCTTCTTGAGTTGTTATTGAAGAGGAATCGATCTTAGCTTGCTTTCAAGCTTCTTCTTCTATTGTTTGGGTTCAAAGGTGATATTTTTATCTCACATCTATGCGTATAATTATCTTTGATTGTTAGGTATGAATTCCTAACACTTATTCGTGTGCATTTGCTTTTGGTTTGGATTGATTTGGTGAATATTCCAATTTTTAATGTTTTGGGTTCAATTCTTTAAAAATCATAGTTTTGATGTTTTGATCATGTTTTGGTGATGAACCGAGGAGCTTCTATGACCGGGTAGTCGATTGGCGTAAACCCTTTGTGCCGTTGCTCGTCCGATAGAAATTTGGAAGAGATTGGCATTCATTAGTTAGGCGTGGGGGGTGCTGACTACAGGTTCGGTCGACCGACCTCAGGGTCCGGTCGACCGACCTGTTACCCAGGCACTTCCCAGCCTCTGTTGGAAGTGCAGGTTACAGGTCCGGCCGACCGAACACAGGGTCCGGTCGACCGACCTGCTACCCCGAGCATTTCTATTTTTGGGTCCGGTCGACCGAGCTCTGTAGCCGGCCGACCGACCTGGAGCATTTTTGCCTAATTCGCCTAGTTGTTGGAATTTCCAACTTTAATCGATTCGTGTTGTTTCCTATGTGTTGTTATCATTTGTTATGACTTTGATGACTCCCTTTTAGGGATTTTTGAATATCCATTTCGATGGATTCGGTATCGATTTCTTTGGATTTTATTCACATTTTCGAATGTGAATCTTAGTGATTGGTTGTTCCTACAATCTTCTTTGTGATTTGTCACTTTAAAAATATAAAGGTTTTCTATACTAGTAGTAAATATCAAAACTCTTTCTTCAAATGATTTCAACACTATTTTATTACAAAGCTCGTTTTCTCAAACCGATTTCCAATCTACTAGTATATACAAACCTTTACCTCACTCGTATGAGAAATCTAATTAAACGACTTAGTAAAACGAGTGGTATGAAACGCTTGCGTTTACTTCGTCGGTTAATTCTTGGACTTGTTCGATTGAATCTCTTGTGACAATTTTCTAGTGGAGATCTACAATTTGTTCGTAAATATTTAAGTTAAGCTAATGGTTATGGGACATGAAGCTAAGCTCATATATTTACTAGCTTATTGTAATTGACACTTCTCTTTGATCATGACGATCATTTATGGTTTAGACTAGCAATGTGCGATGTCTCTTTGTCCACATGGAGGACTGTACGTCGTTTTTATTGAGCTTCGGCTCACCAGGAGGAGCTTCGGCTCAATGTCCACAATGGGGGACTATACCCTATCAGGAGGAACTTCGGTTCACCAGGAGGAGCTTCGGCTCAATGTCCGCAATGGGGGATTATACCCTGTCATGAGGAACTTCGGTTCACCAGGAGGAGCTTCGGCTCAATGTCCGCAATGGGGGACTATACCCTGTCAGGAGGAGTTTTGATTCACCAGGAGGAGCTTCGGCTCAATGTACGCAATGGGGGACTATACCCTGTCATAAGGAACTTCGGTTCACCAGGAGGATCTTCGGCTCAATGTCCACAATGGGAGACTATACCCTGTCAGGAGGAGTTTTGATTCGCCAGGAGGAGCTTCGGCTCAATGTCCGCAATGGGGGACTATACCCTGTCAGGAGGAACTTCGGTTCACCCGGAGGAGCTTCGGCTCAATGTCCGCAATGGGGGACTATACCCTGTCAGGAGGAGCTCTGGCTCATTTTTATGGATTGGCCATCCTTTTCTTGTGATTTCTGGATTTCGTGTGTTGAATTCTGGAATTTATGCTTCACCTATTTTCGTGATTTCTATTGATTTGATTTATCAATTATTGTGCCTTGGTGAATGAAATTAGGAGTATGACATTCCTTCTGATCCTTGAGTAGGTTATTGTGATACTGATTAATCTCTTGTTGATTTTCAATTACTTATATATCACAGCTTTGCGTTGTGATTATTATACGTTTAGTCGTATCTCTTATTCTATATCATTTCTTCTGATATTTATAGCTAGACTGATCCGTTTATTATTTTCTTCTTATAAATAATACTCGGGTCAGACTGAGTTATTACAGGTGCTTCTGCTTGACTTCTCTTCTGGGGTTATCATATGATCTTTTGGCTAACTACTTAGATTAGTAGTTTTTATTGTATACATTTGAGATACAGACTCTATGATGTATACTTATTCTTTTGTCTAGCACTTGTATCTATTCTTTTTGATATTGTGGATCTTGTTTGACCACTACTCTGATGAACACTTTCATGTGTTGTATTCATATCTATTTCCGCCTTTGTGATATGAATTATCTGTGACTGATTTTTGTTATGTTTATTTCTATATTTGTTTCCGAAGACCTTTATAGCCACTGTGTAGTAGCTTTGAGTTTGTGTCGGTATGTCGGGTTTCCTCTTGAGATGAAAAGTTATATTTTTATCCAGCATATCGGTACTCGCACAAAGCAATTATACAGATGGTCGCTCCTCAACAGCCTTATTCTCCGTGCTAGTCGACAGCATTACTCCGTAGTGTTCTTGTCTAGCGTGGGTATAGAGGTGGGGCGTCACAGCTTGGTATCAGAGCCAAACTTCGGAACAATGTAGTAATTTAGCAAGGATCATGACCTAAGTCTTTCTTAGGAGTTGTGCCTTAGGATTTATTCGAGTCTTCGTACCGTTCTATCCTACTTTCTTTTATGATTCCTTGTTTTATCTATCAAGATTGCTTGATATTTATTTTGAGAATAACTTTTTCCTCTTCTTTCTTTCTTTCTTAAAGAAGAGAAATGGTTAGACCAGGCCATCCCAGCGCCGGTCAATCTAGTGCTACTCCCCAGGATGGAGTATTTATGTCTGCCCAGCAGCTTCTTGATCTAGTTAAGAACGCTCAAGCTGCCGGACCCAATCCTGTGCCTACTCATCCTAGATCCGGTTTTGCACGCTTGTGCAGAGACTACACCGATTTGGGTGATAGGCCATTCAGGGGATCCGAGAGTGTTATAGAAATTCAAGCTTGGCTCAAATCATGCGATCGCATCTTTTCTCGCATGAACCTTATTGACCTTCATCGAGTCCAAGTGGCTTCTAGCATGCTCCAAGAAAGAGCGTTAGATTGGTATGAGCTCCTAATTTCTGAAATCGTTGAAGCGAATCTCACTTGGGAGCAATTCCGGGAAAGATTCGAATCGAAATTTGTGCCGGAGGCTGAAAAGGTAACTTTGGTCCGACGTTTTATTGACCTTGTTCAAGGTGAATCTTCTGTGACAGACTATGTCGCATCTTTCGAATCTCTTTCTAAATACGGGATTGAGTATATTAATACCCCGATGAAGAAAAATCGGAGATTTGTCTATGGCTTGAATAAGAATCTTAAGAAGCCATTACTCCTGAAACTTGAGGTTTCATTTGATCAGCTAATTGATATCGCTCTTCGTCTTGAAGAGGCCGATAGAGAAATTGATGTCGAGGTTGGGAGTGCCAAACCGAACTCCAACAACAACAAGAAGAGGCATCCCTTTATTAGGTTTGAAAGTCCTAATCCTAACAAGAGGGCGAAGCAAGAGACTTCTATAGAAAATACTCCCATCCTTAATCGCGGAGAATGCTACAATTGTGGCTCTAGGGACCACTATATAAATAGGTGTCCAAGGCCTATTTCTTGCCGCTATTGCAAAAGTGCGGATCATTATATCTCTTCGTGTCCCAAGTGTCAAAGCAGGAGAGAAGGAAAGCTGCAAGCCCCTAGCAACTCTTCTCTTAGTCAAGGTATTTTACATTCAATCCTTGATGGCATTGTTTTATTTCGTGAACTTTCTATTTGAGTTCTTTTTGATATGGCTCACTATTTTATATCAAAAGAACTTGTCGATTCTTTTTCTTTGAATATTTTGGGCTTGTCGACTTCTTTGAGAATTGTGAATCCGGATGGTAGATCCGCAACACTCAATTTGTCTTTATTGATGTCGAAATTATTTTATTTGACTTTTCTTTCTGAGCCGATTTTTTTTCTTAGGCTTCGGAATTGATTTTTGAAAGGATTGGCTTAATCGTTGTGAAGCACATATCCTATTTGTCCCGTGTGGACTATTCCTCTTCGACATTTTCAATCTGTTAAGCAGATTTCTATTTTTCCTTTATGATTTTGATTCCAACTTGATGACATCATTTTATTCCTTAAGCCCACTTATAAGGAAAGTGTTGTTTCTCTTATCTAAATAATTTGTGAAACTTTTGCGGTATTTTTGAGTTTGTCTTAGAATTATCACCTAAGAAATCTTTTGTGTGGTGTTAAGGTCTTTAGTTCGACTTTGCCACCGATTTTCATTTGACGACGAGTTGCGGAAGTTAGCATTCCACTTACGCACTCCGCACTCGTTATGATTCTTATGAATGACTTATTGTGTCATTCGATTCATCTAGTTTATTTCATCCATTTTATTAATCGAGTATTCTATGAATATTTCGATGAGACCATTCTTTTATTTATTGATTTTGGATGAAAATAGTAATTTAAAAATTTTGCAAATCTTTTCCATAAGATTTATTTATAAGTAAAATTGGATTTTGTTCTTAAAATGAACAAAGAATATTCTTAAAAGTTTTTAGAAACATGTTTATCATATAAAAGATGGTTTTGTGATTGTATTGCCCATTGAGTGCTTTAAGAATTCTAGTCGATGCACTTGATCAACGTTATCGATAGGAATCTCCTAAACGCTTTGATGAGACAATCAGACACAGTATATTAACTTGAAAATAGTAAATTTTTCTAGAAAGATTATTACATAATGATAAATGTAATTTGAAAGTTTTAACTTTTCAGGAAAGAAGATTATTTAAAAGAAATTCTTTCTTTTCGATACTCTTATTCTTGTGATTCCTGAAGGGGAACCAAGACTTCACTATTTGTACCGATACTAGTCGTATTGGTTTGTATGCCGTTCTCTTGCAAAGGAGAACGTGCTATCACTTGTGCTTCTAAATCATTATAGCTTATCGAGACTAGGTATGCCACTCATGATCTAGTGCTCGTGGCTATTGTTTTTGCTTTTGGAATTTGGCATCATCATATTTGGATGAGAAATTTGTTCTCCTCCTCGATCATAAATCTTTGAAATATTTATTTCTCATAAGGAACTTAATCTGCATCAACCTCGTTGGCTCGAGATTCCTTGTATCTTATGATCGTTTTACCAAGTTCATCGGGCGTTTTGACGTACTTCGTTTTATTGAGTTTCATCTCACCTCTTTTATGGACTAGCGTCCGATGTTCTTTTATGGTGTTCGGTTCATCGGATGTACTGTTATTATACTACATCGATGTTCCGTCTTATTTGATTCATTGGATGTACCATTTGCACTACATCAATGATTTGCTTTATGATTCGTTGGATGTACCGTATGTACTACATCAATGTCTTTGCTTTTCGATTCATTGGATGTACCGTTTGTACTACATCAATGTCTTTGCTATTTGATTCATTGGATGTACCATATGTACTACATCAATGTCTTTGCTTTGGTTCATTGGGCGTACCATTTTTGTACTACGCCGATGTCCCAAATTATTTGAGTTTCTAGTTCCTCGGGCGTACCGTTTTTGTACTACGCCGTTGCACCGACTCAATTTTCTGCTATTCTTGACGTTCCCCACGTCTTTCATCTACGAAAATGCCTTAGGGATTCCGGTTTTCATTCTTGAGCCCGGTGATATTGTGGAAATTAAAGTTTCACCAGATTTGATTTTTTTTGAGCAACATCCTATTCGAATTATTGCTTCGGAGCTCATCGAAATAAAGATGTTCTTCTTATGAGAGTTCAATGGTCCTCAGATCCTAAGGATTGCTCTAGAGAATCCAGAGAATTCATTGAGCGATCCCATTCTTGCTAACTCTTTCGTGCTCTTTATGGTGAACTTCTTATTTCAATTTTCTTTTGTGTTGATATGCTTCCATGGTTGTTACTTCTTATTTTCCTCTTAAGTATTGCGAGGACGCAATTTCTTTAAGGAGGGGAGTCTGTAACAGCCCGCATATTTATCGATTTTATATTTAAATATTCTATCGTTCGTCGGATTTTTGTCCGAAAAGCTACTTTTTGCAAACAGTCGAATTGGGACTCGAGACCACCCCCATTGAGTTCAAAATGACGTTTGCGACCTTTTTGAGTATAAACTTCGATATGTTTGGAGATAGTAGAATTTTGCTACTTTTTCTTTAGGGCTTTGGGTTGGGTTTCAGCCCATTAACCCCACTTATACTCTAACTCAGCCCTCTCCTCTCCATTCACTCATTCCCACTCCTCAAACTCAAGCTCCAACTGAAAATGGTGGAAAGGAAAGGGAATTAGAAACTCCAAGCCCTAGTTCCTCTTGCTAGCTCAAGTTCTTGCTCCAAATTCAAAGAGAACCCATTAGTAAGCATCTCCTTCTTCTTCTCCAACTCATTCTCTCTTTGATTTCAAAAATTTCCTAAACCTAATTTAGGAAATGTTTCTCTTTTAAGCTTAGATTGAAGCTTCTTGAGTTGTTATTGAAGAGGAATTGATCTTAGCTTGCTTTCAAGCTTCTTCTTCTATTGTTTGGGTTCAAAGGTGAGATTTTTATCTCACATCTATGCTTATAATTATCTTCGATTGTTAGGTATGAATTCCTAACACTTATTCGTGTGCATTTGCTTTTGGTTTGGATTGATTTGGTGAATATTCCAATTTTTAATGTTTTGGGTTCAATTCTTTAAAAATCATAGTTTTGATGTTTTGATCATGTTTTGGTGATGAACCGAGGAGCTTCTATGGCCAGGTAGTCGATTGGCGTAAACCCTTAGTACCGTTGCTCGTCCGATAGAAATTTGGAAGAGATTGGCATTCATTAGTTGGGCATGGAGGGTGCTGACTACAGGTTCGACCGACCGACCTCAGGGTCCGGTCAACCGATCTGTTACCCAGGCACTTCCCAGCCTCTGCTGGAAGTGCAGGTTACAGGTCCGGCCGACCGAACACAGGGTCTGGTCGACCGACCTGCTACCCCGAGCATTTCTATTTTTTGGTCCGGTCGACCGAGTTCTGTAGCCGGCCGATCGACCTGGAGCATTTTTGCCTAATTCGCCTAGTTGTTTGAATTTCCAACTTTAATCGATTCGTGTTGTTTCCTATGTGTTGTTATCATTTGTTATGACTTTGATGACTCCCTTTTAGGGATTTTTGAATATCCATTTCGATGGATTCGATATCGATTTCTTTGGATTTTATTCACATTTTCGAATGTGAATCTTAGTGATTGGTTGTTCCTACAATCTTCTTTGTGATTTGTCACTTTAAAATTAAAAAGGTTTTCTATACTAGTAGTAAATATCAAAACTCTTTCTTCAAATGATTTTAACACTATTTTATTACAAAGCTCGTTTTCTCAAACCGATTTCCAATCTACTAGTATATACAAACCTTTACCTCACTCGTATGAGAAATCTAATTAAACGACTTAGTAAAATGAGTGGTATGAAATGCTTGCGTTTACTTCATCGGTTAATTCTTGGACTTGTTCGATTGAATCTCTTGTGACAATTTTCTAGTGCAGATCTACAATTTGTTCGTAAATATTTAAGTTAAGCTAGTGGTTATGGGAGATGAAGCTAAGCTCATATATTTACTAGCTTACCGTAATTGACACTTCTCTTTGATCATGACGATCATTTATGGTTTAGACTAGCAATGTGCGATGTTTCTTTGTCCACATGGAGGACTGTACGTCGTTTTTATTAAGCTTCGGCTCACCAGGAGGAGCTTCGGCTCAATGTCCGCAATGGGGGACTATACCCGTCAGGAGGAACTTCGGTTCACCAGGAGGAGCTTCGGCTCAATGTCCGTAATGGGGGACTACACCCTGTCATGAGGAACTTCGGTTCACCAGGAGGAGCTTCGGCTCAATGTCCGCAATGGGGGACTATACCCTGTCAGGAGGAGTTTTGATTCACCAGGAGGAGCTTCGGCTCAATGTCCGCAATGGGGGACTATACCCTGTCATGAGGAACTTCGGTTCACCAGGAGGAGCTTCGGCTCAATGTCCGCAATGGGGGACTATACCCTGTCAGGAGGAGTTTTGATTCACCAAGAGGAGCTTCGCCTCAATGTCCGCAATGGGGGACTATACCCTATCAGGAGGAACTTCGGTTCACCAGGAGGAGCTTCGGCTCAATGTCCGCAATGGGGGACTATACCCTGTCAGGAGGAGCTCTGGCTCATTTTTATGGATTGGCCATCCTTTTCTTGTGATTTCTGGATTTCGTGTGTTGAATTCTGGAATTTATGCTTCACCTATTTTCGTGATTTCTATTGATTTGATTTATCAATTATTGTGGCTTGGTGAATGAAATTAGGAGTATGACATTCCTTTTGATCCTTGAGTAGGTTATTGTGATATTGATTAATCTCTTGTTGATTTTCAATTACTTATATATCACAGCTTTGCGTTGTGATTATTATACGTTTAGTCGTATCTCTTATTCTATATCATTTCTTCTGATATTTATAGCTAGACTGATCTGTTTATTATTTTCTTCTTATAAATAATACTCGGGTCAGATTGAGTTATTACAGGTGCTTCTGCTTGACTTCTCTTCCGGGGTTATCATATGATCTTTTGGCTAACTACTTAGATTAGTAGTTTTTGTTGTATACATTTGAGATACAGACTCTATGATGTATACTTATTCTTTTGTCTAGCACTTGTATCTATTCTTTTTGATTTTGTGGATCTTGTTTGACCACTACTCTGATGAACACTTTCATGTGTTGTATTCATATCTATTTCCGCCTTTGTGATATGAATTATCTGTGACTGATTTGTGTTATGTTTATTTCTATATTTGTTTCCGAAGACCTTTATAGCCACTGTGTAGTAGCTTTGAGTTTGTGTCGGTATGTCGGGTTTCCTCTTGAGATGAAAAGTTATATTTTTATCCGGCATATCGGTACTCGCACAAAGCAATTATACAGATGGTCGCTCCTCAACAGCCTTATTCTCCGTGCTAGTCGACAGCATTACTCCGTAGTGTTCTTGTCTAGCGTGGGTATAGAGGTGGGGCGTCACAATTACAGTAAATTAGTAAATATATGAGCGTAGCTTCATGTCCCATAACCACTAGCTTAACTTAAATATTTACGAACAAATTGTATATCTCCACTAGAAAATTGTCACAAGAGTTTCAATCGAACAGGTCCAAAAATTAACTGGCGGAGTAAACGCAAGCATTTCATACCACCTGTTTTACTAAGCCGTTTAATTAGATTTCTCATACGAGTGAGGTAAAGGTTTGTATATACTAGTAGATTGGAAAACGATTTAAGAAACGTGTTTTGTAAGAAAATAAATTTTGAAATCATTTTGATAAAAGAATTTTGATATTTACTACTAGTATAGAAAACCTTTATATTTTTAAAGTGACAAATCACAAAGAAGATTGTAGGAACAATCAATCACTAAAATTCACATACGAAGATGTGAATAAAATCCAAAGAAATCGATGTCGAATCCATCAAAATGGATATTTTCAAAAATCCATAAAAAGAAGTCATCAAAGTCGATAATAAGTGATAACGACTAATAGGATTGCTAAAATCGATAAATAATGGAAATTCACACAAAACAGCCTGAATAGGCAAAAATAAACATCTCCAGACGTCTGATTTGGGATCCAAACGTCTGGATTTGTTTTCTGAAAAATAGTTCAGAAAGCTACCCAGACGTCTGGAATAGCCAAAACAGATGTCTGAGCCATGGCCAGACGTCTGGTTTTGAATCCAGACGTCTGGTTTTGTTCTTTGGAAATAACCCAGAGAACACCCAGACGTCTGAAACATCAAGTCAGACGTCTGAGACTTATCCAGACGTCTGATTTGAATTTCAGATGCCTGAAAATAGTCTCTGGCATTTTTTTATAATACGCGTGCATACATTTTTCTTTCCAGGACCAAACCAGACGTCTGGACTTGGTCACCAGACGTCTGGTCACCTGGTCCGGGCAACAATTTGCCTAGGCCAAAATGGCCAAAACGTATCGGAAGCGATCGGGCGAGCAATGACGACTAAGGATTTACGCCAAGCGACAACCCGGCCTTAAAAGCTCTTCGATACACCCCGAATATCAATGTCCAAATGTCCATAAAAGGATTTTCATAAAGTTGGACCAAAGCACACAAATTTGGAAAATTCACCAAACAAATTCAAATTGAAAGCAAATGAATATGCATATATGTTAGGAATTCATATCTAACAACAATGATAGATATAGAAAAAGATGTGAGATAAAAATCTCACCTTTATGCACAAGAACAAGGAGGAAGAAGCTATAGAACAATGAAAATGACAATCACTCTTCAATTCCAACTCAACAAGCTTGAATCTAAGCTAAAAAGAGAAACATCCTAAATTAGGTTTAGGAATTTCTGAATTTGATAAGGGAATGAGTTGGAGAAGAAGAAGAGAAGCTTACCAATGGGTTCTTTTATTAGTTGGAGCTAGAGCTTGATTTGCAAAAGAAAACTAGGGTTTTGGAGTTTTAATTTCCCATCTCTCCCACCATTGATGCTTTAGAACTGAAAAGAGGAGAAAGTGAGAGTGAATGGGGAGAGTGGTTCAGATTTGAGTATAAGTTAAACAAAGGGCTGGACCAAACCCAAACCCAAAGTGAAAAAGTAGCAAAACTTGACTAACTCCAAACATATCGAAGCTTATACTCAAAAAGGTCGCAAACGGCATTTTAAACTCAATGGGAGTGGTCCCGAGTCCTAATTTGACCGTATGCAAAAGGTAGCTTTTCGGACTAAATTCCCAGTATCGATAAAATATTTAAATAAAATATTTAAATATATAAATCGACAAATATGCGGGTTGTTACAGACTCCCCTCCTTAAAGAAATTGCGTCCTCGCAATATTTAAGAAGAAGATATATAGTAACAACCATAAAAGCATATTCAACACAAAAGAAATTTGAAATAAAAGGTTCACCTCAAAGAGCATGGGAAAGTAAGTCCGGATGTGATCGCTCGATGAACTCTCCAGACTCCCAAGAACAATCCTTAGGATTTGAAGACCATTGAACTTTCACAAGCGGAACATCCTTATTTCGAAGTCGTTTGACTTCCGAAGCAATAATACGAATAGGATGTTGCTCATAAGTTAAATTAGGCGAAACTTCAATCTCTTCCACAACACCGGTCTCAAGAATTGAATCGGAATCTCGAAGACATTTCCGAAGTTGAGAAACATGAAACACGTCATGGATAACAGAAAATTGAGCCGGTGCAACGACGTAGTATAATAACAGTACGCCCGATAAACTAGAAACTCAAATAATTTGGGACATCAGCGTAGTACAAAGATGGTACGCCCAATGAATCAAAAGCAAAGACATTAATGTAGTGCAAAAGGTACATCCAATGTATCAAAAGCAAAGACATTTATGTAGTGCAAACGGTACATCCAATGTATCAAAAGCATATCATTGATGTAGTGCAAACGGTACATCCAATGAATCAAAAGCAAAGACGTTGATGTAGTGCAAACGGTACATCCAATGAATCAAATAAGACGGAACATCGATGTAGTATAATAACAGTACATCCGATGAACCGAACACCATAAAAGAACATCGGACGCTAGTCCATAAAAAAAATGAGATAAAGCTCAATAAAACGAAGTATATCAAAATGCCCGATGAACTTGATAAAAAGATAATTCCATTCAGACAACATCAAAGAATCAACAACTTGTTGCCTACGACAAAGCGCGTTGGCAACACGATTTCCAGAATATCAAGATCATAAGATGCCAGGAACTCGAGTAAACATGAAGTTCCTTATGAGAAAATAAATATTCCAAAGATTTTATGATCAAGGTGGAGAACAAATTTCTCTCCCAAAAATGATGATACCAAACTCTAAAAGCGAAAACAATAGCCGCGCACACTAGATCATGAGTGGCATACCTTGTCTCAATCGGCTTTTAATGATTTAGAAGCACAAGTGATAGCACATTCTCCTTTGCAAGAGAACGGCATCTAAACCAATACGACTAGTATCAGTACAAATAGCAAAGTCTTGGTTCCCCTTCAGGAATCACAAGAATAAGAGTATCGAAAGGAAGAGTTCTTTTAAATAATCCTCTTTCCCGAAAAGTTAAAACTTTCAAAATTACATTTTTATTTTTATGTAATAATCTTTCTACAAAAATTTACATTTTTACATTTCAATATATCGTGTCTGACTGTCTCATCAAAGCACTTAGGAGATTCTTATCGATAACGTTGATCAAGCGCATCGACCAGAATTCTTAAAACACTAAATGGGCAATACAATCACAAAATCATATTCTATAGGATAAGTAAGTTTCTCAAAAACTTCTAAGAATATTCTTTGTTCGTTTTAAGAACAAAAATCCAGTTATACTTATAAATAAATCTTATGAAAAGGATTTGCAAAATTTTTAAATTGCTATTTTCATCCAAAATCAATAAATGCAAAAAAAATGGAATCATCGAGATATTCGATAGAATGCTCGATACCTAGAATGGATGAAATAAGCTGGACAAACTGAATGACATAATAAGTCGTTCATAAGAATCATAACGAGTGCGGAGTGCGTAAGTGGAATGCTAACTTCCGCAACTCGTAGCAAATGAAAATCGGTGGTAAGGTCAAACTGAAAAGACCTTAGCACCACATAGAAGAGTAGGTGACACGGCACAACTAGGCAATGCCAGGGTAGATATACCAATTGCTATCCGGGCTGGTGGTAACGCATAGCCGCAGCTACCGCCCACCTCGAGCCACACACCCAAAATCAAAAATCTAAAGTGGCCACCTAATAATCCAAAAGTTAAAGTATAACATCGAAGGGATGTGTCCGATCAAAGGTGCTACCTCATTGGCCCGAGAATCGCTCCTGTTTTAGCCACCTTATTCCAACTTACGGGAGTCGGGTCCACGTATTTACCTCAAAGAAAACGCCGCCACCATCCTACGTCATTCTGGAATCTCCACCGCGTACACGGTTGTTAATGTGGTTTTTGGAGTTGGCAGAGAGTATGAAAACTTCTGATCCCGGTCTTTTTAACAACCAAACGTTATTATAGCACCGCGGTCATTTCAAAATAACTTATACTTTAAAACCTGAATATAATATCCCTTTCAAAACCATATAAATACGATATCATTTCTATTTTTAAAACCCCAAATCAATATGATATCATTTTTATTTTAGATATATCCCTTTTTCCAAAATCATAATACTTTCAATATATATATATATATATATATATATATATATAAATCTTAAACCCCATAGCTTTGAAACAAAATTTCTAATAGTTAAATGGTTTAAATGTTAAGCCATTTTATATAATAAAATAGCTTTTTAAATTTCACAAATAAATTCCAAATACCGATTTGAACCTCCAAATAAACCGTTTCAATTTCCATATATTTCAAAGCTTTAAATATTCCACCTTTTCAAAACTAATTCTTTGATAATTTCATATATATCAAACTCAATCACTATTATTTAGATTTGAAATGTTTACTTAATAAATTCAATATAATTTAGGTAAAACTTTTAACTTCAAACAACTGGATATTCTTCAATTTATTTAACTTGATATATTCGTTTATCTCAACTTTCTAATTCATTTAAATCACTTTAAAACAAATCAAGTTATAAAGATCATACCCTTTAAAAACTCCATTTTTATTTAAATTTCAAATCAAATTTATTCAAGTACAATTCTTAAATAGTTCAATTCAAACCAATTTCATATTGATCATCCAACTTAAATTTCATTTAAGTCATTTAAAAACTCTATATATACACAATATCTTAAATAGGTGTTTAACCATATAATATAAAATAATCAAACTCCATTATTAAACTCATTTTTATTAAACAATTTTAGACATAGCTTAAATTCATGAATTTTAACTATATATATATATAATAATGTTTATATAACATCAAAAATTAATATTTATTAAACTGTATATTCCTTTCCAAAACCATAGAAATCATGTCAATTATTTTTATATATAGACCGCGGTGCATGTATGTAATTTTCTATCCTATGGTCAAGTGATATAGATATTTATCATTTCAATCCGTAATTTAAAATAAAATTACGGTTATATATCATTTCAAACTGCAATCCCGAAGGAAATAAATGCATAACAACTTGCAAATTATGATGATATAAATAAAACATCCATTCATCCATCATAAAATCATACATCCATCACAATCATCATCCAAAATAATCAATCAATATCAATATATAACTGATAATATACGACAGGTAATTAACTGGCAATTATACTCAAACGTGAATTAAATAACGATTTAATTTAAATAAATGCCATTAACTGAGATGATGATTAAAAATATACAAACAGTCATAAATAAATGCATAATCACAACAAAATTTAATTTAACAAACATAAGAAATTTTAGAAGTTGTGAGTGAGTTAAAACACTCACCTTTTGAATTTAAATTGAATTTAAATCCAATTTAAAACCAAAAATTGGACAGTCTCCAAATTCGTCCAAACCAGCGCCAAAATGTCCGGAATCACAATACGAACCGAGCGACGAAAATCGCGCGTAAATCTAACATCGTACGCAAGGGTTATGACCATTAGAAGATCACAAAAATTTAAATAAACAAATTAAATAATAAATGAAAGGACCATACGTAAGAAGCCACGTCCTCCTACCTATAACTCACGAATCCGTCATTGTCGAAACCCCACACAATCGCACACGCTATCAACTCACGCCGCCGATCGCTCCACCAATCTCCGCCCCTGATGCGCTCGACCCGCCACACGCCGCGGCCTCCCAATAAGGCGCCTCCCCTGGCCAACCATCGCACCCCAAAGCCTCAAGCCGCCATCGAATTTTGGAAACCCTAGTTAATTTTATACGGCGATCTGACCATTGGTATGTTGAACAAATGATACCGATGCAATCCCCTCAGTGCTCTCTACAATACCCAGAAGTGATTTCCCAATCAGACGAGGTTCGTCGTCGAGTGGTGAACGGCCAAAACTTTTTTTATTTTTACTGATCTGACGATGAACCAAAATAAACGAATCATAGATCTCAGGTGCGCTCGTTTAGAGCTTCGATATATAATTTTCTGAATTTTTTTGAGGCATTTGAAATTTCAATTTGATTTTTGAATTATGTTTGGATCTAGAGTTCGTTTGTCTGCCATTGAGGAGGATAGATAGTTGAAATATACGTACAGACAAATGAGAAATAGGAGTAGGCTAGGGTTTATAACCGGGTATTTATTGGTAGGGTTGAAATAGAATAGATGGATCGGGTTGAATATACGCGCTAACGACAAAGTGGCCCAAAAAGCCCGTTTCGACTCCGGAAAAATTGGGTCAACCCATATATCAAAATAGGTGTTTTAAAATATTTTAAACGCGATGAAAAAAGTTTCACGTCCAAATTCCATCGTATGAAGAAGTTATGACAAAAACAAAATTTTCCAAATTGATTTCAGTTGATTTCAGTTTAATTTATTTCAAGTCATTTCAAGCTCATACGATCAAACGACAAGCCTGATCGCTACGAAACTTGAAATCCTACAATAATTCACCGTTACGGATCCGATGAAACTGGTTTCGTCGAAATCCGAGTCAGTGGCCAAAATGGCTATTTTTCCAGTTAAATTATATAAATTAATAATTAATTAATTAAACCCAATTTTTAGCCTTCAATTATATAATTGACACATTTTATCACTTTTATATTTTTCAATCATTTACAATGATTTAAACAAATTATAATGTCAATTTTTAGTTGATTAATTCATCAATTCAAATATTAACCTCAATTTCAACATTTAATTTCAATTTCATTAAATTTAGAAATTATAAAATAAAACTCCAAAATCCATTTATTACAATAAGAATATAGCTAACATTTCTTTTAAACCTTGGTTCTTAATATTCACCCATTTTAACTTAATTCCAATTAACGTACAAATTAAATTACCTTTAATTGCAATTAATCCTATGATTACAATTTAAATTCCAAATAAATTGTTTTTATTTGAGTTCAATCTTTATAACCCATCCCCTGATTTCAAATAACATGGTTAATGCGTGTTTTACATTACATTACTTAAATATACTCAATTTCCTTTCTTTATTGTGTGTTAACTAAGTTTTCCACCAGTATTGAAATTTTTGCTAAATATACATTTGCATCACTTCCTTTATTGGGATTCCATTCCACTTATTTATAGTCAACTTATATTATCATCACTACCTTTCATTTTAATTATCAATTCATTCATAAGCCATTAACAATCCATTATTACCAAATATTACCTTAAATCCGCCCTAACGTAATATTTAATTCCATTTATTGCAATAGGTTTCAATTAATAGCGATTGCGCTAAATTAGTTTGCATTAACTTTATTCCATTAATCTACATCCAATTACATTTAGTATTCCCAATAAATTTACTTACTTGGTCTCATGCTTTCTGTTACACCAATCACTATCTCAAAATAAGTTTACGTTTTCTATTTTAAATTTACATTCACCCTTTCCATTATTTTATTAATTATCATTAAAGTACATTTAATTATCATTAAAGTATATTTAGTTATCTTTATTCTTCCCAGCCAATTACCCTTTATTATTATAACTTTACAATTTTAATAAATTAATTAATTGACATGTCATTCAACCTATTAATTATTAATCTAAATTAGCATGTTACGTTTTAATTTACTTATTAGCTTACAACAAGTGCTACCATTAGTTCATACACTAATTTATTCCATTTCCATTCCTTATACATTATTTTATTAGTAAGCCAAAGTTTTAAATTATTAATTTACCATTTATATCCTATTATAAACTAATGCACACATTAATTAAGATTTTAAATCAAATTAATCACTTCATCTTGGTAACGTTCTTTTATTACAATAAGAATAAAATTAACATTTACAATGTTTCACCTATTGGAATTACATTCAAGTTATTAATAATTAACTTACCAATCTTATCCAATTTATACTTCTATTCATAATTCACTAAAAATTTTATTTCCTTCAATATTAAGTTACCAAAATCTTATTAAACTAAGAAATTTAATTATCGAATTTTTTCGGGTCGTTACATAGATTAAATAACCCCTTTTTTAAATTCATTTAATTAGATTAAATTTACAATTTAATCTTAATTTCTACTTTCTTATTTCTATTTATTAAAGTTGTCATAGAACCAATTAAATTAATTATATTAAATTTAAATTTAAATAAATCCTTTAGAATAATCCAACTTATTTTATTAAATTGTAAAATATTTTAATTTATATTTTACTAATTAAATATTAAAATATATGTTTTAAAATTAAATTAAATTATATGTAAAATTTTTGAAATTTAACCTTTAGAAACCCTAACTTAGAAATTATCTTTAAAACATATAATATATATATTGTTTTATTTCAAAAATATAAACTTTAAAATAAATATTTTTAGTTAATTTCAAAAAAATTAATTTATTAAATCAAAACACATTCTAAAATATGTAAGACACTATAAAATATACCAACGGCGTCCTTATATAGTTTTCTACCATATGGTCAAGTGATTAGGGTATATATCATTTCAACCTAAATTATAAATTTCTAGTTATATATCATTTCAACTCGTATCCCAAATTACAATTTCAAATCAATAAAATCATTGGATCTGTCATTTCAACCCATAACGATCTTTCCTAGTCTATAAGACCGTTCCGGTACATATGTTTTAACCCATAGGGATTTCATAACTAACATACAAAGGGAACTTGCAGTGTAGTTTGCATAAATAAATAAATAAACACAACATTTCACTTGCCTAACATATCATAACATATATCATAGTATAACACATATGTAACCAAAAATTTAACATAACATATATATAAAGGTGGCATATCCTAATATATAACACATATCATGTAACATATGCATCATATAATTTAAGATAACATATTATGACATGTGAATTAACATAACATATGTGACAATAAATTAATATAAGATATGTGACAATAAATTAACATAGCATATTCCTAACTAAAGCAACAATTCACATATCACTTCATATGATTCCATTTACTAATACATAAGAATATTAATCGTGTGTAACGCTCTCACCTTTCATGGAAAAATAAAGGTAATAAACACAACATGTTGGAGATAGAAACTAAAGCAAACAAAGACCAATCCACAGCTATCCAACCTTGAATGCAACAATCACCAAAAAAAATTATTTTTTTTGAAGAGAGGAGAAAGAGAAGAGGGAGCAAAGGGTTCGGTCTATGCTTGCAAAGAGGTGTAGCGCTCGTCCAAAGTGGATAGGTGGTGGTGGTCGATTTCGAATGATCGTCGATTTCACAAAAACCATACCTGAAAATAGGTCATTTTAAGAAAATATTTGGATCAGAATATTACTGAATCGATAAAAGTGACTAACTAGAAAGTTTTTGCAAATTCTTTTCTCTCCATATTTGAAATTAGGATCACTCAAAAAAGCTTATATCTTGAGGAAGTTCTGGTCAAAACAAATAGAGGTGTTTTCTAAGTTTAAAATCTGAGTACAAAAAACTTTGAAAACATTCGAGTTTTTGGCATAGAAAATTAGTAATTTGAAGAATAGATCTAAAAGAAAGTTGAAGCCACTGGAAAAATAAATGGTATTAAAAAAATGACGCTTTTTTGGCCAGAAATGAAGAAGTTATGTTGTAATGTAAATGGCGAAGAAAGAGGGAGGAAGGAGAGGAGAGGTAAAGGTGTGGAGAGATAGAGAAGAGAGAGGAGGAAAGGAGAGAGGAAGGAGAGGAGAGGAGAGGAGAGGAGAGGAGAGGTAAAGGAAAAGAGGAAGTGAGAGAGAGAAGGGAAGCAGAGAGGAAGTAGATTGGATTTGGGTTTTAGTTTTAGGTATTGAGAAGAAGGAAAAGTGGAAGTATAGAGAGTTTTCTAGAAGAGAAATGAGAAGAAGAAGAGAAAAGAAAGTACGTACATATCTTTCTGAAGTGAATAAAAGGTGGAATGAGAAAAGCTTTCAAGAAATCAAGGTGTCCATTAGGATTCCAGGAACCCAAAGCCATTTGAAAGCCCAAGAGACAATACAAGGAGAATAGCATAATATACAGCAGAAATACTAAGGGTGATCCTATACAAATATAGACAAGGGAATATACTGCCTCTTTATGCGAGTTTTTCATTGTAAATTGTATATTTACAGTTCTAGAAGTTCGATTTTGATGTAACAAAAAGTGGAACCTTCTAAGAATTAAGTCTAGATTTTTTTCCAATGATAAATTTTAAATTTAAAACTTTTAAATTTTCAACTAAAATTCAAATTTTGACTAGGTTTTACCAAAAGATGACTTTTCATGAAATTTACCATTTGCATGTTGGTTACACACTTGAATCAGATTTGAATAATTACAATTTCAAAACTAACATTTTTTGTTTGAATATAAATGATGGTAAATTAAATATGAAACTGAGATAAATTTCAAATTCCATAACAAAAAATTTAGTTTGCATTATTCATAAAAATGAATTAAATCATTCAACTTCAGTTAAATGGTATGCAACATTTACTGTTACAATCACTTTGTACTGACTATTTCTGCTATTTAACATATGTAACTTTGGTTTGAATTCAAGTCTCATATTCTTATAAAATTACACTTAAAAAAAGTTTATTTTTTTATTACAACTTGTTTTGTTTCTGTTACAATGTTTAAATCTAATTTAACACAAATGGATGATGCTCATATTGCATTAATTTACCATTAATTTCTCTTTATTCTAATTAAACTATTAATAAAGAGAATTCAATCAACATGATTTACAGGGTGTCTTTTTGAAATTCTAAAATTACCCCTTTCTTTAATGGAATCTCACCACCCTTTTCCTCTACCCACCAATGGAATTTTATTATCAATTTGTCATCGATATTACCAACAAAACAACTTGAAATGTGTTGCGACTACAAAAATATTTGCACTTAAAACACACTTCCATCCAAGGTAAACATCTTTGGATATTAGATGCACGTACATGCATTGTATACTAGTTTCAATAAAAAGGTTTCCCATAATTCAATTGTAATAAGCTCAATATTAAATTTAAAAATGAACACAAATAATACAACCATTGTTTTCTTTACATTTTATATATTCCAACATTTATTAGTTTATTTCATACAACAAATACACATATTAATTATCAAATAAATGTTTCTTATTAACTTCTCTTATTAAATAATTTCTTCTTAGAGGTCAACTTATCATATACAATTTAATAAATAAATTTAGGTTTCTTCCATTAAATGGCCTTCATTTTATTATTTATTCACTTTGATCTGTATTATTCAGTTGCTATTTATTATTACCTACAGATTAATATCATTGAATCACATTTCAATAATTGTTACCACTCTCCTATCATAATTTTTCCTTTAAGAATTTATTTTAACTTCATATCCAATGAGTTACATCAATAGATCATTAAATTTATTTCTACCCATCTTTATTCAGAAAGTTTATTTAATTTAGAAAAATCTAACAGGTTAAAATATTGGTCGTTACAATATCCCTCACTCAAAAAATTTTGTCCCCCAAAAGGAACGTGATAGTAGTATACAAGCAAATAGAAAGATAAGATAGACTAAAAATGCATAGTACCAGATACAAACAATTAATTCAAAACCATACAAATTTCATTTTCGAATATTAACATTATACATTTTCATTACTTATTAACATCATTTATCACTATTATTCTAATTAACTCCCTTTCAATTTAGTTTAGGTTCTATTCAATTGTTTCAATTGCTTTACATTCATTTTGTTTACACTCGATATATTCAATTTAAATTTACGACCTAAGTTCCCCTTTTTTCTCATAAACCAAAATCCATTTAACTCATTTCATAAATTCATTCCATTAGCTTATTTCATTTATTCATTTCCAATAACTTTACTTAATTTAAATTTTTTATTTCATAATTTGACTTCAAACTTTCTATTCTTAACATTCGTATTCAACCAATTTTAAATTTTATTTTTCTTATATTTATCAGATCTGTAAGTTCTAAAACTTTAACTTCTACGTTTTCAATCATTTAAATCATAATATTCATATTCCATTTTTGTATTGACATTATAAATTTTAAATCACAATCACTTTCATTCTTACTTTAGTTAAGATAAATTTCATTTAGCATCACAAATTCAGGTCTCGTTTTGCCTAGCCAAACTGTTTAACAATTTCATATTTGGTTTTAATATCTATTATCAAGTTATACAACTCTTACACCTTTACCCAAGTTTCCTTACGACTTAATTTAAAATTTAATTTTCATATTTTATTTAAAACTCTTGCTCTTTTAGACAAATTTATACATGTTTATAAGCTACACCTAATTTATAAACATTCCTTACAATTATAATCACTTATTTTCCTTTTTAATTTATAATAGTTTACAAGATATGGTTTGTAATTTAGTTTACTTCTTAAGTTCACATTCACCCACTTAAAAGAACTCCTCTCTTAATCATTAAATAAGTGTTTGTCCTTTTATTATAACACTTAATTTACACTTAGATTATAATATTTACACCACTTTATTCATGTTTAATTATTTCAAAAGTTACTAATTTTATTTAAAGACATTCTTTGTAATTTTTCTTTCTCATAGATCAAATTGAGTTTCATTCAGTTACTAAAATTGATTTTACTTAACTTTACCTTCCACACTTCAATCGATTAACATTCACTTCATTTTTATATTTAAGTTCATTTCGTTTCAAATCAAATTTATTTCATTTAACTCATTTTGTTAATTATTTCAAACACTTCTTAAGTTCGATTTTTATTCATTACGCTACTAAACACCATTCCAACTATATCCAATTTATAAATTTTATTTATTAATTAATTCAATTAATTCATTTTATTAACTTATTTCATTAATTCAATTCATTTAAATTTTCTTAAGTTAAAATCTATCTCAATGTTCAATCATTAGTTCCATTTCAAATAAAATTGAATTTCACCTTTATAACTCAATTTCTTTATTCATTCACTTAAATAATATCACTCTTTACAATTAAAAATATCCATTAAACATTTCACTAAAATTTAATTTCAATTGGAATTATTTCATTTAACTTTGTCACCTAAGGTCATTTGTCATTTAGTTAAATAGATTTTTAGTATTTGGTTTATTATAAATCAATTCATACATATTAACATGTTATACAAAAATCTATATTTACAAACATTTCCTCAATGACAATAAATGATAGTACTCGAACATTATCATCTCGGACAAATTACACAACAAAATTAATGATATAAATTTTCAAAACTAATACCTTTTTATATATAATATAATCCTAATTAGCAAAATAAAAAACATAATATGAAACAATTTATAACACTAAAAAATACGCTCTCTCATAGGATGATTCAAGAATGGATTTTAGAACAAAAATAGAGATTCAAATTTTAAAGAAATCCCAATCAAAGAGAATTCTAACAAAGAAGATAGGCTCGAAAGGTAGGATGATTCTGTAATTGATTCTACTCATTTTAGGGTATTACAACCATATCTCTAATGAGCTTTTACCCTATAGGCTAAGATTTGCCGAAGCCAAAGCTTTGATACCAACTGTAATGGTCCACTATTCGAACCATTCAAATCGACAATAATCCACACATGTCAGACTTGAATAGCTCAACACGATAGATTTTTATATAAATCTGGGGTAAATAAGAAAAAATCATAGAATAACTAACACAGAATATTACAATAATATGCAGCGGAATAAACAAATATAGTTGTAATGACCCACCTTTTGGGCAGTTTAAATCAATAATAAACCACACATGTCAACTCAAACCATTCAAAAGGGTAAATCGTTAATGGGGTTAAATAAGAAAATAAGAGAAAGGAAGAAGAAAATAAACATGGAATCTCACAGTGGAACGATAATATATAATAATCAAGTAAATAGTTCATGAAGCTGTTATACACTACATTTGATTATATTCAATACAGCATTTATCGAAGTTATATATCACAGATACATAAGAAATGCAGTAGACAACATGATGCAAGAATAGTAATAGTATACCAAATCTTCGTCTTCGTCCTCCAGAATAAATCTTCTATATGCTGAAAAACTCAGGACTGTCCCGAGCGTAATGAAAAAACAAAACATCCGAGTCGGGACTAAAATATCCTTATGTAAGTCAAATCGATATCGCATATAACATTAGTGTAACAGCGTTAGAGATGTTTATAGGTTTTCACGTCTCCTATCCAGTGTATATCGTGCGTGCAATAACTCAAGAGATGTTACAAGATTTTCCTTCTCTTAAGGATCCGTCAAAATATTTTTATGTAGTAGAATACGCTATAGATATAATGATCAGTAAAATAAATATTTTTCTTAGCATTAAGACTTTACATTAATCCCCCTTAAAGCGTTTTTGAGCATTATCGTATAGTTTTCATATAAAACACCAGTTAAACGGTCGGTAGATAGGGATGCACCATGATACGATAACACTAAACCAAAATCGTATAGGTCTCGTTTAGGGATAAAAGTATGACAAGGTACATGAGGCAATGTCCAAGGTATGATACTATCAATTTGGATCGTAGGGCTAGTGGTAACGCATCATAGCCATGACCACCCACCGCGTCCATCCATCCCATATCGAGTCAAAGGGAGGCTATCCCAAATCAAAATGCACCATCAAACCAACAACAAGAGCAATAATAGGAGCAAGTCCAAGAAAATTGAAGTATGGATGCTCGCTAAGGGTAATTAGCCCACTTGGCCCTGTCAAGCCGTCCTATTTTAGTCATTTCAAATTGGCACAAGTGTCATGGTCTATCCATCATCGTTCTCTTTCTTCAAATCTAGCAATCGTCGCCAAATCCAGCCACTTCGTTCTTGAGTCTTCTCCGCGTACACAGTTGTTAAAGTGGTTCTAATATTGACAGAGAGTATACCAATAAGAGGCCCCGGTCTCTTTAATAACTAAATGTCATTTTACACACCGGTTGATACTTTTACATTTCGAAAACAATTTGTGCTTGATATCAAAATATCATATTCGCTTCAAAATCAAATTCATTTCGAAATCATCATATTTACTCATACTATTTCAATTCAAAATCATGTTCGTTTTAACATCTCGATTTCAGTTCCAATTCAAAATTTCTTCGAATTTCCATCTAGGTTATGATAAAAATTTAACCCATTTCGTATTTAATTCCAAGATTTAAATATAAACATTCCACCCTTTGACCGGTTTGAATTATTTTCAGAAAATAGTTTTAATAGTTTTAAAATAGTTTGCATAATAAAAATATTTAAAAATAGTTTAAATGGTTACAATGGTTAAAATAGTTAAAATAGTTTAATATAAAATTGTTTAAGTATTAAAATGGTTTCTATAGCAAATTAATTTGCGTACATAAGAAGATAGCTTTCAAATAGCATTATATTGAATAAATTATTTGAAAATAATTTCAAAGGCAAACCGATCCAATTCCAACTTCCTAATTCAAATTAAATTCCAATTTTCATTCAATCGATTCAATTTCGGTTTCAATTCAAATCAATTTCAACTTCGATTTCAATTTATTCAATCCCCCTTTCAAATTCGATTAATTGAACTCCAATTCCAATTCCAGTTCCAATTTGAATTAATTTCAATTCAATTCTCAATTTTAAACCATTTCTATTTATATAAATTTCGAGTTAAATTTTTGAAATATTGATTTAAATCACACAAATTAAATATAACTTCAATATTCAATTTAAAATCCAATTTTAAAATATAATTAAATTCCGAGCTCAATTTCCAAATATCGTTTTATATCACTTTTACTTAATATTATTCAAAGTGTGAATAAAAGTTCAATCTTTTAAAACAAACCAATTTATGAAATTCAATCATATTTCGATTTTAACTTCAAATCTCAACTTCAACTATTTAGCAATTTCTTTTAACTAAAATTTTATTTCAACATTTAAAACTCAAATTCGTGATTAACTTGATTTCTATAAATTTGATCTTTGAAATCAACACTATTTAAATAATTCCAAGTCAAAAATTTTAAAAATCATTTAATTTAATCAACCCGGTGTCCGTGTATTATTTTCTATCCTACGGCAATGTGATCAGTTATTTCAATTAAATTTCAGGATGGATATATATTATTCAAATCCAAGTCACAATGTCATAGGTATATATCATTTCAACCAATTTCTTAATTTATTCGAAGTAATTCAATTTATAGTTTTGTACACTATATATAATATATAGGGTGACAACAGGATATATATAAAAAAATGAACATCTAAACATCCAAATATCAACCACTTTGCATCCATAACAATAAATCATACAAATAGACAATATAATTCACAACAGTTTCATAGTTATTAATGTTGGATAATTCAATTTTTAATTTATAACAGTTAATTCAGATGAAAATCAAATTTATCAAACAACGACCAATAAATTCATGTTATTTCATAAATTCAAATTTAACTAGCATAAAAATACTCTAGTATGTGTGAGCGTTATAAAAAACTCACCTTCAATTTTAAATCAAATCGAATAACATTCGATTTAACCTGAAATATTAGCTAGCTCCAAATGACTCCTAATCAATTCCATGACGTAGTGCTTATCGCTATGATTCCAACATACCTTATTTCGTCCAATTCCGACCTTGTATGAAGAAGATACACCTTTTTAAAGTGTACACGAATTTAAATATACCTAATTTACAAAAAAAATATTTATTTACCCAGATCTGGACCGTTCTAATTACATCTCCAAATCAAGGCCACACGCGTCCCTTTCTTCTCATTCGCATGCTACGGGTATACGCACAAAGAAAACCCAATATACATGTGAAAAGCATTCTGGCCGCTCCCTCCATCGATGACTGGAGCTTGATCGAACGTTACCCCAATGTGCACCTGACTACCCAGCACCTTCGTCCAAAACCACCTGAGGTGCGACGCCCTATTCGCCTCGATAATGATGCAAGAACGCATGTCTATTACGGTCAAACCTAGGCCACCACGAAGCTCCGATGATGATCTCCATCGTTGAATTGAAAGGTCTCGACGTGCACTACAACTTTATAGTTGAGAGTTTTTGTGATAACCCGGATTTTCATGCCTCGGATAATTGGATAGTTATCTGATTTAACTTCTGAAAATACTGATTTAACTTCTGAAAATACTGATAATTATATAGTTATCAGATAATTGGATAATCATTCAAAATTGATAAAATTAATTATTTTCAAAACAATAATAATAATGTATTATTTTTATATATATAAATAGATTTTAAGTAAAATTATTATTTGCAAATTGAATTTGTGTTTGTTTAAATATGTATATTTGAGTTGAATTTAAATTGAATTTTAAATTAAATTTGAATTTGGATTAGAATATTGAAATTCAAAAGACAGACAAATATTTGTGGGAGAATTGAAAGCATTAATTTGGATTTAGGATATTAATTATTTTTTAAAATAAGTGACATTTGTTTCAAATGTATATTATAATTGTTACACTTGTCTATTTCTATGCTTAATGACTTGCATTTGTTAATCTTGTATTATATATGATTTACATTTTTAATTTCCCTTTTTTAATATGTTTTAATATGTATTTATATAATATTTCAATTTAGTTTTATATTTATAAATTTCTTAATTGTTTTGATATTCAAACTTCTTCATTATTTATCTTAAATAAAATTTGAAAGGAAATGAAATAAAATAAAGAAAAAAACCCAATTATAAACTTAAAAATAATTATATAAATTTAGTAGTTATTATATCCTTTTCAAAAAAAATTAATATACTAAATCCAAATTAATGCTTTTAATTCTCCCACAAATATTTGTCTATCTTTTGAATTTCAATATTCTAATCCAAATTCAAATTTAATTTAAAATTCAATTTAAAATCAACTCAAATATATATATATATATATATTTAAACAAACACAAATTCAATTTGTAAATAATAATTTTACTTAAAATCTATTTATATATATATATATATATATATAAGTAACACATTATTATTATTGTTTTGAAAATAACTAATTTTATCAATTTTAAATAATTATAAAGGAGATTATCACATTTATTTGTTCAATTTATAAATCAGTATTTTCAAAAGTTAAATCAAATAGCTATCCAATTATCTGATGCATGAAAAGCTGTGTTATCATAGTTTCACCTAATTTTTAATGGATTGGAAGAGATCGAGGGGAGAAAGAGGGTGATTTCCGGCCATAGAAATTTAATGGCGGCTAGGGTTTCATAAGGTATGTAACAACCCAAAAATTCTAACAAGTATTTTATTCTTTTATTTCTAAACTTTGGGGTTTCAATTTACAAAAAAGTTGAATTTTTTAATTTAATTATAAATAGTCACCAATTTTTTTAAAAATAAGCAAAATTCTATAATTCTTATTTTGTTTAAAGTTTAACATTAATTGAAATTTTAAATCTTTAAATTCTAATTTCCAAATCTTTTAATTCAACTGGATATATTCGAAACAACGTTTTCCGCTTTTGTTTTTTTACGTTAGATTATATACTTTTTAAATTAAGTAATTAATATTTATACTTATATACATCAGTTCTTGGTAAATGATGAATGAATTAGATGGATGTAAACAAATCATATTTTTAATTAAGTAATAAATTTTAAATTTTATAGTGTATAGATAAGCTTTATAAAATGAACGCTTTAAATTGTACATTCGTGTCCGTTTGATTTATCTACTTAGCATATAAATAGTACGTAATTAATGAAATACTCTTTAAACATATATTTTACTAAATATAAATAGTGAATATATAAGAAAACGTATAAATTTAAATGTGTTGCTTTTATTTTAATGTGGGCGTATGGTTGATTTGATTAATGCATCTATAGTGCGTATTCTCAATAAAAATTTATTAACTTAACTACATAAATAAATTTATCTGTAGCCTTGTATTCCAAGTGGGAAAGAAATGATTTCCCTAGCCGTTCAATTTCTTTTAAATCTAGCTTTGATAAGTTACGTGTAAATTTCTACGCTTTCCTTTTTCTTCATTTTTATAATAAGAATAAAATCTCCAAATTCGCGTAGCCATTTCAAGCAAATTTATTTCTCTTTGGACGTTCAAAATCCGTTTCAAGATTGCTTGAAGTTCACGTGCAAACTTTTACATGTTCTTGTTTGATTCAATGGTTTTAATTTGGTATAAATACTCTTTTATTTACTTACCATTCAAAACAAAAAATATTTGCTTGCCACTTTTGCATTGGATTTACTAACTTATCAGCAATCCAATACGTACATAAATTTCCTTGCCTCTCGGGTATAAATTGATAGGAACATATTCCATAGCCTGATACACAATCAACGCAATCGTGTATAATTGATTTAAATTTATTTCTTGCCTATATTCTCTCACCTCAATCAACGCAGTCGTGTATAATTGATTTAAATTTATTTCTTTCCTATATTCTCTCACCTCAATCAACGCTAACCTGATAAATATAAGCCTCGTACGCAAATAGTTTTCAATTGCATCTCAACATTTCCTTCATTTCTTCTTGCGTGCATGAGCTTTGAAGGTATGGCCTCCATTTTCTTCTTTTTATTTTATTTTTTTTTCCATGCTTTGCTTCTCCCCTCCCTGTCCTCTGCTTTCAATATATTTGACAAATCCATCTTCATATTTCACTCAGCAAGAAGAGAAGGAAAAAAATTTAGAATAAAAAATAAAACCATCGATGCCTTCCTTACCTCCAAAACCGCGCACAACCACCCTTTGCCGAGCCATCAACAGACCGGCCTCCAACTTCTTCTCCCCACCTCACCATTTCCTCTGCCTCTCCCATCACGTGGCCACTTTTTTCAGCTACGAGCTCCTTTCTTTTGACGTGCCATCAAACTGTAGGGTGCTGATGCATGAAGCCTGTTGCGTTTGAGCTTGCGTGCATATATGACTCTATATGTGTATCATATGTCATGCAAAAATTTGATAACTTAGTTATTTGTTAAGAAAATTTTGAATTCATATAGTGGCATGCATTTTAGTAGGAGATATATTAAATTTTTATATAGGAGTAAATTTTTCTATTAATAATAAGGTAATTGGATACAGTATTATATTTAAAGGGTTAAATAGCTTGTTGTTGTTAAAGTTATCTGGTTAATATGTAATATGAGTTATTTGATTTACAACATGATGTTTTCATATTATATAATATATTATAATCGGCAACACTAGGTTGCTGTTTTATATAGAGTTACGCGTTAAAATCTTTAGTCTATAAAGTTAGTATAATATATAAGCTATAATATATATATATAATGTCTTTGTGTTCTGGTACAGTTAGATATAAAAGTTTATAAACTATATATATTTGTGAATACATGTACAGGTTATAAAAGTTCATTTGTTTTGAGTGTGAGGCTATGGTCTGCATGTCGTATATTTAGCTATATAATATATACAGTAGTTGCATATGTTCGATCTGCATAATCCAACATATATAAGTATATATGTGCTTATATTTTCATCCCTATAGAAGAGTTTGAGGTGCTGTTAATAAAGAACAGAGGGTCAGATTCTAAAAGTAACATATTTTGTTATATTATGGTCAATATTTTGTTTCGATCAATGAGTTTTACAAATTTCTATATGCTCTGTTTATATGTGGTCTGTGAGACTACATATATTATATTATACTTTTTAATTGTTAAAGTATGCTGCAGTGCATAAAATTTATTTACCTGTTCATACTATTGTATATGTGTCACATTGGGTTTAAGGTAAGATGTTATATATAGTAGTTTATAAATGAGATTTGAACAGTGTAATTTGTTGAAGTTTTATATATTTATCTTATTTAAAAATATAAATCTTAATGATATTATATACATAGGTCGTATGTGGTGGTTGGGTCTTAGATTTGTAAATATAAATTTTGATCTATGTGTAGAAGTTAAAATGGTTTGGAAAGATATAAAGATTTTTTTAACATATATGTTTTATTTCATATGTTAAAACTATTGGTTTATGTATTGAGTTTAAAAAAATGTAAATTATATATATCTGCTTCGAGTTTAGATTTTCTCAAAGATGCAATATTTATTTTTATTAAAATAGCAAACATTTCTGTATATATCAGACTGATTCTGATTCAATTCATCAATTCTTGATTTTCAGCCTCGTTCGTCCAATTCGTGCCAATCCTACTTTGCTTTGAAATTCATACTCGAATTTATAATTCAATTTCAGTGTCTGTATTAGTGTGCGTATCCATGTCATCTTCTGTATTCTTTAGCCTCAAAAGGTGAGTAATCACTCACGATTCACGTTCTTTTAATTATTAAAATTGATTTTATCTGAAACGACAATTGAAATATGCTGCTGTTAGTTATTTACATTGCTATATATGTTGTTATCTGCAACTGTTCACTTGTGGGATATGACACCATATCCTATTGTTTATATTATATTGGTATTGATGATATGTGCCTGTTATTTTATTTTATTATTTGTTATCACTCTGCAAGTTCCCTGTAGTTTAGAATTCACTATGGGTTGAAACGATACATACCCGAACGGACTTTAGAATAGGAGAATTTCGTTATGGGTTGAAATGATAAACCCAAGCGATTTTCAATTAAATTGAATTTGGGATTGCAGGTAGAAGTGATATCTACCCGTATATTTAAATTTCGGATTGAAATGATAAATATCTGTATCCCTTGACCATAGGGTAGGAAATTATATACAGACACCGTTGGTCCACATATATACATATATATAAATGTTTGAAAATAATTTCTATAGTTTGAAAGGAAATTTATGGTTTTTAACAAAATATTATATATAAATGGAAATTTTATATATAGATTTAATAATAATATTATTGAGATTAAATCAATCCATGTAATAAATTTATATTTCAAAATTGATTGTTGTAATAATTTGAATAAGTTAAGGTTGAGAAGATAAAGTTGAATTTATTTGAAATGGTATTTAGTTAAGAATTCTACTTAATTGGATTGATTTGAACTATTGAATTTGAAATTTAAGATTTGATTTATAACTTGATTTTGATTTAAATGATTAAATGGAAGTTTCAAGTTTAAACAAATCGAAAGGAATATTTAGTTTAAAAGTAAATTCAGGTTATTTAATAAATATTGAATTTATTAAGTAAACACTTCAATACTAAATAATAAGGTTAAATCGAGATCCATATAGAACTGTGAAATTGAGCCTTGGAATGTTAAATATTAAAGCTTTGCAATATACTTGAATTTAAATGGTTAATTTATGATTTAGATCTGTATTTGAAATATATAAAATTTGAATTTGTTTGGTCAGAAATTGAATTGAATGGAAATTGATAAATTGAGATTGAATTTAATTTGAATAGGGAAGTCGGGTTGATTCTGAAGTGATTTGTTAAGTTTGAGGATATTACAATTATTCTACTTTATAAAATATTTATATATATTTTGGAAATATTTATATTTGAAATGAAATGATATTTTTTGTGATGTATAAATTAATTTGAAATGACCTCGATGTTATAGTGTATATTTCTACCTTGTAGATAGTTCCATGGACTCTTAGAGGATGGTTATCCCAAACATCTTTAAGTTACTTGTATTTCAGTTGATATTTCACTTGAGTTGGATTTATTGATATAAGAACATTAATCCTGACTCAAGCGTTTTGTGTTTTTGCTTTACGCTCGGGACAGACTGAGTGATACAACATTTGTGACTCGCCTGTCAAGTTTGGAGCTTCATTGGAGATCCAACTATCAATTCAGCTTTCAGCTTTTCCAGTTGATTGGTTCAGAGATATCATTTGTTCGTACTGAAAACTTCGCTGTATTTGAGATATTCTGTTGTATTCTATTTTTGACTTTGATATTTGTATTGTAGCTTTATGAACTACTATTTAATTATTCCGCTGCGTATTATTGTATTACTCTGTGTCTGTGATTCTGTGGTTGATTTATTTACTGTATATGCTGAGTCTGCAAAATATAAATTAACAACTTAATATTTTGAGCAATTGAAGTCCGACATATGCGGATGTGAATGGTTGAAAATAGCATGGCGTTACAGTTGGTATCAGAGCTTTGGTTCTAGGCAAACTTAGCATATATGGTAAATTTATTTATAGAATCACTTTCGTTCGAGCTTTAATCTCTTCCAATTCGTTTCGGTTCTCCTTTGAATTTTGGAACATCCCCCCCGGTTCCAAATCCATTCTTGCCTTTCCCTGTTCGTGTTATCTAGATTCTGGAGTATCCCATAGCTCCACTGAATGATTGTAAAGGGGAGAAACTCCTTTACAATAGCATCGATTCACCGAAGATTTATATATCCTCGGTTTAGATGCAGCTATCTCTGGTTATGCCGAATTCTATATCTGGTGATCGAATGTCGATTTGCCTAGGAATTCTGCATCGATCATATTCCTGAAGTCACGGTTGACCCGGTTAAGGTCGCTCGTGATTAATTTCCATCTTCTACTTTGAAATTTAATTATCTCATCTTCGTTTGGGCCTAGCTTCGAATCAGAATTCTATTTGATTAGAGTTCCTCTAATTTGAATCTCTATCTTTGTTTTGAAATCCATCCTTGAATCATCCTTTGAAAATCGGGCTTTGTTTGTATTTTAGAAATTGTTTTATATACCAAAATTATTATATTGATAACTATGATTTTATTCGATATATGAAAGTGAAAATGTTTTCGAATGGATTATATACCTTTTAAAAAACTGGAATTTGAAATTTCGAAAGGATTTGAAATTTTGAAAGTTTTATAAGAAATTTGATTTATATAAAAATGATTTATGACTGAAGGGTTCCGAATTTGAAATTTGAGGGATTGAACTTCGGTATTTTGAAATTGGTTTTAAGATTTTTGAAAATATATAATAATACGATTTGAAAGTATTTTCCAAATAAGAAGTGTTTCAAATGACTCAAACGAGTTCCAACGATTTCAAAGAAACTTCAAAAAAGTTTTAAGAAAATAGAAGTCCAGAACTCACTTATGTCGCTGGAGAATAATTTTGGTGATGAGTGCACGCGTCATCGACATTGATTTTCGAGTTTCAAAGTGAGGGAGAGGCCATTTTGATAGCTTTGCTATGCGAGTGATTTTGTGAAACCAATTTTGATTTCAAATTCCAAAGTATAATTCAGTATTCAAAAGATATATGTATATATATTTGAAATGATTTAAAGTCAGCTGATGTTCAATCCTCGAGTTTTCGATTTGATTTAGTATAACTCTGTTTATAAAAATTAATTTACTGATTTGTTGCTGATTTCCAACTCTTGGATTTGAAATTTGATTTCACCGACTATTTTTAATGTTCGAACACTTCCAAATCAAGGCTTAAAATTTTAAAGCTAAGTAATTTCGAAAAGTATAAATTAATGGATAAAGTATATAAGTTTAAAACTTCTTTGTTAAGTAAATGAATAAGACTATTTTGAATTATACTAGTATGAAATATAGATTTTAATGTTTTGAATAAAGTATATATATATAGAATAATAATCTTTCCAATGGTAAATTGGATTTTTCATATAGAAATAAATAGTTTAAAGGTTTTAAGGGGATAATTCTAAATTTGGAAACCATTTTGAGTATAATCGATTTTGAGAAAAATATTTGGTTTTGAAATTAGATTGGAATTAAAACCAGTACTTATATGGTGATTTTGGAAATGAATTTGTTTGACTTGAGATATTCAATTTGGAAGAAAATTTGGTGAAATCATATATGATTTTGAAACTGAATTGATATTGAAATGACTTGAAATTGAGAACCTTATATTGCTAAATACTTGATTTAGGAGTTATCGAACTTATATAGAATTGATTTGTATAAGTATTAAGTTGATTTGAAAACTATTGATTAGGAAAGGTACTCAATTTGAAAGGTGTAATCTTATATAGGCGAAGTATATATAAGGGTGATTTGATATACTATTGATTCTAGAAAGTATTCGATTTGAAAATGAAAGCCTATATAATGGACTTTATATAAGTATGATATTTGAAAGTGAATTGAAAAGTTACTATATGATATATATTTTTGAAGTAATGATATGGAAAGTGCCTTCTGCTTGATATCCGCTTTGTGGCCACATTGTGGATTCATTCTATCGATTTTATTCTTTCTGATTTTCGGTTTTCCGAATGTGATACTCGAGTGTCCTACCGTGGCGTAACCCATGGTCTTTTTTTTCTGGGGTATCGTAATCCACAAGGCAGAGGTTGCTTAAAGGGTATTGACATTTTTTGGGGGATCCAGGCGTAACCATTGTTATGTATCCTGCGGTCTACCGGTTTTGTTGTCGTGGCGTAATCCACAAGGCAGAGATTGCTTAAAGGGTATGATGTTTCCTGTAGGATCCAGGCGTAACCATTGTTATGTATCCTGCGGTCCATGGGTTTTGTTTATCATGGCATAATTCGCAAGGCGTTGAATGCTTAAAGGATATGGATGTTTCCTGGGGGATCCAGGCATAACCATTGTTATGTATCCTGCGATCCAGGTGATTTTTTTGGATTGTACTTTCCATATCTGATTTTAAAAGTTTTAAGTATTTTCACTGGGTGTTGAAACAGGTCTACTAAGTACTTAAAGAATTCTAGTTTTGCGCCTGATCAACGCATGGCCAGAGTCTGCAAGAACGAGGATAAACTTTTTGAAACATCGAGCTATAAAAGTATTTTCGAAAGAAAATTTTGTTTCGAAATAAAGGTATTTATTATATAAGTATTTTTCAACAAAGAAATTTTGTATTAATATTTGAAATTGAGACTCTTATGCTTTGAAATTTACGATTCGTGCCCGATACTATTCTTTTGGATCTACCTTATCTTCTCAGCTTATTTATTCACTTATATTCTGTTTCCTGAATCTGCCTTCCTTTCCTTTTTGAATATAATCTTTAAAATATTGTTTATTTATATACTACCTGCTTTAATAGTAAAAAAATTAGTGTTTTATATAAATAATTGATCTCATAAACAATTGAATGGATTTAATAAAATGAGTTTAACCAAACTATTAAATATTAAAAAAAATTATATGGTTTTAAATAAATTGTTAATTTGTTTTCCAAAGTCTAATTTTTCATTTGGTTGTTTCTGTTCTTCTACTTTGTTCCTTTTCAAGGACGAAAAGTTCTGAGTGGGGGAGAGTGTAATAACCCAAAAATTCTAACAAGTATTTTATTCTTTTGGGGTTTTAATTTCCAAAAAAGTTGAATTTTTTTTAATTTAATTATAAATAGTCACCAAAAAATTTTTAAATATAAGAAAAATTCTATAATTCTTATTTTGGTTAAAGTTTAACATTAATTGAAATTTTAAATCTTTAAATTCTAGTTTCCAAATCTTTTAATTCAACTGGATATATACATAACAACATTTTTCGCTTTTGTTTTTTTAGTTAGATTATAAACTTTTTAAATTGAGTAATTAATATTTTTACTTATATACATCAGTTCTTGGTAAATGATGAATGAATCAGATGGACGTAAACAAACCGTATTTTTAATTAAGTAATAAATTTTAAAATTTATAGTGTATAGATAAGCTTTATAAAATGAACGTTTTAAATTATACGTTCTTATCCGTTTGATTTATTTAGTTAGCATATAAATAGTACGTTATTAATGAAATACTCATTAAACATATATTTTACTAAATATAAATAGTGAATAAACAAGAAAACGTATAAATTTAAATGCGCTACTTTTATTTTAATGTGGGCGTATGGTTGATTTGATTAATGCATCTATAGTGCGCATTCTTAATAAAAATTTATTACCTTAACTAAATAAATAAATTTATCTATAGCCTTGCATTCCAAGTGGGAAAGAAATGATTTCCCTAGCCGTTCAATTTCTTTTAAATCTAGCTTTGATAAGTTATGTGTAAATTTCTACGCTTCCCTTTTTGTCATTTTTATAATAGGAATAAAATCTGTAAATTCGCATAGTCGTTTCAAGCAAATTTATTTCTCTTTAGACGTTCAAAATCCATTTCAAGGTTGCTTGAAGTTCACGTGTAAAATTTTACACGTTCTTTTTTCATTCAATGGTTTTAATTTGGTATAAAAACTCTTTTATTTACTTACCATTCAAAACAACAAATATTTGCTTGCCACTTTTGCATTGGATTTACTAACTAATCGGCAATCCAATACGTATGGAAATTTCCTTGCCTCTCGGGTATAAATTGATAGGAATATATTCTATAGCCTTATGCACAATCAACGCAATCGTGTATAATTGATTTAAATTTATTTCTTTTCTATATTCTCTCACCTCAATCAACGCAATCGTGTATAATTGGTTTAAATTTACTTCTTGCCTATATTCTCCCACCTCAATCAACGCCATCCTGATAAATATAAGCCTAGTACACAAATAGTTTTCAATTGCATCTCAACATTTCCTTCATTTCTTCTTGCGTGCGTGAGCTTTGAAGGTATGGCCTCCATTTTCTTCTTTTTATTTTATATTTTTTTTCCATGCTTTGCTTCTCCCTTCCCTGTCCTCCGCTTTCAATATATTTGACAAATCCATCTTCATATTTCACTCGGCAAGAAGAGAAGGAAAAAAAATTTAGAATAAAAAAATAAAACCATCGATGCCTTCCTTACCTCCAAAACCACGCACAACCACCCTTTGCCGAGCCATCAACAGACCCGCCTCCAACTTCTTCTCCCCACCTCACCATTTCCTCCGTCTCTCCCATCACGTGGCCACTTTTTTCAGCTACGAGCTCCTTTCTTTTGACGTGCCATCAAACTGTTGGGAACTGATGCATGAAGCCTGTTGCTTTTGAACTTGCATGCATCTATGACTCTATATGTATATCATATGTCATGTAAGTATTTGATAACTTAGTTATTTGTTAAGGAAATTTTGAATTCATACAATGGCATGCATTTTATTAGGAGATATATTAAATTTTTATATATGAGTAAATTTTTCTAATAATAATAAGGTAATTGGATTACAGTATTATATTTAAAGGGTTAAATAGCTTTTTGTTGGTTATATTTAAAGTTATCTGGTTAATATGTAATATGAGTTATTTGATTTACATCATGATATTTTCATATTATATAATACATTATAATCGGCAACACTAGTGTAACGACCCGTAAAATTCAATGATTAAAATGATTTAAACTAATAAGATTTTTTTAAATTTAGAAGGAAAAGAAGAAAAAAAATCTTATAATTTATATTGGAATGAATGTTAGAAATTAGATGTAGCAAATGAAATTAAAATTTAAAATTTAAAATTTATATTGCAATTTATTAGAAATAATGCAAATTGAATAGAAACGTAAGTTTATTTATAGGGCAGTAAATGATAAATAAAAAGTTTGAAACCAAGTAAATAAATTTATGGAGAACATTTAATAGTAATTAATGTATATAGTAGGCAATTGACAATTTATGGATTGTTAAGATTTCAAAGCTATAACTAAGTGTAAATAGGAATATTTGGTAATTAATTAAAATAAGAAAAATAAATGTAAATGTAATAATTTGGTTACAAAATTTATATATGGTAGTGGATGTAGATATGAATTAATTAATGTATGCATTTATTTATAAAGGGATAAAACGTAAATTAATGTAATAAAGATGATGCAGGTTGATAAGTATTCATAATGATTGTGTTGATGTTAAACGTTACTTTAATGATTGTAATACAAAATAACGGAAGTGTGAATGGAAATTAATAGAAACGTAAACTTATTTTAAGGTAGTAATTGGAATTCCAATTTGTTGGAATAGAGTAAATGTATACTTGGTAATAAATTTAGTATAGGAAAACGAACTTAAATATTGAATTAATTAATTTATATATATATAATAAATGAAGATTATTGGAGTGGAAATAATAAACTTATAAAAAGGTGATTGAGAGTTGTGACCACAAATTGTTGTGAGTTATACATATATATTTAATTCATTCAATTGAATTGGAAATCATTGCAATAAATCTAAAGGAAATGTTGCGTTAATATAAATTTAGGAAGCGGGGAATCAACTCAAAAGTTATTAACTAAGGAAGTGATACGTAATAATTTGAATAAAATCAATACCATACAAGAATCGTAACATTTGTTTGTGAATAATGAATTCCTATGTGTAATTAAAGGTTTTGATAACAATTATTTGAATATTACCTAATTAATTGGTCGATGAATTTATTATAAGTTACCCGTTTATTTGGGTTAATAATTAAATGGTTAATCAATAGAAATTAATCTAATTAAGGGTTATATTAGTAAATTAGGGTTGTAATGGGTAATAATGTTTTGCTAAAGATGTATGAATGAATAGATGATTTAAATTAAAGGAAATGTTGTTAAGGTTATTCATATTGGACAATTTGTTGAATTATAAGGAATGGAAATAAAGTTTTATCAATATATTGGATTTTAATTTCTGATAATAAGATAAATTGAAATTAAATGAAATTGAAATAGCTAAATAATACGTTATTTGAAATCTAGATGGAATATGAGAATAATTTATGTAATGATTTTGAATAAATGGTAAACCTATCTATTTGAAAATAATGAATGGAATAATTATGGGTTAATTTAATTAAATGGAAATTTTGGAAATTAAATTTACAATTCAATGAAATTGAGGTTGATATTGAAATTTATGAATTATTCACCTCTAAGTTGACATTTAAATTTGGGTAATCATTGTAAATGATTGAGAAATCATAAGTGATGAAATTTGGCAAATTTTCGAATTGAAATTGAAAAGTTAATATAATTAATTAGTTTTAATTTATTTAATTAATGGAAAAATAGCCATTTTGGCCACTGATTCGGATTTCAACGAAACCAGTTTCATCGGATCCGTATCAATGAATTACTGTAGGATTTCAAGTTTCGTATCGATCGGACTTATCGTTTGATCGTATAGGCTTGAAACGCCTTGAAATCAATTTAATTGAAATCAATTGAAATCAATTTGAAAATATTGATTTTACCATAACTTCTTCATACGATGGAATTTGGATGTGAAACCTTTTCCGTTGCGTTTAAAATATTTTAAAACACCTATTTTGATATATGGGTTTACCCAATTTCGTTCCAGGGTCAGAACGGGCTTTTTGGGCCACTTTGTCGTTAGCACGTATCCAACCCAATCCATTTATTCTATTCCAACTTTCTCTATAAATATCGTGCTATAAAGTCTAGCCTCCCTAATCCTCATTTTTCTGTACATAAATTCAATCAATTCCTCCTCTTTCTCAATAGCAGACAAAATGCTATATTTCCAGATCCAATTGCAAATCAAATCCAAAGCATAAAATTCAAAGTCCTCAGAAAAATATGGAAAAAATATATGTTGAAGCTCTCGACTAGCGTAATTCAACGGTGGTGTTTGTTTTTCGATTCAGTTTGTCGTTTGACCGGTAAAAATCAAAGAAGTTTCGGCCGTTCATCGCCCACGATGAACTTTGTCGTATCGGGACACCCTTTCTGGGTTTTGAAGAGAGGACCGAGGGGACTTCTTCCATGCAGTTTATTTCATGAATCGATGGTTGGATCGACGTGAAAATTCAATTAGGGTTTTATTTTATACGGAGGTGGCTGATCAAATTGTGTCGCGAGCGGGGCTTTGACATGGTCGAGGTGGTCGGCATGCCTCCTACGGCGCGCGCGTGGCCGGGGGAAGGAGTTCGACGTCGAACAGGTGGCGGTCAGCTAGGGTTTGAATGCGTAAAGAACGCGTGCTATAGGGTTTGAAGCGTGTGTGATTTACTGGAGAATTGCGTGAAGAAGGATGACGTGGCCTTGAGGTAGAGTGTGTTCTTTTTCATTATTTTATTTAATTGAAATTCAATAGCAATAATCGTTATATCTTTCACATACGATGTCCGGTTTGTGCGCGATTTTTTTTGTCGGGATCATGATAAAATTTCGGACATTTTGGCATTGGTTTGGATGAATTTGGAGACGTGCAATTTTTGGCTTTAAATTGAATTTAAATTTAATTTAAATTCAAAAGGTGAGTGTTTTAACCCACTCACAACTTCTAAAATTTCTTATGTTTGTTAAATTGATATATGATGTGATTTAAAATTTATTTACGCTTGTTTGGCATATTTTTAATCATCATCTCAGTTAATTTCATTTATTTAAATTAAATTGCTATTTAATTTACTCATTGCATTTAAACTTCCAGTTAAATTGTTAATTAATTATTCATTGCATATTAACTGCCAGTTAAACAGTTATTTAATTTATTATTGAATATAAACTGCTATTTAATACTTGTTGTTTATTATCTGTTCTATATTGATGCTATTGTTTGAATTTGACGATGATTGTGATAAATGGTTGATGGGTGATATTAGATGAATGGATGTTGCATTTTATATTGTATAAACTGTAAGTTATTATGCATTTTCATCTCATTCGGGGTTGCGGTTTGAAATGATATACAACCGCATTTAATTTTTAAGTTGTGGATTGAAATGATAAATATCTATATCACTTGACCATAGGATAGAAAATGATATGCAGGCACCGTGGTATATATATATATATAATAATTTTTGAAATGATTTTCTATGGTTTCGCAAAGAAATATATATGTATATGGTTTTATGAAATATTTATTTCGGATATTTGATAAAGGTTATTTTATATATAGTTAAATTCTTGGCTTTTAAGCTATGTATAAAATTAATTTGAAGTATAAAAGAGGTTAATGATCAAGTTTGATTTTTTTTTGAGATCAAATATGATTAAGCATTTATTTAAATTTAATTTTTGGAGTTTAAATGACTTAAATGAGAATAAGGTTGGAAGGTGAATATTAAATTAATTTGGTGTGATGCCCCACCTCTATACCCACGCTATCCAAGAACACTACGGTGTAATGCTGTCAACTAGCAGGAGAATAAGGCTGTTGAGGAGCGACCATCCATATGATTGCTTATCACACGGTGGCTATAAATAATCTTCGGAAACAAACATAAAAATAAGCATAACGCAAATCAGTCACATACAACCATATCACAAAGGCGGAAGAAGATATGAATATATAACTAACACATGAAAGTGTACATCAGAGTAGTGGTCAAAAAGATCCACAATAATACAAAAGAATAGCAACACGTGCTATACAAAAGAATACAACTATGAGTCTATGTCTCAGGTGTATACAACAAAAAATGCTAATCTAAATAGTTAGCCAAAAGTCAGAGTAGCAAATCCCGGGAAGAAGTCAAGCAGAAGCACCTGTAACATCTCGGTCTGACCAGAGTATTATTTAAGAAAATAATAAACGGATCAGTCTAGCTATAAATATCAGATGACATGGTATAAAATAAAAGATATGGCATAAACATAAAATATCCATACTGACATACTACTATAAGTATGCAAATGATGATCAACAGAAGATCAATCAATAAGAGATAAATCGATATCACAAGAATCTTCTCAAAGATCCAAAGAGGGCATCATACCCTAAACTTGTACTCATAACAAGTCAATGACATAAATTCCAGAAATCAACACAAGAAATCCAGAAATCACATAAAAAGGGAAATAGGCCTATCACATGACGGCCCGAAGACCATGGGGAGCTACCCCATATGGGTGAGTCGGAATCACCCAGATGAGGTCTAGGCTAACCAAAAAGCAAAAAGGTATGTGTGAGTGGAATCACACAAATGGTGTCTAGCCTAACCTCGCAACAAAACGGTATGTGTGAGTGGAATCACACAAATGGTGTCTAGACTAACCTTGCGGACAAAGAGATATTGTGAGTCGAAATCACACCAATGAGGTCAAGTCTAACCTTGCAAACAAAGAGACATCTCATAATTGCTAGTCTAAATCATAAAATGATCGTCATGATCAACGAGAAGTGCCAATTACACTAAGTTAGTAAATATAAAAGTTTAGTTTCATGTCCCATAACCACTAGCTTAACTTAAATATTTACGAACAAACTGTAGATCTTCACAAATAAAATTGTAACTAGAGGTTCAATCGAACAAGTCCAAGAATTAACCGACGAAGCAAACGCAAGCGTTTCATACCACTTGTTTTACTAAGCCGTTTAATTAGATTTCTCATCCGAGTGAGGTAAAGGTTTGTATATACTAATGGATTGGAAAACGGGTTAAGAAAAGAGCTTTGTTATTAAAAATAGAGTTGAAATCCTTTTATTGAAAGAGTTTTGATATTTACTACTAGTTTTGAAACCTTTATATTTTAAAGTGACAAATCACAGAAGCGATTGTAGAAACAATCAATCACAAAGATCACATTCGAAGATGTGATAAAAATCCAAGGAAATCAGCTCAACAAGTTCTGTTGAATGTTTTTCAGATAAGATCCCCTACGGAGGGGGGGTCCAGGGGGGTGGCAACGACCTAGTGATTAAAGGGGCACGACATAGTGGTCCAGCGACCTAAAGGGTAAAGTTCATGCGACCTAAAATGGGTTCGCGACCTAACACTCAAACGACCTAAAGAAAATAAGGGGCCAAGCGACCTATAAGAAGCAGCGACCTAAATAGAATCGAGGTCCAACGACCTACGGGTTAGGTTATGCGAGTTAAGGAGGTCAACGACCTAACGGAGACACGCGACCTAATAAAGGAACGCGACCTAAAGGCACGCGACCTAGCGACCTAAGCAGGAAACGCGACCTATGAGGGACAAGCGACTTAAGTGGGTCAACGACCTACGGAATATAGGTCACGCGACCTAACAGTTTACAAGGTCTGCGACCTAACTGGAAACGTGGTCTAGCGACCTAGTGGTTTAAAGAAGATGGATCACGCGACCTAAGGAGATAAGACCTAGCGACCTATGAGCTAAAGGTTCAATCGACCTAACAGGATGTAGGTCCAATGACCTAACAGGTAAGAAGATCACACGACCTAAAATGCCATAGGACCTAATGACCTAAGGTCAACCTAGTGACCTAAAGCCATACGACCCAACGACCTAAGGTCATACGACCCAGCGACCTAAAGCCATACTACCTAGCGACCTAAGGTCCGTACGACCTAACTCCGAAGATGATAGAAATGGTCAGAACGACCTAGACCTAAGGTCCATACGACCTACGACCTAAGGTCCATTTGACCTAAAGCCCAACGACCTAAAACCAAACGACCTATGACCTAATTCCGAGTGTCGAGCGACCTAACGTTGTAGGCCATTTTAAGGTCGGAAATGAGCTATTTTGAGGCCGAGACTTTTCCACGCGAAAGACCTAGCATAGGCAGAACGACCTAAGTGCAGTTTTTCACCAAAAACACTAAAATTTGGGGTTTTTCGCCAATCCAAACCAAATGCAAATGTACATGCAAACATGATAGGGATTCATTCCCAACAGTCCAAGGTAGTTATAGGCTAGATTTGTGAGATAAAAATCTCACCTTTGCACCAAATTTATGAAGAAGTAATCACAAGCTTGAATCCAATATCTTCTTCTTGAATTTGGAATCGAATGTTAGATTTGCAAGAGAATTTGAGCTTGGAATACTAATTTTCCCTTCCACTCACCAGTAATGCTAAAGCTTGGTTGTTAGGAAATTTATGAAGAGTGAGGAGAAGGAGAGAAGCGGGTTTGAGTTATAACGGCAAATCTAACCTAAAGTCCAAAGCGGGAAAAGTAAGTGAAATTCCACTAACTCCAAACCTATCAATGTTTATACTTAAAAAAATTGTAACCGGCATTTCAAACTCAATGGAAGTGGTCTCGAGTCCTAATTTGACCATTTGCAAAACGTAGCTTTTCGAACCAATATCCGATTAACGACAAAATGTTAAAATATAAAATCGATAAGTATGCGGGTTGTTACATTTGGAATCTAAAAAAAATTAGAATATTAAAGGATATGATTTTTATAACTTGATTTTGTGTTGAGTGATTCAAATGAATATCAGGTTGACTTAAATGAATATATCAAGTTAAATAAATTGAAAGAATATCCAGTTATGTGAAGTTAAAGGTTTTACTTAAATTATATTGAATTCATTAAGTAAACATTTCAAATCTAAATAATAGTAATTGAATTTGATATATATGGAATTATCAAAGAATTTGTTTTGAAATGGTGGAATTTTTATAGCTTTGAAACATAAGAATTGAAACGGTTTATTTGGAAGTTTATACCGGTATTTGGAATTGATTTGTTGTAACGACCCAGAATTTTTATTAATTAAAATTTGAATATTTAATTAATTTTAAATATTAATAAGTGAATTTATAAGTCAAATAAATTTTTATTTGAATTATTGGATTTAATTGAGTAATTAAATCGATAATTTAATATGTTAAATTATGGAAATAATTGAAAATTGAGTTAATATGATTGAAAATGATTTGGGAAATTTTATTTTATCATATTGTAGTTAGAAAGATATTTTAGAACTTTTAAAATCGAATTAAAAGTTAATTTGTGAAAATTGAATATTTTAATATTTAAATCGACTAGTGAAAATAGTCAATTTTTGAACAGTCTCAGAATTGAACGAAACCAGTTTCATCGGATCCGTAATAGTTAGTTATTACCGGATTTCAAATTTCGTGTCAATCGGAGTTATCGTTTGATCGTGGCAACTCGAAACGCATCGATTTATTTTTAATTTTAATTTGACGAGTGAAAATAGCCATTTTTCAAAAAGTCTCGGATTTCGACGAAACCAGTTTCATCGGATCCGTAATGTGATATTATTGCAAGGTTTCAAATTTCAAGTCAACTGGATTTACCGTTTGTCCGTTACAAATTAAAACGCCTAGAAATCGATTTAAATCGGTTTAATTTAAATTGAGCGTTTATAGTCATAACTCGCACATATGTCCGAATTAGCTTCCGAAACCTGTTCCATTGTGTCCGGAACGCGGGATAAACCCTAGGAACGTTAGTTTCGGCGCGTAAATCGGAGTTTGGAATTTCCGAGATGAATAGTGTTTTGATAATTTCTATAAATAGCACCACAACCCTCACAAATAAAATAAAAATAAAACAAAACCCTAGTTTTGCTCAGCCGCCTCTAACATATGAATGGCCAGAAATTCATGATCTTCATCCCTCAATCTCTTCCAATCCATCAACAATTAGCCTTAGGTTTCAACTAGAGAATTGAAGAGCATGAAGAGGGCTTTAAATCCATACGGTGATGATGGTGTGAGGTTGACCAGAGAGGGAGATAAATGGGGCCGTTTGCTTCAACTTGCGCACGGAATTCCATGCAGTGGGGGAGGCCGAGCTCTCTAAGGTTCAGGCCGAGTATAGGGGGCTTCGAGGGCTTCGCGATGGTGGTAGTTTGATCGAGTATCGTTGAGAGATGGAGTTGCAATAATTAACCCTAGATTTGGTAAATGGGTTCAAGTGTGCGTTCAATTATCTGTAGAAGAGAACGAAGGGAGAGGGAGAAGAAAACGTGCGGCCTGATGTTGCTGGGGGATTGATCTATGGCCAGGATTAACTTAGGTTTATAAAATTTTAATTTAAGTTATAAATTTGTGTATATAAATCGTGTACAAACTTCGTAAATTCATAACTTTTTCATACGAGGTCGAAAACGCGCGAAACCAGTTGCGTTGGAATCGTATGGACGAGCACTACGCGATGGAGTTGGTTTGAAGTCGTTTGGAGTTAGTGAGAATTTTGGGTAAAATTAAACGTCCGTTTAATTTTATTCGAAATAAATCGCTAAAACGGAATTTAAAATCAAGGTGAGAACTTCTCACTCAATCGAATCAGTTTCGATTTTATTTTAAATAGTTAGATTTAAAATATTTGAATGCATGTTTGAATGATGATTGTTATCTATTAATTGTTAAAATAGACATTATACGCCGTTAGTAAGCGGATGTTATTTATTAAAAACATACACCGCGAATATTTCATAAACAGTGAAATTGGTATTATATACATAATAGCAATATATATATATATTGGCATATGTATATATTGGAGTTATTGATTTCCCGCATTTTTTGTTTAGCGGATGAGACCCTATTACGCCGTTATTAAGCGGATAATATTTAAATCCCATATACCGCGATAATTTCGTACTGGAGCGAAATTGGTATTGTGCTAATGTTTTTTGGATGCAGGAAAACAGGTTGGAGGGATCCAACTGGATTCCTCAACATTTTTTATTTGATTTCAGATATTTTGATATTCGTTGATTATCATATACGATATGTGATATCGTTGTAGTCGTGATTGACTATTTGGTGTGTAGCATCATTGGACCAAGTTTTGGGATTTTAAAATGATTTTTTAAGCGATTTTTTGAGAATATACTATATTTTGGAATTGATCCATTATACATAAATAAACGTTATAATTTTTAATGTTATAAAAATTATGATTTTTAAGAAATATAGTTAAAAGCTGATTTTTGAAAATAAGGGATTAATGACTTTATAAAATAGTTAAATCGGGATTTTTGAATTTATTATGAAAAGTTTAAATATAGGATTTATAAAATTTGATTATTTTATAAATCAAAATGATGAAATTATAAAGGAGTTTAAAGACGTTTTTAAAATATTAATATGAATTGATTTATATAAGAGATTTATAAATGGATATTTATAAATTGAGATATTGAAATTATAAAACGAGTTTTTATAAGTGTTTGAATGAAGTGAAAATGAATTTCATAAATGAATGAAATTTATAGAATTATAAACTGTGAAGTTATAAATAAAATTTATAAATAGTAAAATTTATAAATTTGTGAAGTTAATTGAAGAATAAATTTGGTTAAATAAATGAATCTTATAAGTTATAAGATTTATGGTTTGGAAAGTCTTTAGAGGAACGATTTTGTAAAATAATCGTTTTATAAGTATTTAACTTATAATATGAACTTTTAGTTTATAATTGAGTTATAAACTGGAATAGGTTAATAAAAGAATTTATAAAAAGGGAGTTTTTATAAATAAATAGAAATGGAATTTATAAACGTTGTTTTATAAATTCTCAAATGACTTATTTTGACAAGAAAATTTGTGGAAACCTATAAATGGAGTTATATTCACATTTTTGAATAGTGAATAATCCTTTGAATTAAAATGAATAAAAGGATGAAATCTGTTAACGTAGTATATTCACGTTTTTGAATAGTGAATATTATGTTAAAAGAAAATGTTTAGATTTGATATTTTAAATAGAATTAAAACGATCGAACAATGTTTTAAAATGTGTTGAGATTCGAAACCATAGATTTCAACATTTATTGTTGAAATAGACGTTTTCGAGAAATAGAAGGAGATGATGGACTATAACACTGTTGTTATAGTAAATGATTTCCGAAAGGAAATGTTTGGTATAGTATTGGGATTTATATATCTATTTTAATTTTGAATCCCTATACTAGTGAATTTGGGTTGTCGTAACGATGTTTTACGCAACATTCGTTTTGGCCCAAATAAATATGTTTAAGTGAATGATTTCCTTAAAGAATGAAATATATACTTAATTTCGATTTAAGTATATTGAATATTTTCCAAGTGTTGAAAATAAATAAAATTTGTGAATTACTTATGAATAAATAAGTATGGAAATGTTTTCCAATATAAAGTGAATATTTTGAGAATTTATCTTTTTGAAGATAAATTGAAAAGAAATATTGAAATGAATAATTGAAATCGAATATTCATAGATATTTTTGGAATGTAAATTCACTATTGAATTTATAAAAGAAAGTGGAATTTGTTTAAGAATAAATATTGATTTATTTTTGAAGTGTTGAAATAATATATCTTGTAAAGATATTTTAGAAAATAAATAATTTGGAAAATTATTTGGAAACTGGTGATGTGTGCATATCCATTGATAGTTCAATAACCGACTATCAATATTTTCCCTTTGAATGGGTAATTGATGTGATTTGTTTGAATGTGAATGCTACACTTATTTTTGAATAAGCGCTCACTATTCGGGTTAACCGGGAAAGGACCATGGGGTCGTATAACCCATTCCGAATATGTGATACGTCGTTATAATTGCATTGAAGATCGGTGTTGAAGACCCGGTATTTGCGAGAGCGATAGGATGACCTGTCGATTTACTCTGCACCGAGTTGCTCCGGTATAGAGTTCTCCATATGTGATGGGAAATCCGATCAGGATTGTGAATATCCGGATTGCAAGGACTTCTTTGTAAGTGCCTTCGGTTTTGTTCGATCCCGGAACAGACTTGTATGGATTGTGTGTCTGACATTACAAGTTGAGATATAAAGCCGATTTCTTTCAAATATATTTCTGTTGGTGGCGGAGAATTTATTCTTTTAGCTTAACACCCTTCTCTGAGACGTACGAGCTCAGAGGTTATATAGTTGAAGTTATCAGCGATGTATTCCCAATTTGGTAATGTGACATGCTGAGTGTTGCTGTAAATGATCATTGTGTTGATTATTGTGATAGGATCGTTTATTTGATCGTCTATCCTGGTGATCATTGTGTTGATCATTTGTTGACCCAAAGCATGGCTTTTGTATAAAGTATGTTTTTGTGGACGTGACTTCGTCGAGCCTCACACCCCGGAAATGGTCAAAACAGGAAAGATGCGGCAAGGTTATGAGGGGTAGCTCCCTTTAGGGTATGTACATTTCCTTCTGGATAGAGGTGGTATCATGGTATGGAGCCCAGATATTTAACCTATGTGGTTACTACGAATTTATTACTTTGTGGTTGTTGGTTTTCGGGATCCCGTGAGAAAGGTCGTTTACGATCGGGGAATGGCGTGCTCGTGTCAGTAGTTACCCAGTTAGGGGTAACCCGGCCTTGTGTTGGCAGAGTTCCGGTTTGGTTCTCGGGGATGTCTTTCCAGAGGCATTCTCATATGGCAATGGGAAGTTCCTTGGCCTGACCATTTGTTGGAAATCCAAAGAAACAATACGAAAATTGTACGGTTTTAGTTGTATAACCTGCTATGGAATGTTGCGGTAACCTGCTATTGAACATAGTTAGCTATAGTAGGCATACGATAATGGTCGTATGTTGGCTAAGATTTATATTCTACTTTCGAAATGAATTTTTCCTACACTATGCACTAATAATAATATCAAATGTTATTTTAAATGTGTATCAAGCATCTTTGACTATCATAAGGAGAAATCTCCTCCGATTCTGCGTTTGCATTGTGTGTGTGTGCGGGAGGCCTTATGGTATTCTCATTTTTAAAAACATTGCGAATTGAATTTAAAAATATCTCTCTATTTTGATTTTAAGATAAATAAACTGTTTTGAGTTCTCACACCAGTCACATGACTGACTTGGAGTTTATTGTTTTCCTTCCTAAACTCTGGGTGCCCACCAATTTCCACACGGGCAGTCAAGAGTTAAGGTTTATCAGGATATTCTGGAGTTGCTGGAGGCAAGCTGGATGGCATGGCGTATTACTAGTTTATATAGTATTTGTTTTTCCGCTGCATTGTTGATGTTGTACACTCTGATGATATGATGTAATGAAATGAAATGTGATGTAATGTAATAACTGATATAGTTCTTTGTTTAAATATTATTCATTTATTATTATATGTTGTTCCGCTGCGAATTGTGAGATTCTGATGTGTTTTCTATTCCGTTCTATGTTTTCAAAATGTTCTCTCTTCTCTTTTCTTTCTATTTTTAAAATTTTCTATCTTCTGTTTTCCTTTCCTCTCCATTTTCTCTTCTCTCTATTTTCTAATCTTTCCTATCTTCTTTCTTCTTTTTTTTCTTCTTTTCTTTTTCTTAAAACCCCTAAGGGTTCGTATTTTCGTTCATCTTGAATTAAACAAAGGAGATTAGTGTCTATTCAAGGAGTACGGATTTACGGGTCTTTACAGTTGGTATCAGAGCTTATGGTTAAGCGACAACCATGGTTCTGTTGGGTATTACTCATTAGAGATAGAGTCAGCAGTGCTCTAGAATGAATTTGAGTGTAATAATAGCTATGAGAGCGTATTTGTTAGTGAATATATGAAATTGTTTTATATTGTGATGATTGGTTTGTTGAGTGGTATATGAACCTTCGTCGGCGCAGCTTTGAAACTGAATCGAAGGGGTTTCTAAACACTTGAACAGAACAATTCGACACAATATTGTTTTAAAATGGGGTAAATGAAATAATTTTACCATGAGTATATTTTGTATATAAAGAAATAATTTTTCAGAATTATTAAAGTGTATATAAGTTGATTGTTAGGTTGTTTGAATAATCTAAATAAAAGAATAATTGTATAAGCAAAAGAATTATAAGAATTGAATTATAATTAAAGTGATTTACAATTGTGAAATAAACTTATATATATGAGAAGTGAAACTATATGGATATATATATGAATATGAGTTGTAAGTAAAAGTGAATTTAAAGTTAAATAAAAAGTTACTTTAGAATTTGGAAGCTGAATTGATTTATAAATGGAATTTAAGTTAAGTAAAACCAAGTGATGTTTATAAAATAAAATATAACTTAAGTGATATGGAATGAAGTTGATATTAGTATCAAAGTAAATTAATAAAATTAAGTGATGGATATGAACTTGAGTTATGTAAATGAAATTCAACTGTTGTAATTGAATTGAATGACAGGATTGAATGTTAATCAATTGAATGTGAATAATTGATGTGAAATAATGAATATAAGTGTTAATTCATTTAAAATCTAATGTTATTAGAAAGTTGAATAATTGAATGAAAATCAATTAATTAAACCAATTGTAAGCAAAAGAATTTGGTTGTAATTAATATACATTGGTTGTTATATGATTGTTAGTGATTGTATGTAATTCATTAGGTTAATGAAATTGCAAGCTAAAGTAATTGAAATTCAATTGGAAGTTAAGTGAATCTTGAATAAAATCGAATTTGTTTTGGAAGTGAACCAACTTGAATATAAATTAGTGAATATAAACTAATTGAAAATGAATGCTAGTAAATCCAATGTTAATGAATCTAATGTGATTAAATTGAAAACCAATTCATTGAATATTAATGAGAATATGAATGAATATTGATTTGGTTATGGATGATAGTTGGTTGATGGTTGAATATATATTGCTTTTGTTTCAATTGCTATGTTGACATATATAGTTATTATGTTGCTATATGTTGTGTGTTGATACTATTTTCATATATGCATGTTCTCTTGTTGTTTGTTGAGTGATTAGTAGGTGCGGATTGCATTTGCTTCGCATTTGGAGTCGCTTTTGCGCTATATTAGCCGTATATGCTTGCTAATAAAATATAAGGTACATATCTCGGATTACATACCGTACTTTTACACTTTTTTCCCTTCGGGATGCCTCATTACTTGATGAGATGTATATTTGTGATATATATACTGTCATTTTTTTTCGGATCGAGCCGCGCAAAGGAGACTATGGCGAATTTTTCCGAAAATTTAAGGCGTTAGAAAAAATTTGAGAAATTTAGAAAAGTTTTGAAAACTTTAACTTTGATTTTGAAGTTGAAAGTTAAACAATAGTAGTTGTTTTTGAAAAGATAACTAAGTATGATTTGAAAACTTAGTAAGGTTATCGTAAGAAGTTTAACTATGAATTTTTGGAAAGTTAATAGATTCTGTAACTTTTCTTACTTGATAATTTCGAGGACGAAATTCTTTTAAGTGGGGAAGATTGTAACGACCCAGAATTTTTATTAATTAAAATTTGAATATTTAATTAATTTTAAATATTAATAAGTGAATTTATAAGTCAAATAAATTTTTATTTGAATTATTGGATTTAATTGAGTAATTAAATCGATAATTTAATATGTTAAATTATGGAAATAATTGAAAATTGAGTTAAATATGATTGAAAATGATTTGGGAAATTTTATTTTATCATATTGAAGTTAGAAAGATATTTTAGAACTTTTAAAATCGAATTAAAAGTTAATTTGTGAAAATTGAATATTTTAATATTTAAATCGACTAGTGAAAATAGTCAATTTTTGATCAGTCTCAGAATTGAACGAAACTAGTTTCATTGGATCCGTAATAGTTAGTTATTACCGGATTTCAAATTTCGTGTCAATCGGAGTTATCGTTTGATCGTGGCAACTCGAAACGCATCGATTTATTTTTAATTTTAATTTGACGAGTGAAAATAGCCATTTTTCAAAAAGTCTCGGATTTCGACGAAACTAGTTTCATCGGATCCGTAATGTGATATTATTGCAAGGTTTCAAATTTCAAGTCAACTGGATTTACCGTTTGTCCGTTACAAATTAAAACGCCTAGAAATCGATTTAAATCGGTTTAATTTAAATTGAGCGTTTATAGCCATAACTCGCACATATGTCCGAATTAGCTTCCAAAACCTGTTCCATTGTATCCGGAACGCGGGATAAACCCTAGGAACGTCAGTTTCGGCGCGTAAATCGGAGTTCGGAATTTCCGAGATGAATAGTGTTTTGATAATTTCTATAAATAGCACCACAACCCTCACAAATAAAATAAAAAAAATAAAACAAAACCCTAGTTTTGCTCAGCCGCCTCTAACATATGAATGGCCAGAAATTCATGATCTTCATCCCTCAATCTCTTCCAATCCATCAACAATTAGCCTTAGGTTTCAACTAGAGAATTGAAGAGCATGAAGAGGGCTTTAAATCCATACGGTGATGATGGTGTGAGGTTGACCAGAGAGGGAGATAAATGGGGCCGTTTGCTTCAACTTGCGCACGGAATTCCATGCAGTGGGGGAGGCCGAGCTCTCTAAGGTTCAGGCCGAGTATAGGGGGGTTCGAGGGCTTCGCGATGGTGGTAGTTTGATCGAGTATCGTTGAGAGATGGAGTTGCAATAATTAACCCTAGATTTGGTAAATGGGTTCAAGTGTGCGTTCAATTATCTGTAGAAGAGAACGAAAGGAGAGGGAGAAGAAAACGTGCGGCCTGATGTTGCTGGGGGATTGATGTATGGCCAGGATTAACTTAGGTTTATAAAATTTTAATTTAAGTTATAAATTTGTGTATATAAATCGTGTACAAACTTCGTAAATTCATAACTTTTTCATACGAGGTCGAAAACGCGCGAAACCAGTTGCGTTGGAATCGTATGGACGAGCACTGCGCGATGGAGTTGGTTTGGAGTCGTTTGGAGTTAGTGAGAATTTTGGGTAAAATTAAACGTCCGTTTAATTTTATTCGAAATAAATCGCTAAAACGGAATTTAAAATCAAGGTGAGAACTTCTCACTCAATCGAATCAGTTTCGATTTTATTTTAAATAGTTAGATTTAAAATATTTGAATGCATGTTTGAATGATGATTGTTATCTATTAATTGTTAAAATAGACATTATACGCCGTTAGTAAGCGGATGTTATTTATTAAAAACATACACCGTGAATATTTCATAAACAGTGAAATTGGTATTATATACATAATAGCAATATATATATATTGGCATATGTATATATTGGAGTTATTGATTTCCCGCATTTTTTGTTTAGCGGATGAGACCCTATTACGCCGTTATTAAGCGGATAATATTTAAATCCCATATACCGCGATAATTTCGTACTGGAGCGAAATTGGTATTGTGCTAATGTTTTTTGGATGCAGGAAAACAGGTTGGAAGGATCCAACTGGATTCCTCAACAGTTTTTATTTGATTTCAGATATTTTGATATTCGTTGATTATCATATACGATACGTGATATCGTTGTAGTCGTGATTGACTATTTGGTGTGTAGCATCATTGGACCAAATTTTGGGATTTTAAAATGATTTTTTAAGTGATTTTTTGAGAATATACTATATTTTGGAATTGATCCATTATAAATAAATAAACGTTATAATTTTTAATGTTATAAAAATTATGATTTTTAAGAAATATAGTTAAAAGCTGATTTTTGAAAATAAGGGATTAATGACTTTATAAAATAGTTAAATCGGGATTTTTGAATTTATTATGAAAAGTTTAAATATAGGATTTATAAAATTTGATTATTTTATAAATCAAAATGATGAAATTATAAAGGAGTTTAAAGACGTTTTTAAAATATTAATATGAATTGATTTATATAAGAGATTTATAAATGGATATTTATAAATTGAGATATTGAAATTATAAAACGAGTTTTTATAAGTGTTTGAATGAAGTGAAAATGAATTTCATAAATGAATGAAATTTATAGAATTATAAACTGTGAAGTTATAAATAAAATTTATAAATAGTAAAATTTATAAATTTGTGAAGTTAATTGAAGAATAGATTTGGTTAAATAAATGAATCTTATAAGTTATAAGATTTATGGTTTGGAAAGTCTTTAGATGAACGATTTTGTAAAATAATCGTTTTATAAGTATTTAACTTATAATATGAACTTTTAGTTTATAATTGAGTTATAAACTGGAATAGGTTAATAAAAGAATTTATAAAAAGGAAGTTTTTATAAATAAATAGAAATGGAATTTATAAACGTTGTTTTATAAATTCGCAAATGACTTATTTTGACAAGAAAATTTGTGGAAACCTATAAATGGAGTTATATTCACATTTTTGAATAGTGAATAATCCTTTGAATTAAAATGAATAAAAGGATGAAATCTGTTAACGTAGTATATTCACGTTTTTGAATAGTGAATATTACGTTAAAAGAAAATGTTTAGATTTGATATTTTAAATAGAATTAAAATGATCGAACAATGTTTTAAAATGTGTTGAGATTCGAAACCATAGATTTCAACATTTATTGTTGAAATAGACTTTTTCGAGAAATAGAAGGAGATGATGGACTATAACACTTTTGTTATAGTAAATGATTTTCGAAAGGAAATGTTTTGTATAGTATTGGGATTTATATATCTATTTTAATTTTGAATCCCTATACTAGTGAATTTGGGTTGTCGTAACGATGTTTTACGCAACATTCGTTTTGGCCCAAATAAATATGTTTAAGTGAATGATTTCCTTAAAGAATGAAATATATACTTAATTTCGATTTAAGTATATTGAATATTTTCCAAGTGTTGAAAATAAATAAAATTTGTGAATTACTTATGAATAAATAAGTATGGAAATGTTTTCCAATATAAAGTGAATATTTTGAGAATTTATCTTTTTGAAGATAAATTGAAAAGAAATATTGAAATGAATAATTGAAATCGAATATTCATAGATATTTTTGGAATGTAAATTCACTATTGAATTTATAAAAGAAAGTGGAATTTGTTTAAGAATAAATATTGATTTATTTTTGAAGTGTTGAAATAATATATCTTGTAAAGATATTTTGGAAAATAAATAATTTGGAAAATTATTTGGAAACTGGTGATGTGTGCATATCCATTGATAGTTCAATAACCGACTATCAATATTTTCCCTTTGAATGGGTAATTGATGTGATTTGTTTGAATGTGAATGCTACACTTATTTTTGAATAAGCGCTCACTATTCGGGTTAATCGGGAAAGGACCATGGGGTCGTATAACCCATTCCGAATATGTGATACGTCGTTATAATTGCATTGAAGATCGGTGTTGAAGACCCGGTATTTGCGAGAGCGATAGGATGACCTGTCGATTTACTCTGCACCGAGTTGCTCCGGTATAGAGTTCTCCATATGTGATGGGAAATCCGATCAGGATTGTGAATATCCGGATTGCAAGGACTTCTTTGTAAGTGCCTTCGGTTTTGTTCGATCCCGGAACAGACTTGTATGGATTGTGTGTCTGACATTACAAGTTGAGATATAAAGCCGATTTCTTTCAAATATATTTCTGTTGGTGGCGGAGAATTTATTCTTTTAGCTTAACACCCTTCTCTGAGACGTACGAGCTCAGAGGTTATATAGTTGAAGTTATCAGCGATGTATTCCCAATTTGGTAATGTGACATGCTGAGTGTTGCTGTAAATGATCATTGTGTTGATTATTGTGATAGGATCGTTTATTTGATCGTCTATCCTGGTGATCATTGTGTTGATCATTTGTTGACCCAAAGCATGGCTTTTGTATAAAGTATGTTTTTGTGGACGTGACTTCGTCGAGCCTCACACCCCGGAAATGGTCAAAACAGGAAAGATGCGGCAAGGTTATGAGGGGTAGCTCCCTTTAGGGTATGTACATTTCCTTCTGGATAGAGGTGGTATCATGGTATGGATCCCAGATATTTAACCTATGTGGTTACTACGAATTTATTACTTTGTGGTTGTTGGTTTTCGGGATCCCGTGAGAAAGGTCGTTTACGATCGGGGAATGGCGTGCTCGTGTCAGTAGTTACCCAGTTAGGGGTAACCCGGCCTTGTGTTGGCAGAGTTCCGGTTTGGTTCTCGGGGATGTCTTTCCAGAGGCATTCTCATGTGGCAATGGGAAGTTCCTTGGCCTGACCATTTGTTGGAAATCCAAAGAAACAATACGAAACTTGTACGGTTTTAGTTGTATAACCTGCTATGGAATGTGGCGGTAACCTGCTATTGAACATAGTTAGCTATAGTAGGCATACGATAATGGTCGTATGTTGGCTAAGATTTATATTCTACTTTCGAAATGAATTTTTCCTACACTATGCACTAATAATAATATCAAATGTTATTTTAAATGCGTATCAAGCATCTTTGACTATCATAAGGAGAAATCTCCTCCGATTCTGCGTTTGCATTGTGTGTGTGTGGGAGGCCTTATGGTATTCTCATTTTTAAAAACATTGCGAATTGAATTTAAAAATATCTCTCTATTTTGATTTTAAGATAAATAAACTGTTTTGAGTTCTCACACCAGTCACATGACTGACTTGGAGTTTATTGTTTTCCTTCCTAAACTCTGGGTGCCCACCAATTTCCACACGGGCAGTCAAGAGTTAAGGTTTATCAGGATATTCTGGAGTTGCTGGAGGCAAGCTGGATGGCATGGCGTATTACTAGTTTATATAGTATTTGTTTTTCCGCTGCATTGTTAATGTTGTACACTCTGATGATATGATGTAATGAAATGAAATGTGATGTAATGTAATAACTGATATAGTTCTTTGTTTAAATATTATTCATTTATTATTATATGTTGTTCCGCTGCGAATTGTGAGATTCTGATGTGTTTTCTATTCCGTTCTATGTTTTCAAAATGTTCTCTCTTCTCTTTTCTTTCTATTTTTAAAATTTTCTATCTTCTGTTTTCCTTTCCCCTCCATTTTCTCTTCTCTCTATTTTCTAATCTTTCCTATCTTCTTTCTTCTTTTTTTTTCTTCTTTTCTTTTTCTTAAAACCCCTAAGGGTTCGTATTTTCGTTCATCTTGAATTAAACAAAGGAGATTAGTGTCTATTCAAGGAGTACGGATTTACGGGTCTTTACATTTGTGAAATTAAAGGAACCTATTTTATTTTATAAGGTAATTTAATATTTAACCATTTGAGAGGTGGAAGTTTGTTTCAAAGTTATGATTTTCAAGGTATTATAATTTGGAAGTATTATATTCAAGAGTTTTGATTTCTAAATGTTATACTTTGAAAGCACTATGATTTTTGGAAAGGGTAAATTTGAAATTAAAATGATATTATATTGATTTGGGTCTAAATGATATCAAATTTTATTTGGGTTTTAAACGAAAATGATATCATATTTATATAGTTTTGAAATGGATATTATATTCTTGTTTTAAATTATAAACAATTTTGAAAGGACCGCGTGTTATAATAACGATTGGTTGTTGAAGAGTCCGGGATCGGAAGTTGTCATACGCTCTGCCAACTTCGAAAACCACTTTAACAACCGTGTACGTGGTGGAGATTCCAGAATGAAGTAGGATGGTGGCAACGTTCTTTTGATGTCAATACGTGGACCCGACTCCCGTGAGTTTGCATAAAGTGGCTAAAACAGGAGTGATTCTTGGGCCAATGAGGTCATTCCTCTTATCGGACGCACTCCTTCGATATTATACTCTGACTTTTGGTTTGATTCGGTGGCCTCTTTTGATTTTTGATTTTGGGATGTTGTTCGAGGTGGGCGGTAGTAGCTGCTATACGTTACCACCAGTCCGGATAGCAATTGGTATATCTACCCTGGCATTGCCTAGTTGTGCCATGTCACCTACCCTAGCGCGCCTTATACGATTTTGGTTTTGTACCATACCTATGGAGTGCCCTCTGACGACGCCCGGTACGGGGGAGATTACGGTACTGTATAGACTATGGGAATATATAAATGTGTTAAGGTGGAAAATGTAAAGCCTTAACGCTACTTAAAAGTAAGTTTATTTTACAGTTAGACACTATTATAATAACGAAATATACTACATAGTAAATAGTTTAATGGATCCTTAAGAGATGTAAATCCCGAGCATCTCTTGAGTTACTGCACTCATATTTATTCCATTGATTTAACTTACATAAGATCTTTTAGTTATGACTCGAGAGTTTTGTCTTTTCAATTCGCTCGGGTCAGTCCGAGCTTTCAGGATTTGAAGATTTTATTCTCGAGGATAAAGATGAAGATATGTAATACTATTATCTACTATATTATTCCACTACACTATTGTATTCCGCTGCATCGATTACTATTCGTTGGTATGTGCAACTCTGATATGTATTGTATAAATATAATTAAATATTTTGTAAACAGCTTCATGAACTGTATATTTGATTATTATATTTTATCCTTCCGCTGTGAGATTATGTTTTTTTTCTTTCTCTACTTTTCTTATTTACACCATAACAATCCGCCCTTCTGTATGGTTTGAATTAGCACGTGTGTCGATTTAAAGCGTGCGAAAAGGCGGGACGTTACAACTAGATTGCTGTTTTATATAGAGTTATGCGTTAAAATCTTTAGTCTATAAAGTTAGTATAATATATAAGCTATAATATATATATAATGTCTTTGTGTTATGGTATAGTTAGATATAAAAGTTCATAAACTATATATATTTGTGAATATATGTACAGGTTAACAAAGTTCATTTATTTCGAGTGTGAGGCTATGGTCTGCATGTTGTATATTTAGCTATATAATATATAATATATACAGTAGTTGCATATGTTCGGTCTGCATAATCCAGCATATATAAGTATATATGTGCTTATATATTCATCTATGTAGAAGAGTTTGAGGTGCTGTTAATAAAGAACTGAGGGTCGGATTTTAAAAGTAACATATTTTGTTATATTATGGTCAATATTGTGTTTCGATCAATGAGTTTTATAAATTTCTATATACTCTGTTTATATGTGGTCTGTGAGTCTACGTATATTATATTATACTTTTTAATTGTTAAAGTATGCTGCAGTGCATAAAAGTTATTTACATGTTCATACTATTATATATGTGTCACATTGGGTTTAAGGTTAGATGTTATATATAGCAGTTTATAAATGAGATTTGAACAGTGTAATTTGTTGAAGTTTTATATATTTATCTTATTTAAAAATATAAATCTTAATGATATTATATATATAGGTCGTATGTGGTGGTTGGGTCTTAGATTTGTAAATAGAAATTTTGATCTATGTGTAAAACTTAAAATGGTTTGAAAAAATATAAAGATTTTTTTTAACATATATGTTTTATTTCATATGTTAAAACTATTGGTTTATGTATTGAGTTTAAAAAAATGTAAATTATATATATCTTCTTCGACTTTAGATTTTCTTAGAGATGCAATATTGATTTTTATTAAAATAGGAAACATTTCTGTATAAATCAGACTGATTCTGATTCAATTCATCAATTCTTGATGTTCAGCCTCGTTCGTCCAATTCGTGCCAATCCTACTTTGCTTTGAAATTCGTACTCGGATTTATAATTCAATTTCAATGTCCGTATCAGTGTGCATATCCATTTCATCTTCTGTATTCTCTAGCCTAAAAAAGGTAAGCAATCATTCACGATTAACGTTCTTTTATTTATAAAATTTGATTTCAATTGAAACGACAATTGAAATATGTTGTTGTTAGTTATTTACATTGCTATATATGTTGTTATCTGCATTTGTTCACTTGTGGGATATGACACCATATCCTGTTGTTTATATTATATTGGTATTGATGATATATGCCTGTTATTTTATTTTATTATCTGTTATCACTCTGCAAGTTCCCTGTACTTTAGAATTCACTATGGGTTGAAATGATACATACCCGAATGGACTTTAGAATAGGAGAGTTTCATTATGGGTTGAAATGATAAACCCAAGCGATTTTCAATTAAATTGAATTTGGGATTGCGGGTAGAAGTGATATCTACCCGTATATTTAAATTTCGGATTGAAATAATAAATATCTGTATCCCTTGACCATGGGGTAGGAAATTATATACAGACACCGTTGATCCATATATATATATATATAAATGTTTGAAATTAATATCTATAGTTTGAAAGTAAATATATGGTTTTTAATAAAATATTATATATAAATGGAAATTTTATATATAGATTTAATAATAATATTATTGAGATTGAATCAATCCATGTAATAAATTTATATTTTAAAATTGATTGTTGTAATAATTTGAATAAGTTAAGGTTGAGAAGATAAAGTTGAATTTATTTGAAATGGTATTTAGTTAAGAATTCTACTTTATTGGATTGATTTGAACTATTGAATTTGAAATTTAAGATTTGATTTATAACTTGATTTTGATTTAAATGATTAAATGGAAGTTTCAAGTTTAAACAAATCTAAAGGAATATTTAGTTTAAAGGTAAATTTAGGTTCTTTCATAAATATTGAATTTATTAAGTGAACATTTCAAGACTAAATAATAAGGTTAAATCGAGATCTATATGAAACTTTAAAATTGAACCTTGGAATGTTAAATATTAATGCTTTGAAATATACTAGAATTTAAATGGCTAATTTGTGATTTAGATCTATATTTGAAATATATATAATTTGAATTTGTTTGGTCAGAAACTGAATTGAATGGAAATTGAGATTGAATTTAATTTGAATAGGAAAGTCGGGTTGATTTTGAAGTGATTTGTTAAGTTTGAGGAAATTACAAATATTCTACTTTACAAAATATTTATATATATTTTGGAAATATTTATATTTGAAATGAAATGATATTTTGTTGTGAAGTATAAATTAATTTGAAATGACCTCAGTGTTATAGTGTATATTTCTACCTTGTAGATAGTTCCATGGACTCTTAGAGGATGGTTATCCCAAACATCCTTTAAGTTACTTGTATTTCAGTTGATATTTCACTTGAGTTGGATTTATTGATATAAGAACGTTAATCCTGACTCGAGTGTTTTGTTTTTTTGCTTTACGCTCGGGTCAGACTGAGTGATATAGCATTTATGACTCACCTGTGGAGTTTGGAGCTTCGTTGGAGATCCAACTATCGATTCAGCTTTCAGCTTTTCCAGTTGATTGGTTCAGAGAAGTCATATGTTCGTATTGAAGACTTCGCTGTATTTGAGATATTTTGTTGTATTCTATTTCTAACTCTGATATTTGTATAGTAGCTTCATGAACTACTATTTATTTATTCCGCTGCGTATTATTGTATTACTCTGTGTCTGTGATTCCATGGTTGATTTATTTACTGTATATCCTGAGTTTGCAAAATATAAATTAACAACCTGATATTTTGAGCAATTCAAGTCCGACATGTGCGGATGCGAATGGTTGAAAATAGCATGGCGTTACAGGGTAGGCTTTAGGGTATGGTCCTCTATTTATAGGCAATGTCCTAAAACACTATTCACTGAAAATAATTTCCGACTCCAAACGAAGTCTGCAGCCAAGCGTTTGTAATGTTTTACCCCTATCCCAAATGCAATGGAACATATTTTGGGGCCTAATTCCATCGTATGTGGAAAATTGCATATAGAATCGAATTAAAATATTGAATTATCAATATTTAATTCAACACGTTTATATCCCGTACGAGCAAATGATAATTCCAAACACTGCAAAATTTGAAATTCAATAATAATACACCATTACATATCTAATGGAACTAGTTTCGTCGAATTCCAAGACTATGCCCTAGATCGCTATTCTAATGTCTCGATTAATATAAAATTCCCAATTTCTAATTATTCACTTTTAAACAAATTTTGAATGTTAACAATCTTCATTATTGTTTAAATAAAGTTTAAATCAACTTCCAACATCATCTTCAATCATATTAAATTCAGAGTTCAATTATTAAATTAATTGCAACATTAAATTTAAACAATTTAATTGTTCAATATTCAACAAATTTCAACATTGGATTTTAAATGAATTTTCTTCATCAATCAGTTACTTTATTTACATCTAATAAATTTAACATTATTATCCAATCCAACTTTTGATTGTAAGCATATTCAATACACATCATTACCTTTCAATACTTGTTATTACTTAAATCTTCGAAATTAGTTTATTTAAAAAAAATTATTCAAGTTCATATCCAATAATCTACCATTAAAATTTTATTAATAATTACATCAAATTTAAAATTTTAAAATAGCTAAAAATACGGGTCATTACAATCTCCCCCATTCAAAACTTTTCATCTCCGAAAAGGCGTTAAATAAAGAATTTAACATTTAATATATTTTAAAAATAATCAACTTATAAAACATAAAATCTTATTAGAAAACATTTACTACATTTCTACTGCGCTGCTCCGACCAACTTACAGAAAATACTGGTTAGTTTTCAGAACAAGTCATAATTTTTTAAAACTTCAAAAAATTTCTGACACCCGGATTTATGGAAAATTTTGCAGAATCTCCTTTGCGCGGCTAGATCGGAACAGCTATAAAATGCCACTGTGGGCCCTAAACCAAAAAAAGAAAACAAAAGCCAAGTGGCTCCATCATAAAACCATCGGGTTGAATAAAAAATAAACATGTACCTTTTAGTTGGGCCATTCCAACTTTTCTTTATTTTAAATACCTGCATCTTATTTACCATTGATATCCAATCATACAATTTAAAACCATTTTACATTTTGCATTTTCAATTTCCAATATTTTCTTTACTTAAGCCCATACGGTGTACATATATCATCCGTACACAATATTAAATCCGATCGCTCCCTCGAACACACAATTTCACCTCCAAACTAGTATCGTTCACATGACTCTCTAGTGCGGACTCAGATTTGGTTCCTTGATCAGAAATCGTTATTCTTCTTGCATAGCCATATATTATGATAGAGAATTCCAAAATCAAAACAAAAATCCATATCGAGGGTTTTCCGTTGAGAATCGAGTGAAAAATCCTAATTTGGATTGATTTAAATTATCTTGAAATTTTATGCTCGAATTTGGATCACATCATTATACGAATAAAATAATATACATACAACTTACATATTTATTCCAATTGATTCTTAATTACACCAAATTCTTTTCACTCACATTCATTTTCATAATTTCATTTAATAATAGGTTTATTTGTGAAACATTTTATTGATTATCACTTCAGTTTATAATCATATATAAGAAGTTGGACTTTATCTAAGTTTATCATTGTCTCAAAAGTAATAAATTCAATTTCACAATTCCTTTGCAAGTTTATATTTAATTTTATAGCCAATTTACAATTTGATTCATTTGTCTTCTTTCTTAAATTCCACTTACTTATTCCATTTAGTCATTAATTATTTCATAATATACTTATAACATTATTATTACAGCTTAATTTCCATTTACATACATTCTAATTACTTTTAAGTTTGTTTACTTGTATAACATCCCATTACATATCCGATCACCATATTAACTTTAAACATTTGGTAATTCTTATTATTTGCTATTTGAATGCAATTTTGTACTATACATACTAATTTGATTCATTTTACTTAATTCGAATGTTAACTATTTTGACTTGTTTGAAATTTTTTTAATTTCAATTTAAGAGTTACAACTTTAACTCTAAAGTTTCTTAAAGTATTTAGCTTAGAATTCTTGATCCTCTTATTTTATAAGTTCTGCTAATTCAAATATTTCATTCCATTCAAATAACTTAACGATTATTAATTAACAGAACTTAAAATTTAAACATTAGGTTTATTTCATATCATTTGAAATACGTATGTATACTTAAATCTTATATATATCAAATCAAACTTTGGAACCAAAATCCATTTATCAAACGATTTCGAAGCAAAGCTTCTAAGAAGTCTACCCCACTTCGGAACTCGAAAATGAACGTCGATGATGCTACGCAGTCATCACCGAAATTATTTTCCAACGACAGAAGAGAGGAGTTCTGAATTCATCCATTTCAAAATCCTTTCAAAATATTTTCCATAAATATTTTTCAACTAATATCACTATATATTTTCTTCAATGCTTTGAAAACCATTTTCAAAATCACCGGGTCTTAAATTCCAAACTTCTCAATTTAAATCCATCTTACTTTATAAGTCACATTTAAAATTATTCTTACAGAATTTTACTTTTAAAAAACATTTCACAATGCTTTATCATTTTTAATTGCATAATAAACCCCTTATGTTAAGGCACAACAACCAATTAATGATAATAATCAATATTATCATTCCTAACAACCAATTCACACTATACATACATATAAAATATAATTACGGTAAAATTATTTCGTTTACCTAATTTCAAAACAATACTGCGTTGGTTTACCTTGTTTAAGAGTTTAGAAACCCTATCGATACGGTTGTACTTTCCGTACCGACTAGAATTCATAAACACTCAACCAATAAGTCAACACAGTATAAAACATTTCATATTCATTAACAAATACGCGTTCATATCTATTAATACAGTCAAACTCATTCTAGGGTGCTATTGACCCTATCTCTACTGTAACGACCCAACTTTTTGGGCAGTTTAAATCGACAACAAACCACACATGTCAACTCAAACCATTCAAAAGGGTGGATTGTTAATGGGGCTAAATAAGAAAATAAGAGAAAAAGGAAGAAGAAAACAAATACGGAATCTCAAAGTGGAATGATATAATAATCAAATAAATAGTTCATGAAGCTATTATGCAATACATTTGATTATATTCAATACAACATTTATCATAGTTATATATATATATCTATATATATATATCACAGATACATAAAAAATGCACCAGAAAACATAATATAGTAATAGTAATAGTATGCCAAATCTTCGTCTTCGTGCTCCAGAATAAATCTTCAATAAGTTGAAAAACTCAGGACTGACCCAAGCGTAATGAAAAGACAAAGCACTCGAATGAGGATTAAAATATCCTTATGTAAGTCAAATTAATATCGCATATAACATGAGTGTAACGGCGTCAGATATGTTTACCAGTTTTCACATCTTCTATCCATTGTATATCGTGCGTGCAATAACTCAAGAGATGTTAGGGGATTTTCCATCTCTTAAGGATCCGTCAAAATATTTATATGTCATAGAATACGCTATATATATAATGTCTAGTCCGTAAAATAAATATTTTTCTTAGCGTTAAGGCTTTACATTAATCCCCTTTAAACCGTTTTTAAGCATTATCGTAAGTTTGCATATAAAACACCAGTTAAACGGTCGGTGGATAGGGATGCGCCGTGATACGACAATTTTAAACCAAAATCGTATCGGTCTCGTTTAGGGATAAAAGCATGACAAGGCATGCGAGGCAATGCCTAAGGTAGGATACTACCAATTGGGGTGCAGGGCTGGTGGTAACGCATCGTAGCCATGACCGCCCACCGCATCCGTCCATCACATATTAAGTTAAAGGGAGGTCATCCCAAATTAAGGTGCACCAATCGAAAGCAACAACAAGAGCTATAATATGGACCGAGTCCAAAAAAATCAAAGAAGGGATGTCCGCTCGAGGTACTTTTCCCACTTGGCCTTCTCAATCCGTCCTGTTTTAGTCATTTCAAATTGGCACAAGTGCCCAGGTCTATCCCTCATCGTTCTCTTTCTTCAAATCCGGCAATCGTCGCCAAATCCAACCACTTCGTTCTGGAATTTGCTCTGCGTACACAATTGTTAAAATGGCTCCAATATTGACAGAGAGTATGCTAATAAGAGGCCCCGGTCTCTTTGACAACCAAACGTCGTTTTACATACCGGTCGATACTTTACATTCTGAAAACAATTAGTACTTGATATCAAAATATCATATTTGCTTCGAAATCAAATTCATTTGGAAATCATCATATTTACTCGTACTATTTCAATTCAAAATCATGTTTGTTTCAACATCTCGATTTCAATTCCAATTCAAAATTGCTTTGAATTTCCATTTGGGTTATAATTTCAATTTAACCCATTTCGTATTTATATCCAAGATTTAAATATAAACATTCCACCCTTTGACCAGTTTGAAATATATTTTTTTAGAAAATAGCTTGAGTAGTTTTAAAATAGTTGACATAATAAAAATAGTTAAATGGTTTAATTTAATATAGTTTAGGTATTAAAATAGTTTCTAGAGCAAAATAATTTGAGAACGAAAATAATTTTTATATTTAAGAAGATAGCTTTTAAATAGTATTATATTAAATAACTAATTTGAAAATAATTTCGAGGGCAAACCGATTCAATTCCAACTTCCCAGTTCAAATCAATTCCAATTTCCATTCAATCGATTCAATTTCGGCTTCAATTCAAATCGATTTCAACTTCGATTTCAATTAATTCAATTCCCCTTTCAAATCCGATTAATTTAATTCCAATTCCAATTTGAATTAATTTCAATTCAATTCTCAATTTTAATTCATTTCTATTTATATAAGTGTAACAGCCCGCAAATCCGTACCCCTTGAGTCAACATTATTCTACCTAAATCAACTCAAGTTGTCCAGAAATACGAACCATTTGGGTTAAAGAAGAAGAGGTAGAAGAAGAAAATAGAAAACAACAGCAGAATCTAATCATCGCAGCGGAATAAAATATAGTAGGCATTAACATATCTTTACACCAAAGCAAATAAATGAGTTTATATATTACATCATTAGAGTACATCAATCACAGCTCAACATCAGTAACATACAAATGAATACACAGCTACTCTACATAGCGGAATATATATAAAACAAGTACGAAAGTACGTACCGTCATCCAACTCGTCTCTTGAGCTCCACAGCATCATGTCATATATCCTATAATACTCGGTATGACCCGAGCATTACAGTTAAATAACACCCGAGTCAGTCTGGAATACCAGCGTGAGAAAATCACACTCAATTGATTATTAAAGTTTCAAAAATCCTTTGAAAACAAAAGCATCTCGTAAGACCACGCCACAAATAAACATGTCGGGTAATGTTTTTACCTTACGATAGCTAAAACAATTTTATAGACATCCTCTGATATTATAATAGGTCTATATACAAATACTTATAAAATAGCCGAAATTGTTACATTATTAAATTCCAGCTACTAGCCAAAGAGTGGGTAATACAAACAAAATTCGTACAAGGCTCACAGGGAAAATGGATTTCCAACTAATGACTAGGCACTGGGGTACAGCCTGTCACAGTATATGGCCTAGATCAAAGTACCGAGGAGTACGTCCGTTCCCCTGCAACACAAGACCGGGACTACCCCTTACTGGATAATCACGAGTGAGGTCTCCCCGCGGTTGGGATCAGCAACCGCCCACAAAGCCGAAATAAAAGGGACATCTAGACAGGGATGACCTCACACTGCTTGGGTGCTACCCACCTAGCCTTGCTGCATAACCCTTGATTTTCATTCATTCCCATTTGATGAGGCTTGAGGCTAAGCTTTACCTTTTTAGAACATATCCCTTAGAATGCCCATCTTCCACCTGACGATGTTCCGAAAGCATTCATCCATATAAGTCCATTCCGGGTTCGAACAAAACCGAAGGCACTATTCCTACAACATCCATTTTGGAAATATCCTCAGGATTAGTAGCGATTCGCCCTTGCACTTCACTGCTCCATCTTCGAATCCAAACTCATTTTTCACGAAAACGTACCAACCGGATCGAAGTGGTTTTCGAGAAATAAATCTCGATCCCGGTCTCTTCGAAACTATCAACGTATTTGTCCAATATTGATAGTCGGTTATTTAACTATCAATTAATAATCACAAATAACCATTTAACAATAAATAATTTCCCAAATTATTTATTAACCTCAAAATATATTCGCAAGATATATTTCGATTTTCGACCCTTTGAAAACAGTTTCAAACCATTCTTTGTTTTTCAGAATAAACTTTTCCAAATATTTTCTATCTCCACTGAAATCACCAAGCACAAAACTAGATTTTTAAAATAATTTAAAACACTTTACTTTGAAATATACTTTAAACGTTTATTTTAAAAACTGCTTCGATAATTTACTAAAAATATATACCATATGAATATTTGAAAGTAAGTTATTTAATAAAATATAAAACTATATTTTCACTTTAAAAAAAAAAATACTAAGTCACTTTTTAAGTAATTACTACCATAATAGATTTGAGAAAATTTACTTTAGAATTTAAATATTAGGAATAATAAATTTTCCAAAACTTGCTTTTTAAAACAACTTTAAACTTTTAACTTATATTTAAAATTTTACTTTGAAAACGTACTTGGTTATTCAGGGAGAATTTCCAATCTCAATCACTTAAATCAATTTTCCATATTTATTCCCTTTGAAATAAATTTCTTTACTTACTCAGTTCATTTCAAAATTCATTAATTATGGGTTTTATTATTATTGTTATTATTTTCCATTTTATTTTAAACCCTTTAACTGAAATATACAAATTTTAAGTTTTCCCCAATTTCTTCTTTATTCTTTTCATTAATTTAAATCTTAAATTTTAAATAAATGTTTTGTTCTTTTAAAATAATAATACTGAAGTTTAAAATTCATTAATCTTCTGTTTATTCAAAATTACCCTTTCCATACTCAAGATTTATTTATTAGAATTTTAAAGGCACTTTATTTCTTTTTCCAATTCATTCTTAAATTTATTCAAATTTCTATAATTATTTTACTCACTAATTCACTTCTTTTATTTTCTTCCCAAAATCCAATTTATATTTTTTTTTTTGGATATTCATTATACCCAATTATATCCAATCAAACCATAACATTCAATATTCCAATATAATTCATCATAGAATATCAAATAATCACAATAGAGGGTATTAAATAATTTAAATAAATGTTGAGTGGTCCAGTTGGATCCCTTCAACCTGTTTTTCCTGCATCCACAGATGTTAGCACAATATAAAATACCAATTCCAAAATACACCATACTATAGCACATCAATCAATTCAACCATTCAAATAATTATTTAAATTTAATCTTTTAAATTTAAATTTAAATTCAGCTGAGTGAGATTAACTCACCTTTGCTTTGCGTTTTGCAATCCATTCTAAACTGCCTTGTTCCCTTGATTTTTAAACCTTGTATAACAATTCATGGTTTATTATTATTTGAACCAATCAAACAAATTATTCACCATTTATTTATATATTTAACTAATGATTAAATTTTAACCATTGATTTAATTTAACCAAAGTAGTAAATTTTTAAACAAATTTTATTTTCATAAATTACTTAAAATAACTAAGTAAGTTAAGCGTACACATAAGTATAAAATTTTCTTTTCAATTCCAGTTTAAACCTCATTACAATAACAATATCTAACCTCGTTTGCATTTTCTTTTCTAACCCGACAATTTCCATTTCTAACTTACACTTTCAAAATCCTACCTATTTACAAATCTATTGGATTAAGAAAATTCCAAACTTACTTTCCTTCCTATAAATAATTTAAATGAATAGTTTTAACTTACTTATCATTAGATTAAAACGTATAAAATAAATTAACCATCCCATAACAACATATGAACTTGTAAATACTTGATTTTTATCATGCTTTACAATAGATATACCACCATAATAACTATTAAAATTTGACAGTAAAATTAAAAATGTATATGTTCATTATATATACATTTTTCTGTTTTCATAAAAAATTTCACAGCGACCATTTCAGTATAACCTCATTTTTCCTTTCAACTAAAATACAAATTTGTGAAATAATTAAACTTTTAAAATGTTTATATACATCTTTCATGACAAAATATGTATGATACTCAATTTCAATAGTCTGCCACAAAATACTTAAGTGATACGGCTTATAATGACACTTTTTATTACTCAAATTCAAATAAACTAAAGTTTCCTGTTTTCTGAACATATTCCCAAAAATCGAATTTAACTTTAAATGAATAACTGGTATACCTTACAGTTTCGACTCTCCTTCCCGAAATCCTCGCCTCATCCTCTCACGCAACCAAGATCGCGACTGCGAACACCTGGTGCCACCACATCACCTCTGGCAAAATCGAAGACTGCCGCAGCCCCATCACGAAGCCTCGAACTCGACAACTATTTCTTCTATCCCAGGTTGATCACGAATTGCCCATGCCTAAGTTGATGACCGCTATTCCATCCCTCACATCGTTTGCTTCGCCGGCGTGTGTCGTCGCTTCACCTTGCTGAATCGTGCCCGCGTGATGTGCTAGTTCCCCATCGCGAACAGTCGCGTACCCTGCTTCACCAATTCAAAGTCAAGCCGAGTCCCTTCGGCCATTGATTTGAGGAAGTACGAGCAAAGCTCGAAATCGACCTTGGCCATTTTATTTTGAAACAAACTGATTGATTTTTTTTAAAATTTCATTTGTGGAGGTAGGGGAATGAGATAACTAAAAGAAATAGGAACGAGATCTCTTATTTTCTTTCGTTCGCCATTTTCCTGAACCTTTTTAGCATTTTCCAAAACCAAACAGTTACTATTTTCCAAAACCAAACAGTTTAATTAACTTGCCATGCATATCTTTTATTATAGACCCACTAACTTCTTACTAACTTCCCAAAACCTTCCATAGTTTTCAAATATCATTACATGCTCAATCATTCAACTTTCAATTTAAACCAAATTTGAATTACCAAAATTTTTCTCCAAATTTTTCTAACTCTCTAAATTTCCGAAAAATTTCGCCAGTGTCTCCTTTGCGCGGCTAGCTCGGTACAACTACAAAAGGCCTCTACAGGCTCCCAAATCTCAAAAGAAAACAAAACGCCAAGTGGCTCGATCCAAAAACCCAATCAAATTTCATAGAAATTTAAACACATCCTTTTTGTCAAGCATTTCAAATTTATCTTTCTGAAATCAAAATCAATTCTCTTTTCTCTTTATAATACCTGCCGGAGCTTAGTACTAATATCTAATCATCGCATTCCAAAAATTATTTTATCGACTTCCTTACAAAGTGTAAACATTTATTCATTCAAATATTGACTTAGATTATATTTATAATATCAATTTCCAATTGAGAATGCACCATTTCTTACTTAAGTTTAGTATAAGCATTTTATATGCTTCTATATTTATTTTCACTGTACCACTTTAGTTTATATCTATTTCTATTTAAATTGATCTTTTCATTTTCATATGAATTCAATTTATCTTTAACTCTGAATATTTGAATTTTATTTTCCATTTATAACCAATTCAGGTCATTATTTTAATTAATTTCATTTACTAATTTATTTCAATTTCCAGTTTGAAATTATTTTGTCGTTAATTAAAAAAATTTCCAAAAAATTTCAAAAAATTTCTAACTCCAAAAAATTTCGAAAATTTTTAGCAGAGTCTCCTTTTTACGGAGGAGCTTTTGAAATTTGACAAGAGATATAAATGTATATACATCGACCCATACGGTCGGAAAAACCAAAAACAGTTCATATTTCCTATTTTTATTGCATAGGCGTACCTTATTTAGCATTTTTAAGCAAACAGCTTATTTATTTAGCAGTTAGCGTGCCCAAAATCCAGCCACCTGGCTTTCCAGTACCTGTACTTACTCAATTTAAACATGTAAGTGCCAAATATATGAAGTTTAACAACATTTCACTTACTTGCAATAGTTAAACACATGAATTCTAACAGCAATGCACATTAAACACTCTTTATAAGCAATTTGAATATTCCAACATTAAATTTAATTGCTTATAATCAATCACCCATCGTTTCACTCAATCCGAATGGTTAACATCTCACAATCTTACATTAATTTATTTTTAAGAAAACCGAACTCATATTTAATTCAGTTGCTCTCAAAATCAATTTATTTTACTCCTATCAATTCATAGAATTTTAATTACTCCCATTTACATCAAATGACAAGTTATTCTATGCAATTTGATGAGATCTATGTGAATAAATAAGTATTTATGTTTTATAACCAATTTAAATGGATTTCAACTCAATTTATACTTAATTCTATTCCATTTTTAAATTTATTCTCAATCCATATATTCTCATTTGCATTGCATTTTAAATTTGAATCCATTCACTTGCATTTCATTTTATTAACCAAACTAGTTTCATTATTCAAAATGGTTCCGTTCAAAATCATTTGATATAGCTCAACACATTTTGTTTAAATTCCATTCACAATCCCTTCATTTACATTTCATTTCTTATCCGCATTCATTTAAAACCATTCTAGTAAACTTGAAACATTCTATTTTCCTTATTGTCAAGTTATTTCAATTCCTTAATGATGCAGCGCACCATGATAATCGCAGTTCCTTAAGTCGCTATCTTGTTAAGTCGCAGGAAGTAGTGCATCAGGCCTTGAGTCGCTTGAGCGACCTAACGAGATATGGGAGTTATGTAGTGGAAAATTATCCAGCGACCTATGATAAGTCGCCGAGCGACCTGGCGAGTCATATTGACCGACCTAGCGAGTTAAGCAACCCAACGCACAAATCCTTAGGTCGCTCACATCCAACGCGCATGCCCTTAGGTCGCTACGACCTACTAAGCTTCGACCCACCGACATACGACTTAACGAGTTAAGTCTTAGTTTGCACAACTCACTTATGCCGCATGCTATCATTCTTAGGTCGTTACATTTCTTAGGTCGCTCCATGGTTAGGTCGCTGCATTCCTTAAATTGCTTATGTACTTAAGCTGCATATGTAAAAGATTCTTTATGCCGCATTGGACCTTATCTCGTTAAGGCGCAAGAACCTGAAGCTTATGTCGCATGGATTTATGTCGCGTAATGTTGTAACATGTTGCTGTAATTTCTTATGTCGTTTGTACTTAGGTCGTTAATTCGTGTATTGGGTAATCTCGTGTGTCGCATGTATTGAGTCGTGTACTATGTTCTAATTCTCCTATAAATAGGGGTGTGTGTCATTTGTAAAAGGGTTGATTTTTGAATAAAATTTGTTTGTGTGCTTTTTGCCACTTTAGTTGAAGTTGAGTGTGATCTCCTTCTTCTTCCATCTTCGGATATTCGAGTGGGCTCAAATCAACGAACTTGAAGCCAATTCACAGAATCTCGTGTGCGAGATCAACGTCCAAGAATCTTAGATCTTCTAACGCGGAATCGTGCGCGATCAACGTGTTGAAGATAGCTAGAATCCGGTATCTTGAGAGATCAACGAATTTGGGCATTTATCTTGTTTTACTTGACACGAAATCATTTTTTGAGGAAGAAACTTGCGTCAATTTGTATCAAAACATTATTAGCATGTCAAGTCTGTTAATCCGCTGCAGCACTTATTTGGTATCAGAGCTAAGTAAGATCAAGGGAGATAGAGCCAAGAGCCTAGTCAATCCATATCAGAATCAGTTCAAAGCCGAGACATATCAGTTCATATCAGAGTTCAGGGCCGAGCTAAGTTAGGTCGGAGCCGAGTTAAAACCGAGCTAAGTCAAAGAATTGAGATTGTTTGAAGATCATGCCTCCAAGACGTGTTAATTGTTATCATAATGTTGAATATGTATATAGAAGACAAGAAGATGAGAAGACGGAACAGCATACCAATGAAAAGTTCGATGAAGGTATTGGAAAGTTAGAGAAATTGATGAAAGACATGAATCAAAGGAGAACTTCACCAGTTTCGAACCATAGTAGAAACAGAGTTTCACCATCAGTTTCGGAAGATAGAAGAATGTCACCCCAGTCTTATCGGGAAAGGAGAGAATCTTCAGTTTCAGTGAGAAGAGAACACCATGAGTATCGAGATGAAGAGAGAATAACCCTACGTAAGTTTGAAGATGATCCTTATCGTGATGCTGAAAGACATTATAGAAGGGCCATATATGATCGTAGAGACATAGATGGACGGGATCGATATCGAAGTACATATCATTTTGAGGAATATGGTGATAGAAGAAGTATTCATTATCGAGTTCGAGGCCAAGGGCGAAATCAATATCTTGATTCAGAAAATGATCGTAAATGGGAGTCAGGTATGAGGATGGAAATTCCAGAATTCAAGGGTGGTATGCAAGCAGAAGAATTTCTTGATTGGTTGTCAAATGTTGAAGAGATTTTGGAATTTAAGGAGGTGCCTGAGCATCGAAGAGTTCAGTTAGTTGCTACAAGACTACGGGGAAGAGTTATGGCATGGTGGAAGCAAACTAAACTAACACGGGAGAGAATGGGAAAGTCAAAAGTTGTCACTTGGGAGAAGATGAGAAAGATGATGAAAGCAACTTTCTTTCCATACAATTATCAATCTCTTATGTATCAACGTTTGTAGAAATTGAGACAAAGGACGAGGACCGTGAATGATTATGCAGATGAATTTTATCAGTTGATTGCAAGGAATGATATTATGGAAACAGAGGAACAACTAACAGCTAGATATATTAGAGGGTTACGAATGCAGATTCAGGACACGGTGAATATGTTTAATCCAATGTCTATTGCTGAAGCACATCAGAAAGCTCTAGCTTGGGAGAAGCAAGGGAGACGAGGAAGTGGTGTGTTTGTGAATTCTAACAACCAGAGTAAAGGAGCTAGTAGTAGTGCTAATATTTTCAAGGCGGTTAGTAATCCAGTTGTCAATGAAGCCGCTAAAGCAAAGGTCAACAACAGTATCAAATGCTATAATTGTCAGGAGTTTGGCCACAAATGAAATGAATGTACAAAGCCAAAGAAGAGAACCTTAGTTGCAGAGGAATGTGAGTATGAGGATGTGGAAGCTATAGTTGACTATACTCAACCATCGAAATTTGATGATGATGATGAAGAAGTTGTGTTAGGAGATGAAGGATGTAATTTGATGATAAGAAGGTCTTGTTTAGTGCCGAAGCATGAGAATGATTCTAGTTGGCTAAGAAGCAATATCTTTCAGTCTACATGTACTATCTTGGGGAAGGTTTGTCGGTTTGTTATTGATGCGGGAAGCTGTGATAACATTATTTTTGAAGAAGCCGTTACGAAGTTAGGATTGAAGACTGAAAAAATTCCTAGATCTTATAAATTGGCATGGCTAAAGAAAGGTGGAGAAGTGACAGTGGGAAGACGAGATTTTGTTACATTTTCTATTGGAAAGAAGTACAAAGATGATATATGGTGTGATGTTGTGGATATGGATGTGTGTCATTTACTATTGGGAACACCATGGCAATATGATAGGGCTGTACAACATAATGGTTGCACCAACAGCTACAGTTTCATGTTTGAAGGTACTCAAATTACTTTGGTTCTTAAGAAGCGTGAGCAAAGTGAAAGCAAAGCAGAGAAGAAGGTCGAATCAACGAGCCTATTATCTTCGAAAGAATTTGTTGAAGAGGTGAAAAATAGTTCTGAAATGTTTATGTTGATTGGGTATGAAGCAAGTGAGGATTGTGAAATTCCTAAGGAGGTTAGACCGGTGTTGGATGAGTTTGAAGATGTCTTTCATGCGGAATTGCCCAAGGAGTTACCACCATTGAGGGACATACAACTTTAAATTGATCTAGTGCCAGGTGTTGTTTTACCGCATAGGCCACATTATCGTATGAGTCCGAAAGAGCATGAAGAGTTGAGGAGACAGGTTGAAGAGTTGCTTGAGCAAGGGCGTGTTCGAGAGAGTCTCAGTCCTTGTGTTGTACCAGCTTTGTTAGTGCCGAAGAAAGATGGTTCATGGAGGATGTGTATGGATAGCAGAGCACTCAACAAAATAACTGTCAGATATAGATTTCCGATGCCAAGGCTTGATGATTTATTGGATCAACTTAGTGGGTCTGTAATCTTTTCAAAGATTGATCTAAAGAGTGGTTATCATCAGATTCACATTAGACCAGGTGATGAATGGAAGACAGCATTCAAGACACGGGAAGGATTATATGAATGGCCGGTTATGCCGTTTGGTCTATCTAATGCACCAAGTACTTTTATGAGAGTGATGAACCAAATTTTCAGACCTTATATTGGGAAGTTTGTTGTTGTTTATTTTGATGATATCTTGATCTACAGTGCACGAACAGAGGAGCATATTCAACACATGCGGAAGGTGTTAACTATTCTTCGTCAAGAACAATTCTATGCAGCGATGAAGAAATGCGTGTTCATGACGCCAAGTGTTTTATTTTTGGGATATGTCATGTTTGAGGAAGGGATACAGGTGGATCAGAGTAAAGTTTCCGCAATCAGAAATTAGCCACAACCCAAAACTATCACAGAAGTCAGAAGTTTTCATGGGTTAGCTTCATTTTATCAAAGATTTATACCGCACTTTAGTAGTGTGATGGCTCCTGTTACTGATTGTATGAAGGGAAAGAAGTTTTCATGGACGGAAAAGGCAGGATTTGCTTTTGAGCGAATCAAGGAACTTTTAACGTCGGCACCGGTTCTAGTATTGCCAGATTTTCAGTTGCTATTTGAGTTACATACGGATGCATCGAAAGTTGGAATTGAAGGAGTGTTGAGTCAGAAGGGTCGTCCAATTGCTTATTTCAGTGAAAAACTTTCTGGAGCAAAGATGAGATACAATACTTATAATGTGGAGTTTTATGCGATTGTGCAAGCTGTGAAACATTAGAGACACTATTGGTTCCATAAAGAATTTGTTTTGTATACGGATCATGAAGCATTGAAACATTTGCAAGGGCAGGATAAATTTGCAGGTAGGCATGCATCGTGGATAGCTTATTTGCAGCAAATTACATTCGTCGTGAAGCACAAGTCTGGAGTAACTAATCGCGTTGCCGATGCATTGAGTCGAAGGAGTAGTTTGCTAACAACTATGCGAGTAGAGGTGATGGGTTTTGACTTACTTCCAGATTTGCTTACTTTAGATTCTTATTTTTCCAAGATCCTAGACAAAGTCAAGCAGGGAAGCATGGATGGATATGTGTTGGTTGATGGTTTTCTATTTAAAGGAAATCAATTGTGTATTTCAGATTGCAGTTTACGAATGAAGATCGTCAAAGAATTGCATGAGGAAGGACACGTAGGCCGTGACCGTACTATGCAGTTGATCTCACAGTCTTATTTTTAGCCGTCAATGAGAAAAGAAGTGGAAAGGTTTGTTCAGAGGTGCCATATTTGTCAAGTTTCAAAGGGAACCGCGACAAATGCAAGGTTATATTTGTCGTTGCCTATACCTACTAAGCCATGGTTGGATGTTAGTATGGACTTTGTATTGGGTTTGCCAAGGACGCAACGTGGCAATGATTCTATCTATGTGGTGGTTGATCGATTTTCAAAAATGGTACATTTTATTGCATGCAAGAAGACGGCAAATGCAGTCAATGTTGCACAGTTATACTTCAGAGAGATCTATCGTCTTCATGGGTTGCCTGAATCTATTGCTTCAGATAGAGATTCGTTTTCTGAGTCATTTTTTGATGATTCTATGGAGAATGGTCGGGACAAAGCTGAAATTTTAGTAGTGCTTATCATCCACAGACGGATGGACAGACAGAAATTGTGAAAAGATCCCTAGGTAATCTATTGCGATGCCTCGTGGATGACAATTTGAAAAGTTGAGATTCGAAGTTATGTCAAGCTGAGTTTGCACACAACCATGCAGTTAATCGAAGCACTAGGTTCAGTCCATTTCAGGTTGTTTATTCAACTATTCCTAAAGGACCATTGGATTTATCTGTAATACCACAGCAGAAAGGAGTGATCAAACGGGCTAGTGATTTGGTGAATGAATTGTAAGAATGCCACAAGGTTGTGCAAGAACGATTGCTTAAGGCGAATGAGAAATACAAGCAATCCGCAGATAGTAAACGGCGACATGTTGAATTCAAAGAAGGAGATTTTGTATATGCAGTATTAACTAAGGATCGATTTCCTATTGGTGCTTACAACAAGTTAGCTGCTAGGAAGATTGGTCCTTTGGAGATCGTGAAGAAGACTAATGAGAACGCGTATCAGTTGAGACTGTCGGATCATATCCACACCGCTGACGTTTTCAATGTCAAACACTTGATCCCATGTCATGAGAATGAATATGTCGAAGAAGAGGAAAGTGTGAATTCGGGTTTGAATTCTTTTCAGCCAGGGGAGGATGACGCAGCGCACCATGTTAATCGCAGTTTCTTAAGTCGTTGTCTTGTTAAGTCGCAGGAAGCAGTGCACCAGGCCCTGAATCGCTTGAGCGACCTAACGAGATATGGGAGTTATGTAGTGGTAAATGATCCAGCGACCTATGATAAGTCGCCGAGCGACCTGGTGAGTCATATTGACCGACCTAGGGAGTTAAGCGACCCAACGCACATATCCTTAGGTCGCTCACATCCAACGCGCATGCCCTTAGGTCGCTACGACCTACTGAGCTTCGACCTACCGAGATACGACTTAACGAGTTAAGTCTTGGTTCGCACAACTCACTTATGCCGCATGCTATCATTCTTAGGTCGTTACATGTTTGAGGTTGCTCCATGGTTAGGTCACTGCATTCCTTAAATCGCTTATCTACTTAAGCCGCATATGTAGAAGATTCTTTATGCCGCATTGGACCTTATCTCGTTAAGGCGCAAGAACCTGAAGCTTATGTCGCATGGAGTTATGTCGCGTAACGTTGTAACATGTTGCTGTAATTTCTTATGTCGTTTGTGCTTAGGTCGTTAAGTCGTATACTGATGTAACTTGTTAAGTCGTACGTCGCGTGTGTTGTTAAGTCGTGTATTGTGTTATCTCGTGCGTCGCATGTATTGAGTCGTGTGCCGTGTTGTAATTCTCCTATAAATAGTGGTGTGTGTCATTTGTAAAAGGGGTTGATTTTGAATAAAATTTGTTTGTGTGTGTAACGACTCGCTGTTTTGGACTATTCAAATCGACAATAAAACCATACATATCCGACTTGAATAATTCAAAATACCGAATTGTTAATTAAAATTTGGCAAAACTTAAAATATACAATAAAAAATCAATCACAGATTACAGAGCAATATAATGCAGCGGAATAGATAAAGAATAGTAGTTCATGAAGATAATATATGCATTAGAGTTAGAAATAAAATACAACCGAATAGTTCAAATGCAGTGAAGTCTCCAATGCAACAGATGACTTCTCTGAACCAATCAACTGGAAAGGCTGGAATCTGAATCGATAGTTGGATCTCCAAATGAAAATCCGAACTCCAAAGGTGAGTCTCTAATGCTGTATCACTCAGTCTGACCCGAGCGTAAAGCAAAACACAAAGCACTCGAGTCAGGATTAACATTCTTATATTAATAAATCAAACTCAAGTGAAATATCAACTAAAATACAAATAACTTAAAGGATGTTTGGGATAACCATTCTCTAAGGGTCCATGGAACTATCTACAAGGTAGAAATATACACTATAACACCGTGGTCATTTCAGCTTAATTTATACTTCAAAACCAAATATCATTTCACTTCAAATATCTCTATATTTCCCAAAATAGTGTGTGTGTGTGTGTGTGTGTGTGTTTATATATATATTAAATAATTCATATAATAAAGTATTTTCAGTTCCCTCAACTTAACAAATCGTTTCAACATCCACCCGACCTTCCATTTTAAATTAAATTCAATCTCAATTTATCAATTAAAATTCAACTCAATTCCTAAAATAAACACTTCAATTTATCGATCTCAAATTCGGATTTGTAATCACAAAAATACCCCTTTATATTTCAATATATTTCAAAACTTTAAGTATTCAACGTTTCAACTAAATTTTTATTCAATTTATTCTAAATAATAAATTCAAATTTGGTTCAACCTAAATTTCACTTTAATTCAATTTAGTTGCTAAATAAAAATTCCAACTACGTTGATTTCAAATACAGATCCGAATCTCAACATAAACCATTTAAATTCCAACATAGTTCAAGGCTTTAATATTTAAATGTTCTATATAACAGTTTCATATAGATCTCGATTTAACCTCATTATTATTTAGTCTTGAAATACTCCCTTATTAGATCCAATATCATTTAAGTAACCTTAAATTACATTTTACTCAATATTTTCTTTAATTTTATCAAACGTGAAATATTCATTAAATCACTTAAATCAAAAACCAGTTACAAAATCATACCTTTAAATTTTCCATTCGATAATTTCAAATCGATTTAATTAAATAAATCCTTATTTAAATACCATTTTTAATAAACCCAAATTTATCTCCCAATCTTAATTATTCAACTTTTTACAACGGTAAATTTTGAAATATAAATCTTAAATAATACTCAAACATATTATATGGATTAAATCAATCTCAATAATATTATTATTAAATCTATATATAAAATTTCCATTTATATATATAATATTTTAAGAACCAATATTTATTAAATCCATATATTTCTTTTCAACTGTAGAAATTTAATTTCAAAATATTTATATGGACCAACGGTGTATGTATATATTTCCTATCATATAGTCAAGTGCTATGGATATTTATCATTTCAACCCGTACACTAAATATATACGGGTGGATATTATTTCAACCTGTAATCCAAAATTCAATTAAATGAAAATCGCTTGGGTTTATCATTTCAACCCATAACGATTTTTTTCTATTCTAAAGTCCGTTCGGGTATGTATCATTTCAACCCATAATGATTTCTATACTAACAGGGAACTTAAAGAGTGATAACAGATATGAAAATAATAATAACAACAAGCATATATCATCAAAATAAATATAAACAATAGGATATGGTGTCATATCCCATAAGTGAACGGTTGTAGATAATAGCATGTATAACAATTTAAATAACTACAGCCTCATATTTCAATTGTCGTTTCAATTGAAATCAAATTTAATAATAAAAGAACGTTAATCGTGAGTGGTTGCTCACCTTTCGAGCCTAAAGGAGAGGGCGGAATGAGAAGAGATACGAATCTAAGCACAGATTTCGAAGCAAAGCAATATTGGCAAGAATTTTAACGATCAAAGCTGATAAAGAGGAATTGACGAAATCAAATCAGAGTTGGGTCGAGGAAGATAAATAGGATAAGTGAGCTATATATAGTCGTATATATAACTATATATAAATAAAACTGTATTCTAAATTTAAACATATATTAAATTAAATATATTTTTTCAAAAATCATTTGTTTAAACAAAACATATCTGTATGTAGTATAGTTTGAAATAATGTATATGTTTAAACCCATATACAAACCAATATCCAAACACCATCTAAAATTTAAATCTTTATAAAAGTAACCTTTATAAATAAAATATTAAAATCAATATTAAAACATATAACATAAAGTACATATATTATATATCGATACCAAATCTAACTCCGGTATATGTAAACTAATATAAACCCATGTAAACTTTATAAAATCTATATGCTACTAAAACAGATTATATATAAAATAAACCAATATAAAATACTAACAGTAATATATGTTAGTTAAAGTCAGTACATAAATATACTCAACACCTTCTATGCTTTACAATGCTTTAAACATGCTAGCACTGCAACTATACAAAATATACATAGTACTGTAAAACAACTATATACATTAAAACAAAATAAAATAAAAACACACACAGCAAACACTACATATATATATTTCTTCTTTATAGCCTTATATGCATAGACTAAGCCTTACCCAAGTTTATACTGTATAATATTAGATAAAAGTAGGACACATCATATGATATTATCACCGTTACAAAGTTGCTTTATAGTTTATACATACCTAAGTTAAATATATATATATAAATGCAAACAAGATATAGAACCAGAGAAGAATCAAGGAAGAGGACAACAAAACTCACCGCGGCAAGGTAGTGGCTCGCCGAACAACGTCAGCATGGAAGAGGAGGAGATGGAGACCGGAGATGATCAGGTGGAGGTACGGCAGTTGAGGCGGAGAGGCTAAGGGTGCAAGCCAAAGGCGGAGGAGTGTGTTCGTTTCTCTCTCTCTCTTTTTGTTGTTGCTGGGTTTCAAAAGAGAAGGGAGCAATTTATGTAGAGGGAGTAAAATGTGAGCAGGTGAGTAAAAGAAGGATGCAAGCATGAGGTGGAAAGTGAAAGCATAGCGAAGTTGCAAAAGTGGAAATTGATTTATAAACGCAATTGAAATATGAGCCTTTGTCCAATCAATGTAAAAAAAACGTACACAAATAAATGAATATGGGACAAATGAAGATGAAGGGGAAAGAAATAAACTATTTTTGGACGATGAATTTATAAAAGGAACCATGATGTGTACAATAATAGAAAAGAAAACGTACACAAATAAATGAATATGGGACAAATGAATATGAAGGGGGAAAGAAATAAACTACTTATGGGCGATGAATTTATAAAAGGAACCATGATGTGTACAATAATTGAAACGAAAACGTATGCAAATAAATGAATATGAGACAAAAGAAGATGAAGGGGGGAAGAAATAAACTATTTATGGGCGATGAATTAATAAAAGGAACTGTGACGACCCGCCTTTCTAACCCCAGAAAGACGTTTCATCATTAAGAAAGAAAGGGATAGAAATAGAAAAGAATAGAAAGAAAGAATAACAACATCAGAATCTCACAGCGGAATGGAACAAAATATAATACATCACATAATTATTACATAGTTATACATACATTAGAGTGATACGATATCACATAAGAGGACTGTCATATACATATATGTCCATACATACATCCAAAATACAGCATACACTAACTACACAGCGGATCTAAATATATAGATACATAAGTCTGGTCTTCTTTCCCAAAAGAGCTCCTCCAGAAAATTAACACTCCCAAATACCTATCACTTGGCTACTCATAAAAATTTGAGTACCCAAGAGTTTATGAAAACACAAAATATAAACTCCGGGTCAGACATGGGTCTGGTATGAGTAAACAGGTTAAAATTGCTTAACTTTGAAAATCATTTGAAATAAAGGTATCACGCAAGACTCCCCACAAATAAATACGGGTAAGTTTTTACCTTACGCTAACCAAAACATTTTTATAGGAACTTCAGTGATATTATAATAGTGTCTAGGGTTTTCAAGTAAATAGAAAATAGCCGAAATTGTTACATTCATTAAATTCCAGTTACTAGCCACGAAAGTGGGTAATACAAATCAAAACCGTAGGGTCTCGTAGGGAAAATGGGTTTCCAACAATGACAGGGCTACTGGGGTACCGCCCGTCACAGTACGGGGCCTAGATCACCGTACCGAGGATCACTCCCGACCCCCTACAACACAAGGCCGGAACCATTCCTTACTGAACAGTCCCGAATAAGATAACCCCGCAGTTGTGGCCAACAACTGCTCACACAGCCGAATATAAAAAGGGACATCTAGACAGGGGAATATCTTGTCCTGCTTGGGCATGACCCACCTAACCTTGCTGCATCTCCCCTGTTTTAGCCATTCTCGATTGATGAGGCTTGAGGCTGCGATTACCTTTATTGAACATTAATCTTAGAATGCTCATTGTCCGCCTGACGATGTGTTGAAAGCATTCAATCCATACAAGTTCGTTCCGGGTTCGAACGAAACCGAAGGCATTATCTCGTTACACTCATTTTGGAATCACCCTCAGACTTAACGACGATAACCCTTACATTCTGAAACACCATCTCGATCACCATTTGATAAGTCACGACCTATCGTTTAATTTGGATCGAAGTGGTTTTCGGAGAATCAAAATTGATTCTTATGATCCCGGTCTCATCGGAATCCAAACGCCATTTTAAAGGCCAAGTTGTCTATTTAACTTAACAGTTTAATTTAATATTAGAATTCACATAACAGATATAACAGATAAATCATACACAGTTATCACAGATATCCATAATATATTATAACATATCACAGAAGTATCATCAACAGATATCATAGTCAATCAACAGAATTATCAATGCATACCAAACAGTTTGGTTTACTTTACTTAATCTATTGCTTAAGAATAACTATATTTTATTCTGCTTAACTAACTACTGATTAATTAGCTTATTAATGATCAATTAATTAATTAGTTATCGTTAATTATTAATTTATTTATCATCTATTCTTCAATTAATCATTTAATTACTAAACTTTTATTCATTAATTATGTCTTAATTTCACAGTTAATTAGTCTATTCTTAAATGTTAATCAATAACTTACTTATTAAAAATTAATTACTTATTTAATTATCACAAATTACTTTAAACTAATCATCTATTATCAATTTTATTAACTATATAATCTTCAATTGATCACTTAAGCTAATTATTATTTATGAATTAACCTTTAAGTAATTAGCTAACATTCTTAAGATTTAAATTGATTTAACACATGATAAATTTTTAACTACAAAATCAATTTAAAGTTATCAATTTAATTTCAAATATAAATAATTTACATTCTATTTTCTTTATATTAATCAGCTATCTTTACATCACTTACCTTATTAAACTTTTAAAACAAATATTAACCTAAACTACTAATGCCTAGTTAAGTTAGTTATAAAAATACTAAACAAAATTATGTTGTACGTTCACTTGGTAAAGGACCCGAGACAGCTCCTCTTTCTACTCGTGACGGTCTCGAGTCCCCCCCCCCCCCCGCGTTTCCTTGCGTCTCTCTCCACATCTTCTTCTCCTCTTCCCCAGTTCCATCTTCTTCTCATCATATTGTTTTTTAGTTTAAGTTAAATGAAACTGCAGAAGCCACTCTCTCGCATGCGACCCGAAGTCAAGCCCGCGGCGACACTCAAAAATCACGCGTACAAGCACGCGTCACTCCCAGAAGATCGACCGACATCTCCTCACCACCGTGCATGTGCATGGTGGTTCGCTTCGCCTCTGGCGACTCGCGACAGCCCCCACAAACCCCAAATCGTCCCTAGCAACGAAATCAAAACCCAGATTTTCAGTTACAAGTTGAAAACAAAAATTGACCTGATGCTCGAACACGAGCCATGAACGCACCACAAAAAAACCTTCTCGGCCCACTGACAATGATCACCAAAGGTGATGGAACTCCACCAAAACTTCGACCACATCCCTTCCTAACACCACCTGAAATCGCGTTCAACTCGGTTGCCTAAAGAAGTCGAAAACAATTTTTTTTTACAGAGCATTGAAAATATGAACTTAAACCCTATTTTAGATTCAAACCCAAAATCCATTCATTGAATAATTTTTCCAGCATTTTTCTTGTGTTAAATGGATTACAAACTTGCTTCATATCCAATTACAACAATTAAAATTAATCCAATCACCCAGGATTAACAAAAATCCCATTTTAGTTTCATTTTAAACTGCTCTTAAAACACTTGCTTAAAAATCATAATTTTTATTCTAAAAATCATAATTATGCGCATAAAATCTAAATATGTTATCGAATTTACAAATTTAAACATTTGAATTTTGGTCCTTTTTAATTATTTTACCTGTAACTGGAAATAACAGTATTTATAAAATACTGTAAAGCTTCAAACTAGGTTGCATGCCCATAATTTCAGATAATCACTTGAATATAGCAAAAATACCAAGTTCAAAACATTTATATAAGAAATGTTTACAAACCTCTTTGCTTACTTGTTCAGATATTCAAAATTCCTGAAGAACACTTCATATATTACAGTTAGCAGGAAGTACTCAAGATTAAATAGTCAAGCAGATATCAAAGCACATATCTTTGTAAGATGAATATACCAATTTTAGATTGGAAAAAAAATAAGTTTGCTCACCTAATAACTGTTGAACAGAAATGATGTGTTAAAGAAGACACTGCAGGTGAAGTTCCCTAAAACTCTTTTTTTTCTGTTTTGAATTAAATTTAAGTTTACAAAATAGCAATGCTTCTCAGGTTTTCCTTTAGATTTAGTTCAGTGTTTATAAACGAACTGATGATATATAAAGAAGTTACTTAACAGTATGGGTTGTATCTAGGCAGTTGGTATTTGTATTGCTATTCTTTCTTTTTTTTGGCTAAGTAGTATTCTATAGAAAGAAATTATTACAAGAATTTCGGCTGCGGTACTAGTTTAACAAGAAGTTGTGCTAATTAATGTTCATGCTCTTAATTATGATAACATATAATTAATGTTTACTGATACTTCTTATGTGTTCTACAAAGATATTTTTTTGTACTGGACAAAGATGTTTGAGACATTTTGCATTGTTCAGCTTCATACAATCAGGTTTTGTTTTATTATATTTGAAGTGAAAACTTTGTTTTTCTTATGCATATAAATTTTCCAGCAGCGCATAAGTTTTATTTTTAGTTTATATATTTTTTTCTGGACAAAACACTTGATTGCTGTACATATGTATATGTGTACATAGGCTATGCATAAAGATATCTTATATTTGACTTCTTTACACCCTTGTTTGCATAGCAACTTAATATGATCTTTATTAAAATTATGTTGTTCATGTATGATTTCCATGTTTATGCTTTCTAAATTTATCCTGTTTGTAGTTTAATTATCAAACATTGATTTATATCATATACTTGCATTTTTATACTTCAAGTTATAATTTATATTTGTAGATTTATATTCCTAGTTACATTTTATATTTTATAATTATGGTTTTATACTAGTTTTGTATGTTTATGTTTATGTTTATATTTATTTACATCATTTTATACTTCCATGTTAAAGTTTAATATTACTATGTTTGTTTATTTTTAAACTTATTATTTCAATTTCATTTTATTAGATTAAATATCAACAATATAAAATCTTTGATTTTAATGAATAAGACAGATTTTGATTTAAATGGTTTTGAAGCATTCTATTTTAAATTTTCAAATCAAAATTTCTTTTACTGACACAAATATACTGATAAATATACAAAGATCTTATTTGTTTGTAAAATGTAAAGCTTGTATTTAATTTAAATTAGATTAAATATTCATTAAAATATGCTGTCAAAAATTCCGGGTTGTTACAGGAACCATGAGGCGTACAATAATTGAAACGAAAACGTACACAAATAAATGAATATGAGACAAATAAAGATGAAGGTAACCTTATATATAATATTATCAAAAAACAATATTCATTTAATATTATGTATATTCTTTCAAAATGTAAAGGCTACGTATGCATGAATTCATATGTGCTTATCTTTGTACATAACAAACATGCAGACTACCAATTTTAATACAGACCTTAAATCAACCCTTAAAACATTACTTCATATATGTAGTTAAATATAGTATATACTTCTCTTCTTCTTCGGTTCATATGATATATGAAACCCTTAACTACCGTATTTATAACTGACGACATATGTACAGATATACTAAATATGCACTAAAATAAACTGGAAATGGTGACACAAAAGCCCAAAATCATATATATATATATATATATATATATATATATATACAACATGACTAGAAATCAAACTTCAGTAAAACTATATACTAGTATCAAGACTAACATATATATAGCTATTATAACACATATAAATAAAATAAAACTTGGTATAAATATGCTTACTATATATACACTTCAAATAGACCATCATACATATACAGTGGTTTTCCAAAATAAATATGTATGGAACGTACTCAATATACTTAAAATTTACACACCTTGCTGAAAAGCAAAAGGAGACCGTAAATTTATTACCCACACTATTGATATTTATACCCAACAGAAATGAATTATGCTATCCAATTTACATCAAACTTAACTTATATTATAGTATAAATAATAGTTTATACAGTTTTTGTACTAGATCTTATAGGTATAACCACAACCAAACTTTAAAATATATGTACACAGCTCGCACTACAAATCATTAATATACATAACATATTTTATTTTTTTTCATAATTTTATTATTAATAATTTCTCAAAAATCCAATTCAATACGTTATAAACCAATAAAAATTTGCTAAAATTTTATGGGTCGTTACGGTGTGCTTTTTTCCACTTTAGTTGAGTAGAGTGTGATCTCCTTCTTCCATCTTCGGATATTCGAGTGCGCTCGAATCAACGAACTTGAAGCCGATTCACGGAATCTCGTGCGCGAGATCAACGTCGATGTAACAACCCTAGATTTTGCATATAATTTAAATTTGCTTTATTTATTTTTAAACTATATTAAACTTGTTTTATTTCAAACATTTCATTTTGAAAATATAAATGCTGATTATTATGTGTATTATAATTTCAAACTTGTGTAAGTTGAATATTTTCTTGAAATGTTGATTTTGGTCAAAATAGTCAAATTTTGATTTTTAACTTAAAAATTTAAAAGTTTGAATTTTATAAATTTTATATTTCATTATTAAAATATATTTAATAACATTAATAACACTTTTCGTTTCAATGAAAACGGATTTAAATTGTGAAAGTTATGTATATTTCAATATTAAGTGCAATTCGTTTATTCTACAATTTTGTTATTTCAAATAGTATAAATTTTATTTTTCTTTGTCATATTTTTTTGTAATATGTATTGATATGTTATTTTATGTATGTTTTTGTCTTTTAATATTTTTGAAGTGAGGTAGGAATTTTTCTAGAGCTAGTAGAATTTTTCTTGTAATTTTCATGCCATGTTTTCAATTTTTAAACATTTTCTTTAGTTCTTTTCTATTTTTCTCCAATTTGATTATTTATTTTATTTTAGAAATGACAAATAAATTATTTTATTTCAAAATTTTTCTTTAGAATATTTTTAAAATGAATTAGATATTTTTCCAAAGCCATTGATGTTTTAATTGTAATTTTTGAACCCTGTTTTCAATTTTTAAGCAATTTCCTTAATTCTTTTTATATTTTCTTTAAATTTAATTATATATTTTTTTTCACTTTGTTTCGGTTTTAGATGTACTTGCTGAAGTTTATTTTGTTTTACTTGATTTAAAAGAAAAGGAAGTATGGAAGGTTTTAAAAGCTACGAAACGTAAAGTCGTTTCACTGTTTCTTTTACCGTTTCTTTTTCAATCAATGCATCAATTTATTGTAGTCGTTCCTTTTCTTTTGCTTATTCATGTGAAAGTTTCTCATTCCATCAATAATACACATCCACTTCAGATCTGAGCAAAGAAAAATAAGCAATGGCCTCTCTTCCTCCTCTCATTTTTCTACTTCTTCTTCTTTGTTTTGCTTGATTTTTGTCATGACCTCTCATAGCTTTGCTCGGCCCACATCACCACCACCACCGACCACACCACCACCATCTACAGTAGCACGACCTTCCCCTCCTTTGCCCAAGTTCTGATCATGGCCTCCATCTTGCAAAAATTTGGTAAAATCTTCTTCTCTTCTCTTGTTTTCAAGTTTTTCTATGTGATTTTGCAACTTGTTCTTAACTTCATGGCTCCACTCCTCCTCAACCAGATCTAGGCCAACCTCCACCACTTTATTCTCTGATCATCATCCACCCTAGATCACCACCATGGCAGGCCAAGCAACCCCAAGGCAAACAACACCACCAAAAGTCCACACAAAAGCTTGAAAACCCCTTAAAGACATGTTAGCCTAGCCTAGTTGCTTCACTACCTTCATCCACCACCAAGGCCACCGCCTTAGGCCACCACCACCACCTTGATATGACCACCACACATCACCTAAGCTACTGTCTAGATCTGAAACCTGAAAGGCTGAGCCCAAACATGTCTTAGCCGAGCCCAAAAAGTTCACCAAAACTCTTATATATGCCTTAACCTTTTATATTCTCTACATTTAAACTCCTACCCACTTCATCACCTTGTAACCGCGCCTTTTTCCTACCCATACCTGATCCAAACCATGCTCAAACCTGACCTTATTAATCCCCTAGGCCATGCAAACAAGCATAGGAAACAAGTGCAAAGCATTTGTCTTTGTTTTGGGCTTTGATTCCTAGTGTCGTTTAGTGTAATTGGGCTTTGAAAAACTTATGTATTTTGAATTGTTTTGTTTTTATGTATACAAGGCAATTATATTTGTCTCTTCCACACTCATATCATCATCATGGCTGAGAAAACGAACCCCTTAGTTGAGCTTTTGAATGGTTGTAGCAAGGTCAAGTTATCTTGTCTTTGTTGCCTTTCAATTTCAATTTATTTCAATATTTTGGTTGAATATTCATAAGTTATATTGTCTTCTTTTGGGGTTGTTTACAAAATGATATCTTGGCTATTTCTCTCCACTCAAATCAAAGGTCGTGCCTTTTGGATCCGTTGTGTCATTCTAATTTAGATCTCCAGCATAAAAAAGTGAGTATTTCCCACCAGACATTATGTACTTATATAAGTAGAAAATTGACACCCTGTGAATCTGTAGAACTATATTAACATGTTATAACTGCTTATATTATTATCTTATGATGTTCACACCTATTATTACACCTGTTATATCATATGTTACTGTTATTTCATGCTATTCTGTATATTTTATCAGTTATCACACTGCAAGTTCCCTGTAAATTAGAAATCACTATGGGTTGAAATGATACATACCCGAACGGACTTTAGAATAAGGGAAAATTGCTATGGGCTGAAATGATAGGCCTGGATGATTTTCAATTTATTTCATTTACTTGGGACTGCGGGTTTGAAATGATAAAACCCGAATTTTCTTTGTAAATTGCGGGTTGAAATGATATATTACCCGTATCACTTTTCCTAGTGTAGAAAATTATATACACGCACATAGTTAAAATATGTTTTTCTAAAAATTTTAAAATATTTTAGAAATTTAATTATTATAATATTTTGATTTAAAATTAAATAAAAATATAATTTTTGTAAAGTATTATTGATTTTCTAGAAATCTATAAGTTAAATAAATTATGGAAAAGTTAGAAAATCTGAATGTAAGTTATTTTGGAAATTTTGATTTAATTTTTAATGGAATTTAAATTAACTTTGAAAATATGATAAATTTATGATATGTTGAATTTAAATGAATTTAAAGTGATTTTATATCATATTAATGATTTTTAATAAAGTTGAAATGTGAAATGAATGAATATTTAAGTTGAAATTTTGAAATATAACTAAAAATTGGAAATTTATGAAATTGACTTAAAAGTGAATTTTTAGTTAAGTAAACAAATACAAAACTAAGTTATATTTGATAATTTGAACTTAAGTGTTAAGTTCAAATTTAATATAATGCATTTAAACTTTAATGTTGAAATTTAATAAGTGAATTATTAATAAATATTGATTTTTGAAAGGAAACTTAAATTTATAATATCATGAATTTAAGGAAAATTAAATGATGCTTATAAATGTGAAAATGTATGATGTTATAAGAAAAAAAATGATTTAAAGAGAAACATAAGTGTTTGTGAAATTCTATTGAATAATTGAAGTTATTTAACAGCATTTTAAATGCTGTCTTTTGTTAAATTGAATTGTTTTGAATGTAACTTTCTGTAGCATTTTCCAAATGCTGCGAAACTTGAATTTTCATTGTTTTAATAAATTTAAGTGCATAAATGAACATTGAAAAGTATAAATTTTTGGAATTTAACAATTTAATTATTAAATGTAATAACTTCATTTTATGATTTAAAATGAAGTAATTTGTTTTGAAATATAACTATTTGATACATTAAAATGATTGAAATGTGGTTTCAAAAAGATATGATATTTTGATATATTAAAATGATTTGAAATGTAGTACTGAAAGATATGATATTTTGGTATATTGAAATGATTTGAAATGTGGTACTGAAAAATATGATATTTTGGTATATTGAAATGATTTGAAATGTGGTTTTGAAAAATATACCTATTTTGATATATTAAAATGATTTGAAATGTGGTTTTGAAAGGATATGATATTTTGATATATTAAAATGATTTGAAATGAACTTTTGGAAAGATATGATATTTTGATATATTAAAATGATTTGAAAAATGGAGTTTGAAAGATATGACATTTTGATATTAAAATGATTTGAAAAGAAGTTCTGAAAGATATGATATTTTGGAAATGAAGCTTTGAAAACTTATGATATTTTGATATATTAAAATGTTTTGAAAGGAAGTTTTAGAAGGATGTGATAATTTAATATATTGAAATGGTTAGAAATGACTTGATATTTATTTTGATAAATATTTGAATTGAAAGGTATGGTATAATGATATATTGAAATGGTTTGGAAATGATTTAATCTTTATTTTGATAAAGATTTGGGTTGAATTGATATTTTATTTTGAAGTATAAATATTGTTTTAAAAGTTATAACTACGGGTTATAATAACGATTGGTTGTTAAAGAGACTGGGATCGGATATTGTCTTATAGTCGGCCAATACCGAAAACCACTTTAACAACTGTGTACGCGGTGGAGATTCTTGAATGAAGTATGATGTTGGCGACATTCTTGAGGTATATTACGTGGACCCAACTCCCGTGAGTTGGCATAAATGACTAAAACAGGAGCTATACCGGGCTACAAAAAGGGTCGCACCCTTTCATCGAGCATGCTCCATCGAAAACCTTTCTATTACTTTTGTGATTCGATATGTGGCGCCACTTTGATTCAGGGGTATTGTTCGAGGTGGGCGGAAGCTACTGGCTTGCCATCACCACTGGTCCGGGAGTGCAAACGGTGTATCCACTCTGGCATTACCTCGCGTTCCGTGTCATCTCCTTATATCGAGCCCACTACGATTTTGGTTTTAAAGATCCGACCGTGTTAAGGTTCACCATCCCTTTAACGCTATTTTCTATATGATTATACTTTACTGATTAGACACTACTGTATATAGCGTATATTACTACATAGTAAATAGTTTAACGGATCCTTAGAGGATGGGCGGTCCCAAGCATCTTCTAAGTTACTTGTACATTTGCTACAGTTCACTTGAGTTGGGTTACATTGTATAAGTATGTATGTCCTGACTCGAGTGTTTGTTTTTTTATTTACGCTCGGGTTAGCCTGAGTTATTCACAGATTTGGATTTCCACTTTCTAGAGATTGGAATCGCTGGAGATTATCTACTTGTCAAGTTTCATCTTTTCAGTTCGGTTTTTCTATTCAGCTTATACTTGGTTATCATATTTAAACTTCTGTTGTACTTTATTTCTTCTATTGTATCTTATGTAACTCTGATATATTTATATAGTAGCTTCATGAACTACTATCTCTTTACTTCCGCTGCATTATTATTACTCTATGTCTATGATCTGTGATCTTTATTTACTGCATATTCTGAGATTTGCCAAATTTTTATTTACAACGCGGTATTTTGAGCAATTCAATTCCGGCATGAGTGTCTACCTATACACTTATAATGGATGCGAATGGTTGAAAATACCTGGTTGTTACAGTTGGTATCAGAGCTTTGGTAGCTCTAGGCAAAACTCAGCATATGGAGTGAATGTATTTACAGAATCACTTTCATTCGAGTTTGAATCTCTCCCTTTTGACTCGATTCCTTTGAATTTTGGAACATTCCCTACAGTTCCAAAATCCATTCGTATCCCTCGCTATTCATCTTCTTTTGACTCTGGAGTACTCCATAACTCCGCGTGGAATGATCTTTTTAGTGAGTCGGCGGTCACGCCATTTTTAAATTGAATTGAAAAAGGGGGAAAACTCCTTTACAATTAGCATCGATTCACCAGAGATTTATATCTATCCGTGGTTTAGATGCTAATATCTTTTGTTATCCCGAACTCTAACTCTTGAGATCAATGTAGATTTACCCTAAAAATCCACATCGATCTTATTATTTAAGTCACGGTTGACCTAGTTAAGTTTGCCCGCGATTTATTTAAGCTTATCCACCTCCCTACTCTGTTATTTAATCATCTCGTCTTTTGTTTCCAATCTATTCTTCCGAACTTTTTGAATTGTACTTGCATATCTATGTTTTGTTTTATATATTGTGTTGTTTGAGTTGTTGATGTTGATTTGGGTTTCCGATCGATTCGTCTGATCAACGCTATCGACAGGATTTCTAAAACACTTTGACAGAACAAACTGACACAATATTATTTTAAAATTTGGTTAGTGAAATAAAATTTTGATACATAAGTACATTTATGGAACTTAGTAAATTGATTTTAAATTGATTATTTGAAATGATAATACTTAATTTATCATTTATTGTTCTATAAATGAATTTATAGATAGTTGTTTATAAATTGATTTGGGAACTGAAATGAATTTTGAACAAGAAATTTGAGAATTTAATTTCCGATGGCTTCAAACCTTGTGTTTAAAGTTTTAAAAGGTTATATTATTTAAAGTATTTTTGAATAGAAATTTGTTTCCTAAGAATTTTAAGTTTAAAATTAGTGATCTTTTCTTTGTCGCTGGAAAATAACTTCGGTGATGACTACAGCATCATCGACATTCATTTTCGAGTTTTGAAGCGAAGAGACTGTTCTGTAGTCTTGTTACAGCTTTGTTTTGGGAATTTAATTTGGTTTGAATTTTCTAAAAAATGACTTGATTTATAATATATAATATAGATATATGATTTAAAAATTTGATTCGATAAGTTATGTACATACATTTATTTATCTCTAAATGGTTTGAAGAAATCGGAAATTTAATTCTTAAATTCAATTATAAAAAGAAAATCAAAATTTTGGATGAATATTCAAGGATGAAATGATTTAATTAGAAAGTTTTATTTGTATAATGCAATTGCATTCAAATATAACTTACCTTAATTTTTCAAAAGTTAACAATGTAATTGGATAATATACAATATAAAAGATTTAAAAATAAAATTTGAGTAGTTATAATAAATGTTATACACTTAAATTTTAATTATAAAATGATTAACAGAGGTAAATATAATAAAGGGTAATTGAATAACTTACAATAAAAAAAATATTAAAGGAACTAAGAATAAAACAAAGCAATTATAATAGTGTAAGTACATTTAACATAAGTAATAAATATATTGAAAGGAATAAATTTAATTTTAATTAGGAATAAAGAAGAATTAAATGTATTAAGTACATTATGAGTATAATAAATGATTATTTTTCAAACCCTTTGGTTTTAAAAATTGTTAATTTAAGATGATTGGATAATAAAATAATGAAATTTGAGATAGTTAAGATTTATTTAACTTGTGTACAGATTTATTTTCTATTTAAGTTGAAATTTCCATGCTTTCAAATTTATTTCCTTATTTTTTTTTTCAAATTATCTTTTGTTGTCCTTATTATTCTTATCTTCCTATAGACTGGTATAGGCATCTTTCTATAATCTTTCTGTTTAGAAATCTTTCTATAATCTTTAATAAATCTGCACCTTGTTAAACTTTCCTATCACAATAGTTATCATGTATAATTTCCTTCTCCTTGTCATCTTGTCCTAATCTTGTTTCACTCTATCTTTTTCTATGCTTTCCCGTACCTCATTCCTTTTGGGGGACGAAAAGTTTTGAGTGGGGGAGAGTGTAACAACCCTAGATTTTGCATATAATTTAAATTTGACTTTATTTATTTTTAAATTATTTTAAACTTGTTTTATTTCAAACATTTCATTTTAAAAATATAAATGCTGATTATTATGTGTATTATAATTTCAAACTTGTGTAAGTTGAATATTTTCCTGAAATGTTGATTTTGGTCAAAATAGTCAAATTTTGATTTTTAACTTAAAAATTTAAAAGTTTGAATTTCATAAATTTTATATTTTATTATAAAATAGATTTAATAACATGAATACCACTTTTCGTTTCGATGAAAATGGATTTAAATTGTGAAAGTTATGTATATTTCAATATTGAGTGCAATTCGTTTATTCTGCAATTTTGTTAATTTAAATGGTATAAATTTTATTTTTCTTTGTCATATTTTTTTGTAATATGTATTTATATGTTATTTTATGTATTTTTTTGTCTTTTAATATTTTTGAAGTGAGGTAGGAATTTTCTAGAGCTAGTAGTATTTTTCTTGTAATTTCCATGCCCTGTTTTCAATTTTTAAACATTTTCTTTAGTTCTTTTCTATTTTTCTCCAATTTAATTATTTATTTTATTTTAGAAATGATAAATAAATTACTTTATTTCAATATTTTGCTTTAGAATATTTTTAAAATGAAGTAGATATTTTTCCAAAGCCATTGATGTTTTAATTGTAATTTTTGAACCCTGTTTTCAAATTTTAAGCAATTTCCTTAATTCTTTTTATATTTCTTTAAATTTAATTATATATTTTTATTTTTTTTCACTTTGTTTCGGTTTTATATGTTTTTGCTAAAGTTTATTTTGTTTTACTTGATTTAAAAGAAAAGGAAGTATGGAAGGTTTTAGCTAAGAAACGTAAAGTCGTTTCACCGTTTCTTTTACCTTTCTTTTACCTTTTCTTTTTCAATCAATGAAACAATTTATTGTAGACGTTCCTTTTCTTTTGCTTATTCACGTGAAAGTTTCTCATTCCATCAATAATACACATCCATTTTAGATCTGAGCAAAGAAAAATAAGCAATGGCCTCTCTTCCTCCTCTCATTTTTCTACTTCTTCTTCTTTGTTTTGCTTGATTTTTGCCATGACTTCTCATAGCTTTGCTCGGCCCCACATCACCACCACCACCGACCACACCACCAACATCTACAGCAGCACCACCTTCCCCTCCTCTGACCAAGATCTGATCATGGCCTCCATCTTGCAAAAATTTGGTAAAATCTTCTTCTCTTCTCTTGTTTTCTAGTTTTTCTATGTGATTTTGCAACTTGTTCTCAGCTTCATGGCTCCACTTGTAACGAATGCGGGTATTGCCCGCTCGAAAATCGACATTCATACTTCAAATCGTATTCGAATGTTGTAGATTCGACCGTTCAAATCCGATTCGCCGGAGCTTATAACAACATTAAGTAAATAACACAGCGGAAATAAAAGAATAATACATTGATATACAACACTGATACGACAGAGTGATACAATGAATATCAATATACATCAGAGATACAATAAAATAGCAGCGGAAAGAAAATAGATAACACTAGCAGCGGAACAAATAAATCTAAGATAGTCTTCAACGAAGAACTCCAGATCTGAACTCCATCTCCAAGAACCAATCCAGCAATAGCTCGAACTCCCCATAACAATGCACCAAGCTAGGAAAGACTGGTGCGGACCAAAGACTGAACTAACTCCAGATAATCCACTATATCTAACTATCTTAAAAACCCAACTCTAGACTGCTCGTGTGGAAAATAATGAGCGCCCAGAGTTTAGGAAAGGAACAATAAACTCCGGATCAGTCATGGGACTGGTGTGAGCAACAAAAACAGTTTATCTTTAAAACAAACAACAAAAGATTTTAAAGTAAATTCGCAATGCTTTTTGAAAATGAAACTACCATAAGACCTCCCACCACACACAATGCAAACGCAGACTTGGAGGAGATTTCTTCTTATGTTAGTCAAAGATGCTTACTACGCAGAAATCAAATCCTTTTTGATATTATTATTAGTGCATAGTGTAGAAAACATTTCGAAAGTAGAATATAAATCTTAGCCAACATACGACCATTATCGTATGCCTACTATAGCTACCATCTAAACAGTGGTGACCACCATAAGTAAATGGCAGGTTCTACAACTAATACCGTATAGGGTTTCGTATTGAAGATTAGATTTCCAACAAATGGTCAGGCCAAGGAACTTCCCATTGCCACATGGAAATGCCTCTGGAAGGACGTCTCCGAGAAGCTAACCGGATCTCTGCCAACACAAGGCCGAGTTACCCCTAACTGGGTAACTACTGACACGAGTATGCCACCTCCCAGTTGTAACAACCTTTAACCGGGGCCCCAACATCAAATCACAAAACAAGATATATATATATATATATATATATATATATATATATATAAGTTTGTGATGTCCACATAAGTAAGTATCTGGTCTCCATACCATGATACCACTTCTATCCAGAAGGAGATGTACATACCCTAAAGGGGCGCTACCCCCTAATAACCTTGCTGCATCTTTCCTGTTTTGATCATTCCGGGGCGTGAGGCTCGACTAGGTCACGTCCACAAAGCTACGCTTTGGTATAAAGCTATGCTTTGGGTCAACAAATGATCAAAGTAATGATCACAAAGATAAATGATCAAACAAATGATCATAGCACAAATGATCAAACAATGATCATTTCACAGCAACACTTAGCATGTCACATTACCAAATTGGGAATATATCGCTGATAACCTTCAACTACATAACCTTTGAGCTCGTACGTCTCAGAGAAGGGTGTTAAGCTAAAAGAATAAATTCTCCGCCACCAACAGAAATGTATTTGAAAGAAATCTGCTTTATATCTCAAAATGTAATGTCAGACACACAATCCATACAAGTCTGTTCCGGGTTCGAACAGAACCGAAGGCACTTCTTATGAAGCCCTTGCAAATCCGGGTATTCACAATCCCGATCGGACTTCCCATCACTTAGGAAATCTCTATACCGGCGCGACTCAGTGCAGAGACAATCGACGAGTTATCCTTTCGTTCTTGTGAATATCCGGTCTTCATCACCGGTCTTCAAATGCTATCCATAACGACGAATCACATATTCGGAATGGGATATATGACACAAAGGTCCTCTCCCGGCTAAACCGAATAGTGAGCGAAATAGTTCAAAAACATATTGATAGTGGGATTTCAATTAAGTCACAACTTAAAACCCAAAATTTTCTTTAAATGGTTAAACAAATTACCATTTCAAATCTTTAAACAAAAAGATTTATCTCATAAAGATCAATTCATAGATTTCCAAAACAATTTCATTTCTATAGGATCAACCCATTAAATCTTTAAATTAAAGATTTAACTTATAGCTTTCAAATCGTTTTCATAACTTGGAAATTATCTTCGTTTCAAATTAGAGACCATTTTAACTCAAATTGGAAGTTCATTTCTTATGTGAAAGCTTTTATTAATTGAAAACAAACAGTTTCGTTTCAGAAAAATCCAATTATATTTGCTCGAGTTAAAGCCCTTGAAATTAAATTCTAATTCTCAAAATCAATATATTAAAATGGTTTAACTCATATATAACTGGTATAACATCTTTAATCCCTAATTTCAAATTATAGAATTCAATTTCCAATTTCGGATCTAAATTTAAATAAATTTATTTAATTTCCAAAACTTAATCAAGTAAATTAAAATAAATTTTAACTTGAAATTTCATTCCAAAAGTTTTTCACTTTTATTCCGATTCCATTTCCAAAACATTTGAATTTAAAAATTCAAATTCAAAAATCATTTTAAAATCTGTGACTTAACTGATTTCCTCGTGAAATCCATAATTGTGTGTGTATGGTGTAGTCTAGGGGTTTAACACAATAGTGCAACATCATTCAGTCATCACAGATCAAAACACAGAATATAGTTGATAAGCGATATAAACTATAACGCTTATCGCTCATACACAGGTTTACAGATAATATACAGATGCATCATCAATAAATGAATAAATACACAACTCAATTCACAGAACAAAATATCACAGGTCATATAGGACAATCGATTCAAGACAACTCATTCAATACAATCATTCATAAGTAAGGTCAAGCATTTAATAATCATTTATAAACAGGATTTATTGATTGTTAAATCCTATGTAATTCAATTTATCTCCAATTAAATTTATTGCTTATGAATTTATTATCCAATTCTGATTAAATTATTTTCATTAAGTAATTACATTTAAATCATTTATAATTGATCATCTAATTTATTTAATCCAATAAATCATTAACATTAATCACTTTAAATCAATTACTTAATAATCCTTAGTTAATTATCCTTATTAACTAATAATATTTCTTAATCACTTTCTTAAGAAATTATCTTAGATTAATTCATTATTAATCATTTCTAATTATAAATTAATCTAAATTATTTATTTATAAATTAAATAAATCATTCTTTAATTACCGTATTAATTTAGTCATTTTATTAGCTTAATTATCTCTAAGATAACAAATTTCTTTATTAATGACTTCATTAATATTTAAGTGTATTTCTATCGTTATACTTTAAATCTTAAATTCAAATTAATTTAAAAATACACTTAATCATTCATGTTATTTAGAACAATTTAAATTTCAAAAAACTTCTTTTATTACAAAACTAAGATTCAAATTTAGATTGAATTCCAGATTTAAACTTGGATTAAATCTTTGTTAGAATTCATTTCTTTATAATTTTCAAATTCCATTTTAAATTCAAATTCTTTAAAACATACTTTAATTGCTTAAACTCTTTTATTTAAAACAATTTAAAATTTAAATTTTTAAACTAAGTTTCAAACCTTAACTTGAATTTATTCTTTAAACTTTGCTTTAAATCTTGTTTCAAGTTTTAAATTAAACTTAAATCTGAAATAAATCAGGTTTCTAAAACCTGGTAAATTAACTAACCAAACCCGAGTCCCTTTTTTTCATACATATTTCTTTCTGGAGTAAGTTTTAAGTTCAAAACAATCACAACTGGAAATGCTCACGCGAGAAGTCCTTGAACCAACTCAAAAACCACCTCTCGAGTGTTAATTAACTTTACACTTAGCTTAAATTTATTAACATATTAACTAAGTGTTAAAAACGTGGTTAAACATTTACTAAGGTAATTAAAAACCTGAATTAAGTTTTAACTTAAACGATTAACCACATATTAAGTTTTACAGTACTTAACCCTGATGGAAATCATTCATTTAGCTTAATTATTAAAATACGCTACTGCAGTTAAAGGAAACCAGGGCCTTCCCCTATAAAACTCGAGTATTTCATGTATTACCCCGAGACTCTCCCCTAGTCTTCACGCAACTTCTTCTACCTGATTCTATCTTCTTCCCTTTCTCTTTTTTTTTTAAATGCCTGTACTATAATAGCCCAGATATACTTGCGTACGCAAGTTTCACCCCAAACCCAAAACGTGAAATCTTCTCGAGTTTGAACTGAGCCTTCAATCAGTAGCTTACTGATGCCCAACACGACGTGCACGCGGTGCACTTGCACCAACGGCCCCGGCCTCTGGCGATGATCGCGACCGTCCCCAACAACCACACGAACCTTCGTGAACATGAAGGCGAACCCAGATCGCACGAAAACCCAACAATGCGAATTCGAGCCTTCTCAACCGTACTTAAAAACCACCATGGACAGAAAACATTTTCTCCCTGACGCCTCCGACCACCAGGCCTTTCGCCACTTCGATCACACCATCTCCGATCCCCCACGAACCTATCCCCAGAATCCCATCAAACTCGATCCCTCCCTGACTCCACGCGAGCACGAGAATCAGGCCGAACCCAAAATCCACGTTAAACCCTAAATTCGATTCAAACCCAAAACCCCTGCATTCGAAAAAATCTTTTGCATTTTTCCTATTATCTATGAATGTCAAGCAAGCTATACCACAAGTTTCAACATTTTCGATTGGCTGAATCTCCATAGATTTACAAAAAAGCATTTCTGTTCATTCTTTAAACCACACCTTACACGTAACTAAAAATCATCATATTCATTTTAAAAATCATATTTTGGTATTTGTATTTGATTCATAACCTAAATTTATAAATCGTGACAAATTATTATTTTTTGACTAAATTTTAAGTTTCACTGTGGCTTACATCTCCAGAAGCAATACAAATTTCTTTAAACAAATTTTTAAGCTTAAAACTATGTTATAACAAAGATATCTGTTTGTAATTTAATTACTAACATGGATTAAACCATGTCAAAATGGGTTTGAAAAATTCTTGAACCTGGAGCTAAAGACAGTGAAATACAGAGGCAACATACACACATATATCTACTCATATACTCACAGCAGAATTCCACTTATACATTGCATATTTACCACCGAGAATAACATGCTACCATATCAATACTTAAGTTATAAAAAAGAAGTTACTCACTGATGGGTTTTGAAACAGAGGCCTGGAAATTTTTCTTTGCATTTGAAATGCTTCAGATATCAGATTGTAGACTTGATTATGCATGCTTGAAAATTGCTTTGGCTTTTGTTGTTTTAGATTTGCTTGCAGTAACCATTTCCAGATTGAACAAAAATGATGTTGTTTTGTGATGTGTTGAAATGTATATAGGAAGAAATGAAGTGTACAGGTTATAACAATTTGTACAAAGTGATGATCTATATTGTACCAGTGATCTAATATTTTGTACAAGGAAAATAGGATATTTTCTTGGGTTAGAGGTTGATGTATACTTGCATTTATTGCCTTGTACCATGTTTAAAATTTCCTTTCCTCTTTAGTTCGGCTGTACAAAACTTGCTTGTGTTTCTTCATTTTACAAGTATACATACTTGTATATATATAATGCTGTCTTCTTTTGTTTTGCTTTTACATACTTTATGTTTTGCTTTGTTCTTATATTTAAACTATAAATGATTTCTATTTTACACAATTTTTATTCAAAAATAAATTTAATTATCCATTTAACATTAATTAAATTCGGGATCGTTACACTACTCCTCCTCAACCAAATCTAGGCCAACCTCCACCACTTTATTCTCTGATCATCATCTACCCTAGATCACCACCATGGCAGGCCAAGCAACCCCAAGGCAAACAACACCACCAAAACTCCACACAAAAGCCTTGAAAACCTCTTAAAGACATGTTAGCCTAGCCTAGTTGCTTCACTACCTTCATCCACCACCAAGGCCACCACCTTAGGCCACCACCACCACCTTGATATGACCACCACCCATCACCTAAGCTACTGTCCAGATCTGAAACCTAAAAGGATGAGCCCAAACATGTCTTAGCCGAGCCCAAAAAGTTCACCAAAACTCTTATATATGCCTTAACCTTTTATATTCTCTACATTTAAACTCCTACCCACTTCATCACCTTGTAACCGCGCCTTTTTCCTACGCATACCTGATCCAAACCATGCTCAAACCTGACCTTATTAATCCCCTAGGCCATGCAAACAAGCATAGGAAACAAGTGCAAAGCATTTGTCTTTGTTTTGGGCTTTGATTCCTAGTGTCGTTTAGTGTAATTTGGCTTTGAAAAACTTATGTTGTGACGCCCCACCTCTATACCCACGCTAGCCAAGAACACTCCGGAGTAGTGCTGTCAACTAGCGCGGAGAATAAGGCTGTTGAGGAGCGACCATCCATGTAATTGCTTATCACACGGTGGCTATAAATAATCTTCGGAAACAAACATAGAAATAATCATATCACAAATCAGTCACAGATATCCATATCACAAAGGCAGAAGAAGATATGAATATATAACTAACACATGAAAGTGTACATCAGAGTAGTGGTCAATAAGATCCACGATAATACAAAAGAATAGCAACACGTGCTATACAAAAGAATACAACTATGAGTCTATATCTCAAGTGTATACAACAAAAACTGCTAATCTAAACAGTTAGCCAAAAGTCAGAGTGATGAATCCCTGGAAAGAAGTCAAGCAGAAGCACCTGTAACATCTCGGTCTGACCCGAGTATTATTTAAGAAAATAATAAACGGATCAGTCTAGCTATAAATATCAGATGACATGATATAACATAAAAGATATGGCATAAACATAAACATCCATAACGACATACCACTATAAGTATGTAAATAATGATCAACAGAAGATCAATCAATAAGAGATAATCAATATCACAAGAATCTTCTCAAAGATTCGAAGAGGGCATCATACCCTAAACTTGTTCTCATAACAAGTCAATGACATAAATTCCAGAAATCAACACGAGAAATCCAGAAATCATAAAAAGGGAAAGAGGCCTATCACATGACGGTCCGAAGACCAAGGGGAGCTACCCCGCATGTGTGAATGGAATCACACAGATTGAGGTCAAGACTAACCAAAAAGCAGAAAGGTATGTGTGAATGGAATCGCACAAGTGGTGTCTAGTCTAACCTTGCAATGAAAGAGACATCACGCAATTGCTAGTCTAATTCATAAAGCGATCATCAAGATCAACGAGAAGTGTCAATTACACTAAGCTAGTAAATATAGAAGTTTAGCTTCATGTCCCATAACCACTTGCTTAACTTAAATATTTACGAACAAACTGTAAATCTTCACTAATAAAATTGTCACAAGAGGTTCAATCGAACAAGTCCAAGAATTAACCGACGAAGTGAACGCAAGCGTTTCATACCACTTGTTTTACTAAGTCGTTTAATTAGATTTCCCATCCGAGTGAGGTAAAGGCTTGTATATACTAATAGATTGGAAAACGGTTTAAGAAAAGAGCTTTGTTATTAAAAATAGAGTTGAAATTGTTTGTTAAAAGAGTTTTGATATTTACTACTAGTATTGAAACCTTTATATTATAAAGTGACAAAACACATAAGCAAGTGTAGAAACAATCAGTCACAAAGATCGCATACGGAGATGGGAATAAAATCCAAGGAAATCAGCTCAATGTTTTTCAGATAAGATCCCCTACGGAGGGGGGGTCCAGGGGGGGTGGCAACCCCCCAAGGTGGGGGTGCGGGGGCAACGCCACCGCTTACGGGGTTCGACCTAGTTAAGACAAAATGAGGTCTAACGACCAAACGTGGTCGAGATAACCAGAGATGGTTTGTCTCGAAGAATGGTCAACTCAGCATCTCAACAAAGCAAGTTCTGTTGAATGTTTTTCAGATAAGATCGCCTACGGAGGGGGGGTCCAGGGGGGTGGCAACCCCCCAAGGTGGGGGTGCGGGGGGCAACGCCACCGCTTACGGGGTTCGACGTGCCCGGTCAGGTCGCGGGGGTCCAGGGGGCAGCGCCCCCAGCGGGGTGCAGGGCAGCGCCCCGACCAAAACGGTACGACCTAGTGAAGACAAAATGAGGTCTAACGACCTAAAGGGATAGGGTCGAGCGACCTAAAGGTGTTCGCGACCTAACGATGAATCGCGACTTAACGAAGAGGGGGGTGAGCGACCTATGGTCATAAACGAGACCGAGCGACCTAAGGGAATAAGGGCCGAGCGACCTAGCATTCGAACGACCTAAAAGAGGCGTGGCCTAAAGGAGACGCGACCTAAAAGAGGCGCGACCTAAAGGAGATGCGACCTAAAAGAACATAAGGTCAAACGACCTAACTGTATTGGGTCACGCGACCTAAAGAGAGGCGGCCTAGCGACCTAGAGTGCACACGTCCAAAAGTGGGAACGACCTATCGAGGTAAGGTCCAACGACCTACGACCTAAACAAATAGGCCAAGCGACCTATAGGGTTAACGGTCTAACGACCTAAAAGAGGCGTGGCCTAAAGGAGACGCGACCTAAAGGAGACGCGACCTAAAAGAACATAAGGTCAAACGACCTAACTGTATTGGGTCACGCGACCTAAAGAGAGGCGGCCTAGCGACCTAGAGTGCACACGTCCAAAAGTGGGAACGACCTATCGAGGTAAGGTCCAACGACCTACGACCTAAACAAATAGGCCAAGCGACCTATAGGGTTAACGGTCTAACGACCTAACAGTTATGGGGTCACGCGACCTAACTAAGTACGCGACCTAGTGGGTAAGGGAGTCGAGCGACCTAACTGCATCCAGTGACGAGCGACCTAATGGAGTCAAGTAGCGAGCGACTTAACTAGTTAACGACTCAAGGGGGTCAACGACCTAAAGGTCCAACGACCTAAACCCAAACACACGAAAAGTGGCCAGAACGACCTAGGGGTTAACTCACATGCGACCTACGACCTAAGGCCCATGCGACCTACGACCTAACTCCGATACGAGCTAATAAGGCCAGAACGACCTAGGAGCAGAAAATCCACCAAAACGCTAAAAATCGGAGTTTTTCGCCAACCCAATCCAAACCAAATGCAAATATACATGCAAACACGATAGGGATTCATTCCCAACAGTCCAATATTGATATAGACTAGATTTGTGAGATAAAAATCTCACCTTTGCACTAAAGTTTATGAAGATGAAGCTTGAAAGCAAGGAGAAGCAATCCAAAGCTTGAATCCAATATCTTCTACTTGAATTTGGAGTTGAATGTTGGATTTGCAATTGAATTTGTGCTTGGAGTTTTAATTTCCCATTCCCTCCACCATTAATGCCAAAGCTTGATTAGTTAGGAAATTTATGAAGAGTGAGGAGAAGAGGGTTGGAACTTGGGCTTAATAGGCTAAACTAACCCAAAGTCCAAAGCGGGAAAAGTTAGTGAAATTTCACTAACTCCAAACCTATCGATGTTTATACTTAAAAAGTTGTAAACGACATTTCGAACTCAATAGAAGTGGTCTCGAGTCCTAATTTGACCGTTTGCAAAAAGTAGCTTTTCGGACCAAAATCCGATTAACGAGTCAATATTTAAATAAAATATTTAAATACAAACTCGATAAATATGCGGGTTGTTACATATGTATTTTGAATTGTTTTGTTTATATGTATACAAGGCAATTATATTTGTCTCTCCCACACTCATATCATCATCATGGCTGAGAAAACAAACCCCTAAGTCGAGCTTTTGAATGGTTGTAGCAAGGTCAAGTTATCTTGTCTTTGTTGCCTTTCAATTTCAATTTATTTCAATATTTTGGTTGAATATTCATAAGTTATATTGTCTTGTTTTGGGGTTGTTTACAAGATGATATCTTGGCTATTTCTCTCCACTCAAATCAAAGGCCGTGCCTTCTGGATCCATTGTGTCATTCTAATTTATATCTCCAGCATAAAAAAAGTGAGTATTTCTCACCAGACATTATGTACTTATATAAGTAGAAAATTGACACCCTGTGAATCTGTAGAACTATATTAACATGTTATAACTGCTTATATTATTATCATATGATGTTCACACCTGTTATATCATATGTTACTGTTATTTCATGCTATTCTGTATATTTTATCAGTTATCACACTGCAAGTTCCCTGTAATTAGAAATCACTATGGGTTGAAATGATACATACCCGAATGGACTTTAGAATAAGGGAAAATTGTTATGGGCTGAAATGATAGGCCTGAATGATTTTCTATTTATTTCATTTACTTGGGACTGTGGGTTTGAAATGATAAAACCCGGATTTTTTTTGTAAATTACGAGTTGAAATGATATATTACCCGTATCACTTTTCCTAGTGTAGAAAATTATATACAGGCCCATAGTTAAAATATGTTTTTCTAAAAAATTTAAAATATTTTAGTAATTTAAATATTATAATATTTGATTTAAAATTAAATAAAAATATAATTTTTGCAAAGTATTATTGATTTTCTGGACATCTATAAGTTAAATAAATTATGGAAAAGTTAGAAAATCTGAATGTAAGTTATTTTGTAAATTTTGATTTAATTTTTAATGGAATTAAATTAACTTTGAAAATATGATAAATTTATGATATGTTGAATTTAAATGAATTTAAAGTGATTTTATATCATATTAATGATTTTTAATAAAGTTGAAATGTGAAATGAATGAATATTTAAGTTGAAATTTTGAAATATAACTAAAAAATGGAAATTTATGAAATTGACTTAAAAGTGGATTTTTAGTTAAGTAAACAAATACAAAACTAAGTTATATTTGAGAATTTGAAATTAAGTGTTAAGTTCAAATTTAATATAATGCATTTAAACTTGAATGTTGAAATTTAATAAGTGAATTATTAATAAATATTGATTTTTGAAAGGAAACTTAAATTTATAATATCATGAATTTAAGGAAAATTAAATGATGCTTATAAATGTGAAAATGTATGATGTTATAAGAAAAAAAATGATTTAAAGAGAAACATAAGTGTTTGTGAAATTCTATTGAATAATTGAAGTTATTTAACAGCATTTTAAATGATGTCTTTTGTTAAATTGAATTGTTTTGAATGTAACTTTCTGTAGCATTTTCCTAATGCTGCGAAACTTGAATTTTCATTGTTTTAATAAATTTAAGTGCATAAATGAACAATGAAAAGTATAAATTTTTGGAATTTAATAATTTAATTATTAAATGTAATAACTTCATTTTATGATTTAAAATGAAGTAATTTGTTTTGAAATATAACTATTTGATACATTAAAATGATTGAAATGTGGTTTCGAAAAGATATGATATTTTGATATATTAAAATGATTTGAAATGTAGTACTGAAAGATATGATATTTTGGTATATTGAAATGATTTGAAATGTGGTACTGAAAGATATGATATTTTGGTATATTGAAATGATTTGAAATGTGGTTTTGAAAAATATACCTATTTTGATATATTAAAATGATTTGAAATGTGGTTTTGAAAAGATATGATATTTTGATATATTAAAATGATTTGAAAAGAAGTTTTGGAAAGATATGATATTTTGATATATTAAAATGATTTGAAAAATGGAGTTTTGAAAGATATGACATTTTGATATTAAAATGATTTGAAAAGAAGTTCTGAAAGATATGATATTTTGGAAATGAAGCTTTGAAAAGTTATGATATTTTGATATATTAAAATGTTTTGAAAGGAAGTTTTAAAAGGATATGATAATTTAATATATTGAAATGGTTAGAAATGACTTGATATTTATTTTGATAAATATTTGAATTGAAAGATATGGTATGATGATATATTGAAATGGTTTGGAAATGATTTAATCTTTATTTTGACAAAGATTTGGGTTGAATTGATATTTTATTTTGAAGTATAAATATTGTTTTAAAAGTTATAACTACGGGTTATAATAACGATTGGTTGTTAAAGAGACCGGGATCGGATATTGTCTTATAGCCGGCCAATACCGAAAACCACTTTAACAACTGTGTACGCGGTGGAGATTCCAGAATGAAGTAGGATGGTGGCGACGTTCTCGAGGTATATTACGTGGACCCAACTCCCGTGAGTTGGCATAAATGACTAAAACAGGAGCTATACCGGGCTACACAAAGGGTCGCACCCTTTCATCGAGCATGCTCCATCGGAAACCATTCTATTACTTTTGTGATTCGATATGTGGCGCCACTTTGATTCGGGGGTATTGTTCGAGGTGGACGGAAGCTGCTAGCTTGCCGTCACCACCGTCCGGGAGTGCAAACGGTGTATCCACCCTGGCATTGCCTCGCGTGCCGTGTCATCTCCTTATATCGAGCCCACTACGATTTTGGTTTTAAAGATCCGACCGCGTTAAGGTTCACTGTCCCCTTAATGCTATTTTCTATATGATTATACTTTGCTGATTAGACACTACTGTATGTAGCGTATATTACTACATAGTAAATAGTTTAACGGATCCTTAGAGGATGGGCGGTTCCAAGCATCTTCTAAGTTACTTGTACCTTTGCTACAGTTCACTTAAGTTGGTTTACATTGTATAAGTATGTATGTCCTGACTCGAGTGTTTGTATTTATATTTACGCTCGGGTCAGCCGGAGTTATTCACAGATTTGGATTTCCACTTTCTGGAGATTGGAATTGCTGGAGATTATCTACTTGTCAAGTTTCATCTTTTCATTTCGGTTGTTCTATTCAGCTTGTACTTGGTTATCATATTTAAACTTCTGTTGTACTTTATTTCTTCTATCGTATCTTATGTAACTCTGATATATTTATTTAGTAGCTTCATGAACTACTATCTCTTTACTTCCGCTGCATTATTATTACTCTGTGTATGTGATCTGTGATTTTTATTTACTGTATATTCTGAGATTTGCCAAATTTTTATTTACAACGCGGTATTTTGAGCAATTCAATTCCGGCATGAGTGTCTACCTATACACTTATAATGGATGTGAATGGTTGAAAATACCTGGTTATTACAGTCGAAGAATCGTAGATCTTCTAACGCGGAATCGCGCGCGATCAACGTGTTGAAGATAGCTAGAATCCGGTATCTCGAGAGGTCAACGGATTTGGGCATTTATCTTGTTTTACTTGACACGAAATTATTTCGTGAGGAAGAAACTTGCGTCAATTTGTATCAAAACATTTTTAGCACGTCAAGTCTGTTAATCCGCTGCACCACTTAACAGTTTAAATGGTTTACAATTATTTATTTAGGAATTTCATTCCATTAAATATTATCCGTAACTCACCGAATTTTATTTCGGTTGAAATTTATTTTCACTTGATTTATATTCCAACCCAATATCATTAAACTTAGTTTAAATTGACTTCAATTCAATTTTCTTCCATCTATTTAACTTTAAGTTGATTTACTTCAATTTATTCAAATTTTATTCTTAAGCTCATTTTCATTTTACAAGTAAATTTGCTTTTCTATTCAACTTAATTCTATCTCAATTAAATCTCATTCTAAATTTACAATTTAATTTGATAAGCTATTATAAAATTTTAAATTTTCAAATTCGACTCATTTAATTGATTACATGGCCATTTCCAATTTATTTCCACTTATTTGGATTTTATTTGCAATAAAACCATTACCACTTTAATCCAATTTCATTTTTATTCGATACCTTTCCAATTATATTTAATTTATTACACCTTAAGTCAAATTTTAATTAATAACTCAAGTTCTGATTCTACCATTCTCTTTAATTTACCATCCAATTTTATTTACTTACAATTCAATTTCATTCTCAATTCATTTAATTAATTGCAATGCCACTTTCAATTATATTTTCTTCACTAACGATTCAAGTCGAATTTGATTAATAACTTGAGTTTTATTTCCAAACCTCAATATTAACTCACCAATTCAGCTTCTATTCAACTACATTGGGTTCTCATTACATATTTCATTTTCTAATTTATTATCTAAATAGTCTTTTCCCAATTTATAATCCAGAACTTGATTTTAATCTCAAAATCTCTTTATTAAATTTTCTTAAGTTAAATTTTTTTTTTAATTCAAGTTTTGATTTTCATTTTATTTTTCAATTCATCAAACAATATTTATTTTGGGCTTTCTATTCCCTTTTAAATTTTATAAGTCACAACTTATTATTTACACAATTCCACTCATTATAGGCTTGAATATATTCTTCCTTTATTTTTAACTCAAGCCTTATGCTTATTTATAACCAAGCATATTTTTTTAATTTTCATGGATTTAAAATTCTTTTATAAGTTATTCCAATTCATTCCATTCAATAACTTAATTGAATTCTTATTCCAATTCAATTTTATTTTAACTCAGATTTATTTACCTCAATTTGATTTCAATTTAATTCGAATACAATGGATATTATTTTCAGCCTATTCAATTAATTTCAATCCAGTTAAATTTTTATTCCCCAATCCAAGTTAATTTCATTTTTAACTTTTCACCTTGAATTTAAATTTCCAACATTCAAGCTTACATTTCCTCCTGATTTAAAAAAAATCATCTCAATTTATAAGCTTACAACTATCTCATCATGATTTTTAAACACCCGGCTTGTGGTTTCAAATTATTTTGAAATCTCCAACATCTCAAATCACATTTCTCAAAAATTTAAACCAATCTTGATTTTATTCCCAACAAATTTCCTTTGAGGTTTTCAAAAACAACTAGCTTTTCTGAACAAATCAGTTTTTGACAGGAATCCGTCGCTTAGAAATTCGAAAATGAATACTGATGATGCGGCCGTCATCATCGGAATTATTTCCCAATAATCCAAGTGATTTCAATGCTATATCACTTTCAAAATCCATTCAAAACACATTTCCAAAATCTCCGGGATTTTAAATTTCCAAATCCTGCTTAAATCAATTTTAACTATAATTCATTTGTATAGTTTATGCTTATACAAATTTCCATTTGATTATATTTCAATTTATAAATCACGTTGTTAATGTATATTTAAAAATTTCTTTTGATAAATGAATTTATTTTCCTCAATCTTTGGTTACATTTTCAATTTCGAGTTAATTTTTTTACTCAACAATGATAATAATTTAATATTATCATTTCTAACATCCAAGCAACCATATATTAGCTAAAATAGTTTACAAAAACCTCTCTTTATATCAAAATATATTTTGGGTAAACTTATTTCATTCATCCATATTTAAAACAATACCGTGTCAAACTATTCTATTCAAGTGTTTAGAAACCCCTTCGATACAGTTGTCCAGACTGTACCGATGAAGGTTCATATGCCACTCAATAATCCAATCAACACAATATTAAAACAATTTATATTCACTAACCAATACGCACTCATATCTATTAATACGCTCAAACTCATTTAGAGTACTTCGGACTCTAATTGAGTAATTCCCACCAGAGCCAAGGTTATCACCAACCTATGCTCTGATACCAACTGTAACGACTCACAAATCTGTACCCCTTGAGTCAACACTATTCTACCTAAATCAACTCAAGTTGTACAAAATACGAACCATTTGGGTTAAAGAAGAAGAGGTAGAAGAAGAAAATAGAAAACAATAGCAGAATCTAACCATCGCAGCGGAATAATATATAATAGATATTAACATATCTTTACACCAAAGTAAATAAATGCGTTTATACATTACATCATCAGAGTACACCAATCACAGCTCAACATCAATAACATACAACTGGATACACAGCTACTCTACACAGCGGAATATATATAAAACAAGTACGAAAGTACGTATCGTCATCCAGCTCGTCTTCTGAGCTCCACAGCATCATGTCATGTATCCTATAATACTCGGTATGACCCGAGCATTACAGTTAAATAACACCCGAGTCAGTCTGGAATACCAGCGTGAGAAAATCACACTCAATTGATTATTAAAGTTTCAAAAATCCTTTGGAAACAAAAGCATGTCGTAAGACCATGCCACAAATAAACATGTCGGGTTTTTACCTTACGATAGCTAAAACAATTTTTATAGAAATCCTTTGATATTATAATAGGGTCTATATACAAATACTTATAAAATAGACGAAATTGTTACATTATTAAATTCCATCTACTAGCCACAGAGTGGGTAATATAAAAAAACTCGTACAAGGCCCGTAGGGAAAATGGATTTCCAACTAATGACTAGGCACTGGGGTACCACCTGTCACAGTACGTGGCCTAGATTACAGTACCGAGGAGTACGCCCGCTCTCCTGCAACACAAGAACGGGACTACCCCTTACTGGATAATCCCGAGTGAGATCTCCCCGCGGTTTGGATCAGCAACCGTCCACTAAGCCGAAATAAAAGGGACATCTAGACAGGGATGACCTCACCCTGCTTGGGTGCTACCCACCTAGCCTTGCTTCATAACCCCTGATTTTCAGTCATTCCCATTTGATGAGGCTTGAGGCTAAGCGTTACCTTTTTAGAACATATCCCTTAGAATGTCCATCATCCACCTGACGATGTTCCGAAAGCATTCATCCATACAAGTCCGTTCCGGGTTCGAACGGAATCGAAGGCACTATTCCTACTACAACCATTTTGGAAATATCCTCTGGATTAGTAGCGGCTAGCCCTTGCACTACACTGCTCCATCTTCGAATCCAAACTCGTTTTCCATGAAAACATACCAACCGGATCGAAGTGGTTTTCGAGAAATAAATCTCGTTTCCGGTCTCTTCGAAACGATCAACGTATTTGTCCAATATTGATAGTCGGTTATTTAACTATCAATTAATAATCACAAACAACCATCCAACAATAAATAATTTCCCAAATTATTTATTAACCTCAAAATATCTTCGCAAGATATATTTCTATTTTCAACCCTTTGAAAACAGTTTCAAACCATTCTTTGTTTTTCAGAATAAACTTTCCCAAATATTTTCTATCTCCACTGAAATCACCAAGCAAGAAACTAGATTTTTAAAATAATTTAAAACACTTTAGTCTGAAATATACTTTAAACATTTATTTTAAAAACTGCTTCAATAATTTATTAAAAATATATACCATACGAATATTTGAAAGTAAGGTTATTTAATAAAATATAAAACTAGATTTTCACTTTTAAAAACAAAATACGAAGTCACTTTTTAAGTAATTACTACTATAATAGATTTGAGAAAATACTTACTTTAGAATTTAAATATTAGAAATAATAAATTTTCCAAAACTATCTTTTTAAAACAACTTTAAACTTTTAACTTATATTTAAAAATTTACTTTGAAAACGTACTTGGTTATTCAGGGAGAATTTCCAATCTCAATCACTTAAACCAATTTTCCAAATTTATTCCAAATTTATTACCTTTGAAATAAATTTCTTTACTTACTCAGTTCATTTCAAAATTCATTAATTATGGGCTTTATTATTATTGTTATTATTTTCCGTTTGATTTTAAACCCTTCAACTGAAATATACAAATTTTAAGTTTTTCCCCAATTTCTTCTTTATTCTTTTCAATAATTTAAATCTTAAATTTTAAATAAATGTTTTGTTCTTTTAAAATAATAATAATAAAGTTTAAAATTCATTAATCTTCTGTTTATTCAAAATTACCCTTTCAATACTCAAGGTTTATTTATTAGAATTTTAAAGGCACTTTATTTCTTTCCCAATTCATTCTTAAATTATTCAAATTTCTATAATTATTTTACTCACAAATTCACTTCTTTTATTTTCTTCCCAAAATCCAATTTATATATATTTTCGGAAATTCATTATACCCAATAATATCCAATCAAACCATAACATTCAATATTCCAATATAATTCATCATAGCAACAGAGGGTATTAAATATTTAAATAAATGTTGAGGGGCCCAGTTGGATCCCTCCAACCTGTTTTCCCTGCATCCACAGACGTTAGCACAATATAAAATACCAATTCCAAAATATACCATACTATAGCACATCAATCAATTCAACCATTCAAACAATTATTTAAATTTAATCTTTTAAATTTAAATTTAAATTCAGCTGAGTGAGATTAACTCACCTTTGCTTTGCTGTTTGCAATCCATTCCAAACTGGCTTGTTCCCTTGATTTTTAAACCTTGTATAACAATTCACGGTTTATTATTATTACAACCAATCAAACAAATTATTCACCATTTATTTATTCATTCAACTAATGATTAAATTTTAACCTTTGATTTAATTTAACCAAAGTAGTAAATTTTTAAACAAATTTTATTTACATAAATTACTTAAAATAACTAAGTAAGCTAAGCGTACACATAAGTATAAAATTTTCTTTTCAATTCCAGTTTAAACCTGATTACAATAACAATATCTAACCTCGTTTACATTTTCTTTTCTAACCCGACAATTTCCATTTCTAACTTACACTTTCAAAATCCTACCTATTTATAATTCAAATCTATTGGATTATGAAAATTCCAAACTTACTTTCCTTCCTATAATCAATTTAAATGAATAGTTTTAACTTACTTATCATTAGATTAAAACGTATAAAATAAATTAACCATCCCATAACAACATATGAACTTGTAAATATTTGATTTTTATCATGCTTTACAATAGATATACCACCGTAATACCTATTAAAATTTGACTGTAAAATTAAAAACGTATATGTTCATTATATATATATATATATATATATATATGTATGTATGTATGTATGTATGTATGTATATATATATATATATATCTTTTTCTGTTTTCATAAAAAATTTCACAACGACCATTTCAGTATTACCTCATTTTTCCTTTCAACTAAAATACAAGTTTGGGAAATAGTTAAACTTTTAAAATGTTTATATACATATTTCACAACAAAATATGTCTGATACTCAATTTCCATAGTTTGCCACAAAATACTTAAGTGATACGGCATATAATGACACTTGTTATTACTCAAATTCAAATAAACTAAAGTTTCCTGTTTTCTGAACATATTCCCAAAAATCGAATTTAACTTTAAATAAATAACTGGTATACCTTATAGTTTCGACTCTCCTTCCTGAAACCCTCGCCTCGTCCTCTCACGCAACCAAGATCGCGACTGCGAACACCTGGCACCACTCCATGCCTAAGTTGATGGTCGCTATTCCATCCCTCACATCGTTTGCTTCGCCGGCGTGTGTCGTCGCTTCGCCTTGCCAAATCGTGCCTGCGTTATGCTCAAGTTCCCCATCGTAAACAGTCGCGTGCCCTGCTTCACCAATTCGAAGTCAAGTCGAGTCCCTTCGGCCATTGATTTGAGGAAGTACGAGCAAAGCTCGAAATCGACCTCGACCATTTTATTTTGAAACAAACTGATTGATTTTATTTTTTAAATTTCGTTTGTGGAGGTAGGGGAATGAGATAACTAAAAGAAATAGGAACGAGATCTCTTATTTTCTTTCGTTCGCCATTTTCCTGAACCTTGATTGATTTTTTGTTTCGTCTAAAGTAAGATAGGGATGGAACGTATTTAGGTTGAGGGGAGAGGCGAATAAGAGAATTCTCGATTGTTAATTTAAATTCAATTTGATTATTCTAGGCATTAACCAATCGTACGATCCAACGGTAACTCCAAACAGTGCGAAAATTGAAATCCGATAATAATAAAACATTACGGATCCAATAGAGCTGGTTTCGTTGTATTCTAAGACTGTGCCTTGGAAGGCTATTTTTAAATTCAATTTAAACGATATAAATGTCAAAACTAAACAAATCATTGTTAAATTCAATTTCAACACTTTTACTATCTTCAGTATTATCAATATAAATTTTATAAGCCTTCATATTATTTTTAACAAGCTTGAAATTCCAGATTCAACAATTTACCCAATTTCAACTTATTTAGTTCAATAATTTGATTATCAAATAAATTGCGATATTCGTAATTCAAGTTAAAATTGCTCTATTGAATATTTAAAATCAATTAAATATTCCGATTTTAAATGCTCGAAAATTCCAGGTCGTCACAATAAGTTTCGAGTTAAATTTTCGAAATATTGATTTAAATCACATAAATAACTTCAATATTCAATTTAAAATCCAATTTTCAAATACAATTAAATTCCGATCTCAATTTCAAAATATCATTTTCCATCACTTTTACTTACTACTATTCAAAGTGTGAATAAAAGTCTAATCTTTTAAAACAAACCAATTTATGAGATTCAATCATATTTTGATTTTAACTTCAAAATCTTAACTTCAATTATTTAACAATTTCTTTTAACCAAAATTTTATTTCAACATTTAAAACTCAAATCCGTGATTAATTCAATTTCTATAAATTTGAAATTTTAAACCAAAACCATTTAAATAATTCAAATCAAAGATTTTAAAAATCATTTAATTTAGTCAATCTGGTGTTTGTACATATTTTTCTATCGTATGGCCAAGTGATCAATTATTTCAATTAAATTTCAGAGACGGATATATATCATTTAAATCCAAGTAACAATGTCATAGGTATATATCATTTCAACATATTTCTTAATTTATTCGAGATAATTCAATTTACAGTTTTATACACTGTAAATAATATATAGTGTGACAACAGGATATATATATATATATATATATTAACAAATAAACATCCAAATATCAACCACTTTTCATCCATCACAATAAATCATACAAACAGACAATAGAATTCGCAACTGTTTCATAGTTATTAATACTGGGTAATTTACTGGCAATTCAATTTCAAATTTAACTATCAATTTTCAATTTATAACGGTTAATTCAGATGACAATCAAATTTATCGAACAACGACCAAAAAATTCATATTATTTCGTAAATTCAAATTTAACTAGCATAAAAAATACTCTAGTACGTGTGGGCATTATAAAATGTTCACCTTTAATTTTAGATTAAATCGAACAACGTTCGATTTGATCTAAAATTTTAACTAGCTCCAAATGACTCTCAATCAATTCCAGGACGTAGTGCTCATCGCTACGATTCCATCGCATCTTGTTCATCCAATTCTAACCTTGTACGAAGAAGATACACCTTTTTAAAGTTTACACGAATTTAAATGTACATAATTTACAATATTTTTTTTATTTACCTAGATTTGGACCATTCGAATTACATCTCCAAATCAAGGTTGCGTGCATGCCTTTCTTCTCATTCGCATGCTACAGGTATATGCACGAAGAAAACCCAATATGCACGTTAAAAACCTTCTGGCCGCTCCCTTCATCGACAATTGGAGCTTGATCAAACGTCACCTCAACGTGCACCTGACCACCCAGCACCTTCACCCAAAACCACCTGAGGCGTGGTGCCCTATTTGCCTTGATAATCACGCAAGAACACACGTCTGTTATGGTCAAACCAAGGCTACCACAAAGCTTCGATGACGATCTCCACTGTTGAATTGAAAGGTCTCGAAGTGCCATACAACTTTGTAGCTGAGAGTTTTGGCTAATTGTTTATGAATTGGAAGAGATCGAGGAGAGAAAGAGGGTGATTTCTGGCCATAAAAATTTAGTGGCGGCTAGGTTTCATAGGGTAACGTTTAGGGTATGGTCCGCTATTCATAAGCAATGTCCTAAAACACTGTTCACCGAAAATAATTCCGGACATCAAACGAAGCTTACTGTCAGGCGTTTGTAATGTTTTAGCCCTATTTCAAATGTAATGTAACATGTTTCGGAGCCTAATTCGATCTTACATGGATGATAGCTTTTTGAATCAAATTAAAATATTAAGTTTTCGATATTTAATTCAAATCGTTTATATTACGTACGATCAAATGATAACTCCAAACACTATAAAATTTGAAATCCGATAATAATATACTATTACGGATCCAATGGAACTGGTTTTGTCGAATTCGGAGACTTTGTCTCGGATCGCTATTTTAACGTCTCGATTATAATATAAAATTCCTAATTTCTAATTATTCGCTTTTAAATCAAATTTTAAGTGCTAACAATCTTTTGTTCAAATAAAATTTAAATCAACTTCCAACATCATCTTCAATCATATTAAATTTAGAATTCAAATATTCAATTAATTGCAATATTAAATTTAAACAATCTAATTGTTCAATATTCAAAAAAAATCAATATTGGATTTTAAATGAATTTTCATTATCAATCAATTACTTTATTTACATCAAATAAATTTAAAATTATTATCTAATCCAACTTTTGATTGTAAACACATTCATTACAAATCATTACCTTTCAATATTTGTTATTACTTAAATCTTAGAAATTAGTTTATTTACAAAATTTACTCAAGTTCATATCCAATAATCTACATTCAAAATCATTAAATTTTTATTTTTGACCATTTTTATTTAATAACTACATTAAATTTCAAATTTTAAAATAGCTAAAAATACGGGTCGTTGCAATAGTAGTTCATGAAGCTACTACAACATCAAAGTCTAAAGAAAATACAATAGCAATTCCAAATACATAGAAGTTTACTAATACATAAACAAATGACAAAGTCTGAAATAGAAATAACTGAAATAGCAAAGATGACCAAAATAGCTAAGCCGATAGATAGAAAGATCCCCAACTAGTCTCCTGCTCCAGAAGATCAAATGTTGTGATACTCAAGTTGATCCGAGCACAAAGCAAAACAAAACACTCGAGTCAGGATTAATATTCTTATGTAAGTAAATCAATTCAAGTGAAATGTACAAGTAAAATGCATCAATAACTCAAAGGATGCTTGGGATTTACATCCTTTAAGAATCCGCTAAACTATCTACATACATAATACAATACGTTACATAGATAAGGTCTACAGTAAAGTATTAAAGTAGCTTTAAGGCGTTACCCATACCCCTCATTAACACATTTTTATATAATTATAATAGTCTATACGGATACTATAAGCTCCACCAAATCGGTGGTTTACTCAATGAGCACTCCATAGGTACGATACAAACCAATAGGCGCGATCAGGATAAAAATGACAAGGCATACGAGGCAATGCCTAGGGTAGGTTACTACCTTTTTGCACTGCCGAACTAATGGTAACGCATAACAGCTACTACCGTCCATCTGGAGACACACTCTCATAATCAAAGGTGCACCCAATCAAATCACAAATTCGAAGGAACATGCTCGATAAGGGAAGCGAAACCACTTGGCCCGGTATAGCTCCTTTTTATTCATTTTAATTATGACCCGAAAGTCAAAGCAATCCATCATCGAACTCTTATTTTATTCCAGTAACGTTTGCCAAACCATCCTATTTCATTCTGGATTCTCCACCACATGCATAATTGTTGCAGTGGTTTTTAGTATCAGCAAAGAGTATGACAATATCCGATTCCGGTCTCTTTAACAACTAAACGCTTATTACACACCATGGTCATTTTTATAAAAAAAGTTAAATAATCAAAAAAATCTTAAGTTACTCTTTAAATCAACTACTAAAATATTTAACTTTAATTATATTTTAGCTTTGAAACAATTAACTTACGATTTCTATCACCTTAAATTATCTACATTTCAAAATCATATCTTTAGAAAATCCATAACCAAATAGATTAAATAACCCCTTTTGATTTTAATTCATTTAATTAGATTTAGGATTGAAGACTCCGTGTTTTGCTTAGGAATGAAAGTGCTAGGTCCTACACAAGTAAACGAAAGTTTGGATAGCCGTCGGTGAGTAAATTCCTTAAGTTTTTGGGAAGAATTTACATTTATATATATGGTTGTATTTGTGATGTTATTATTTGGATTATGGTATGGTTTGGATGTATATGTGTACACTAATTTGTGGTTTAGCATTAGAACTTTGAATTGATGATTTAAGTGGTGTTTTGGTTATAGAATTATGATCTTTGGCTCGTAATTGGAAGTGATAAGGAAAGTTAGTAAGTAAAATTAGTAAATTAAAGAGTTAGTGAGCAACAAATTGGAAATTACGTGTATCCATAGCGACAATCGCTATGGATGCAGTTTGTTTAAAAATTTGATTTTCTCGAAGTTTGGTTTTTATACTTCAAATTGTTTTGTTAATGGTTTATAAACTAAATAATGATCTTTTAAAAGGTAAATTAAGGATTTAATAATAAGTTTTTAATTCATTATGTTTTGATAATTAATAATTAATTAAGGGTTAAACAAAGGTTACTAACTTTTATTAATTAAAGATTGGTTGTTAATTAATTATCTTTTTAATTTAAGATTTATTTTACTTGATTATTAATTAAGTTAATTAATTATGAGTTAAGTATATGATTTATTTTTAATTAACTATCATTTAAATATAAGATTAATCATTAATCAATTATTAATAAAGTGTTTAATTATTATAAGTTAATTAAGGTTTAATTTATCATAAATTATTTACTAAAGGTTTAATTTATTATTAATTTAATTAAGGATTATTTAATTAATTCATTGAGATTAATTAATATTTAATTATTAATAGAGATTTAATTAATTATTTAATAATTAATAAAGTATTGATTAGTTTTAATTAATAGTTGATTACTGTTAACTATTTAGTTAAATAAAGTTAAAATTCAATTAAAATTAATTATGATTTGAATAAGGATTTAACTTACAATTAATTATTTTTAAAAGGGTTGAAAAGTTTTAAATCCTTTGGTTTTCAGAATTAAAATTGTTTAAAGTTGCTTCTTTTTCAAAAGATGGTTTTGAATACAAGTGATTCAAATGTTGATACCATTAAGAAACCATATAACCGTGAATGAGTTATAATGTAGATCGTTGGGTTGTTTGGACATGTGTTAATAGAATAAATCCACATTCTGCTATAAATTGATTGTTTGTTTGGTTGTTTGGACATGTATTAGCAGAATAAATCCCCATTCGGCTATAAATTGATTGTTGGTTTGTGTGTATGGACATGTATTAAGCAGAATAAATCCTCGTTCTGTAATAAATTGATTGAATTGTTTGGACATCTATTTAGCAGAATAATCACCATCCTATGGTTATGTTATTTAGACTTGTATATGCCAATTAGTTATATTGACATGCTATTCCCTGATTGGATATGAACTGTATTTACGTGTATGGTCGCTTATGTAAATAATTGTTACGTGAGTTGGAAATCGAATTGAAATTAAATGGTAACTTAAATTAGTATTATTGGGACTGCTAAGCCTCATTTGAAATTTATAAAGTATGGTTTGAATTTATTTTAATTCTTTAATCAATTTGAAGCTGAGGTTTTATGAATGGTTTATCAAGTTATATAATTCTTATAAACTTATTTATAAATGTTACCGGTTTATAGAAAGGGGTTTTTCTAACGAAAAGGTTTATTGAGGTGTTTTACAAATGATGTTTTTTCAATGATTTTTATGAAGGATATTTTATAAAGGAGAATAGAAAGGCTTATATAAAGAGTTTGAAAAATAGGAAAAAGATTTATAAATCATTTCAGAGATTTAGAAAGAGGTTTATAAATTAACTTAAGGGTTTATAAAATTGGGTTATAACTTTATTTTGAAAGTAATAAGCTAATTTAAACATATGATGAGCTTTTAAAAGGGAATATTTGATAAAGGATAAGCCGAACGTTTCATTTGGAAGAAATGCATAGTCATTTATCATGGGATTTGGAAAGAAGAAAATTTTGAAAAGTCTTTAAATATACATACACTGATAAGATAAGTATATGATTTTGTTTCAAGGCATGAAAAGTAAAAAAATTTAGTAATATACTTATAACCTTAAGGTAAATATATAAATGTTTTCGAAGTATAAAAGGAAATGTTAGGGGTTTGGGAACAGTTTTTTGAAAAGATCTTGTGATCAGATTTTATAAAGTGGTTTTATTAATTAAAGAGAATTAATAAAGTCTTAGTGGAACCCATACGGAAATTAGACCATGATTGGATGTTTGTTTATTTGATAGTTAAATAACCGACTATCCAAACTGGACCCAAAACGTAACTTTGGAAATTTTGTGAGGAAACATAAGAATTATATGGTACAGCTACCGTGAAGGTGCTATACAATACGTATAAACTCATTTCGTTCTTCTAGGATGAATGATAAGGAAATCCGTACACTAACAGTTAGGAGGTGAACTTCGCTCTTGTCGTTTGTCTGTTTATTTCCTAAAGAATTGGAGTTGAGTTTACAAAAATCATCGAAAGTTGTTTCGAAGAGACCGGGATCGGATATGTTATCCGCAAACCACTTCATCCAACTCAAGCATTACGGACCGAAGACATCATAAAGAGTATGGAATCGAAGATAGAGAGGTGAAGTACAAGGGCTAATTGCTACTAATCCTGAGTGTGATTCCAAAATGGATGTAATAGGAATAATTCCTTCAGTTTCGTTCAGACCCGGAATGGACTTGTATGACTGAATTCTATCAGCACATTGTCATTGGAGGGTAATGAGCATTCTAAGTGTAAATGTCCTTGAAAGGAAATCGTAGCCACAAGCCACATCAACAGGGAATGACTAAAACATGGGAGATACGGCAGGGCTATGTGGGTCGCACCCATTAGGGTATGTCATCGCCTTTCTAGATGACCATTCATATTTCCAGATTCAGTTGTCCATATGAGCTCAGTAAAATGGTTGGGAACAACCGGGGTGATGACATATTCGGTACTATCCAACAAGGAGTAGGCTGGTCCTGTATTGGTAAGGGTCATTTGGTACAATCTCGATACATTGTTCTAGAGGTGTACTGTGACTGGCGGTACCCCGGTAGCCCAGTCATTAGTTGGAATCCATTCTCCAATATGAGCTTTATGGTTTTAGTTGTATTCCAAATACGTTGGAACATGAGATGCAAACATTTTAGCTATTTTTATATTTTACTTTGAACCCTTAAACATTATTATAATATCACTAAATTTTCTATAAAAGTGTTTTGGTTATTGCAAGGTAAAAACTCGTTCGTGTTTATGTGCAGCGAGATCTTACGAGATACCATTGATTTCTATGGATTTTTCAAGTTAATAAATCAATGAAGTTTTTTTGTGATTTGAGTTTACTCAAGCTGGTATTCCAGACTGAACTGCGTGTTATTTCCTTATAATGCTTGGGTCATACTGAGCATGTTTTCCAAGTTAGCTTTAGATGCTTTAGAGTTATGGAGTCGAGTTGGAGGCCCAGGACGTACTCTTGTATTTTGGATATCTTCCGTTGTGTATAGGTTATGTGCAGTTTATCTATTATTGTAAGCATAGGTGTTATAACTGTCCAACTCTGATATGTATATATATATAAAAGGGTCTTAGATTTTGTAAAGACTTGATATATTATATATTATTCCATAGCATTGTGAGATTCCGTGTTTCTTCCTAGTTCGTCTATCTTCTTTTTCATTTCTTTCCCCTAACAATTTGTCCAGCACTTAATTGTTCGGCATGTTAATACTGTGAATGTATTAATGTCGACTTCTGAGGTTCGGAAAGGTGGATCATTACAATCATGGTTGGAAAGAAGGGCGCTGATGATAGGCGGAGGGAAGACGGGCTATCGAGAGAAGTGGAAATTGGGTTGAGAGGATCTGTAGTGATGGGATTATGGGGATGGTGAACTCTGACCTTCCATCTCCTAGGAGGCCTAGAGAGGGGATTCTTAAGAGGGGAGATTGTCCAGATCGACGTAGGAATGCGGAAAAGCCGAGTTAACATGGCCAAAGGACTGGTGGAGGTTGAAATTAGGTGGTTTCCATTAGTAAGTGATGTCAACGTAGGAAACTCTACCGTTGGCGAGGGAAACAGGAATGCAAGGAAGAAACTTACTAAAAGGGGAGATCTCAATAAGAGCCTTGGCATAACGAAGAATTTATTTGTGTTCAGTGGAAATATCAAGAAAATCAACCTACCAATATGGTTTACTAACCAATTTATCCCTTCTAGAGATTAAAATATTGAAGGAATTTTTGAGATATGCGTCCAGATGGGAATAAAGAGGACCTGTTCACGAGCGAGGTCAACAAAAGGGCTCCATTAGGTAATAATAAACACTTTACCTTCAATAATGATATGATCAAATTCTAAAATACGCGATCTATCTTGAGGGTATGAGAATTTAAAGAAGTGCAACAATGTTCAAGGGATTCTCATACCCTCAAGTTAGATCGCGTATTTTAGAATTTAAAGAAGTGCAACAATTTATCACACCTGACATTGATCATACCTTTCAAATGACAAACCATAAGAACACGTGTTTATCACAACAAAAAAGCGGGGAGCCTCACCTAAAAATAAACCTACCAAATTGTTTTCCAAAATGCTATTCCTATGTCGATAATTTCCTTTGGAGGAAGGAGAGACTTGTCAAAAGAATCAACAACAAATTGTTCAAGCGAGAAAGAACCCGCATTTGGTTGTCTATTCCTGAATAAGGAGATCAGCTACTTATAGGACTAGATTTATCGACACCAAACTTGGAAATTGGAAAAGTAGAAGGGATTACCTCTGAATGAAGTGCAGATGGCAAGGCCTGCAGCCCAGATTTAGGGTCAAAAACTAACTCGCCAGTAGCAAATTTATTGGATCCATCAAGCACCAAAAGCTGTTATGGAAAATTGTCTGAATCCATCGCAATTGCTGAATTTCAATTTACATAGACCCCAATAGAAGGAACGACCACTGGCCCATCGTTAGATATCGAAGGAAGCAAGGGAAACTCATCAAGCGTGTCCAGCTCAGGTTGCTTGCCCATCAAACAGGAAAGCGACGAACACAAATGAAGTTCAAAAGGCTAGAGTCATGGCAACCGGAAGTCAAAATAAGACGATAATGAACATCTAGAGATAATCGAAGAGGAAAATTCACGAATCGGGCTTCGACGCCAAGGAATCGTGATTAGAAGCATATGCAATCAATTAGCGGACTATGGAAGGGAGGATGATACGACGAATGATTAGAAATTAAAGACGAGCAGGCGATTGAATTAGGGAAGATTTTGAATCTCAAATTTGTCATTCTAAATTCACCATTTCATATTTTGCATAAAATTTCTCCATGCATGTATATGTGAATTTTGAAAATAAATATTTTTATTCAAACAAGCATATGTTGGGTTAAAAATATTTTTGGTAAAATATATACGTATATACATAAGAGGATGTTTTAATATAGTTAAACAATTCTTTTATGAAGCAAGTTTATTGTGTGTGTGTGTGTAGGAACAAAGTTTTATTAGAAGACAGTAATTGTTTTTATTAAAAATAATTCTTTTTAGGTATATAGATAAGAAAATGTTTAAAGGAATTTTGGAAACTAATTTCGTGTTAATTTGTCCATTAAGTTATTTAAGAATTCTGGTCGATGCGCCTTATTAACGTTATCGATAGGAATTCCTAAACATTAAAAATGAGACATATGGACCCGAAATTTTGAGAAGTGATATAATGTTTTGGGAAGAAGTAAAATATTTGAGCTACCATTAAGAATAATTTTTTGAAGAAATTATATTTAAAGTTCTAAAAAGATAGCAATGTTTTGGAAAATATAGATTTATATTTTTGAGAAAAAATATATTTTGAGAAGAGAAATATTATTTTGAAAGTGTTTTAGTAAAGTATGTGATATGGAAATTGCATAATATTTTGAAGTTTTAGGAATTGTTTTGACTACAGTATATGTCTGTGCGTGCATGTAAGAGTGTGAGTACTAGTATGGTGAGGTAATGAATTATTTTAAAAAATAATAGATACTTTTTTCTGTGTTTAGATATTTGATGTGATGATTGCTACCATCGAGCATTAGTAGCTGGCTGAAGTCAATGGCGAAGCAATTTTTGTCACACGGTCAGCAGTACAGCTATTCAGTGAAATGAGCCGCTGGAAATTCATGGCAAGGCATCATCGATATATTCATATTATATATTAGAATTTGAAGTTGTCTAGCATGTGATGTTATGATTGGTGCTTGCCATGTTAAGTGATTGTTCATGACATAGATGAATTTTGTGAATATATTCATGATATGATACATTGTGATATAAAAGTTTATGTGCACACGCTTTAAATTAAAATAAAATTTGAAATAAACATCGTGTTAAAAAGTAAAAGCAAGAAGTTGATTGTTTTGAGTAAACTATATTAAGAATAAATAAGAATTTCAGAAAATATCCTCAAAGGAAAGTGAATAATATTTTGAAGTAGTAAGTATTGTATGAAGATAAAATTAAGCTTTAGAAAAAAATTAACATAAAACAATGATGAATGAGATATCATTTACAAAAGTCTAAAATCGTAAATACGGACACACACACACACATATATAAGAGAAAATAAATAACATGAGATGACGTGTAAAAAGTGCCTTAGAAAAAATGTAGTTTATGTAAATTGAATTTTGTATTATTCATATCATTAGCTTACATTGGAACTAATTTCTACTTAAAAATGGTGCATATGTTTGAATTGTGAGCATGTAAGTTTTAAGTAAAGAAATGTTTATTAATTTGAAAATATAAATTAACATATATTTGGATTTTTAGTGGTAATGAAATATATTGAAATGGTTTAGTGCTGAAAAAAGAGAAAAATACTATTTCGAGAAGATATGATGAAAGTTTGAAAAGTTGGTTTCAAATTATTAGAAATTTTTTGAAATGATGGAGTTATATTTGGAAGTGAAGTTGTTTTATAGTATTTTTGAAATATAATGATTAGTTTTAACAAAAATCTTAAACTATTAATCTGTTTGCTATGGTTTAAATTTCAGTAGAAAGCTATGCCATTAGAGAAACATTTTGGCTTGTAATGAAATGTAAATTTTTGAAGATAGCTATGGATTAGACATGATTTAAAAGGAAGTGCTCGCTGTTCCAAAAATGCAAACTCCATAAAACAACGCTGACTTCACTCGACCATAATTTTCAAATGGTTTGTCCGAATTTGATGATTTTACCATTCTGGAAAGCTTATACCATAAGCGACAATTTTTATTTCAAGTGTTTTACAAAATTTTGGCATTTACTATGCTAAAATGCGGATTTAAATGGCAGATATGCAATTGTTTTGCTATTTCAAATTTTGATATCTTTGGTAAAAATGATATAGCTCAAGTTATACGACATTTTTGCAATCTAGAAGTTATTTTGGAAAGTTAACATGTCCATAATTCAGTCTTTGAAGCCGTTACTTAGTTTAGTGTTTTATATATTTGAAAGTTTTGTTGCAAAGTAGCTAAGTATGAGTGTTGTGTTTTCTTTTACATTGCCTGAATGTATAGTTCCTTATATGATGCTAATATTTGAACTTCAGTTAACTATAGGAACTTATGAAGCATAGTTGGATTAAATGGCGATGATGGTTCTCTTTTGCTCGCTTTATAATAAACTAACTTGCTTAAAATGCAAAATAAAGATACATTTTATGCTATATCGATATATGTTGTGATATTTTATTATTTCTAATGTTTTTTTATGCCTCGTGTTGGAATGTGTATTGATTTTGTGATTAGTGCTTTTATTTTTCGAAATGTACTCCGTATAAAGGAGACTCTGTCAAAAAATTTCGAAAAATCCGACACATAGAAAAATTTGCACAAAAAATTTATCATATGCCAAAATAGAAAGTAGTTCATTAATACTATTTAAAATAATAGTATATGATAAGGTGCGTTGAAGTGTGAGAGCTAGATGGAGGATCAAGTAGTTAAAGTTCAATAGAAGTTTGTAGAATACGAAGAAGGTTCAGGGTATGAGTTGAATCTGACGTTTTCCTATAAAAAATTGTGAGGACGCAATATTATTAAGGAGAAAATCTGTGACGGCCCTGCTTTTTACACTTTAACAAAATGTAAACTTAATTAAAATAAAATTGTTTGAATTCAAAATTCGATAATTAATATTTAAAAAAATTAGTTAAAAAAATTTTATTTAATAAAAAAAATTGTTTTAAATAAAATGAATTAAATTAATAAATATTTTTTCGATAATTTTTTTAAATTGAAATAAATATATTTTAATTAAATATAAAATAATTTTTATATGATAAAAATAGGTGGGGAAAGGAATTTATTTTGTAATATCCCAATGAATGAATACGTAATAATAAGTAGGCATTGAATTGAATAAAATTATCCAATTATGGAAATATAAACTAATAAAATAAAGTGTGAATCAATTTATATTAGACTGAAATTAATTTCAAAGATTAAAATTTAAGTTCTAATGCAAAGGAAATCGATTAAAAATTAAATCAAGGCCCAAAACTGTTTCATATTAGGCCCAAGCCCATTTTCTTAGCTCCTTATTCTAGAACCCTCCTTGCATCTTCATTTGCAAACCCGAACCTGTTATGCCTCAACCCTAAATTGGAAATGAAACTCACGCTTCAGGAAAACTAAAACAAAGGAAACGTGCTCAAGTGCCGGCAGGCGATGCCAATCGACACCGCCTAAAGTTTGCGTGGATAGATGAGCATGAATTGTTGGCCTGAGGGGTGTAGGCGACTCACGACCAATGTAAGGGGGAGGTCATGGCAGCTGTAGTTTTTGATATCATGACCCAAGAATGGTCGCGACTTTGATATGGCAATTGGTGGCATGGAGATGGTGCTGTGCTGGCAATTGGAGGTGCGGCTTGGGTTGTTGTTGGTTGACCATTGTTGGTGTGCGCGAGTAGATTGGGCGATGATGTAGGCTAGTGATAGCATTCCAGTGCTGATGGAGTTGTGCTTGAGTTTTAAGCGCGGTCTGGGGATTTGGTGAAGGCAGTGTAGTCGCTGTTTCGAGAACTCAAACGTCATTTTGGTAAGTAAATTGGTAAGTATATTCTTTTACTCACAACTATTGTCTATTACTCTGCATTTTGTGCTTCATTGTAATTGCTTGATTGTGCAATGGTACAGAGTAGTTGATTGGGTTTATTGGCATTGTTTGTGTGAGTTATATTTTGATAATTCACCTCTATGGTCTAGATCCTATTTTTTATGTATTCATTGATGAGTTGTTTGTTGATACGGATTGATTAGGAAAAATTAAATTGCATACATTTGATTGATGCTTGTTGTGATGAGATTACATTAGTAATCATTCAGAAGGGAATGAATAAATTGAAATGAAAGGTTTTGAACGAAATGAAATGTTTATGGAAATAAATAATGGATTTTGGAATGATTTGTACTTAAAATTGAAATATCACTAGTGGTAGGAAATATTTAAGTGACTTTTTTAGGACTCTATGAATAAAAATTATTTAGAAATGACAAATTGTAAGATTTTATCAAATAAATGAATTTTTGAACATTTATAATTTTATTCATTAATCTTTAACTACAAAAATATTTAAAAGATTTTTCCAAAATGGTATTTAAAATTTGCATTTTTAAAGTGATTAGTTACGTCTATTTGAATCTAATAGTCCGGAAGTTTGGGAATAATATTTTGTAAGTAATATGCCAAGCTTTTGATTATCATTATTTTTAATAAAAAAGAAACTTTGAATTATAAAACTTACTTAATATTATTATTTCCAATTATTTGAGAAGGATTTTAAAATGTATAAATTACTTTTAGAAGGAATTTAAAGGGTTTGAAAATTGAATGGAGCTTAAGTTATAGATTTCCTCGTAATTGAATAAGAGATATGCAACTATTTATTTTGAAACGGGAAATGGGTTTTAAGGAAAGAAATGAAATTTATTAAATTGATTTTCATTCGATCGAAAATTTATATTTGAAATTGTTTTGAAGATTTTGGAGAAAATGTATTTTAAAACCCCTTCCAAATCAATAAAAAAATAAAATTGTATGTTTTGATTGTTTTATATTTCTAGGTGATGAGTAGTTAGAATAAATGGAGTTATAGTAACGCCTTGTATGAGACTTTCGACAATAGTTCTCTAGTTATTCTTTGGACTTGTTATATACAATAATTGTGCGATGAAAGTGCAAATTACGAGGAATGAGTAAACAGGCGAGTAACACCAGGTGGTATAGGACGTCTGAGCTGATATATGTTCGATTAATTTTTGTAGATAAATATCACTCTAACAGGGTCGAGTATATAGGTATTATATTAAAGGTGATATGCGCTTTGAGTGAGCAGACCGAGAGCCATAAGTGTGTTTATTTGTTTCGAGTATACTCCAATTATACGATGTGGAGTAAACCAGACTGGCTAGAATCCATCCTAGCGGCATATGGTAACTCCTCGAATTCGTAGCACACCTTTATATATACATACCTGAGATTCATTGCCCTGGTGTCACATAGGCCAGTAATCTATTACCTTATGGGCACTTGTAGGGTCAAGACCAACGCATAGCATAGTCCTGCACTTGATGGATATTGGGTTACGATTGCCGTCGAGGTAACTAAGTGTAATAACCCGGATTTTTGGACGTTTGTTAATCGAAAAATTAACTGATTTTGTTATTGAAATTTTAATATTAACTAATCCAACAAATGAATTTGAATATACATGTGAATTTGAAACTAAAATAAGCATTGAATTAAAAACTATATTAGATGTTTAATTTTTTTTTAAATCTCTGGGTATGATAAATCCTATAAAAAAGGAAATAAACTTTTTGTATAGATAAACATTACCATTTATATTGAGATAAGATATCCATAAAAATTTAGATATGAGTTTTTATCTTAGATGATATGTGCGTGTATATATATATATATGTGTGTGTGTGTGTGTGACATTTAAAAAAAAAGGATATATACAAGTAATTGATACGGAAAGATGTATAAGTACAAAACAAATGGATATACACATAATGCATGTAAACAAAAGAGGGGACAAGCATTTAAGTATAGCATACAAATATCAGGTCATAGCAAATCAAAAAAGAAGAAAAAAAAAGAAAAAGATCTCGGCTACACAATTTTGCAGCCACACCATGGCTTGCTTGATACACTTCCTCCTTTTCTATATAAATATAACCACTAATTCCTGCCTGGTTCATACCACTCGAATATAATAAAGCAAAGTTCTTTCATTTAAATCAAGAAGCAAGTTCAAAATCATACAGCAGTTCAATGATCAAAATTCAAATTTCTGTTCAAAACAAGGCTCTGTTTCCTATTCTGACCGAATGAAGGTGAGTAAATGCTATTTTAAAAACAGCTAAATTCGATAACTATAATTGTCATCAGTGGTAGAGGTTGCTGTAACATAGATTAGAAATGTTCATATGGATCTGATGTGAATGCATGTATATGTATGTGATGATACCTGTGTACATATGTTCTGTTCTTGCTTCAGGCTTTGGCTTAATATTAAAAAATTCAAGATCTTCCAATTTAATCCATATTAGACTTCAATATTTAAATAAAAGTTGTTCGTTGAAGTCTGATGTTGATTTTAAAAATAAAATGAGGATTTTTAATTCAGTAAATAATTTTTTAAAATGAAATAACAGTGAAAAATGTATATATATATGATAAAAATAAACCAACTCAATTTTTGATTTGAATTGCATGAATGAGTTCGTGATTGAGAATCACGAATTTCAACATACATTTCATGATTTTTACATTAACAATTAATGGGAATTTTCGAGTTGTTCGTCATGGGTATTTTTGGTGATGGCCAACGATCGGCGGCGTCTGAGTGGTCGATGTTTGGCCTGAAGGTGGTCTGAGGCATGAGGGTCTCTGGAAAAATACTAGAAGCATTTTTCATTGGCCAAGACGAGTAGATTTTGGCGAACTAGGGTTTAGATTGGAGTTGTGTTCGACGCGGTTGTCGTTAGAATTCCGTTGTGAGCAAGGAATCGGAGTGGCGCGCGAAAGGGGGAATGTGAGCTGGATGGTGTGATGAAGCTTCAGTGATCATGGTTGACGATCTCGTGGTCGGAGGTGTCGGGAAGGAGGAGTTTTCTGGCCATGGTGGTTTTCAAGTATGGTCGAGAAGGCTCGATTTCGATTTGTGTGGGTTGCGCGCGATCTGGGTGTTCGAACGTGGTCGCGTGAGTTCGTGCGATGGTCGAACGTCGCCGCGACGATCACCGGAGGTGGGAGGCGCTTGTGTACGTGCACCACGTGCATGTTGTATCTGGGAACAATGGAGTTTGGGGAAGATGAGTTCGACTAGGTGTTGTGCTCGTGTTTTCTATGGTGCGACTCGAAGCAAACGAGATAATGTTGTCTCGTGCTAGACTCGAGATGTAGTCGGGTGGTCTCGAGTTATTCATGTGAGATCTGGTTTAATCTTAAGCTAAATTTTTGTAAAGAAATCAAGTTTTGAAATATTTAAACAAGTTACTTTATCACTTTCATTGATGATGGCTCTGATTTTACTTATGTATATCTTATGAAAAATAAAAATGATGCATTTGAGATGTTTAAATTATTTAAAACTAAAATCGAGAATCAATCTAATAAGGAAATTAAGAGACTTCGTACTGACAGAGGAACAGAATATGAGTCTAGTTCATTACTTGATTTCTATAGATTGCATGGTATAATGCATGAGAGAACTGTACCTTATTCACTTGAAATGAATGGTAAAGCTGAAAGAAAGAATATGACCTTTATCGAATTACTTGTAGCTATTTTATTGAGTTCGGGTGTAGCAAAACATTGGTGGAGGGATATTTTATTGACTATATGTTATGTATTAAATAGAATCTCTAAATGAAAAAGTAAAATTTCACCTTTTGAAATTTTAAGAAATAATAAACGAATGTATCTTACTTTAGAACTTGGGGATGTTAGCATATGTTCGTATACTTGACCTTAAGAGAATAAAATTAGCAAGTAGAGCATACGAAAGTGTATTTATTGGCTATGCTATTAATAGCAAAGCATTTAGATTTTATGACCTGAATACACATAACATAATAGAATCTAATGATGCTGATTTTTATGAAAGTAAATTTCCTCTTAAATTGAGGAATGGTGGGGGCACCTCAAATAATACCATGCCTATTAGAACAGAACTTAATGAATCTTCTAAAAACGAACCTAGAAGAAGTAAACGAGCAAGAATCGATAAAGATTTTGGCCTGTATTTTTGTACTTTTACTATAGAGGAGGATCTCACAAACCTCCAAGAAGCATTATCCTCATTAGATGCCCATTGGCAAGAGGCTATAAATGATGAGATGGATTCCTTGGAATCCAATAAAACTTGACACTTAGTAGATTTACCACCTTGTTGTAAGTCTATAGGCTGTAAATGGACACCTAAAAAGAAATTAAAACCTAATGGCACATAAAGCCCGTTTGGTAGCTAAAGGTTTTCGGAAAGAGAAAATATAGACTTTTTTGATACTTTTTCACCTGTAACTAGAATCACATCCATTCGCGTACTAATTTCGTTAGCATTTCATAATTTAATGATACACCAAATGGATGTTAAAACTTCTTTTTTAAATGGTGAATTAGAAGAGGAAATTTATATGGAACAACCTGAAAGCTTTGTAATTCATGATCAAGAACATAAAGTTTGCAAATTAGATATTATATGGCTTAAAACAAGCACCTAAACAATGGTATGAAAATTTGATAATTTAATAATCTCAAATGATTTCAAAGTTAATGAAAGTGACAAATGCATTTATTATAAATCTGAGAATGACATTTGCACTATAATATTTTTGCATGTAGATGATCGACTTATTTTTGGATCAAATATTCATGCCACAAACACTGTTAAATCTTTGTTAAGTGCCAATTTTGATATGAAAGATCTAGATGAAGCGAGTGTAATCCTTGGTACTAAGATTACTAGGTCCGAAAAGGGACTTTCTTTGAATCAATCTCATTATATTGAGAAGATCTTAAAGAAATATAATTACTTTGACTTTAAACCTGCATGCACACCATATGATCTAGTGTAAAGCTATTTAAGAACACCGGTGAAGGTGTAAGATAGTCTGATTATGCGAGCATCATTGGCAGCCTTCGGTATGCCACTGGTTGTACTAGACCTGACATTGCCTATGTCATGTGATTATTATGCAGGTTTACTGGTAGACCTAATATAGAGCATTGGCACGCTATAGAAAGGGCATGAGATACCTAAAGCGAATCATGGACCTTGTGTTACACTATGAAAAGTTTCCTATTGTTCGAAAGGTTACACCGATGCAGACTGGAATAGTTTATCTGATGATTCAAGCAACCAGTGGCTATATCTTTAGCATTGCTAGTGGTGTTGTTTCTTGGAAATTCAAGGAACATACAATTTTGGTTCAGTCTACTATGGAGTCTGAGATGATAACACTAGTCACAGCTAGTGAAGTGAAGAAGCGGAGTATTTAAGAAAAATGCTAGTTGAGATTCCCTTATGGGAAAAACAGATACCGTCTGTGTTGATCCACAGTGATGGTACCGCGGCTACCGCAAAAGTACAGAACTATTATTATAACTGTAAGAGACGTCAGTTACGTCGTAAGCACAACACTGTTAGAGAGCTACTCTCTTCAAGAGCAGTTAGAGTGGATCAAATACGCAGTGACGAGAATTTGGCAAATCATTTGACGAAAGGACTAGCCAGAGAGAATGTCCTTGCAACTTCTAGAAAAATAGGACTAACGCCCTTAGATTGTTGAGTCACACACAATGCTAACCCGTCCTAACGACTGAAGATCCTAAGAAATGTGTAAGAATAAGTTGTAAATTGATATGAGTTGAACATGTTGTTTTCAGATACATAAAAGCATGTATTCCTGAAGTGATTAGAGGATGAGTTAATAGAAACTCTTAATGAGATCTATACTCTATTTAGAGTGCCCACCTTTAGCAGTACTCTAGACAGACTCACCTGTGTGAATGTGGAAATTTTGTCATTTCCTGTGGAGTTTTGGCCAAAACTCCTAAAGCATTCACTAAACTGAGATAGATGTGCACGGTCATATATGCATGAGCATATTTGATTGCACTCTAGAAAGATTATTTGTGGTCTGATGTCAGAAATAGAATTCAAGACTACGTGCCACTCTAGTAAAAAAAACTGAATCTTATCTAATATGCAAAGGTTCAAGTCGAAAGGCACCTTTTGTTTATGCACAATCTTATGTTTTCAGAAAATGTTCGAAAATAATTTAAAAAACAAAATTCAAGTGGAGTATTGTTGGAAAATGTTTTAGAAAATAAGTGAATTTTTAAAAAATTGACTAAGTATGAAATGACTCCTATGTAAATATGAATAGTGCCACATTTTAGGATTGTATGAAAAAATCAAGTATTTATATTTGATTCTTAGAAGCTAAGTTGGGCGCTTTGGGCATCTAATGATGCTCTTTTGTGGGGAGGAAGACCATGCTTGACCATCACACAAGCACGCGCCGACCGACTCAACCCGGTCTGGGCTCGAGTTTGGATTTGTAGTGGTGTAACACATATATTTTTGATACAAAATTCTTTAACTGTTTTAGACCGGGTTGGAACGGTCAAATCAGACTAGACACCGAGAACGTTCATTGTTTTTGATCCATTATTTTCACAAATCCGTTTTTCGAGACCACGTCTCCCCACAACCAGCAACGTTTTTTTGCTATTCCGTCTTCTCAACTGATAATGAAATGAAACAGAAAGAACTACATCTCGTTCGAACCCATTTTTAATCCACAAATTCGAGCTACATTTTTTGTGCAAACATAACACAACATAGCAAATCGTCGAAACGACTTCAAGAGGAGTGATTTTGTCCACAACTCAACTGAACATCATTGTTTTCTACCAGTCACTGAAATCGAAATACATCAACAATCCAAAAGCATGAGAAATACCCTGTCGCTTAATGTTAAAAACATCAACATTCCAAAAAGTCGAGATAGCTCCAAATGACGATTGAGTGTATAATTGGTCGGTATATCCTGCATTACAGTAAAAACTACCCTAACTCAAATAGATGTAGTGACTAAAAGGCCTTTTGCTCATGAGACAAATGGGGTAGCAAGTCATATGCCATATTTGTATCACGCCATCCCCCATCATAGGGTAGCCGAGGAAAATTAGCATGTCTTATGCTAATACAGGTGAACATAGAAAAGTTAAGCATTGTAATCCCTACCTCTCCTAGTGGAAAATAAATGTATGTGTGGTTTTTTATCACCCATAGGCAACGCCTGAAGCCAATTGACGATCTAAGCCAATAACTCTATGAATACCTAAAAAGTTAAACCGTGTATTGAAATATAATCGAAAAAGGGTTATAGAAAATATTACAAATTTTAAAATCTAAAATTTGTACCTAAGAAATGGTCTAATCCGATTTGGTCTAAACATTGCACAATGCGGTGATTGTGGGAATTTAAACTTTAGACGATGACGAACCACATTCTCTACCACCGTGGGATTGTTTAAATTTAACATATTATATAACATGATTATTATATATCCTAATTATTACAGCATGAAAAAAATTACACTTCTTTATTTTTTTCATTTGGAGGCGAAAGTTAGAGGATGCTTCTCTGCATTCAAACCAATACCCTCGTATCCATTCAAATCCGCAACTTACCGCTCTAGCCAACTAAGCGGGGCTATACTTCTACCTTCTCGACCACCTCTACAAACCACCACACCCTCTGCGACCACCACCATCGATATTGCCTTCTTCCTCTCCGCATGGTTTAAATTTTAAAAATATATTCTACCCCGATTTCTCCTTCATACGGCATACGGCGCAATATCCGTCTGCTCCCTCCACCTCCACCTCTACTGAATTACCACCAGCACTTCATTCTCCTTGCATAAACCTTTTTAACCAAAAAAAAAAATGTATCTAGTGCCATTTTAAAGCACGTCGAATTCAAATATATTTTTTAGAATTTTTTTGAGTGAAAAAAGAGTTGAAAATGAAGAAAACTTTGTGTCGGAGGCTGAGTAGACGAGACGAGGAGGGCTTACTTGTTAAAGTGGATGAGATTATTAAAACAATCCTCAAATTGTGGTATTAATATGAAATAAAACGGCAAACTGATTGTCCTTTTTATCCCTTCAACCTGTTAAACAAAGTGGGTCTATGATTTGTTCGGATGTTTCTGGACATAATGATCGTTTTGTTCAGTTTTTACGGTACAAAAATGTTGAAATGGGAAAACAACACTTGTGAATTATCTTACCAGAACTTTTTATAATTAGACTACCCTGCGTAAACATCATGAATATATATATATATATATATATATATATATATATATATATATAAAAAATTAATAGTTGCTTTGAAAACGCAATCTTTTGGTCCGACCGTGAAGTTTTAAAATCGCCATTTATATACAATTCTTTACAAACAGGTTGAAACATGGAGTAAATAAATTATTATTATAATTTTTTGTTCCTGAGTTTAAATGAAGGCAAGATATTTGTCTGGTATCAACGTCAACTTACAAAAACATCTCTATATCTACAACAAATCACCGAGACAACATATCTCATGTCAATAAACGTTTGAAAGCAAGTTTCGAATTTATGACCTCTTGCAGCAAAGTCGAATCAATTAACCACTTGGACAATGGTGCTTGTTAATATCATTTAAAAATAGGATCTAACAAATATTTTTTTTTTTTTGCAAATTCATAATGCTCCTTTACATATATATTACCAAACTTAATATCGTTTAGAAATATGATCTAATAAATAAACTTTCTATACATTTTTGTTTTTCATTAATTGGTAACGGAAACAAAATTCAAACTGACGATATAACTTACAAATAAAAATTCAAATTAAGTAAAAAAAATTAAACGATACAACTTAAAAATAAAAATTCAAACTGACTACGCATGATTCCAAGGTAAAATCTTAGCTAAATATGTATGAAAATCATTTTTTTGAATATGCTAAGCATATATAATTTGTAAAAAATTCAATTTATTAGCGAAGAGTGTGATATTGTCACGTGCGAAGCGCGTGTCCCAAGAGTTGTAAATATATAGCTTTTTTCAAGACTAATCTACTATGAAAGTGAATAATCATCACATGATTTTCCATAGGCACCCAAATTTTTTAAAAAAGAATAATAATACATGGTTTATAGGTCCATTGTTAATTAAAAACAATGTACGACTCCCATTACAATTTGATTGAAACCAAGCACAAATACTCCTAGTACAGTAGACATCAGAAACTGACCTGAACCAAATGAGACGCTTGCTTGAAATTTAATATAACCTAACCGCGAAGCAACTCGTCGATTAAATTTTGTTCTTTCAGGAACCTAGGATCAATTCAAATGTGGTTTTAGGTTAGAACTAACTAGAACCATATTTCTTTAGAACACAGTTAATTTCACCGTTTCATTTTGATAATTTCATTGATCCCTCGGTAAATTTCATTGATTTCTCTAAATGAAGCGTCACCCTATGTTAATCATACGTGAAAAACTTATAATTCGAGTCTCGATCAAGTCAAACTGAAATTGAATTAACTTTCAACCTAAATCAAGTAAATAAATGCAAATATCATTCGATCCAGAAAAATTCAGAATACTGGATTGCTTTTCAAACCAGGATTGTTTTTTTAATTCCAAACCAAGAGCAAATGATGGATTTCAACATTCTTCCTATTTCGTTTTCATGATTTAAGAATAGATATAAAAACATCAATGCAAACATTTTAGTGAAGACAGTGAAGAAGAAGAAGTAAAATTGGAGAAAATCGAGATTACAATTCTAAAAACGAAGTGTGTAATTTTATTTGAACTGATGGTGAAATAGTAAGAATCATGGAGATTTAATGTAATTAATCGTGCAGTAAAACTGTAAAGTAGAAGATATAATTCCTAACCGGACTATGATAGTTAACTGTGCAAAACGGACTGAGATTACCGTGTAAAATAGACTGCTAATTCAATTGCAGTTGCTAGTCATTGCTCTCACACAAAGTCATAATCTACTGGACATGACAGGTACTCCCATTGGAAAACTTGATTAACTATCCCTAAAAATTAAAGCGACGAACCAAGGTAAAGATCACTACCGTATTTATACCATAAACATATCAGATTACAGAGACATTGATACGTAAATCTTATCATAATATATATCCAGGGTCTAGCCTTTTGTGAACTCAACACCAAATACACTCTTAGTCACCAAATCTTAGTAATCAGTAATACAAATCTTTGCCGGAATTGTATAAGATCATTAAAAATTGACCATCTGACCTAATATCACAATCACAAAATGCTATGGCACAAAAATAGCAATAAAATGACATTGTCACATACAAAATCAATCACACCATAATATGTCTCAATGAGAAACATTTCTATCAAATACATATATATTATGTCCATGATCATGATGTTAACAAAGCAAGCGAATACTTCACCTAACCGATATATTATAGATTAACACAACACTTAACCGTTTGGCTCAAAAAAACACACACACACACACTCAAATGGCAACCATGTCCAAAAAATTATTCAGAACGAGAAGCAAACCTCTCAACTTTCTCATCATTCAAGTTAATCCCCACCATGGCTTCCCCAAGCCCACAGCTAACATCAGCAAGAATCTGAGGATCGCTATAATGGGTAACAGCCTGCACAATAGCCCTGGCTCTCTTTGCTGGATCTCCACTCTTGAAAATACCTGACCCAACAAAAACACCATCGCATCCAAGCTGCATCATGAGCGCAGCATCCGCAGGCGTCGCCACCCCACCTGCAGCAAACTGCACAACCGGTAATCTCCCAAGCTGCTTCGTCTGCATCACCAAATCATAGGGTGCAGCTATCTTCTTTGCAAACGTGAAAACCTCATCATCGTCCATGTTCCTCAAAACCCTAATGTCCCCCATCACGGATCTGACGTGCCGAACCGCCTCCACAACGTTTCCCGTTCCAGCTTCGCCTTTCGTACGGATCATGGCGGCGCCTTCTCGGATTCTTCTCAGAGCTTCGCCTAAATTGCGGCATCCGCATACAAATGGGATGCGGAAGTTATGTTTGTTGATGTGATTGTCTTCATCCGCCAGAGTTAAAACTTCGCTCTCATCAATGTAATCGATTCCTAAAGCTTCAAGGATCTGAGCTTCGACGAAATGACCGATTCTGGCCTTGGCCATGACTGGAATTGTAACGGCCCGTTTGATTTCTTTGATTAGGGCAGGATCGCTCATGCGAGCGACTCCGCCCTGAGCTCTGATGTCGGCAGGCACGCGTTCCAGCGCCATGACGGCACAGGCACCGGCCTCTTCTGCGATTCTAGCTTGCTCGGCATTGACAACATCCATGATGACGCCACCGCGGAGCATTTGGGCGAGGCCGACTTTGACGGAGAAACTTGATGATTTTTTGGTTTCGGAAAGGGCAGCGCCATTGCTGTAGACTGTGACGACACCGCTGTCGCTGCTAGACATGATTTTTAGGACAAAAGATTAAGAATATTTGAACTTTTGGTTCTATTTGAATTGGGGATCTCGAAGAGTGAGTGATTGTGGAAATACTTATAAAGTTGGTGGTGATGATTAGACGGTTGTAATTGATGGGATAGGAAAGAACCGACAAGAAAAATCAAGTAAATACTAGAAATAGTTGGTACGGGAAAAGAAATGGATTTGAACAATCTTTCAATAGGAAAACCGACACCGCCTGAGTTCATGTCCACTTTCAAGGCAGACTAGTCTGGGGCCGTCCTACGCGCGTGCATAGTTGGTTGTTATTTGATTTGAGCAATTTGATATGCAAATTTTACCGGAGGAATTCACTAGTTTAATGCATTAAATGGTAAAGAGTTGTTTCTCAAAACTCGAATGAAAATATTTTTACAGTGCCTACTTTAGGAGTAGCTTTATTTTTTACAAAGTAATCAAAAGTTAATATTTAGTTAAAAATTGCGGTTCAATGGTACATAAAAAGAATCAATATCTCTATGGTTTTGCAATTTCATTGTAACCATGTATTCGTCTTTTACATAATCATAGTTGAATTACCATTTTAACTTTTATATTTTACTAATTAATGTTATATGTATTTGATGCATTTAAAATGTAAGTAGTAGAATTAAAATAAGTGTATGATATGAGTATATGTAAGAATATAGAAATGAAAACAAACAAAATTAACAAAGTATTCAGTGATCGCTATGCTCGTCAGGAACTTTAGGATAAGATATGTCAAGCTTGTAATAGGAATGCCTGCACGCACACAACAAATCATGTATAAGTTAAGAGAACGAATGAATAAAATAAATTTACAAACCAAATGCGCACTAGCAATCAAATGACATTTTGCCTCGATAATACATTCAACAAGAGAAGACAAACAGAAGAAAATCATCACTATAACCAATGTTTTCATAACCAGACCGTGAATCAAACCGTAAGAACTCAAGGTTCGAGATTTCGAAGGTTCGATCGGTCGAACCTTCAAAAACCGCATATAATTTTTTTTTTTTTGTAAATTAACACATTTAGATGTAATGTATCAACCATAAGTACACAATAAATCTAACATCTTCAATAAATATATAAGATATTAATTCATAATTCATACATTAATTCAAATATGAAAAATTAAACAAAATTTATTACACTACCTGCACTAATTACGAACATAGAACGGACGGAGATTTGAAACATATTTTGAAACGAAAAAATTGCGCAAATGAGAGGGTTCAACCGCGTTCAAATGGAGAATTAAATCGGCAATTCAAAGCTCGAATCAAGGTTCTTGCATAAAGGAGTTTTGATTGAGTATCCGACCTTTGACCCCACGACTCGGAGTTATTCGTGGTTCAACCGCGGAAGGGTCGAGTTATAAAAACTATGAGTATATTGTAGGTCTCATTGCTGAAGTAAATAAAATGATTATGGCCCAAAAGCCAAATGTAGATGGTTGGCCCACTTGCTTTGTATCCTACTTTCGAGTAGAGGTTGCCTCATGCTACAGCCTCATGTTACCCGATTTTATTTGAGATAAATGCTGAAGTGAACAGATGAGCCGCACCAATTCATTTTATCTTATAAACTTGACGGGTGTGTTCAATCAAAGTTAGCCCGCAATGAAAGTTAAGTAATAAGAAAAAGCTGGATGTCAAATCACGTCCAGGTCAGGTAATTCTATTTACCTTTCCAATCTAGTTTAATTTCGATTTATCTTCTTTAGGACTAATGAGAGAAACAAAATATTCGTTGAATCAGCTCATAGCACATAATGTCAACCGCTAGTAGGTAGTTGTCGAAACGCAAATAAACATATCAGCGATGTAGATCAAGTATAGTATGTTAACTATCATCATCAATGCTAGAGAAATATGAAAATAGCTAAAGCAATTTAAGTTGCATTAGCAGTATTATAGCGTGCTTCCTTTCTTTTTCATTCTATTTTATTTTCTTTCTTTCTTTCTTCTTATTAATTTTTTATTTTATTTTTTATTATTTTATTTTATTTTTAAGAAAACAGTATTAACATATACATCGATAAACAATCTTTGAATGCTACATATGATCAAAAAAATTAAATGGGTGCAGGTATTGTTTGATAAAAGGTTGAAAAAATCTCATATATGAAAGTACTGGGAATTTAAATGGTGAAAATATAAGAAAGTATAAATGACGACTAAAAGCATATTAATATGTGACTGAGCACCCAACAATACAACTATAATAATCCTGAATCCTCAATACAATATTTGCTACATATTATGTCACTCAGGACAATGTCTTCCCTACAAAGTCCACTCACATGTTCTTTACGCCTGGACTGCTTCAGCTTCAATTTATATAATATTCTTGGAGTTACATCAAGAAGATTTCTTCCTCGCAAGTACACAACAAATCAAAAGGACATTTGCCTTAGCGATAATACGAGATTCCGTCTTCTGTCCATCTCGGATGTACTATTCACTGAATTTGATTTTTGTTATATCAAAAGTTTATGTTTGGTTAATAAAAATGATTGAGATGTAATGGGATCATAAGCAGTTGAAAGTTGGGTTCAGTACAAGTAATACAATTTCTTTTTACTTCCTTGATTCCTAGTTGAAATTCAAAGAAGAATGATATTACGATAAAAGTATATATTCTGCAATAACAAAGAAGATTTCCTGTGCTGAAGTAGTTTTCTTCTTCGGAAATGTAAAATAGGATTAGCATCAAGCATATTTCAGAACGCTATAAAATTGTCAATGAAACTTGAAGTACTAATCAAAGGCAAAGACGAGTTCAAGATAAAATTAGTAATATTTTAAAGTAGTCTGGCTCTATATATACCTAGCGCAATACAGAACAACTTCAAGCCATCTTTATATTCACATTATTTACATGTAACAAAAGAAACCTTAGTTAACAATGGGAATAAACATAGTAATTGTTCTCGTTATAGCATTAACCTCATCATGTCAGGTGTTTGCTTCAGATCCTAGCCAGCTTCAGGATTTCTGTGTTGCTGAGAAGTATCCCAACAGTAATTCAACTACACATCTAGATTTGTTTGCAAAATATGTTCTGTTAATTTACTCTTTCTTATATGTATATAATTATGATGGGTACAAAATGCAGCATTTGTGAATGGATTCTTGTGCAAGAATCCGAAGCAAGCAAAAGCAGAAGATTTCTTCTACTCAGGACTAGACAAGCCAGGGGACACAGCAAACCAAGTTGGGTCAAACGTGACCGCAGTGAACGTGATGCAAATTCCAGGACTGAACACGTTAGGCATCTCCTTAGTGCGCATAGACTATGCACCATACGGGCTCAATGCGCCTCACACCCATCCAAGAGCAACCGAGATCTTAACAGTGCTAGAAGGGCAGCTGTACGTCGGATTTGTTACATCAAACCCTGAGAACAAATTGTTCACTAAGCTACTTTACAAGGGAGATGTGTTTGTGTTTCCACAAGGACTCATTCATTTTCAGTTTAATGCTGGGCACACCGATGCTGTTGCCATAGCGGCACTTAGTAGCCAAAATCCTGGAGTTATCACTATCGCGAAAGCTGTGTTTGGAGCAAACCCACCTATTTCTGATAATGTTTTGGCCAAGGCCTTTCAGATTGACCAGAAATTAGTTGACTGGCTCCAGGCACAGTTTTGGGTTGGCAGCAACTAGAACATCTTTTTTAAACTTAAAAATAGTGCCTACTGGCCTTATTACCTGTATGTATTATTGTCTGAATAAGCGGTCATTGTTTGCATGTATGTATCTTCTTTGTTGCAATAAATTATTTTGTCACGGCAATCTAATGTCAATTCAGTAAGTTCCTTCTAGTAACTCTATATTTTTCTTTGATATATAGCTGCATATAAGCACTTCTTTTGGGAGAAGATTGTTGTGTGGGCTTCACATGTTAGAAAATAAGTTAGGACTGCACATTTGGGTTGTATGAACAGATAGGGCTGTTAAAAAATGGTAAATATATCGCCACCAAACATTTTATGAACAGATCTACTACCACAGCAGTATTTTCATGAGCGATCTAACCGCGGTCTAACTTTGAATAACCCTGAACCGTGTACCACTTCGGTCCAAAGCTCAGTCAGATTTCACTTGTGCACAAAACCATGTTGGACCTTCAAATCAGTTGTCCAACCTTCCATTTCACCTTATTGAACGAGCAATTGTTTTATTTTCCACTTACTTTTTCACGATGTCATTCTATCTCATTCTCATACTCCGTATTATATTCATATTATCAAATAGATCTACATTGCAAAATTCAACATCGCCCCAAAATGTAAATAAGCTTCACCACTTAGTTCTTCGCTGCTACAAGCTCCTCCAAACCATTGCAAGCTTCGTCAAGTATGCTGCCAATAAACTTCTTTCGTTGTGCACTGCTAACATGTACACAACTACAGTTGCGCTGGTGCAGCTGCACACTGCCGCAGTATATATATAACTTCGGTTATAGACCATGTAGATCTTCTATAGCTTGTTTGTCTAGCATTCTTATTTCAATATTTTTATGTATAACTTGTATTCAAATATGTAATTTAAAAAAATCGACGGTTTCGACAGTTAGACCAGTTGAACCATCAAATTAAACATTGAATCATTACAATTCGACTTACGGTTTGGTCATGAAAGCTATGTACTAGAGTGATATTGCGTCAAAAGCATTAAATGCATGAGAAATATGTATATGTTTCCTCTGAATCAACGGCTGTGCTTTTTTCAAATGATAGGTATTGATGTCTCTAGGTTTGCTAGCACAAGTTGTTGTGCAACTTTATTTTATACTAGTGCGATTGTGTGCTTCGCACACGGAGTCATAAAAGAATTAAAATTGAATTTGTGTATGTATGGATGTTAAATTTTAAGCAAAAGATGCTCAAGATGATGATTTTAGATATATATTATAAAAAAAAATGAATATTAAGTTGTCATTGTAATTTCACTATTTTACCGTGAACAAACAACTAAAAAACATATAAAAATAGAATGGAAAAAATGTTTTTAACAAACTTTCTATATATTATTGCAAAAATATTAGTTGAAACATCAAGAGCTATTTTCTTCGAGTAGGATACGTATCCATATCAAATTTATAATTTGTCAACTTACAATTCATTAAATTCATCAATCCTTTCACGTGTAGATATTCCAAAAGTTAAATTGTAGCATATTTACTAAAAATAATCATCATAAATGATGGAGTATGATTAAATAACTTGATAATCACAATCTTAATTTTTTTTCCTTACACATCAATAACGGTTGAAATCCTAAATAACTTGTTATTATATTAGCATATGTAAAATTAAGATCATTGAAAAACAAACTTAAACATTTCTAATAAAGAAGAATAACAATTTACGAAAACGAAATATGTAAAAATTCGGTTAATTGAAACAATCACAGATTATAAGAGCTATGTAACGATTCAGAATTTTAGTTATTTGAATGTAGAATAATTAATTAATTTTAAAATTGAAAAATTAATTGTATAGATTAAATAACATGAATTCAAAAATAGTGATTTATGAGATAATTTAATTGTTAAATTTAATAATTGAAATTGTGCAAAAAAAATTGAATCTTGAGTTTTAAGTTAGATAAAAATTATTTCAAAGCTTATTTAAATTCTATTAATAAGAATGAGGATAATAAAACTTGTAAAATTGATTCAAAAGCGATTTAGCTAACTTTGAAATTAACTTGTTTTAATTAACAAGTAAAAATAGTCTTCCGGGGCATTGTCTCGGATTTCGAGAAAAACGGCGTCATTGGATCCATAATAAGAATTATAATACGTCGTTAAATTTCATAGCGATCAGACGTACCATTTAGTCACACGGGATAGAAACGCGTTGAAATTAATATTGGGAATTTAATACAATAATTGGGTTCAAAAAGCTATCTTCTGCATATGATCGAATTGAGGCTCGAGACTAGTTCCATTGTGCTCAAAATAGGTGTATAACGTTAGGAACGCCAAGCGGCACGCCTCAATTGGAGTCTGTAATTTATAGCTAGATATTATGGATTTTTAAATAATATATATCTATTCAAATTTGACCACGCAACCACCGTTCCCTTCACGTTAGCTGCCCCTACCTATCTATGATTGTGCCCACCTCTTTCTTTTTAAAAGCCCGTCCCCTCTCTTAATTTTTTTTTCAAATGCAGAAAAAAATGAACGTTCTTCTTCCTCTGATGTACATCGACCATCATCCAACGATCGACGCTGCAAGGAGCCACTAGAGGCCATATTAGCCTCCGACCCTAGTTAGAGAAAGGTTAGTAGGGATGTGACGTAGAAGTTCTACGATGAAGATGGGCGGTTGTGATCAGAGGTGAGGGAAATCAGGTTGTGAATGGGAAGGTGGATGCTTCAGTTTTTGGTTGATTCCATCGTTGACGTCGAGTTCAGTTGGTGAGCTCTGAAGGGAAGTTGTAGGGGAGGTCAAGGGCTACATGCTGGCAAATACTGATGGTCAATGGTGGTCGGAGGTGGCCGAGGATAGCCTCCATTTGTAGGGGTCATGCGCGTTCGTTTGGGGCAATTTGGGGAGCTAGGCGGCTAGAGTAAGGGTCGTGTAGGCGGCAGGATGCGTGGCGAGGGAGGGCGTGCGCTGGTGGGGTGAACGAGGGTCAGCCATAGCCGGAGGCGACGTGGATGCGATGGGTTCGAGTTGGGTATCGTGATATTTAGGAAACGAGGAAGAAGGTTTAGGGCTGATTCTTTTTAAATGGGTAATTAATTGTATAAGTTTGTAATTAAGAAAATTATTATATAATTTTATTTGATATTCGTATAAACGTGATAACTTGCTCGTTTTAGAGCCAAATCGAGCGTGGTCTATCGCGTTAGATTTATATAGGCGAGCGCTATGTTATGAAATTGATTTGGCAACGAATGGAGCTTATTGAACTTTTCGCTAAATTCAAACGTCATTCGATTTCGGACGGAATCGAAACACCTCAGCGATAACTGAAATTTCGGTGAGTGAATCTCACCTTTTTGGATAACTGGTATGATTTATAGCTGATAAAATTGTTGAATGATTGTTTGGATGAATTATTATTTTTTTTAGTTGATTTGGATATATTTCCGTCTATTGGAGCGGATGCGACCCTATTACGTTTCCATGTAAGAGCGAATGACCAATTGTCTACGAATCCCGCCACGAAGTGGTTGAATTATATTTTATGATTATCTAACATTTATTATGCGGGAAAACAGGTTGGAGGGTACCAATGAGATTCTTCGCTATTATTGGATTATATTGTTTTCAATAAAATTTCCTTTATATGGATTATTGAATAATAAATATTATTAGGGATGTTGTAGTTATAACATCGTTATATGTTGAAATTAGAACCCAGTCGTAATAGAAAATCAATATCGATCTGGGTGGTGTCGGGTGGCTATCGGCCTCAAGTAGTATTTTGTATATACTTTAAATTGCCGATTAAGCCGGAATTAATTTTTGAGACAAAAAAGGATTTGTAAATCTGAAATTGGATTTTGAAAATAATTTAAGGATTATCTAATAAAATGTATTAATATTGTTTTAAAGTTAACTAAATATATTAACATTGTTTTAAGTTATTTAATTGTAATAATATTAATTTAAGGTTGTTTAATTATAATAATATTCTTTTAAAGTTATTTAATTATATTAAAACTGTTTTAAAATTATATAATCGTATTAATATTATTGTAAAGTTATTTAATGATTTAATATTCGTAAAAGTTATTTGTTTATAGTTTATATATTTTAAAGAATTTATAAAAAGGTTAACAAATTGAAAGATTGATTACTTAGAATAATTTTGGTTTGAAACTTATAATAGGAATTATTAATAAGGTTTTAAAGTAAATTGTTATTATTAAATGGTAAAGATTAATTATTATTATTATTATTATTATTATTATTATTATTATTATTATTATTATTATTATTATTTCTTAAATAATATTTTGGAATGATTAATTATTATATTTTATGATTTCCATTTATTTATAATGTTCATAGTTAATAATTATTATGTTTGAGGTAGGTGATTAAAATTATTTATAAATGTTTTCAAGATTGGAAATGGAGTCGAAAGACTTAGATTTTATAAAGGAATTATAAAATGGTTCACATAATTAAGGAAGGGCTATTTGCAAGGTGAAAGAGTTTATAAATGGTTGATATTTATGAACAACTTTTAGAAGCGGGTTTACAGTTTTATAAAAGAAGTTTATAAATGGTATATGGGTTCATAAAGAGTTATAAATGATTTTGAAATGTACAAGACGTTTATAAGTAGTTGAATTCTTGGTAAAGAAATTATTAATGGTTTTTTTGGAGGATTGAAAAATGGGTTATAAACGATCTTAGAGAATTGTAAGGGAAATTATAAACAATTTGAGAATCGAATAAAAAGGAAACTTTTCTAAGTTTTATAGATATACTTATAACGTTGAGATAAGTGTATGAATATTTCTAAGTATTGAAATATAGAGATTTGCGAGTATATCTTTTAAATGTGTTTATATACAAGTAATTTACGAAGTAATTTTTTGTATAAAGACTTAATAAAGGGGGATAGTGGTTGCTTATATGCTGAGCCAATGTTGATTTTCTAAATGAAATAAAATATTGATTGAATATTTGTTATTCGATAGTTAAATAACTGACTATCGAAAATAGACCCAATGTAACTTTGGAATATATAGAAGAAACACGGGAGATATATCGCATAGTTATCTCCGATGATGTTGTACCGCGCATATAAATCTCGTTTCATTCTTCTAGGATGATGATAAAGAGATCCGTCCACTAACAGTCAGGAGGTGATCTCCTATCTTATCTTTGTCTGTTTATTTCCTAGAGAACCGGTGTTGAGTTTATTGAAAATTATCGAACGTTGATTCGAAAAGACCGGGATCGAATATGTTATTCGAAAACCATTTCGATACAATGAATACATTTCGAAGTGAAGATATCATGAAGAGCATGGAATCAAAGATAGGGATGTAAAGTGCAAGGGCTAATCGGTACTAATCTTGAGGGTGATTCCAAATGGAAGTAGTAGGAATAGTGCCTTCGGTTTCGTTCAAAGCCAGAACGGACTTGTATGGATGAATGCTATCAGCACATTGTCATTGGAGGGCAATGAGCATTCTAAATGTGAATTTATTGAAAGATAATCGTAGCCTCAAGCCTCATCAATCGGGAATGATTAAAAATCAGGGAAGATGCAGCAAGGCTAAGTGGGTCGCACCCATTAGGTATGCTGTCACCCTTCTAGATATATCTTCATATTTATGGATTGGTTGTGCATGAGATCTTGAACAAAATGGTTACAAAGCAACTGGGGAGATTGTGGAATATGCGAGTATATGATTTTTGTTTGATGATAATAAACATGTATATATTCATTTAAATGTATTTGTTAATGTACTATTTTATTTATCAGAGATTAAATAAATATTTGTTGAATAAAATAAATTACACATAATTTGAATGGAATTTGAATTCAAACATAAATTTTATTCAAACAAATATTTATTACAATCTTGAATAGTACAAATTCAAGCTCTCACTATACATATATAATTTTGATTACATCACAATTATTTTTACATTAATAACCTCACTACATATCACTTACACTCGTATTTTGTGTTCAACTGCATTCCAGTCTGATTCCAGCATTCGAGTAATCTGCAAAAATATTCTCAAACGCAGTAAAATCGAAAAAGAAATATTTTTGCAATATAAAATGAAATATGATTTTTGAAAATATGGTTTGCCTCGGTTATTTGGGTTGTTCGTCATCATTTACATTTGAATTCATCATACACGAACAATGTGACATGCACAGTGTATCACTGTACATGCCACAAGGCCGTGCACATCGATATACACTTGATAATGCTACAGGGACAGGTGAGCACAGGTCAAACCCAAATGAAAAGCCGGGTTCAACCCATGTGCAATATATTTAAAATTACGCACGAGCACACGGTCAAACAAGAGTTTTGAAACTGGATTCAACACAAGTAAAATTTCAAAAATCAACATGAAGGGATGCAAAGACCAGAGTAGTACAGTGTGGCAATGCACCACCAAGCAAACAAAGACCAACAGCTACATGAAGCAAAACCAAAGACAAAACTACAAGCAGCAGTTACAAGTAAACAAAGTGCATGCTAGAAAAATCGACAGTTCAAAGCTCAAGTTCAAGTGTGTCAACAGTGAAGTGAACATCAGTGACAAGACTCAAGCCAAGTCATGATGAACAGAGTAGATCAAACATAATGGACTACATGCACGGACCAGAGATGTGACGCCCCACCTCTATACCCATGCTAGCCAAGAACAATACAGAGAATGCTGTCAACTAGCACGGAGAATAAGGCTGTTGAGGAGCGACCATCCGTGTAATTGCTTTGCGCGAGCATCGATATGTCAGATAGTATAATATGCATTTCTTTTTCTGGAGGGAAATCCGACATACCGACACAAACTCAAAGCTACTACACAGTGGCTATAATATCTTCGGAAACAAATATAGAAATAAACATAACATAAATCAGTCACAAACAATTCATATCACAAATGTGGAAATAGATATGAATATTACACTAGGAAGTGTACATCAGAGTAGTGGTCTAAAAAGATCCACAATATCACAAAAGAATAGTTACATGAACTACACAAAAGAATAAGTATACATTATGGAGTCTATATCTCGAATGTATACACCAAAATAAACTACTAATCTAAGTAGTAAGCCAAAAGTCAGAGAAATCAATCCCAAGAGAGAAGTCAAGCAGAAGCACCTGCAACATCTCAGTCTGACCCGAGTATTATTTAATAAGAAAATAATAAACGGATCAGTCTAACTATAGATATCAGATGAAACGATATAGAATAAGGGATATGACTAACCACATAATAATCACAATTTCAAGCTGTGATATATATATATATAAGAAATTGAAAATCAACGAGAGATTAATCAATATCACCAAATCTACACAAGAATCAAAGAAATGCCATACTCCTTATTTCGTTCATCAAACCACAAATAGACGATTATATCAATGTCAATCACACAAGTCAATGACACACAAATTCACCAATGCACAAATATTGACAATAATATCAATGTCAATCACAAAAGTCAATGACAAACAAATTCCAGAATTCAATATGCAAAATCCAGAAATCACAAAAGTCAATGACGCACAAATTCACCAATGCACAAATATTGACAATAATATCAATGTCAATCACAAAAGTCAATGACGCACAAATTCCAGAATTCAATATGAGAAATCCAGAAACCACAAAAGACAATGACGCACAAATTCACCAATGCACAAATATTGATAAAACTTATCGATGGAAATCACGAAAATTGGTGAAACACAAATTCTAGAAATCATCTCAAGAAATCCAGAAATCACAAAGGGGGGGGAGGCCTATCACAAACGGGAGCATAAAGCCCACCAATACGTGTATCACAAACGGAACGCTAATTCCATGGTTGCTAACCATCACAAATTGAGCCGAAGCTCCACAAACGGTCCGAAGACCATGGGTTGCTACCCCACCAAATTGAGTCGAAACTCCACGAAACGGGGTTTAGTCTCCCTCGCAGACAAAGAGACATCGCACATTGCTAGTCTAAATCACAAAGATGATCATCATGATCAACGAGAAGTGTCAATTACACTAAGCTAGTAAATATATGAGTTTAGCTTCATGTCCCATAACCACTTGCTTAACTTAAATATATACGAACAAACTGTAGATCTCCACTATAAAATTGTCACAAGAGATTCAATCGAACAAGTCCAAGAATTAACCAACAAAGTGAACGCAGGCGTTTCATATCACTTGTTTTACTAAGTCGTTTAATTAGATTTCTCATACGAGTGAGGTAAAGGTTTGTATATACTAATAGATTGGAAAAACGGTTTTATAAACGAATTTGGTATTAAAATAGTATTGAAATCGTTTGAGGAAAGAGTTTTGATATTTACTACTAGTATAGAAAACCTTTATATTTTTAAAGTGACAAAACACAAAGAAGATTGTAGGAACAATCAATCACTAAAATTCACATACGAAGATGTGAATAAAAATCCAACGAAATCGATACCGAATCCATCGTAATGGATATTCCAAGAATTCCCAAGGAAAATAAGTCATCAAAGTCAATAACAAATGATAACAACAAATAGGGAAACAACCCAAATCGATTAGAGTTGGAAATTCAAGCAATTAGGCGAAAATAGGCAAAATTGCATAGGTTGGTCGACCGGCTGCAGGGCTCGGTCGACCGGACCTTGTTTTTTTTTTAAAAAAAACTTCTCGGCATCAGGTCGGTCGACCGGACCAGGGGGGTCGGTCGGCCGAACCTGATGCTCTGCACAATGATGCCCATAAATTGATATGCAACCTCCACCATTTCGCATCCAAACGAGCACGGACGCTAGGGAATTATGCCTAACGGCTACCCGGCCCTATTGGCTCCTCGATGCATCACCAAAACACATGTTCAAACATCAAAGTTATGATTTTTAAATGATTGAACCCAAAACACCAAAAATTGGAATATTCACCAAATCAATCCAAACCAAAAGCAAATGCACACGAATAAGTGTTAGGAATTCATACCTAACAATCGAAGATAAATATAAGCATAGATGTGAGATAAAAATCTCACCTTTTCACAAAATCGAACAAGAAGAAGCTTGAAAGCAAATGGAGAATCAACCTCTCTTCAACACAACCCAAATGAGCTTGAATCTAAGCTCAAAAACAAGAACATTCCCAAAATTAGGTTTAGGAATTTCTGAAATTGGTAAGAGAATAAGTTGGAGAAGAAGAAGAGGATGCTTACCAATGAGTTCTCTTGAATTTGGAGCTAGGAAATTGAATTTGCAAGAGGAACTAGGGTTTTAGAGTTTTAATTTCCAATCTCTCCCACCATTAATACTCTAAAAACTGAAAAGAGAAGAGAATGAGGGTGAGTGGGGAAGAGTGGCTCAGATTTGAGCATAAGTTAACATAGGGCTGAGCCCAAACCAAACCCAAAGTGAAAAGTAGCAAAAATCAACTTTCTCCAAACATATCGAAGTTTATACTCAAAAAGGTCGCAAACGGCATTTTAAACTCAATGGGAGTGGTCCCGAGTCCTAATTCGACCGTGTGCAAAAAGTAGCTTTTCGGACTAAAATCCGACCAACGATGAAATATTTAAATAAAATATTTAAATATAAAATCGATAAATATGCGGGTTGTTACAGACTCCCCTCCTTAAAGAAATTGCGTCCTCGCAATATTTTAAGAAGAAGATATATAGTAACAACCATAAAAGCATATTTCAACACAAAAGAAGTTTGAAATAAGAAGTTCACCTCAAAGAGCACGAGAAAGTAAGTTCGGATGTGTTCGCTCGATGTACTCTCTAGATTCCCAAGAACAATCCTTAGGATTTGAAGACCATTGAACTTTAACAAGCGGAACATCTTTATTTCGAAGTCGTTTGACCTCCGAAGCAATGATACGAGTAGGATGTTGCTCATAAGTTAAATTAGGCGAAACTTCAATCTCTTCCACAACACCGGGCTCAAGAATAGAATCGGAATCTCGAAGACATTTCCGAAGTTGAGAAACGTGAAACACGTCATGGATAGAAGAAAATTGAGCCGGTAATAAAAGGCGATAAGCTATAGAACCAATACGTTCGGTGATAGGAAATGGCCCAATGTATCGAGGCGCCAATTTTCCCGATCGACTGAAACGTACAACACCTTTCATAGGTGAAACACGAATGAACACAAGATCTCACACAGAAAATTCTAACTTCCTTCTCCGGTTATCGGCATAGGATTTTTGTCTACTCTGGGCTTCTTTCATCCTATGACGAATAAGATCAATCTTTTCTGTGGAATTACGAATAAAATCTGGACCTAAAACCAGCTTCTCACCGGCCTCAAGCCAACAAGAAGGAGATCGGCATGGCCTTCCATAGAGTGCCTCGAAAGGTGCCATACCAATACTAGATTGGAAGCTATTATTATAGGAAAATTCAACAAGTGAAATATGATCTTCCCAACTTCCACCAAAATCAAGCACACATGCACGAAGAAGATCTTCAAGAGTTTGATTCACACGCTCAGTTTGTCCATCGGACTGAGGATGATAAGCGGTGATAAAATTAAGCTTCATTCCCAAAGCTTTTTGAAGACTCTTCCAAAATCCACTAGTAAACAATGGATCACGATCACTAACAATAGAAGTAGGAACTCCATGCAATTTAACAATCTCTTTGATAAAGAGCTTGGCCAAAAGAGGAACGGTTCGGTTAGACCGAACGGGAATAAAATGGGCGGATTTAGTAAGCCTATCAACAATCACCCATAAGCTATCATGACCCGAACGAGAACGGGGAAGGCCATCTATAAAATCCATGGAAATACTGTCCCACTTCAAAATTGGAATTTCTAAAGGCTGCAATAACCCACCGGGTCTTTGATGCTCGGCCTTAATGAGTTAGCAAGTCATGCAACGCTTAATGAAGTTAGCGATGTCAAGTTCATTCCCTCCCAATAATAAAGCCGCTTCATATCCGCGTACATTTCACTACTACCGGGATGAATGGTAAATTTAGAATGATGTGAATCTTCTAAAATATCTGTATGAAGATCACTAATATTTGGCACGATAAGTCTACCAAATCTCCGAATGCCGCCACGAAAATCGATATCAAAGTCTTTCAAACCTTCAATATCAATTTTATCCTTAATATTTTGGCCAAGAAGAGCCAATTCGGGATCTAGCCTCTGAGCTTCAAGAATGCGGTCCAAAAGAGAAGGATGAGCCTCAAGGCTACATAAAACAAATGATGAGCATAAATCGGATACGCGGTCTCGAATCTCACAAGTGGATAAGATCTCGAGATCGTTCCATTCAGATATCATCATAGAAACAACAGCTTGTTGTTTACAGCTAAGATCATCGGCGACACGATTACCCTTACCGGGAGTATAAAGAATATCAAGATCATATGGTGCAAGAAATTCGAGCCAACGCTGTTGACGCAAATTAAGTTCCTTTTGAGAGAATAAATACTTCAAAGACTTATGATCGGTATAAAGAACAAATTTCTCTCCTAAAAGATAATGACGCCAAATCCGGAGAGCAAAAACAATAGCCGCGAGTTCTAAATCATGAGTGGCATATCTAGTCTCGGCAGGCTTCAATTGCCAAGAAGCATAAGCAATAACACGTTCTCTTTGCATAAGAACGGCACCCAAACCAACGCGACTAGCATCGGTATAAACAACGAAATCTTGATTCCCTCGGGAATAACAAGAATAGGAGCATCAGAAAGGAGTTCTTTTAATTTCTGAAAAGAAGCTTCACATTTGTCCGACCAAATGTATTTAACACCTTTCTTAGTCAAGCTAGTGAGAGGCACGACAATCTTAGAAAAGTCTTTGATAAAACAACGGTAATAGCCCGCCAATCCGAGAAAACTACGAATCTCTGTCACACTCTCCGGTCTCTTCCAATCTTGAATCGCTTCAATCTTTGAAGGGTCCACGGAAATTCCGGATTCGGAAATAATATGACCGAGAAACTTCACACGAGATTGCCAAAAGTGGCATTTAGAAAATTTTGCCCTTAATTGATTACTCCTAAGAGTTTTCAACACAATCCGAAGATGTTTTTCATGCTCCTCCTCGGTTTTCGAATACACAAGAATATCATCAATAAAGATGAGAACAAATCGATCGAGGAAGTCTTTAAAAACTCGATTCATTAAGTCAACGAAATAAGCCGGGGCATTCGTTAACCCAAATGGCATAACAAGCCATTCATAAGATCCATAACGAGTACGGAACGAGGTCAATGGAATACTATCCTCTGCAATACGAAGCTGATGAAATCCAGTAGCTAAGTCTAATTGTGAAAAGACCTTAGCACCACTAAGCTGATCGAATAGATCATCAATCCGAGGTAAAGGATATTTATTTTTGATAGTAAGATCATTAAGCTTGCGGTAGTCAACGCAAAGCCTAAGTGTTCCATCGGATTTCTTCACAAAAATAGCCGAAGCTCCCCAAGGTGAGGAACTAGAGCGAATAAATTGCTTCGTCTCCAATTCGGATAATTGTTTACGCATCTCCTCGTTTTCTTTATTGGACATACGATACGGAGGACGAGTGATAGGTTGAGCTCCAGGAATAAGATTAATTCTGAACTCAATTGCTCGCCTAGGTGGTAATCCTAAAACGGGCTCAAATATGTCGGAAAATTCACAAACGACGTGAATAAGAGAAATAATATCACCCTCGTCATCATCATCGTCATCACGAGGATTTAAAGAATACAAAGATGCAACCAAGCTGGAATCTGAATCTTTAAGATTAATAGAAATCTGCTTAATAGATTGAGGATGTCGAAGATGAATAGTCCGCTCAAGACATAGGATATGAGCTTCATAACGATTAAGCCAATCCATTCCCAAAATCATTCCAAAGCCTAAATAACGCATGACATGCAAATCGGCTAGGAACGGAAAATCACACAAAACAATCTCGACATCTTTACACAATAAACTGATTGTTGCGGATCCACCAACCGGATTCGCAATTCTCAAAGAAGTCATTAAACACAAAACATCCAAAGAAAAAGTATCAACAAGTTCTTTTGATATAAAAGAATGGGACGCACCCGTATCAAAAAAAACTCGAATAGGATGATCACGAAATAAAATAATTCCATCCAGAATAGAATGAGAAATACCTTGGGCACGAGATGTGTTGCCAGGGGCTTGAGCAACATTAAGTTTTCCCTCCTTCCTGCCCTGAAGCTTGGGGCATGAAAATATAACATGACCGGGAACTTTGCAGTAGCGACAAGAGAGAGACCTTGGGCACTTGTTCGCATAATGGTCCTTCGAACCACAATTATAGCATTCCCCACGGCCAAAGGAAGAAGTCTTTGCCACGGAGGTTGCTTGCTTCCCTTTCTTATTGGGATAAGGTCCTTTGAGTTTGTTTGGCCTCTTCTTGTTGTTGAAGTTTGGTTTGGAACCCACCACTTCAACATCATTCTCCCTATCCGCCTCTTCAAGACGAAGAGCGATATCAACGAGTTGGTCGAAAGAAACTTCTAATTTTAGAAGTAATGGCTTCTTGAGATTTTTGTTTAAGCCATAAACGAATCTTTGGTTCTTCTTTAAAGGGGTGTTGTTGTATTCAACCCCATATTTGGAAAGCGACTCGAAGGAGGCGACGTAATCAGTCACGGAGGACTCACCTTGAACAAGGTTTATAAATCGTCGAGCTAATGTCACTTTCTCAGCTTCTGGTACAAATTTCAACTCGAAGCGTTCTCGGAATTTCTCCCAGGTGAGATCCGCTTCATTAGTTTCAGAAATAAGAAGCTCGTACTAGTCCAATGCTCTTTCTCGGAGCATACTAGAGGCCACCTGAACTCGGTGTAGGTCAATAAGATTCATGCGAGAAAAGATTCGATCGCATGACCTTAGCCACGCCTGTACTTCAATAACAGTTTCGGAACCTTTGAATGGCTCCCCACCCAAATTAGTGTAATCGCTACACAAGCGTGCAAATCCCGACTCTGGGTGAGTAGGTTCCGGGTTAGCTCCAGCTGCTTGAGCATTTGTCACTAAATCAAGAAGCTGTTGAGCAGTCATAAAAACTCCATCTTGGGGTGGAACACCAGATGGTCCAGCTCTGGGACGGCCTGGTCTAGACATTCCTCTTCCTTAGAAAGAAAGAAGAGCAAGAAGAAGATTATTCACTAATGAATATCAAGCAATCTTGATAGACAAAACAAGGAATCATAAAAGAAAATAGGATAGAACGGTACGTAGATCCGAATAAAATCCCAAAGCACGACTCCTAAGAAAGACTTAGGACGATGATCCTTGTTATAATATTCCATATTGTTCCGAAGTTTGGCTCTGATACCAAGCTGTGACGCCCCATGTAACGACCCAGGATTTTTATTAATTAAAATTTCAATATTTAATTAATTTTAAATATTAATAAGTGAATTTATAAGTCGAATAAATTTTTATTTGAATTATTGGATTTAATTGAATAATTAAATCGATAATTTAATATGTTAAATTACGGAAATAATTGAAAATTGAGTTAAATATGATTGAAAATGATTTGTAAAATTTTATTTTATCATATGGAAGTTAGAACGATATTTTAGAACTTTTAAAATCGAATTAAAAGTTTATTTGTGAAAATTGAATATTTTAATATTTAATAATCGACTGTAAAATAGCCAATTTTTGAACAGTCTCAGAATTGAACGAAACCAGTTCCATTGGATCCGTAATAGTTAGTTATTACCGGATTTCAATTTTCGTGTCAATCGGAGTTATCGTTTGATCGTGGCAGCTCGAAACGCATCGAATTATTTTTAATTTAAATTTGGCGAGTCAAAATAGCCATTTTTCAAAAGGTCTCGAATTTCGACGAAACCAGTTTCATCGGATCCGTAATGTGATATTATTGTAAGGTTTCAAATTTCAAATCAATTGGATTTACCGTTTGTCCGGTACATATTAAAACGCCTAGAAATCGACTTAAATCGGTTTAATTCAAATTGAGCGTTTATAGCCATAACTCGCACAGATGTCCGAATTAGCTTCTGAAACCTGTTCCATTGTTTCCAGAACGCGGGATAAACCCTAGGAATGTCAGTTTCGGCGCGTAAATCGGAGTTCGGAATTTCCGGATGAATAGTGATTGAAAATTCCCTATAAATACACCTAAAATTCACAAATAAAAAAAAAAAAAAAACCCTAGGTCAAACTATGCACAGCCGCCTCCTATTCTATGGATGGCCGAAATTTCATCATCTTCCCTCTCCAATTTCTCAAAATCCATTCATCGATTCAAAGAATTGCCAACTACAAAGTTGTAGAGCATTACGTGCTCTATGTTCTTAACGGTCGAGATCAAAAAATATGCTACGGATCATTGGAAAATCGCGAGCAAAGGAAGGCCGTTCGTGCACGGTTTACGAGGCCAAGGGGGCCGAGTTCACCACTGTTCAGGCCGAGCATGGAGGTTGGGGAGGCGCACGTATTGATAGCTCCTGATCGAATTATCGTTGAGTGAAGAGGCTTGAATTTGTAACCCTAAATTGTTGTTAATGGGTTTGAGTTGCGTTCGGTGTTACTGGGAGTTGCGTGAGATGAGGAAGATGATAGAAGGCACGGCTGGGATTTGGAGGCCTAGGATCTAACGGTTTTGAATTAAGATAGGTTTAAAAAATTATAATTATGTTGTAATTTGTTTATTTAAATCGTGTACAAACTTCATAATATCATAACTTTTTCATACGAGGTCGAAAACGCGCGAAACCAGTTGCGTTGGAATCGTATGGACGAGCACTACGCGATGGAGTTGGTTTGGAGTCGTTTGGAGTTAGTGAGAATTTTGGGTAAAATTAAACGTCCGTTTAATTTTATTCGAAATAAATCGCTAAAACGGAATTTAAATCAAGGTGAGAACTTCTCACTCAATCGAATCAGTTTCGATTTTATTTTAAATAGTTAGATTTAAAATATTTGAATGCATGTTTGATGTTGATTGATATATATTGATTGTTAAAATAGACATTATACGCCGTTAGTAAGCGGATGTTATTTATTAAAAACATATACCGCGAATATTTCATAAACAGTGAAATTGGTATTATATATAATATCAATATATATATATTGGCATATGTATATATTGCAGTTGATTGATTTCCCGTATTTTTTAGCGGATGAGACCCTATTACGCCGTTATTAAGCGGATAATATTTAATAAGAACATATACCGCGATAATTTCGTACTGGAGCGAAATTGGTATTGTGCTAATGTTTGTGGATGCAGGAAAACAGGTTGGAGGGATCCAACTGGATTCCTCAACAGTTTTTATTTGATTTCAGATATTTTGATATTTGATGGATTATCATATTGATATATGATATCGTTGTAGTCGTGATTGACTATTTGGTGTGTAGCATCATTGGACCCAGATTTTGGGATTTTAAAATGATTTTAAAGTGATTTTAGAAAGTATACGTTTTATAAAATAATTTTTGGAATTGATCCATTTTAAATAAATAAACGTTATAATTTTTAATGTTATAAAAATTATGATTTTTGAGAAATATAGTTAAAAAATGATTTTTGAGAAAATGATGCTAATGATTTTATAAAATAGTTAAATCGAGATATTTTAGAATTATTGTGAAAAGTTTAAATATAGGATTTATAAAATTTAATTATTTTATGAATCAAAATGGTGAAATAATAAAGGAGATTAAAGACGTTTTAAAAGAAAAATATAAATTGATTTATATTAAGAGATTTATAAATGGATATTTATAAATTGAAATATGGACATTATAAAACGAGTTTTTATAAGTGTTTGAATGAAGTGGAAATGAATTTCATAATTGAATGGAATTTATAGAATTTTAAACAGTGAAGTTATAAATGGAATTTTATAAACAGTAGGTTTATAAGATTTATAAAGTTATTGAAAGAATGAATTTTGGATAAATAAACAATCTTATAAGTTACAAGATTTATAATTTGGGAAGTTAAAAAGAACGATTATGTAAAATAATCGTTTTATAAGTATTTAACTTATAATATGAACTTTTAGTTGAACTTTTAGTTTATAATTGAGTTATAAACTGAAATAGGTTAATAAAAGAATTTATAAAAAGGAAGCTTTTATAAATAAATAGAAATGGAATTTATAAACGTTGTTTTATAAATTCGCAAATGACTTATTTTGATAAGAAAATTGTTGAAACCTATTAATGGAGTTATATTCACGTTTTTGAATAGTGAATAATCCTTTGAATTAAAATGTATAAAAGGATGAAATGCGTTAACAAAGTATATTCACGTTTTTGAATAGTGAATAACACGTTAAAGAAATTGTTTTGGATTTGGATGTTTTAAATAGAATTAAAACGATCCAACGATGTTTTAAAATGTGTTGAGATTCGAAACCATAGATTTCAACGTTAATTGTTGAAATAGACGTTTTCGAAAAATAGAAGGAAATAGTGGACTATAACACTGTTGTTATAGTAAATGATTTCCGAAAGGAAATGTTTTGTATAGTATTGGGATTTATATATCTATTTTAATTTCGAATCCCTATACTAGTGATTTTGGGTTGTCGTAACGATGTTTTACGCAACATTCGTTTTGGCCCAAATAAATATGTTTATGAGAATGATTTCCTTAAAAAATGAAATATATACTTAATCTCGATTTAAGTATATTGAATATTTTCCAAGTGTTGAAAATAAATAAAATTTGTGAATTACTTATGAATAAATAAGTATGGAAATGTTTTCCAATATAAAGTGAATATTTTGAGAATTTATCTTTTTGAAGATAAATTGAAAAGGAATATTGAAATGAATAATTGAAATCGAATATTCATATATATTTTGGATTGTAAATTCACTATTGAATTTATAAATGAAATTGGAAAATGGGTTTAAAAATAAATGTTGATTTATTTTTGAAGTATTGAAATTATATATCTAGTGAAGATATTTTTGGAAAATAAATAATTTGGAAAATTATCTGGAAACTGGTGATGTGTGCATATCCAGTGATAGTTCAATAACCGACTATCAATATTTCCCTTTGAATGGGTGATTGATGTGAATTGTTTGAATGTGAATGCTACACTTATTTTTGAATAAGCGCTCACTATTCGGGTTAACCGGGAAAGGACCATGGGGTCGTATAACCCATTCCGAATATGTGATACGTCGTTATAAATTGCATTGAAGATCGGTGTTGAAGACCCGGTATTTGCGAGAGCGATAGGATGACCTGTCGATTTACTCTGCACCGAGTAGCTACGGTATAGAGTTCTCCATATGTGATGGTGAATCCGATCAGGATTGTGAATATTCGGATTGCAAGGACTTCTTTGTAAGTGCCTTCGGTTTTGTTCGAGCCCAGAACAGACTTGTATGGATTGTATGTCTGACATTACAAGTTGAGATATAAAGCCGATTTCTTTCAAATATATTTCTGTTGGTGGCGGAGAATTTATTCTTTTAGCTTAACACCCTTCTCTGAGACGTACGAGCTCAGAGGTTATGTAGTTGAATGTTATCAGCGATATATTCCCAATTTGGTAATGTGATATGTTGAGTGATGCTGTAAATGATCATTGTGTTGATTATTGTGATAGGATCGTTTATTTGATCGTCTATCTTAGTGATCATTGTGTTGATCATTTGTTGACCCAAAGCATGGCTTTTGTATAAAGTATGTTTTTGTGGACGTGACTTCGTCGAGCCTCACACCCCGGAAATGGTCAAAACAGGAAAGATGCGGCAAGGTTATGAGGGGTAGCACCCTTTAGGGTATGTACATTTCCTTCTGGATAGAGGTGGTATCATGGTATGGAGCCCAGATATTTAACCTATGTGGTTACTACGAATTTATTACTTTGTGGTTGTTGGCTATCGGGATCCCGTGAGAAAGGTCGTTTACGATCGGGGAATGGCGTGCTCGTGTCAGTAGTTACCCAGTTAGGGGTAACCCGGCCTTGTGTTGGCAGAGTTCCGGTTTGGTTCTCGGGGATGTCTTTCCAGAGGCATTCTCATGTGGCAATGGGAAGTTCCTTGGCCTGACCATTTGTTGGAAATCCAAAGAAACAATACGTGACTTGTACGGTTTTAGTTGTATAACCTGCTATGGAATGTGGCGGTAACCTGCTATTGAACATAGTTAGCTATAGTAGGCATACGATAATGGTCGTATGTTGGCTAAGATTTATATTCTACTTTCGAAATGAATTTTTCCTACACTATGCACTAGTAATAATATCAAATGTTCTTTAATGCGTATCATGCATCTTTGACTATCATAAGGAGAAATCTCCTCCGATTCTGCGTTTGCATTGTGTGTGTGTGCGGGAGGCCTTATGGTAGTCTCATTTTAAAAAAAAGCATTGCGAATTGAATTTAAAAATATTCCTCTATTTTGATTTTAAAGATAAATAAACTGTTTTGAGTTCTCGCACCAGTCACATGACTGACTTGGAGTTTATTGTTTTCCTTCCTAAACTCTGGGTGCCCACCAATTTCCACACAGGCAGTCAAGAGTTAAGGTTTATCAGGATATTCTGGATATTCTGGAGTTGCTGGAGGCAAGATGGATGGCATGGCGTATTACTTGTATAGTATTTCTTTTTCCGCTGCACTGTTTGTTGTTGTTGTACACTCTGATGATATGATGTAATGAAATGTATAAAATGTAATAACTGATATAGTTCTTTGTTTAAAGATTATTCATTTATTATTATATGTTGTTCCGCTGCGAATTGTGAGATTCTGATGTTGTGTTGTTTCCTTTCTGTCCCGTTTCTATGTTCTCTATTCTCTTTTTCTTTCTATTTTAAAAATTTCTATCTTCTCTCCTCCCTAAATTCTTCTTTCATCTTCTTTTCTTTTCCTAAACTTTTTCTTAAACCCATAACTATTCGGTTTTTCGGCAACGAAAAATCGAAGCGTTACACCCCACCTATATACCCACGCTAGCCAAGAACATTACGGAGAATGCTGTCAACTAGCACGGAGAATAAGGCTGTTGAGGAACGACCATCCATGTAATTGCTTTGCGCGAGCATCGATATGTCAGATAGTATAATATGCATTTCTTTTTCTGGAGGGAAATCCGACATACCGACACAAACTCAAAGCTACTACACAGTGGCTATAATATCTTCGGAAACAAATATAGAAATAAACATAACATAAATCAGTCACAGATAATTCATATCACAAAGGCGGAAATAGATATGAATATTACATTAGGAAGTGTACATCAGAGTAGTGGTCTAAAAAGATCCACAATATCACAAAAGAATAGTTACATGAACTACACAAAAGAATAAGTATACATTATGGAGTCTATATCTCGAATGTATACACCAAAATAAACTACTAATCTAAGTAGTAAGGCAATAGTCAGAGAAATCAATCCCAAGAGAGAAGTCAAGCAGAAGCACCTGCAACATCTCGGTCTGACCCGAGTATTATTTAATAAGAAAATAATAAACGGATCAGTCTAACTATAGATATCAGATGAAACGATATAGAATAAGGGATATGACTAACCACATAATAATCACAATTTCAAGCTGTGATATATATAAGAAATTGAAAATCAACGAGAGATTAACCAATATCACCAAATCTACACAAGAATCAAAGAAATGCCATACTCCTTATTTCGTTCAACAAACCACAAATATTGACGATAATATCAATGTCAATCACACAAGTCAATGACACACAAATTCACCAATACACAAATATTGACAATAATATCAATGTCAATCACAAAAGTCAATGACACACAAATTCCAGAATTCAATATGCGAAATCCAGAAATCACAAAAGTCAATGACGCTCAAATTCACCAATGCACAAATATTGACAATAATATCAATGTCAATCACAAAAGTCAATGACGCACAAATTCCAGAATTCAATATGCGAAATCCAGAAACCACAAAAGTCAATGACGCACAAATTCACCAATGCACAAATATTGATAAAACTTACCAATGGAAATCACGAAAATTGGCGAAACACAAATTCTAGAAATCATCTCAAGATATCCAAAAATCACAAAAGGGGGAGGCCTATCACAAACGGGAGCATAAAGCCCACCAACATGTGTATCACAAACGGAACGCTAATTCCATGGTTGCTAACCATCACAAATTGAGCCGAAGCTCCACAAACGACCCGAAGACCATAGGTTGCTACCCCACCAAAACGAGTCGAAACTCCACGAAACGGGGTTTAGTCTCCCTCGCAGACAAAGAGACATCGCACATTGCTAGTCTAAATCACAAAGATGATCATCATGATCAACGAGAAGTGTCAATTACACTAAGCTATTAAATATATGAGTTTAGCTTCATGTCCCATAACCACTTGCTTAACTTAAATATTTACGAACAAACTGTAGATCTCCACTATAAAATTGTCGCAAGAGATTCAATCGAACTAGTCCAAGAATTAACCGACAAAGTGAACGCAAGCGTTTCATATCACTTGTTTTACTAAGTCGTTTAATTAGATTTCTCATACGAGTGAGGTAAAGGTTTGTATATACTAATAGATTGGAAAAACGGTTTTATAAACGAATTTGGTATTAAAATAGTATTGAAATCGTTTGAGGAAAGAGTTTTGATATTTACTACTAGTATAGAAAACCTTTATATTTTTAAAGTGACAAAACACAAAGAAGATTGTAGGAACAATCAATCACTAAAATTCACATACGAAGATGTGAATAAAAATCCAACGAAATCGATACCAAATCCATCGAAATGGATATTCCAAGAATTCCCAAGGAAAATAAGTCATCAAAGTCAATAACAAATGATAACAACAAATAGGGAAACAACCCAAATCGATTAGAGTTGGAAATTCAAGCAATTAGGCGAAAATAGGCAAAATTGCATAGGTCGGTCGACCGGTTGCAGGGCTCGGTCGACCGGACCTTGCTTTTTTAAAAAAAAACTTCTCGGCATCAGGTCGGTCGACCGGACCTGGGGGGTCGGTCGACCGGACCAGGGGGGTCGGTCGGCCGAACCTGATGCTCTGCACAATGATGCCCATAAATTGATATGCAACCTCCACCATTTCGCATCCAAACGAGCACAGACGCTAGGGAATTATGCCTAACGGCTACCCGGCCCTATTGGCTCCTCGATGCATCACCAAAACACATGTTCAAACATCAAAGTTATGATTTTTAAATGATTGAACCCAAAACACCAAAAATTGGAATATTCACCAAATCCATCCAAACCAAAAGCAAATGCACACGAATAAGTGTTAGGAATTCATACCTAACAATCGAAGATAAATATAAGCATAGATGTGAGATAAAAATCTCACCTTTTCACAAAATCAAACAAGAAGAAGCTTGAAAGCAAATGGAGAATCAACCTCTCTTCAAAACAACCCAAATGAGCTTGAATCTAAGCTCAAAAACAAGTACATTCCCAAAATTAGGTTTAGCAATTTCTGAAATTGGTAAGAGAATAAGTTGGAGAAGAAGAAGAGAATGCTTACCAATGGGTTCTCTTGAATTTGGAGCTAGGAAATTGAATTTGCAAGAGGAACTAGGGTTTTAGAGTTTTAATTTCCAATCTCTCCCACCATTAATACTCTAAAAACTGAAAAGAGAAGAGAATGAGGGTGAGTGGGGAAGAGTGGCTCAGATTTGAGCATAAGTTAACATAGGGCTGAGCCCAAACCAAACCCAAAGTGAAAAGTAGCAAAAATCAACTTTCTCCAAACATATCGAAGCTTATACTCAAAAAGGTCGCAAACGGCATTTTAAACTCAATGGGAGTGGTCCCGAGTCCTAATTTGACCGTATGCAAAAAGTAGCTTTTCGGACTAAAATCCGACCAACGATGAAATATTTAAATAAAATATTTAAATATAAAATCGATAAATATGCGGATTGTTACAAGAGAGACAATATGACAGCAAGCTCCAACCAAGTGAAAATGCAACATACATGAAGACTACAGCCCAATGAACCAGAGACAACAACAGAGCATAATGCACCAAATGACACAAATACTCAAGACAACTTGAAGTGGACAACACTGACTCAAATACACAACTATAAGGCATAGAAACTGCATAGCAACTGCAACAAGACACAACAATGAAAGCTACAAATCCATGAACCAAATACAACAATGTGTAACAGAAATTACAAGTAACCAAAGAATGGAGTGTGCAAGAGCAGATGACACAGACTCAACAAAGGCTACAGACAAGTAGCAGTGTGCAAAATAAAGCTACAGAAGCCAAATGAAAATCAAAGTATCATGAATATACACCAAAGCAAATTAGCAGACTACAAGTGAAACAATGCATGGTGAATTGGATCAACACAGTCAAGTCAAATGAAACAGATCAAGTAACAAGTTGAAGCAGTAGTTAACAAGCAGTGTGCAACTCGAGAATGTACACAAGTGAAACCATAATGGTGAAAATGTTATGCTCAATGCAACACAGTGAAGAAACCAAGTGCATGAAGACTGAATGAAGTACACAAATGTAACAATAGCAATTCAAATCAACACAGCAAAAACTCAACAATGAAAAAGCAAGTGCAGACATGATTATCAAGCTACAAATCAAATGAGCAAGTGCAACAAAGCACAACTTGACTATCAAGACAAAGTGCAATAACAAATTTAGTGAAGCCAAAAGTCAATGCCGAGAAACAATAAATGGTCAGGTCAAAATGAAGCATGAATCACATGAACAAGTTCGAGCATTATAAAGAACCAAAGTCACAGTGTACAATATCATCATCGGCTGTGTGCAAAGATGAACACATATATGGATGCAGACGTGTCAAATTTGTAAATGCTATGTAAATCAATGCTACAGTGGATGAACACAAAGAAATGGTGATGACCGAAAATAATGCAGATTCGTGAATGTATACAGTCAAGAAATTCAAGTGCGTACTATTTGAAAAAGTCACAAATTAAAAGAGGAAAGTAACTGCCGTATCAAACAAGTTGAATCAAACGCTGCACAAACAAAACCGTGGGTATCAAGTTGAAAAAATATCAGGAAAGCCGTGCGCATCAGGAAAGCAAAAATTTGGAAAGTATCGTATTGATACGAACAATTTCAAGTGTCGAATTCATATAAATACCAAACCTCAATTATCATCATAGGCATCGAGTTCAAGCAAACAATTTAACTAGCAACGAAAGAGAATACATACCATAATCTATCGACTCGATCAAAGGAGCAGCTACGAAACAAAGCGCAAGTAAAGCAACCAGAATCGATCATCAGAGAACGAGCGAGCAAGAGCAACACAAACCAGAGATTCGATTATCAGAGAAGTAGTGAGCAAAGAGCATCACAAACCAGAGAAAGCCCTAATTCTCACAAGAGCCGAAGCCCTAATTTCAGAAAGAAGAACAAGTCGCCATTTTACAGTAGCAAAAGAAAAGGGAACGGGGAGAAGAATTAAATTTGGCCGGCTTGTTTTATTATAAAAGGCCTTAGTTTGTTTGTGGGTTTATTTATACTCAAATAGGATTTTAGTTTTTAAACTGTTTTTTTGTTGTTGTTTGTTTTAAATTTTCTTTAAGGTTCAAATCTTGGTAAATCACCACCTAGGTTGTAGGTAGTGTCAGATTGTCTAGTTAGAATTAGTTCAGTGAGAAGGGTGTGCGAGTTTGCAAAACTCTATAGGCGGGAGCAGGGGTGCGAGTCTATTAGAGTGTATGTAAGCGGGAGCAGGGTTTGCGAGTCTGTTAGAGTGTTTGTGAGCGGGATACTGTTTAATTCTAATAGAAATCTGGGAATGCAGCAGTAGGCAGGGGTTGCCGAAGTTGGGTAAATTTTGTGTGCGATTTACTTTTCAGCATATTTATTTCTGCAGTTTGTTTTTGTGTTTAAATCAAGAAAATTTGCTATAACCCTATTCACCACCCCTCTATTGTTAATCTAGATCCTACAAGTGTTATCAGAGCAACGGTATTTTTCTTTAACTCTAGAGTCATGAATTCATCAAATAATGCTTTTACTGAGGGACAATCTATTGTTAGGCCACCCATGTTTAACGGGAATGATTATGCTTATTGGAAAGTTAGGATGGGTATTTATCTTAGTTCTGTTGATTATGATGTTTGGGACATTATTGAAACTGGCTATAAATCTCCCACCATAACTATTGGTGATACTGAGATTCCTAAACCTAAGGATAGGTGGGATGCTAACGATAAGAGATTAAAAACTACAAATGCTAAAGCCATGAATGCTTTGATCTGTGCTCTTGATAAGAATGAATTTAATAGAATTTCTCACTGTAAAACTGCATAGGAAATTTGGCATATCTTGGAGGTGACACATGAAGGAACTTCTCAAGTCAAGGAGTCTCGTCTAGCCCTATTCAGCAATGAATACGAGAACTTTGTGATGGACAAAGGCGAGAGCATAAAAGACATGTTTGGACGCTTTTCAACTTTGGTGTACAACTCTAGAGCACTTGAGAAGGTATTCACTGAGGTAGAGCTTGTGAGGAAGGTGCTACGAGTCTTACCGATGAATTTTGAGGCAAAAGTCACGGCAATACAAGAATCGAAAGATCTGAGTAAACTAAGCATGGAGGAGTTGATTGGCAACTTGATGACATATGAGCTTGAGCTAAAAGCAAAGGAGGAACGCAACAACTCCGAACCAAAGAAGAAGACGATTACCTTAAAGAGAAAAGAAGAGAGCGATGAAGAAGTAGAAGATCCAATTGAAGAGATTGCAATGGCTGTCAATAATCTTAGAAAATGGTCAAGATTCAAGCCGCGCAAGAAGAAAACAAGTGGTCATAGGCCAAAAGATTCTGACAATTCCGATAATGAATCGACGTGCTTTAACTGCAACAAGCTTGCCACTTCAAACAACAATGCCCACTTCTCGAAAACAACAAAGGAAAGAAAAAGAAGAAGAGGGCAATTTGCAGCGACTTGGGATGATGAAGAAGGAGAGGAAGTTTCGAATAGTAGCTCAGAGGAGGCTAACTTGTGTCTTACGGCAAAATCAGATTCAGAAGCAAGCTCAGAGGAATCTAGTGAGGTAGGTGACTATTCTTATAAAGATCTTGTTTTTATGTGTCTTGATCTTACTAAAGTAGTTGATACTCTTGAATCTAAAATTGAAAAACTGAGATCTGATAGGAGAGAACTTGCTCGTGAAAATTTTAGGTTAGAAACTGAACTTGAAAATATTCAAAATCTAGAATGTAAAAAATGTAAAATTTTAGATTCAGAATTGTCAAGACTAAAGAATAGCTCTGAGAATCTCGAAAAAGAAAACTTGAGTCTTAAGGAAACCATTGACACTAGGAAAAAGGATTTTATAAATAGATGCACCTCACTTGTCACTGAAAACACAACACTAAAAACCAAAGTCCAAAATCTTGAGAAATCTCTGAATAACTTTTCAAGAGGCGAAAAGTCTTTCAACGTGCTATTGGGAAATCAAATTTTTGCTAACAACAGAAAAGGTCTAGGTTTTGAGAAAACACAAGTTGATGGTAATGCAAAAGGTAAGAGTGTGTTCGATAGATGTGAAATAATTGGACATCGTGTTGAAAATTGTAGTCATAGGAACAAGAACACAAAATTTATACAAGTTTGGGTTCCTAAGAATTCTACAAACAAATTTCATGTCTATTGGAACAAGAATGAAAGGACTAAACAAGTTTGGGTTCCAAAGGGTTTGTTTATTTACAATGCTTCAGCCAGTAACAATCATGGACCTATAAAAACAAACAGGTCACAAAAATCTTTCATCGTGTAGGTATGGTGGCAGGCTAAGGAACAACAACAGTGTTATCTGGATTTTGGCTGTTCCAGAAACACAACGGGCAACAAACCAAAGTTCCTTAGCCTAATACAAAGGTGACAGAATCACAATGGGCAATCACGAAAAATTGTCGTAAAGGTAAACCAGGTGAAGAGATGATTTTTTGATCGATATATTAAATGTGATAATCTGCACCGTATTCTGAATGAAATCAGCTAATATTGAGATGTTGTAAAGATGATAATATTTTTGGTTATAATACGGCTAACTCTACATTCACAGTTTTCTGATTATTTACACGGCTTCAATTCAAATTCAAGAGAATGCCATTTAAAATGCTGTTTGAGTTTTCATGCACACTTCATGATCTGGTCTATCAAATTTAGATAGTGATATTTTGGAGTGAAAGAGAAATTCAGATGCAGATTACACTGGTAATCTAGTTGATAGAAAAATTACTAGTTGAATATGATTTATGGTGAGACATTTAGTAACTGCATCATTTTTCAAAGAAAATATCTGCATACTTTTCATTACGAATAATTTTCAATTAGCAGAATTTTTTTTCTCATATAACCCCTTCGAGAAAATCATTGTTGGCCATATTTTCAGATTAGTCATTTTTATTTGATTTTAAATGACAAATTTTGACTAATCCGGCTCCCTACTAATTATCAAAAAGATAAATAGTGATTGAAAAGATGATAAGTGTTGATATTTAACATACATTACTCAAGAGAGTATTTTTAGAAAAATTTCTTTAGAAATTCAAGCAAGAGTTATAAAATTTTTTGTTGGGTAAAGATTCCACGATCATTTCTATATCTATCATATTTCTATCGACCATTGTTTTTTAAAAATTCAATATAGTTTATCGATATGTGGTACTATAATCAGGGATCATTTGTTTTTAATTTCACATTTTTTTTGTAAAAATAAATAAATTTCCAAAGTATTCACTTTCATTTAAAAGTCCTCACGGTTATGCATGGGTGAATTACTTGGATTTTTGATTATGTGCTTTCATGCTCATTTAAAAGTCCTCACAGTTATGAATGTATGGAACGCATATCAAAATTAATTGATTAAATAGACAAGTTGATTCTAATCCCATTTAAAAGTCCTCACGGTCATGCGTGGTTAGAAGATACTTGGTTTCAGTTTTTAAAATTAAACTGGAATACTACTAATCTCATTTAAAAGTCCTAACAGTTATGCATGATTAGTAGATATTCAAATTCCTGATACAAATGTACCACAAGTTGATACAATTGTATGATTTTATATTAGAACATCATTTCCATTCTTTCTAAAAGTGGAATATGCGCCTAACAAGGGTAGTTACGATTTTTGTTTGTTTTTTTGTTGAAGTTTAATATTTATATTCAATTTGAGTTTAATATTTATATTCTATTTTGTCAAATAGAATCAAGCAAAGGTCGGTCAAATAATTTTCCATTTGCATCTAGGCTTATTTATATATTTCTATGCATATATGTAGGGGGAGCATAAATGTAGAGAGGAAGCATTTAAATAGGGGGAGAAACTAGTGTATATCATTGTTCAAATATATTTAACACAGTCAAAATCTTAAATATATGTTTGTTATCATCAAAAGGGGGAGATTGTGGAATATGTGAGTATATGATTTTTGTTTGATGATAATAAACATATATATATATATTCATTTAAATGTATTTGTTAATGTACTATTTTATTTTTCATAGATTAAATAAATATTTGTTGAATAAAATAAATTACACAGAATTTGAATGGAATTTGAATTCAAACAGAAATTTTATTCAAACAAATATTTATTACAATCTTGAATAGTACAAATTCAAGCTCTCACTATACATATACAATTTTGATTACATCACAATTATTTTTACATTAATAACCTCACTACATATCACTCACACTCGTATTTTGTCTTCAACTGCATTCCAGTTTGATTCCAGCATCCGAGTAATCTGCAAAAATATTCTCAAACGCAGTAAAATTGAAAAAGAAATATTTTTGCAATATAAAATGAAATATGATTTTTGAAAATATGATTTGCCTCAGTTATTTGGGTTGTTCGTCATCATTTACATTTGAATTCATCATACACGAACAATGTGACATGCACAGTGTATCACTGTACATGCCACAAGGCCGTGCACATCGATATACACTTGATAATGCTACAGGGACAGGTGAGCATAGGTCAAACCCAAATTAAAAGCCGGGTTCAACTCACGTGCAATATATTTAAAATTACGACACGAGCACAAGGTCAAACCCGAGTTTTGAAACTGGATTCAACACAAGTAAAATTTCAAAAATCAACATGAAGGGATGCAAAGACCAGAGTAGTACAGTGTGGCAATGCACCACCAAGCAAACAAAGACCAATAGCTACATGAAGCAAAACCAAAGACAAAACTACAAGCAGCAGTTACAAGTAAATAGAGTGCATGCTACAAAAATCGACAGTTCAAAGCTCAAGTTCAAGTGTGTCAACAGTGAAGTGAACATCAGTGACAAGACTCAAGCCAAGTCGTGATGAACAGGGAAGATCAAACATAATGGACTACATGCACAGACCAGAGAGACAATATGATAGCAAGCTCCAACCAAGTGAAAATGCAACATACAGGAAGACTACAGCCCAATGAACCAGAGACAACAACAGAGCACAATGCACCAAATGACACAAATACTCAAGACAACATGAAGTGGACAGCACTGACTCAAATACACAACTACAAGGCATAGCAACTGCAACAAGACACAACAATGAAAGCTACAAATCCATGAACCAAATACAACAATGTGTAACAGAAATTACAAGTAACCAAAGAATGGAGTGTGCAAGAGCAGATGACACAGACTCAACAAAGGCTACAGACAAGTAGCAGTGTGCAAAATGAAGCTACAGAAGCCAAATGAAAATCAAAGTATCATGAATATACACCAAAGCAAATTAGTAGACTACAAGTGAAACAATGCATGGTGAATTGGATCAACACAGTCAAGTCAAATGAAACAGATCAAGTAACAAGTTGAAGCAGTAGTTAACAAGCAGTGTGCAACTCGAGAATGTACACAAGTGAAACCATAATGGTGAAAATGTTATGCTCAATGCAACACAGTGAAGAAACCAAGTGCATGAAGACTGAATGAAGTACACAAATGTAACAACAGCAATTCAAATCAACACAGCAAAAACTCAACAATGAAAAAGCAAGTGCAGACATGATTATCAAGCTACAAATCAAATGAGCAAGTGCAACAAAGTACAACTTGACTATCAAGGCAAAGTGCAATAACAAATTCAGTGAAGCCCAAAGTCAATGCCAAGAAACAATAAATGATCAGGTCAAAATGAAGCATGAATCACATGAACAAGTTTGAGCATTATAAAGAACCAAAGTCACAGTGTACAATATCATCATCGGCTGTGTGCAAAGATGAACGCATATATGGATGCAGACGTGTCAAAGTTGTAAATGCCGTGTAAATCAATGCCACAGTGGATGAACACAAAGAAATGGTGATGACCGAAAATAATGCAGATTCGTGAATGTATACAGTCAAGAAATTCAAGTGCGTACTGTATGAAAAAGTCACAAATTAAAAGAGGAAAGTCACTGCCGTATCAAACAAGTTAAATTGAACGCTGCACAAACAAAACCGTGGGTATCAAATTGAAAAAATATCAGGAAAGCCGTGCGCATCAGGAAAGCAGAAATTTGGAAAGTATCGAATTGATACGAACAATTTCAAGTGTCAAATTCATATAAATACCAAACCTCAATTATCATCATAGGCGTCGAGTTCAAGCAAACAATTTAACTAGCAACGAAAGAGAATACATACCATAATCTATCAACTCGATCAAAGGAGCAGCTGCAAAACAAAGCGCAAGTAAAGCAACCAGAATCGATCATCAGAGAATGAGCGAGCAAGAGCAACACAAACCAGAGATTCGATTATCAGAGAAGCAGTGAGCAAAGAGCATCACAAACCAGAGAAAGCCCTAATTCTCACAAGAGCCGAAGCCCTAATTTCAGAAAGAAGAACAAGTCGCCATTTTACAGTAGCAAAAGAAAAGGGAACGGGGAGAAGAATTAAATTGGGCCGGCTTGTTTTATTATAAAAGGCCTTAGTTTGTTTTTGGGTTTATTTATACTCAAATAGGGTTTTAGTTTTTAAACTGTTTTTTTTGTTGTTTGTTTTAAATTTTCTTTAAGGTTCAAATCTTGGTAAATCACCACCTAGGTTGTAGGTAGTGTCAGATTGTCTAGTTAGAATTAGTTCAGTGAGCAGGGTGTGCGAGTTTGCAAAACTCTATAGGCGGGAGCAAGGGTTTGCGAGTTTGCAAAACTCTATAGGCGGGAGCAGGGGGTGCGAGTCTATTAGAGTGTTTGTAAGCGGGAGCAGGGTTTGCGAGTCTGTTAGAGTGTTTGTAAGCCGGATACTGTTTAATTCTAATAGAAATCTGGGAATGCAGCAGTAGGCAGGGGTTGCCGAAGCTGGGTAAATTTTGTGTGTGATTTACTTTTCAGCATATTTATTTCTGCAGTTTGTTTCTGTGTTTAAATCAAGAAAATTTGCTATAACCCTATTCACCCCCCTCTAGGGTTAATCTAGATCCTATAGTGATGACGTATTCGGTACTATCTAGGTCAAAGGTAGGCCAGTCTTGCGTTGGCAGGGGATCCAGGCGAGGTCCTAAGTGCATTTTCTAAACGCGTACCATGATAGGTGGTACCCAGCGCCTAGTCATTGTATGGAATCCAATCTCCAATAAGCATCGTACGGTTTTAATTGTGCCCAGCTATGTTGAATTGTAAGATGCAAGCATTTTAGCTATTTTAATATTTTACTTTGAATCTCTAGACATTATTATAATATCTCTAGATTTTCTATAAAAGTGTTTTGGTTATCTGAAAATCCGTCGTGATTATGTGTGGTATGGTCTTACGAGATACCAATTGATTTCAAAGATTTTTATAACTTTAAATCCAATTGGTTGTGTTTTCTCATGTTGGTTTTCCAGACTGACTTGCGTGTTATTTTATTATAATGCTTGAGTTAGACCGAGCATATTATTGATTAGATTGGATGCTTAGAGCTTCAAGAGATGAGTGGGAGGCCCCGAGTCATATTTACGTAGATGGTTATTTTCCACTGTATTAATTTTTGTGTCATTAGCAATTGTGAAGACATGCTACTATAACTGTCCAAGATGAAATAGGTTAGTATACTCTGATTGATGTTTGTATATATACATATTACAGTTTTGCTTTTGTGTAAAGATTTGTGGTATATTATAGATTATTCGTTCCGCTGTGAGATTCTATGTTGTCTAGTTTTCTTCTTATCTTCTTTTCCCTTAACAAATGGGTTTTTACAGCATTTGATTTCTCGGTATGAAATACAATGGATGTATTAGTGTGGATTTTCGAGGGCGAAAAGCATGTTCGTTACATTTGGTATCGGAGCTGAAGGTTAAGCAAGAGCCTTGGCTTCGGTGGGGCAACTCATTAGAGATAGGATCAGTAGCACCTTAGAATAGGCTTGAGTGTATATATATGAGTGTGTATTTGTTAGTGATATAGAAAAATGTTTTACATTGTGTTGTTTGATCTATTGAGTGGCTTATGGATTCTGGTTAATACAAGTAATTAACTTTATTGATAGGTATCTCTAAACACTTGAATAGAGCAATTTGACATGGTACTGTTTTGAAATTAGGTAAATGAAATAATTTTACTCTGGTTATATTTTTATTTATAAAGAAATAATTTTTCAAAAAATTATTATCGTATATATGGTGTGCTTGGTTGTTAGAGAATGATAATATTTGATTATTATCATTTGTTGATTGTTGTTTTTGATCAAATAAGGTTGACACTAACAATTAAGAATAACAATTAAGGGATGATTTTATATAACCAAATTGAATTATATAAATATGATTTACGAAGTGGTTTATAAATTAGAAAGGATTTAAAACCTAGGAATTTAAATCACGCTGGTTTTGAAAATATTTTTCAAAGTTTCGAAAAATAAAAATAGCATTATTTGGAAAATATTTTTGAATGGAAATAATGGAAATATTTTTAAAAGGATTTAAAGGGAATAAAAGCATTGAACTCACTTTGGTCGTTGGAAAATAATTTCAGTGATGACTACAACATCATCGACCTTCATTTTCGAGTTTCCAGGGAAGGAATTGTTACCATTGGGGTGTAGTTTGGGTAAAACTAGTTTGATTTTAAAATCCAAAAGAATGATTTGATATAGGAAGGGATTGTGTGAGTGTGTGTGTGTATGGTTTCAAAAAAATAATTTGAAATACTTTGGAACAAGGTGTTTAAACTCTGGAATTTTCATTTAATATGTTTTATTGAAAATATGAGAAAATAAGTTTGATAACTTATAAAATTTGAAAATTAGCAGGTTAAAGCAATGCTTTAAATTGTTGAATGTGAATGCAAGAAAAGTAAAATTTTAAAATTGAACTATGGAATGAAATTTAACTTAAGTTAAATAAAGTGAATTTTGATAATTTAGCCTAAGTTAGGCTAAATGAAATAATTTTTGGAAATGGAATTGACTGAGATTTGAAACAAATTAATGAAATGAGCTAATTAAAGTAATTAGTTATTTGGATATGGTTTGCAATGTTGATTGATAAAATTGAATGTTAAAATTGGAAAATGAGATTGAATTTTGTTAGAAATGGATAAGGACTTAAGTTGTGAAGTGGTAATATCCATAAGAAGTATGTATAAAAAGTTTATAAACATAAGAATATTATATGGAATAATTCATAAATGAAGTAAGTATGAAGTGAAATGTTGTTTAAACATAAAATTTAAGGGAGTAATTCTTAAGTGATATTGGTATTAAAGAAATATACTAATTAAATAAGAATGGGATGAAGGTAAATAAAAGGAATTTGGTGTAGATAAGAACCAATCGAAATAAATACATAAGTTTTATGTATGTTATTTATTTGCATAACGGTTTGGTCCAGATTTGAGCACAGGATTTCAAGATGATTTATAATGATCCGATTTGAAATTTTTCACTCGATTCTCAATGGCAAACACTGGATATAGATTTTTGGTTGATTATGAGATTCTCTATCATAGTATATGGCTATGCAAGGAGAATGATGGTTTCTAATCAAGGAACCAGATCTAAGTCCGCACTAGAGTGGTCATGTGAACGATACTAATTTTGAGGTGAAATTATGTGATCGAGCGAGTGATCAGATTTGATATTGCATACGGATGATATATGTACATCGTACGATTTTAGTAAAACAAATGTTGAAATTGGGAAAATACAAAATAAAATATGATTATGAACTTTATGTTTGGGTATCACTGGTAAATAAGATGCAGGTATATAAAAGTAAGAGATAATTTGATGCCTTTGGTTTCATAAGAAAATTGGTTACCCAACAAAAAGGTACATGTTTAAATTGTTGTTTGAATTTGATGATTTTATGGTTGAGCCACTTGGCTTTTGTTTTATTTTGTTGGTTTGGGCCCGTAGTGGCGATTTGTGGTTGTTCCGATCTAGCCGTGCAAAGGAGACGCTGGCGAAATTTTTCGAAAGTCTAAAGGCATAAAAGGATTTTGGAATGATAAAGGCATAAAAGGATTTGGTAAGTTAGTTCAACTAATTAGTTGTACATAAAAGTAAGGGGTTTTGGCATTTTTCCTACCTTGGCAATTTCGAGGACGAAATTCTTTTAAGGGGGAAGAAAGTAACGATCCAGAATTTCATTTATTTGAATTTAGAATATTTAATTAATTTTAATATTGAAAAATTAATTTTATAGGTTAAATAACTTGAATTTCAAAAATAGTGATTTATAGGATAATTTGATTGTTAAATTTAATAATTGAAACTATGTAAAAAATTGAATCTTGAGTTTTAAGTTAGATAAAAATTATTTCAAAGCTTATTTAAATTCTAATAATAAGAATGAATATAATAAAACTTGTAAAATTTATTCAAAAGCGATTTAGCTAATTTTGAAATTAACAAGTAAAAATAGCCTTCCAGGGCAATGTCTCGGATTTCGACGAAACTAGTGGCATTGGGTCCGTAATAATGAATTATAATACGCTGTCAAATTTCATAGCGATCAGACATTTCGTTTGGTTGTAGGGAAAGAAAGGCATTAAAATTAATATTGAGAATTTAATATAATTATTATGTTCAAAAAGCTATCTTCTGCATACGATCGAATTGGAGCTCGAGACTAGTTCCATTGCGCTCAAAATAGGGGTATGACATTAGGAACGCCAGGCGGCATGCCTCGATTGGTGTCCGTAATTTATAGTTAGATATTTTGGATTTTTAAATAATCTATTCTATTCAGATTTGACCATGCAGCCACCATTCCCTTCACATCAGCTACCCTACCTATATATGATCGTACCCACCTCTTTCTTTTAAAAGTGCATCCCCTCTCTTCTTCTTTTTTCGTATGCAGAAAAAATGAATGTTCTTCTTCCTCTGATGTACATCAACCATCATCCAACGACAGACGTTGCAAGGCGCCACTAGAGGCCGTATTAACCTCCGATCCTAACTAGAGAAAGGTTCGTAGGGATGTGTCATAGAAGTTGTACGGTGGAGATGGGCTGTTGTGGTCGAAGGTGAGGGATATCAAGTCGGAATGGGAAGGCAGGTGCATTGGTTTTTGGTCGATTCCTGTAGGAAATGCGGATTACAGATCTTAAGGCAGAATTAACACTAGAGGGGGGTGAATAGTATTTAATTAATTTTATGAAACTTTTTGAAATCTTTTCAAATTAAACCCTAACATATGCGATTCACTAAAACAGAGACAATCACAGAACCAGACATAGATGCAAATAGTAAATAAAAGTAGTAAAGGAAAGAACACACCGGAATTTTATGCTGGTTCGAAGTTACCCTTACATCCAAACCCACACAATTTCTTGTGTAGATTTCTTTTCAAATATAATGTCGATATTACAACCTCAATTTCAAGGCCATGAAATACACCCTCCTGTCTCCGAGTCCTGGGCAAGCTCTCTTGATTTAACCAGGTTACAAGATCACCTAATTGATTTACGGCTACAATCACACCCAATTGATTTACGGGCCATAATCGCATAGTTTCCAATTACATTTTGATAGAGAGAGACTCGATACACTTCGATCTTTCGATCTTTGATTACAAATGATCCTATAACTTCGAATAACAATGAGATCTTTGAGAGAGGGTGGCAGAAAATCAAACTAGAGACGATCGAGTTTGATACACTTAGGATTTCGGCAAACATTTGATGAAATATAAGAGAATATTTGAGTGGAGAAGAAGGAGTGAATAAATGAAGAAAAACTAACTTAAAATTCGTTGAAAACTAATGGTATATATATGAAAACAACGGTCATGTCCATTCGCGAAAGGTTATGATGAATAGACACTTCTTTTGAAAATTTGAAATTTGAAATCTACGGCTACCATGTCAGGGATGTCGACATACCTATGTTATTTTTGAAAATTGAATTTTTCTTTAAAACAATTTCTATTCTAAAACTTGTCAAAACAATTTCTAAACTTTGTAAACCATTTTGAGTATCGCTTAAACTTATAAAAGATTTTTAGAAAGCAATCTTAAAATATATAATCTATAATATAAAAGTAATATTAAAAAATAAGTATAGACTTCTTTAAAATATATTTTTTAGATTTAAGGCTAAAATATTAAAATCAAGAGATAGTTTTAAAAAATAAGAGATGACTTTGGGATCAAAATATCAAAAGATGATAAGAATAGTTTTTGAATTAAGGATAAAATATTTAAATTGATAAGATGACTTTTAAAAACAAAGTTTTTGGAAAAATATTTAAAATAAATTATTTTGAATATTTCGTGAATTCCATTCCACTAGAGAAGGTCGTGGGTTCCATCCCACTAAAGAGGTCATGGGTTTCATCTCATTAGTAAAGCGAGAAGGTGGATTCCATTCCACAATTAAAATCAAAATAAAGATTTTTATGCTATTATGAAGTTTTAACATAAATCTAGACTCTATTACTAATTTTGATATCTTGAAGTCTTGAAATCTTGATACTCATGAGTCTTCGGTCTTAATTTCTTCAATCTTGAATTCGTCAGTCTTGAATCTCTATACTGTATAGTCTTTATTCTTAGTACCTGCATATATATATATATATATATATATATATATATATATCCTGCACATACACGTATATATATACACAAATATATTAGTATTTATATTTTATAACAAGTCCTAAGATTGTTGTCGTCAAAACCATCATCTTAGGTACTAACAGTTCCATTGTTGACGTTGAGTTTCAGTTTGTAAGCCCTGAAGGGAAGTTGTAAGGGAGTTTGAGGGCAACATGCTGGCAAATATAGGTAGCCAATGGTGGTCGGAGGTGGCCGAGGATAGCCTCTATTTGTGGGGTACCTATGCAAGCGTTTGGAGCAATTTGTGGAGCTAGGTGGCAAGGGTAAGGATCGCATAGGTGGCATGATGCATGGCAAGGGAAGGCGTGCACTGTAGGGTGAACGGCGGCCAGCCATAGCCGGAGCCGACGTGGAAGCAATGGGTTCAAGTTGGGTATCGTGATTTTTAAGAAACGAGGAATAAAGTTTAGCGGCTAATTATTTTTAAATGGGTCATTAATTGTATAAGTTTGTAATTAAGAAAATTATTGTATTTTTTTGATATTCTTATAAACATGATGTCTTACTTGTTTTAGGTCCAAATCAAACGTGGTGTAACGACCCGGTATTTTCAACCATTCGCATCCATTATAAGTGTATAGGTAGACACTCATGCCGGAATTGAATTGCTCAAAATACCGCGTTGTAAATAAAAATTTGGCAAATCTCAGAATATACAGTAAATAAAAATCACAGATCACAGACACAGAGTATATAAAAATGCAGCGGAAGAAAAAGAGATAGTAGTTCATGAAGCTACTATATAAATATGAGATACATCAGAGTTAAATAAGATACAACAGAAGAGTAACAGGATACATCAGGTACAAATCAGATACATCACTGAACCACTGGATACTGAAACAAAATAGATGGCTGGATCTTCAAGGAAAGCTCCAACGCCGAAGGTGAATCTGGAATGCTAACTCACTCAATCTGACCCGAGCGTAAAGCAAAACACAAAACCCTCGAGTCAGGACATAAATACTTATAAACTGTAAATCAACTCAAGTGAACAGTAACAAAATGCATCAGTAACTTAAAGGATACTTGGGACCGCCCATCCTCTAAGGATTCGTTAAACTATTTACTATGTAGCAATATATGCTATATACGGTAGTATCTAATCAGTAAAGTATAATCATATAGAAAATAGCGTTAAGGGGATGGTGAACCTTAACGCGGTCGGATCTTTAAAACCAAAATCGTAGTGGGCTCGATATAAGGATATGACACGGCACGCGAGGCAATGCCAGGGTGGATACACCGTTTGCACTCCCGGACCGGTGGTGACGGCAAGCCAGCAGCTTCCGCCCACCTCGAACAATACCCCCGAATCAAAGTGGCGCCACCGAATCGAATCACAACTATAATAGAATGGTTTCCGATGGAGCATGCTCGATGAAAGGGTGTGACCCTTTGTGTAGCCCGGTATAGCTCCTGTTTTAGTCATATATGCCAACTCACGGGAGTTGGGTCCACGTAATATACCTCGAGAACGTCGCCACCATCCTACATCATTCTGGAATCTCCACCGCATACACAGTTGTTGAAGTGGTTTTCGGTATTGTCCGGCTATAAGACAATATCCGATCCCGGTCTCTTTAACAACCAATCGTTATTATAACCCGTAGTTATAACTTTAAAACATATTTTATACTTCAAAATAAAATATCATTCCAACCCAAATCTTTATCAAAAATAAAGATTAAATCATTTCCAAACCATTTCAAATATATCATCATACCATATCTTTCAATTCAAATATTTATCAAAGTAAATATCAAGTCATTTCTAACCATTTTTATTATCAAAACAGTTTAATATCAAAATGTCATATCTTTCAAAACTTCGTTTCAAATCATTTTAATAAACCAAAATATCATATCTTTTCGAAACCACATTTCAATCATTTAATATATCAAAATATCGTATCTTTAAAATCCTTTAAATTCAAAGATAACATTCATTCATTTCGATTCAACCCCCTCTTTAAATGATTTATATTTCAACGATTTAATTCAATTAAAATCATTTTAAAAGGGTAATTATTATACTTTCAAGTCCAGTATTCAATTTTTAAAGTTCCAAACCATTCTGAGTTCGTTTGCTAAGTCAAAAACCATAATTATTACAAATTCAGCATTTCACAGCATATAGAAAAGCTATTACAAGTTATACTTGAAAACACTTTGATTCAGCAAAGACAGCATTTAAAACTGCTGTTTAAACTCAGTTTTTAGTTGAATTATAGTTCAAAACAGAAAAGACAGCATTTCAGACGTGTTGCGGTAGTTCAGATTTCAAAACAAAGGTTTTATTTGATTTCAGCAAAGATTGCAGACCACTATGGCATTTCTAGAGAATGCTATAAGAGACCTGAGTTCAATATTAGCCTATAAGTTCAACTACAGCAACTACAGCATTTCAGACCTGCTTAGCTCATTTTTCACAGTTTTAGTTCAATTCAGAAACCATAGCATTTCTGAATGCCATTAAGAGTAAATTCTAGGTTTTGTTGTATTTCCAGTAATTAAATAACTTTAATTCAAAACAAATAAACATTTTAGAAAATTCATTTTTAACATTTAAATGTTCATTAACATATCATTTGACATATTATTTTTATACAATAAATTTCATATAACTAAGTCCAATTTCAACGATTTACCACATAAATTCAAGTGTAAAAGTTTCCAATTCTTCACATTTCGACAAATAAACTTAACACTTATATTTTATTTTCATTTGACAAAAATTTAACCAAATTTCCTTTTTTTATTTAATTAACTTAAACCTTTAATTAGAACCAAATTCACCTTTTCCAATCAAGTTATATCTTAAAATTTCACCTTTCAACAGTCATTTATTCAACCACTTAAATTCATAGAAAAGTTTGATAATACTTTAATAAATCATCTAAATTAATATTTAAATCAAAAATCATATTTACCAATTTCCAAATATAATTAAAGTCCATTTTATTTATATAGCTTAAACATCATTTAACCAAAATTCCACATTCCAAACTTAGGGCATATTTCACAAATCAAATTTTAACCATTCATAAATTACATTTTTAACACATAGAAAAATCACAATTAATTTATTTAAAACATTTCACAATCCATTTGAATCAAATTTCATAAATTTATATTTTAAAAATACTTAAAAATATTCAAAACACTTTATAGAATAACCACGGGTCTGTATATAGTTTTCTAACCTAGGTCAAGTGATACGGATATGTATCATTTCAATCCGCAGTTTAAAAGAAAAATCCGGGTTCTATCATTTCAAACCCGCAATCCCAAGTCAAAATGAAAAATAAAAAAAAACATTCAGGCCTATCATTTGAGCCCATAACATTTTTTTCTAACAGGGAACTTGCAGTGTGATCATATACAGAAATAATATAAACAAGGTCAATATCACAATATACAGTCATATATGAGATGTCAGGTGAAAATTAACAGTTTTAACATGGTAATAACATGGTAATAACATGGCATAGCATATCATATGATCATCATTAACTTGCATAAACATTTTATATTACTAAACACTTGTCATCAATTCACTTTTCATAAGTATAAATGTCAGAGTGAGAAAGACTCACCTTTTTCAAGCTGGAGACCAAACAACAAACACAAGAGCGATTTCAAAAGCACGACAAACACAATTTGAATTGAATGAATGGAAAGCCTTGATAATGATCTTGTATACAATAAATAACAAGACCATATAAACATATGCATACAATACAAACATGAATTGAAACGAAATGGAAATTTTTAAATCAACAAAGAATATTACCCAGCTTTAACACGAAAGTGCCTGACCACGACAACATGGCTTGTCACATGATCAAATGGGCTTGTTCTCATCACACTAGGCTCAGCCTAGGTGTCAACATGACTTGGGTTTAGCATCAAAATACGTGGCAACAAGTGGATGAAGATGGAGGGGTTACAACACGAATTATCACAAAACAACATAGGAATTTAGTGTCCAAAACAACATCAAATGGTTTGCACTTGTTCTTAACTTCACATGCTTCAGCTAGGGGTTGGTTTAGCTCGGCCATGGAATGTATTAGGGTCTAGTTTGGGTCTCTACAGGGTCGGCCTAGCTTGTGTTTGGTGGAGTGAAGATATAGGTGCAACAACTATCCATATAAGGCAAAGTTTCATCATCTCTTTGCTACAAAAGGGTTCGGCCATGGGCTATATGGTCAGGTCCAGAGGTGTGGGGTCCAGGTGATGACGTGGCAGAGGGTGCTGGAGGTGGTGGTGGTCATGTAGGTGGCGGCTATGGGTGGTGGAAGTGGTGATGACAATTCTAGGTCTAGATTTATATATATGTGATGTCTTGTTCATTTCTAGGTTGATCAACATCACCTAGGGCCATGGATAGGACATGGGAAGGGGATGGAGGAGGTGTTGGTCAGGTGTGCTGGTGGTGGAGGTGGCCTAGGTGGTGGTGGAGGGAGGAGCCGATCCAAATAGTTGAGAACAAGGTGCAAAATCATTTAGGAAATAGGAAAACAAGAAGAAGAACTTACCAGATTTTGCAAGATGGAGGCCATGATCTCCTTTTTTTTAGGGTTTGAGAAAGAGAAATTTCATGACAAATGAGCAAGGGAAGTCGGCTGGAGATGGTATAGGGAAATGCCAAAAAAACAGATGTATTGATGACAAAAGAAACTGCAAAAGAAACAGTGAAACGTTTTTTACGTTTCTTAGCCTTTAACCCTTTCAAATTTCTCATATATATTTGTATACATCTAATTAACTGAAAATAATTAAAATTCAGTTAAAATTAAAAATTATAACAGATAAACAAAATATTAATAATTAAAATTAATTAGATATGATTAAAATAAGAAAAATAGCACAGAAAATGAAAACTTGACTTAAGAATTAGAAATAACTTCAATATACTTTGGAAAAATTTACTTTAATTTAAATACATGTAAAATGAATAAAATAAAGTAAAACACAGCAAATAAAAGTGAGTGCATAAAATAAATAAATAAATTTTAATTATATATAATTAAATTAAGAAAATGGCTTAAAATTGTAGACTAGGCTTTTAAAATTAGAAATAAATTCAAATGAACTTTAGAAAAATTATATTATCATTTTAAAAATACTTAAAAGTCAAAATATACATAATATAACATATTATCACATATTAAATTAAAATATAACAAAGAAGAAGTAATTTATACAATTTAAAATAGTCATTGTTAAATAACCCTATATACGCACAATATTTAAAGGGTATAACTTTCACAATTTACATCCGATTTCAACGAAATGAAAAGTGGTGTTCTTAGAATTTTATGTACTTTCATAATAAAAGAAAAAAAAATTAAATTTTTAAACTTTTAAAATTTTAAGTTGAAAGTCACAGTTTGACTATTTTGACCAAAATCAGCATTTCAGGCAAATATTCAACTTACACAAGTTTGGAATTATAACTCATATAAAATCAAGATTTATATTTAAATAATAAAATTTTATCATTCAAATAAGTAAAAATAAGTTTTTAAATCAAAATCTTACATCAAAAATAATTAAAATATACAATAAAATAATTACAAAATACAGGGTTGTTACACTCTCCCCCACTCAAAAACTTTTCGTCCCCGAAAAGGAATGAGGTATGGAAGGGCACACACAAGATAGAGTGAAATTGGATTAAGATAAGATGGCAAGGAGATTGAAATTATACCTGATAACTGTTGTTATAGGTAAGTTTCGCAAGGTGCAGATTATCAAAGATTATAGAAAGATTTCTAAATAGAAAGATCATAAAAAGATGCATATACCAGTCTATAGCAAGATAAGGATGATAAGAACAACCAAAAGATAGTTTGAAAAACAAAATAAGGAAATGAATTTGAAAGCATGGAGATTTCAGCTTAAATAGAAAATAAACTTTTACACAAGTTACATAAATCTTAACTATCTCAAATTTCATTATCTTATTATCCAATCATCTTAAATTAACAATTTTTTTTAAAAACCATGGGTTAGAAAAATAATCATTTATTACACTCACAATGTATTTAATAAATTTTATTCTTCTTTATTCCTAATAAAAATTAAATTTATTCCTCTCAATATATTTATCACTCATGTTCAATATACTTACACTTATTATAACTGCTTTCTTTTATTCTTAGTTCTTTGAACATCATTTTATTGTAAGTTATTCAATTTCCTTTTTTTATATTTACCTCTGTTAATCATTTTATAATTAAAATTTAAGTGTATAACATTTATTATAACCACTAAAATTTTATAAAAAAACTTTTTATATTGTATATTATTCAATTACATTGTTAACTTCTAAAATTTTGGTATGTTATATTTGAATGCAATTGTATTATACAAATAAAATTTCCAATTCAATCATTTCAAGCTTAAATCAATTTTTTTTTCTTTTTATAATTGAAATTATTATTTAAAAATAGAATTTAAGAATTAAATTTCCAATTTCTTTAGACCATTTAGAGATAAGAAATAATATATATATATAATATGTCAAATCAAATTTCAATCGCATATATATATATATATATATATATATATATTATAAATCAAGTCATATTTTATAAATTCAAATCAATTTAATTTCCCAAAACAAAGCTGTAGCAAGAATACAGAACAGTCTTTTAACTTCGAAACTCGAAAATGAACGTCGATGATGTCGCGATCATTACCGAAGTTATTTTCCAGCGACAAAGAGAAGAGCACTAATTTTAAACCTTTAAAATTCTTTGAAAACAAATTCTATTCAAAATACTTTAAATAATATAACCTTTTAAAACCTTAAACCAAAGTTCGAAATAATCGGGATTTAAATCCTCAAATTCTTGTTTTAAATTCATTTCATTTCCTAAATAAATTTATAAACAAATATTTATAGATCTATTTGTAGAACAATAAATGATAAATCAAGTATTATCATTTCAAATTATCAATTTAAATCATTTCATTAAGTTCCATAAATTTACTTATATATCAAAATTTATTTCATTAACCAAATTTTTTTTTAAAATATATTGTGTCCGTTTGTTCTGTCAAAGTGTTTTGGAAATCTTATCGATAGCGCTGATCAGACGTATCGATCAGAAACCCAACTCAACATCAACAACTCAAACAACACAATATATAAAACATTTTAATTTTTAAATACTAGTTTACAAATACACTATATATGATTAGATTTTCAAAGAAGGGTAGAGATTCAAATTTTTTGATTAACACAAATCAAAGGAGATTATGATTTAAAAATAAGTTGGAAACAAGGATGACATGATTAAATAACAGAATAGGAAGATGGATAAGCTTACATAACTCACGGGCAACCTTAACCGGGTCAACCGTGACTTAAAGAATAAGAGCAATGTTGATTTTTCTAGGGTAAATCTACATTCGATCTCAAGAGTTAGAGTTTGAAATAACAAAAGATATTAGCATCTAAACCAAGGATAGATAAGAATCTCTGGTGAATCGATGCTAACTGCAAAGGAGTTTTCCCCCATTTTCAATTAAATTTGAAATTGGCGTGACTGCTGACTCACTAAAAAGATCATTCGAAGCGGAGTTATGGAATGCTCCAGAGTCAAAAGAAGATGAATAGTGAGGGATACGAATGGATTTTGGAACCGTAGGGAATGTTCCAAAATTCAAAGGAATCGAGTCAAAAGGGAGAGATTCAAACTCGAATGAAAGTGATTCTGTAAATACATTCACTCCATATGCTGAGTTTTGCCTAGAGCTACCAAAGCTCTGATACCAACTGTAACGACCCGGTATTTTCAACCATTCGCATCCATTATAAGTGTATAGGTAGACACTCATTCCGGAATTGAATTGCTCAAAATACCGCGTTGTAAATAAAAATTTGGCAAATCTCAGAATATACAGTAAATAAAAATCACAGATCACAGACACGGAGTATATAAAAATGCAGCGGAAGAAAAAGAGATAGTAGTTCATGAAGCTACTATATAAATATGAGATACATCAGAGTTAAATAAGATACAACAGAAGAGTAACAGGATACATCAGGTACAAATCAGATACATCACTGAACCACTGGATACTGAAACAAAATATGTAACGACCCGTATTTTACGTGTCGATTAATCGTAAGATAATTGTCTTTAGGTCGTTTGCATCGTTGAGTCAACCAGAGTTAGCTCGGGTGGAAGCTTAGGTCGTGTGAGAGTTAGCGTGTTAGTGCTAACGGGTTAAGGCTTAGTTTAGGTCGTGATGGAGTTAGGTCGGTAGGCGACCTAAGGTTGTTGGCAACTCACGAGTTAGCATGTGAACGTGTCAGTAGGAGCAGCGACCTAAGACTTAAGGGATTAGGCGACCTAGTGATTACGAGTTAAGATAGGTCGTAAGTAACCTAGAAGTGCTAGGTCGAATAGTGGTTAGGTCGAGTGGAGCGACCTATAGGGGAAGCAGCGACCTACGAGTTAGCGAGTTAGGTGGAGCAGCGGCATATGAGTTAGGTCGTTGGTGAGTTAGGGAGTTAGGTCGTTAAACGACCTAAGATAGCTCGCGTGGTTGTTGGGAGTTTAGTGATAAGTCGCATGAGCGACTTAGTGCTAAGTCGCGCGAGCGACTTAGTGTTAGTCCGCGTGTGTTGATAAGTCGCGTAGGTCTGGATGGTTTGTTAACTCGCGAGCGACTTAAGCTAGGTCGCTAAGTCGCGAACGAGTTAGTGTTAGGTCGCGCACGAGTTAAGGGGCGAACCGAGTTAGTGTTTTTCAGCCTATAAATAGAGGGCTTTGGCTCACTTTTTGGCACCGGATTTCGAAGCGACGAAGTGCTGCCATTTTGAGAGCTCGACTACAACATTTCTTCACTTCTTTTCTCCACTTTGATCGAGTGCTAACATCCATCCAAGATCGAAGATCAAGATTGAAGATTGAAGAGCCAAAGTTGAAGATCTTCATCCAACAAAGCTAGATTTCATCATTTCAAGCGAGATTTCGACAAATCAAGCTTGAATCCTTGCTGTCCAGATCTGAAGTGATTTGTTTTTGAAGTGTTTGGGTGATTCGGTGAGTGGTAGTTATCTCTCACGCGGACCCAAAGGAGTATATTGGATTGGTGGCTTGTTTGAGTGTTAAAGTTAGAGATTTCATGCATTTTTCTTAGTTCCAAGACTAGATTCATTACTTTTGAAGATGTTTACCTATGCAAGTTCAATTAACAAGTTATAGAGACAAAACCCATGTTTTATATTTGATAGATCTATGCTAAAATCCATGATTTCATATATGTTAGACTTATGCTCATTTATTTACGAAATTGCCATTTTAGTTGATATTGCTTGATTAGATCTTGTTTGAATGCTTGATTGTTTGGATGTATGATTGATTTGATTGTCTCGAGTTAGCTTGTAGTTGATTTGGGACAAGATGGTTGAAGATGATTCAAAAACTAAGTGGAAAGGCTCTTGAATGGTGAAAGCTGCTTGTGGCATATGAAGCGGATGATGAAGCTCATATGGATGGATTCGATGATGATGGACTTTGCTATGATTAGAGGAAGCAAAGCATGACGAGAGTTGGACTTTGCCATGATGTGTTGAGGCGAAGCATGATGTTGAGATGGACTTTGCTATGATGCGATGAAGCAAAGTATGATGCGAGATAGTCTTGGTTTAATCCAGGCGGGATCATCCCAAGCAAGTTGATGACTCGATGATGCGATGCGAGTTGGTTGATAATGGTTAGCTTGAGAGGCGCTTGAGCTAGTATGGAAATAGTCGTCGAGGAGGATGACTAGGAGGCTGAGATCTCATCGTTGTTGAAGGTTCTAGCATGCTCAAAGCAAGAGTACGTTGGAACGGGCTGCGACGACGTTCCAAGCACGGGCTGCGACGACATGCTAGTACTCTGGGTAGTTGCGAAAATTCCTAGGCACGGGCTGCGACGACGTGCGGAGTTATGTCTAGAACCGGGGTTACCATTAGCCCTTGACAGATGGTCGTTCAACTAACGGTGAAATCAAGGCAATGATAACAGTGATAGCCGGAGTCATGAATGTTTGGACGTTTGGTTGTATCATCATTCGGTCTCAAAAGCGGTGTTTTCCGGGTGCTTATCTGATCTTGGTTTAGGCCTTGGGGGTTTGTATTTGGAAAACATCGACCTTGACTCGAGTGATTATTGCTTTACTCTAATTATCTGCTTTTCTATGCTTGCTTCTACTTAGTGTGTGTCTGGGGGCTATCACTGTAAAAAGAGGTGGAGTGGGATGATTTTGGTTCCTATTCCTTTTATCCCTTATGCTCTTTTGGTATGTTTGATAGTTGATTTACTGCTCACTAAGACTGTTGTCTGACTCAAGGTTTTATGTCTCCTCTTATTACCTTGGGCTGTTCATCCATGTTTGGGATGGGCAGACTAGGTGACAGGTGGCAGGTGCTGATCTTAGTGGCTCACGCTGATGATGACGAAGACGAGCAGGAGGCTTTACATATTATTTTCATATTCTATGTACTGGATATTCCGCTGATTGTTGATTACTCTGAGTGCTATGTAGTGAGGCTTCTTGTATTCATGATTCAGACCATGTATAAAGCTATTATGATTAGATGATGATATTCTGTTCTTTGGGAGCTTCACTATATTATATTTCTCTATTGTATTTTATCCACGCGCTGTGAGTTTTACGATAGAGTCTGCGATGTTTATTCTACCCTTGACTATCGTCCATGGCTGCCTGGCACACTTTCAGCGCACTATTTCCTTGTTTTGGTGCGGAAGTCATGGACGGTCATCACATTTGGTATCAGAGCTTTGGTTAATCGATTTTAGCCAACGCTCGCCGACGTAACTGCGTATGAGAGACGTAATTGTATTTTGATGGATGATTACTATATATGGTATAGTAGCTTAGAAGGATTTGAACTCCTTATGCAGTTGTTTCTCAAAGGTGTTCTAATCATTCCTTTTTCAAGATACTAAGGATGAGTCGAAGAGGGAGACCAGCTGCAAGGGAAGGCCGTGCCGCTGAAGGAGTTGCTGATTATGGGGCTATGTTCGAAGCGATGATGACTTCGATCATGAAAAGGATGCCAGCTCCAGGGCCATCTGTAGATGTTGGAGTTCAAGTTCAAGCTCCAAGACCGGTGGATTTTGCTAAGCTTTGTAAGGATTATACTGCTCTTGGAGGGAAGGTTTTCTTGGGAACGGAATCGACCATTGAAGTGCAGAGATGGATTGATGCTTGTAGAAGGATTTTTGGTGATTTGGGAATCGAGGATGCAACTAAGAGGAAGCTTGCATCAAGGCAGCTTCAAGGAAGAGCTTCGGATTGGTGGAATTCTATCACCATTGATACTCCGGAGGAGGAGATTACTTGGGAGCAATTCCAAGTCAGATTTGAAGCTAAGTTCATCTCTACGGCTCAGAAGTCTGTTCTGTTTAAAAAGTTTGTTGAGCTCAAGCAAGGTGGGAGATCGGTTCTTGAGTACGTTTCTGAGTTTGAGGCCTTGTCCAAGTATGCTCGGTCGTATATTGAATCTTCTTATCAGAAGAATGAGAAGTTTGTGACAGGCTTGGACAGTTATCTTGGAAGGCAGTTGGTGGATCATCTGGACGATCCATTTGAGAAGCTAGTGGAGAAAGCTCTCAGGCACGAGAGTTTGTTTCCTAAGGAAGGGTCTGTTGTTACTGTGGCCAAAGAGGAGTCTAAACCGCAGCAGGGTGGAAACAGGAAGAGGAAACAGCAACAACAGAAGGGTAAGAATGGCCAGAAGAAGCCGAAGGGCGAAGTGACCTGCTATAACTGTCAGCAGAAGGGCCATCTCTCTAGGGATTGCAAGAATCCGAAAGCGCCGGCGAAATGCCACAATTGCAACAAGCCTGGGCATTTCAGGAAGGATTGTCCGGAACCTCAGAAGGACAAGCAGATTGTGAAAGCTTTTGCTTTGGGGGCTGTTCCATCATCTTCGAAAGCTCCTACTGCTGAAGAGAAGGGGAAGAGTGCGGTGGTTCAAGGTACTCTTTCCATTTGTGGTGTTCCAGTTAGAGTGTTGTTTGATACTGGAGCGTCGCATTCTTTTGTTTGTGATGATTTGGTATGCCGGTTAGGTTTGAAACCGGATATTGTTGATAGGCCATTGGTTGTGACAAATCCAGTTGGGGGTTCGTCATGTCTGTGTATGATATGCCATGGTCTAGTTGTGTCGAGTCATGATTGCTCGTTTGTTTGTGATTGCTTTGTTCTGAACTTTGCGGGGTTCGGAATTATTTTGGGTATGGACTGGCTTAGGAAGTATGCGGCAAGGATTGATTGTGAGAGGCTGGAGGTGACAGTCGGGAATGTGGAAGGACGAAAGGTTGTGATACGATGTAAGCATGAAGAAGGCGTCTTCATGAGCTTCATGTATTCGCTGGTTGTTCCACGGGATGGACTGTCATCGGTGCCAATCGTGAATGGATTCGAGGATGTCTTTGACGAGGTCAAAGGGTTACCGCCGCATAGGGAGATCGAGTTTCGTATCGATCTAGTTGAGGGAGCCAGACCTGTTGTGATGCCTCTTAGGCGGATGGCGCCTAGGGAACAGCAAGAGTTGAAGGTGCAAGTTGATGACCTTTTACGGAAAAGATTCATTCGGCGTAGTTTGTCCGAATGGGGTGCGCCAGTTGTGTTCACAACCAAAGCGGATGGATCGTTGAGGTTGTGTGTGGATTATCGTGAGCTGAATAAGGTGACTAAGAAGAACAAGTATCCATTGCCGAGAATAGATGACTTGTTTGATCAGCTTCACAATGCTAAGGTGTTTTCTCAGATTGATTTGGCAACGGGATTTCACCAGTTGAGAGTGGCAAAGGATAGTGTGCCGAAGACTGCTTTTAGGACACCATCCGGTTTCTATGAGTGGCTGGTAATGCCGTTTGGATTGACTAATGCACTAGCATATTTTGTGGATCTTATGAATAGAGTGTTCAGAGATCAGTTGAACAAGTTCGTACTTGTGTTCGTGGATGATATTCTGATTTACTCCAGAACTAAAGAAGAGCACAAGGCGCACTTGCGTATTGTTTTGGAAATCTTGCGAAAACATCAGCTGAAGGCTAAGTTTTCGAAATGTCACTTCTGGAGGAGTGAAGTGAGATTCTTAGGCCATGTTATTTCTGGAAATGGGATAGCGGTTGATCCCGCTAAGGTGGCAGCGATCCAGGATTGGGTTAGACCTAAGAATGCATCCGATGTGAGAAGTTTTCTTGGATTAGCAGGATATTATCGTCGGTTTATCAAAGACTTTTCCAAGATAGCTGCACCATTGACAGGATTGACGAAAAAGAATCAAGTGTTTAGATGGGATGATAAGTGTGAGCAAGCTTTCGTAATCCTGAAAGAGCGACTGACAAGTGCTCCTGTTTTGACCATTCCTAGTGGGAATGATGAGATGGTGGTTTACACCGATGCATGTGGTACTGGACTTGGAGCAGTGCTAATGCAGAAAGATAAAGTTGTTGCGTATGCTAGTCGACAACTGAAGCCGCATGAAAGGAATTATCCGACACATGATTTGGAGTTAGCGGCGATTGTATTTGCTTTGAAGATGTGGAGACAATATCTTTTGGGAGTTCGATTCGAGTTGTTTACGGATCATAAGTCGTTGAAGTATCTGTTTTCCCAAAAAGATTTGAATCTTCGGCAGCAACGGTGGCTAGAGTTCTTAGCATCGTATGATTTTGGTATAGCTTATACTCCGGGAAAAGGTAACGCAGTAGCTGATGCGTTGAGTCGAAGACATGCAGGATTGGGAGCCATGTTTTCGGAATGGAAGAGTCTCGAGTATTTAGCTGGATTTGACTTCAGGCCTAGATGTGAATTGGAACCTGAAATGTTGGCAAACTTATCGATAAGGCCTACTCTTGTGGAAAGAATTGGTGAGAGCCAAAAGCGAGACGATAAGCTTGTCAAGATTATCCGTGATTTGGAATCTGGATTGGACCCAGAGAAGGATAAAAGATTCGAAGTCGATCGAGAGGGTTGGCTTCGGAAGCAAGGACGACTGGTTGTTCTCGATATCGATGAGTTGAGAGATGAAGTTTTGAAGGAAAGTCATCACTCGAAGTTGACAATTCATCCAGGAGGAAATAAGATGTATCGGGATATGAAGAGAACCTATTACTGGGAAGGTATGAAGAAGGACGTTGGAAATTTTATTTCCAAATGTATGAACTGTCAGTTGGTAAAAGCTGAACAGAAAAAGCCAAATGGATTACTTCAGCCATTAGAGGTTCCTACATGGAAGTGGGAGCAAGTGTCGATGGATTTTATCGATGGCCTACCTAGAACCAAGGCGGGAAATGAAGGGATTTGGGTCATCGTAGATCGGTTGACCAAGAGTGCAAGATTCATTCCTGTTCGATCAACTAGGACTGCATCGAAGTTGGCTGAGTTGTATGTTAAGTGGATAGTTCGTTTCCATGGTATTCCGAAGAGTGTAGTGAGCGATCGAGACCCATTGTTCACTAGTGGATTTTGGAAGAGCTTCCAGGAAGTTTTGGGAACCGAGTTGTGTTTGAGTACAGCTTATCATCCTCAAACAGATGGTCAGACTGAGAGAGTCAACCGAGTTTTGGAAGATCTCCTCAGAGCATGTGTTTTGGATTTCAGAGGATCGTGGGAAGATCATCTTCATTTGGTGGAGTTTGCGTACAATAACAGTTATCAGTCGAGTATTGGTATGGCACCATATGAGGCATTGTATGGAAGACCGTGTAACTCTCCAACATGTTGGTTGGAAACTGGAGAAAGGCTGATACTTGGGCCTGAGATGATTCGTCAGACTTCGGATTGTATAGAGATCATTCGGCAACGAATGAAGGCAGCCCAAGACCGTCAGAAGAGTTATGCCGATAAGCGTCGAAAAGATTTGGAATTCGACGTAGGAGATATGGTTTTTGTGAAGATTTCTCCACTGAAGAATGTTATTCGATTCGGGAAGAAAGGAAAGTTGACTCCGAGATTTGTTGGACCATTCCCGATTATCGAGCGAATTGGAAAGCTCGCTTATAGATTGGAGTTACCAGAAAAGATGGCGGGCGTGCACAATGTTTTTCATGTATCGTATCTACGGAAGTATGTGCACGACTCGAGCATAGTGGTTTCTGCTGATAGCTGTGAAGATTTGGAGGTTGATCCAGTTGTTAGAAGACCTCGTGAGCTGCTTTGTATTGTTGAAACCGATACGAAACAGCTTAGGAGGAAGACGATTACGTTGCTCAAGATACAATGGAGTGATGATGTTAACGACTGTACGTGGGAGGAGGAAGAGAGGATGAAGGCAGCTCATCCTGAACTCTTCAAGGTATGGCCCTAAGGTGTCGTGACATCTCATGAATTTGCATCTTGATCTAATCTTAGAATTCTGCATGCTAGGCTAGAATTGGATGCATGGATTTTTGGTTGCTATGGATGGTAGGCATGCAGGATAGTTTTGGTTGCTCTTGTTTGTTTGGAATTTCGGGGGCGAAATTCCTAAGGGGGAGAGAATGTAACGACCCGTATTTTACGTGTCGATTAATCGTAAGATAATTGTCTTTAGGTCGTTTGCATTGTTGAGTCAACCAGAGTTAGCTCGGGTGGAAGCTTAGGTCGTGTGAGAGTTAGCGTGTTAGTGCTAACGGGTTAAGGCTTAGTTTAGGTCGTGATGGAGTTAGGTCGGTAGGCGACCTAAGGTTGTTGGCAACTCACGAGTTAGCATGTGAACGTGTCAGTAGGAGAAGCGACCTAAGACTTAAGGGATTAGGCGACCTAGTGATTACGAGTTAAGATAGGTCGTAAGTAACCTAGAAGTGCTAGGTCGAATAGTGGTTAGGTCGAGTGGAGCGACCTATAGGGGAAGCAGCGACCTACGAGTTAGCGAGTTAGGTGGAGCAGCGGCATATGAGTTAGGTCGTTGGCGAGTTAGGGAGTTAGGTCGTTGAACGACCTAAGATAGCTCGCGTGGTTGTTGGGAGTCTAGTGATAAGTCGCATGAGCGACTTAGTGCTAAGTCGCGCGAGCGACTTAGTGTTAGTCCGCATGTGTTGATAAGTCGCATAGGTCTGGATGGTTTGTTAACTCGCGAGCGACTTAAGCTAGGTCGCTAAGTCGCGAACGAGTTAGTGTTAGGTCGCGCACGAGTTAAGGGGCGAACCGAGTTAGTGTTTTTCAGCCTATAAATAGAGGGCTTTGGCTCACTTTTTGGCACCGGATTTCGAAGCGACGAAGTGCTGCCATTTTGAGAGCTCGACTACAACATTTCTTCACTTCTTTTCTCCACTTTGATCGAGTGCTAACATCCACCCAAGATCGAAGATCAAGATTGAAGATTGAAGAGCCAAAGTTGAAGATCTTCATCCAACAAAGCTAGATTTCATCATTTCAAGCGAGATTTCGACAAATCAAGCTTGAATCCTTGCTGTCCAGATCTGAAGTGATTTGTTTTTGAAGTGTTTGGGTGATTCGGTGAGTGGTAGTTATCTCTCACGCGGACCCAAAGGAGTATATTGGATTGGCGGCTTGTTTGAGTGTTAAAGTTTGAGATTTCATGCATTTTTCTTAGTTCCAAGACTAGATTCATTACTTTTGAAGATGTTTACCTATGCAAGTTCAATTAACAAGTTATAGAGACAAAACCCATGTTTTATATTTGATAGATCTATGCTAAAATCCATGATTTCATATATGTTAGACTTATGCTCATTTATTTACGAAATTGCCATTTTAGTTGATATTGCTTGATTAGATCTTGTTTGAATGCTTGATTGTTTGGATGTATGATTGATTTGATTGTCTCGAGTTAGCTTGTAGTTGATTTGGGACAAGATGGTTGAAGATGATTCAAAAACTAAGTGGAAAGGCTCTTGAATGGTGAAAGCTGCTTGTGGCATATGAAGCGGATGATGAAGCTCATATGGATGGATTCGATGATGATGGACTTTGCTATGATTAGAGGAAGCAAAGCATGACGAGAGTTGGACTTTGCCATGATGTGTTGAGGCGAAGCATGATGTTGAGATGGACTTTGCTATGATGCGATGAAGCAAAGTATGATGCGAGATAGTCTTGGTTTAATCCAGGCGGGATCATCCCAAGCAAGTTGATGACTCGATGATGCGATGCGAGTTGGTTGATAATGGTTAGCTTGAGAGGCGCTTGAGCTAGTATGGAAATAGTCGTCGAGGAGGATGACTAGGAGGCTGAGATCTCATCGTTGTTGAAGGTTCTAGCATGCTCAAAGCAAGAGTACGTTGGAACGGGCTGCGACGACGTTCCAAGCACGGGCTGCGACGACGTGCTAGTACTCTGGGTAGTTGCGAAAATTCCTAGGCACGGGCTGCGACGACGTGCGGAGTTATGTCTAGAACCGGGGTTACCATTAGCCCTTGACAGATGGTCGTTCAACTAACGGTGAAATCAAGGCAATGATAACAGTGATAGCCGGAGTCATGAATGTTTGGACGTTTGGTTGTATCATCATTCGGTCTCAAGAGCGGTGTTTACCGGGTGCTTATCTGATCTTGGTTTGGGCCTTGGGGGTTTGTATTTGGAAAACATCGACCTTGACTCGAGTGATTATTGCTTTACTCGAATTATCTGCTTTTCTATGCTTTCTTCTCCTTAGTGTGTGTCTGGGGGCTATCACTGTAAAAAGAGGTGGAGTGGGATGATTTTGGTTCCTATTCCTTTTATCCCTTATGCTCTTTTGGTATGTTTGATAGTTGATTTACTGCTCACTAAGACTGTTGTCTGACTCAAGGTTTTATGTCTCCTCTTATTACCTTGGGCTGTTCATCCATGTTTGGGATGGGCAGACTAGGTGACAGGTGGCAGGTGCTGATCTTAGTGGCTCACGCTGATGATGACGAAGACGAGCAGGAGGCTTTACATATTATTTTCATATTCTATGTACTGGATATTCCGCTGATTGTTGATTACTCTGAGTGCTATGTAGTGAGGCTTCTTGTATTCATGATTCAGACCATGTATAAAGCTATTATGATTAGATGATGATATTCTGTTCTTTGGGAGCTTCACTATATTATATTTCTCTATTGTATTTTATCCATGCGCTGTGAGTTTTACGATAGAGTCTGCGATGTTTATTCTACCCTTGACTATCGTCCATGGCTGCCTGGCACACTTTCAGCGCACTATTTCCTTGTTTTGGTGCGGAAGTCATGGGCGGTCGTCACAAAATAGATGGCTGGATCTTCAAGGAAATCTCCAACGCCGAAGGTGAATCTGGAATGCTAACTCACTCAATCTGACCCGAGCGTAAAGCAAAACACAAAACCCTCGAGTCAGGACATAAATACTTATAAACTGTAAATCAACTCAAGTGAACAGTAACAAAATGCATCAGTAACTTAAAGGATGCTTGGGACCGCCCATCCTCTATGGATCCGTTAAACTATTTACTATGTAGTAATATACGATATATACGGTAGTGTCTAATCAGTAAAGTATAATCATATAGAAAATAGCGTTAAGGGGATGGTGAACCTTAACGCGGTCGGATCTTTAAAACCAAAATCGTAGTGGGCTCGATATAAGGAAATAACATGGCACGCGAGACAATGCCAGGGTGGATACACCATTTGCACTCCCGGACCGGTGGTGACAGCAAGCCAGCAGCTTCCGCCCACCTCGAACAATACCCCCGAATCAAAGTGGCGCCACCGAATTGAATCACAACTATAATAGAATGGTTTCCGATGGAGCATGCTCGATGAAAGGGTGCGACCCTTTGTGTAGCCCGGTATAGCTCCTGTTTTAGTCATATATGCCAACTCACGGGAGTTGGGTCCACGTAATATACCTCAAGAACGTCGCCACCATCCTACTTCATTCTGGAATCTCCACCGCTTACACAGTCGTTAAAGTGGTTTTCGGTATTGTCCGGCTATAAGACAATATCCGATCCCGGTCTCTTTAACAACCAATCGTTATTATAACCCGTAGTTATAACTTTAAAACATATTTTATACTTCAAAATAAAATATCATTCTAATCCAAATCTTTATCAAAATTAAAGATTAAATCATTTCCAAACCATTTCAAATATATCATCATACCATATCTTTCAATTCAAATATTTATCAAAGTAAATATCAAGTCATTTCTAACCATTTTTATTATCAAAACATTTTAATATCAAAATGTCATATCTTTCAAAACTTCGTTTCAAATCATTTTAATATACCAAAATATCATATCTTTTCGAAACCACATTTCAATCATTTAATATATCAAAATATCGTATCTTTAAAATCCTTTAAATTCAAAGATAACATTTATTCATTTCGAATCAACCCACTCTTTAAATGATTTATATTTCAATGATTTAATTCAATTAAAATCATTTTAAAAGGGTAATTATTATACTTTCAAGTCCAGTATTCAATTTTCAAAGTTCCAAACCATTCTGAGTTCGTTTGCTAAGTCAAAAACCATAATTATTACAATTTCAGCATTTCACAGCATATAGAAAAGCTATTACAAGTTATACTTGAAAACACTTTGATTCGGCAAAGACAACATTTAAAAATGCTGTTTAAACTCAGTTTTTAGTTGAATTATAGTTCAAAACATAAAAGACAGCATTTCAGAAGTGTTGCGGTAGTTCAGATTTCAAAACAAAGGTTTTATTTGATTTCAGCAAAGATTGCAGACCACTATGGCATTTCCAGAGAATGCTATAAGAGACCTGAGTTCAATATTAGCCTATAAGTTCAACTACAGCAACTACAGCATTTCAGACCTGCTTAGCTCATTTTTCACAGTTTTAGTTCAATTCAGAAACCATAGCATTTCTGAATGCCATTAAGAGTAAATTCTAGGTTTTGTTGTATTTCCAGTAATTAAATAACTTTAAGTCAAAACAAGTAAACATTTTAGAAAATTCATTTTTAACATTTAAATGTTCATTAACATATCATTTGACATATTATTTTTATACAATAAATTTCATATAACTAAGTCCAATTTCAACGATTTACCACATAAATTCAAGTGTAAAAGTTTCCAATTCTTCACATTTCGACAAATAAACTTAACACTTATATTTTATTTTCATTTGACAAAAATTTAACCAAATTTCCTATTTTTATTTAATTAACTTAAACCTTTAATTAAAACCAAATTCACCTTTTCCAATGAAGTTATATCTTAAAATTTCACCTTTCAACAATCATTTATTCAACCACTTAAATTCATAGAAAAGTTCGATAATACTTTAATAAATCATCTAAATTAAGATTTAAATCAAAAATCATATTTACCAATTTCCAAATATAATTAAAGTCCATTTTATTTATATAGCTTAAACATCATTTTAACCAAAATTCCACATTCCAAACTTAGGGCATATTTCACAAATCAAATTTTAACCATTCATAAATTACATTTTTAACACATAGAAAAATCACAATTTATTTATTTAAAACATTTCACAATCCATTTGAATCAAATTTCATAAATTTATATTTTAAAAATACTTAAAAATATTCAAAACACTTTATAGAATAACCACGGGTCTGTATATAGTTTTCTAACCTAGGTCAAGTGATACGGATATGTATCATTTCAATCCGCAGTTTAAAAGAAAAATCCGGGTTCTATCATTTCAAACCCGCAATCCCAAGTCAAAATGAAAAATAAAAAAAAACATTCAGGCTTATCATTTCAGCCCATAACATTTTTTTCTAACAGGGAACTTGCAGTGTGATCATATACAGAAATAATATAAACAAGGTCAATATCACAATATACAGTCATATATGAGATGTCAGGCGAAAACTAACAGTTTTAACATGGTAATAACATGGTAATAACATGGCATAGCATATCATATGATCATCATTATCTTGCATAAACATTTTATATTACTAAACACTTGTCATCAATTCACTTTTCATAAGTATAAATGTCAGAGTGAGAAAGACTCACCTTTTTCAAGCTGGAGACCAAACAACAAACACAAGAGCGATTTCAAAAGCACGACAAACACGATTTGAATTGAATGAATGGAAAGCCTTGATAGTGATCTTGTATACAACAAATAACAAGACCATATAAACATATGCATACAATACAAACATGAATTGAAACGAAATGGAAATTTTTAAATGAACAAATAACATTACCCAGCTTTAACACGAAAGTGCCTGACCACGACAACATGGCTTGTCACATGATCAAATGGGCTTGTTCTCATCACACTAGGCTCAGCCTAGGTGTCAACATGACTTGGGTTTAGCATCAAAATACATGGCAACAAGTGGATGAAGATGGAGGGGTTACAACACGAATTATCACAAAACAACATAGGAATTTAGTGTCCAAAACAACATCAAATGGTTTGCACTTGTTCTCAAGTTCACATGCTTCAGCTAGGGGTTGGTTTAGCTCGGCCATGGCACGTATTAGGGTCTGGTTTGGGTCTCTATAGGGTCGGCCTAGCTTGTGTTTGGTGGAGTGAAGATATAGGTGCAACAACTATCCATACAAGGCAAAGTTTCATCATCTCTTTGCTACAAAAGGGTTCGGCCATGGGCTATATGGTCAGGTCCAGAGGTGTGGGGTCCAGGTGATGACGTGGAAGAGGGTGCTGGAGGTGGTGGTGGTCATGTAGGTGGCGGCTATGGGTGGTGGAAGTGGTGATGACAATTCTAGGTCTAGATTTATATATATGTGATGTCTTGTTCATTTCTAGGTTGATCAACATCACCTAGGGCCATGGATAGGACATGGGAAGGGGCTGGAGGAGGTTTTGGTCAGGTGTGCTGGTGGCGGAGGCGGCCTAGGTGGTGGTGGAGGGAGGAGCCGATCCAAATAGTTGAGAACAAGGTGCAAAATCATTTAGGAAATAGGAAAACAAGAAGAAGAACTTACCAGATTTTGCAAGATGGAGGCCATGATCTCCTTTTTTTTTTTAGGGATTGAGAAAGAGAAATTTCGTGACAAATGAGCAAGGGAAGTCGGCTGGAGATGGTATAGGGAAATGCCAAAAAAAAGATGTATTGATGACAAAAGAAACTGCAAAAGAAACAGTGAAACGTTTTTTACGTTTCTTAGCCTTTAACCCTTTCAAATTTCTCATATATATTTATATACATCTAAATAACTGAAAATAATTAAAATCTCAGTTAAAATTCGAAATTATAATAGATAAACAAAATATTAATAATTAAAATTAATTAGATATGATTAAAATAACAAAAATAGCACAGAAAATGAAAACTTGACTTAAGAATTAGAAATAACTTCAATATACTTTGGAAAAATTTACTTTAATTTAAATACATGTAAAATGAATAAAATAAAGTAAAACACAGCAAATAAAAGTGAGTGCATAAAATAAATAAATAAATTTTAATTATATATAATTAAATTAGGAAAATGGCTTAAAATTGTAGACTCGGCTTTTAAAATTAGAAATAAATTCAAATGAACTTTAGAAAAATTATATTATCATTTTAAAAATACTTAAAAGTCAAAATATACATAATATAACATATTATCACATATTAAAATCAAATATAAAAAAGAAGAAGTAATTTATACAATTAAAAATAGTCATTGTTAAATAACCCTATATACGCACAATATTGTAAAGGTTATAACTTTCACAATTTACATCCGATTTCAACGAAACGAAAAGTGGTGTTCATAGAATTTTATGTACTTTCATAATAAAAGAAAAAAAAATTAAAATTTTAAACTTTTAAAATTTTAAGTTGAAAGTCACAGTTTGACTATTTTGACCAAAATCGGCATTTCAGGCAAATATTCAACTTACACAAGTTTAGAATTATAAATCATATAAAATCAAGATTTATATTTAAATAATAAAATTTTATCATGCAAATAAGTAAAAATAAGTTTTTAAATCAAAATCTTACATCAAAAATAATTACAATATACAATAAAATAATTACAAAATACAGGGTTGTTACACGTGGTCTATCGCGTTAGCTTTGTATTGACGAGCACTATGTAATGGAATTAGTTCGACAACGAATAATGCTTGTCGAATTTTTCACTGAATTCGAACGTCGTTCATATTCAGACGAAAGCGAAATGCCCCAGCGATCACTGAAATTTCGATGAGTGAATCTCGCCTTTTTGAATAACTAGTATGATTTATTGTTAATAAAATTGTTGAAGGATTGTTTGGATGAATTATTATATTTATTAGTTGGTTTGGATATATTCCCACCTATTGCAGTGAATAAGATCTTATTGTGTTTCCATGTAAGAACGGATGGCCCTTTGTATACGAACCTGCCTCGAAGCGGTTGATTTATACTTTATGATTATCAAACATTTGTTATATAGGGAAACAGGTTGGAGGGATCCAATAGGATTCCTCGCTATTATTGAATTATATTGTTTTCAATAATATTTCCTTTATATGGATTATTGAATAATACATATTATTGTGGATGCTGTGGTTATAACATTGTTATATGTTTGCAATTAAATCCCAATAGTGATAGAAAATCAATATCGATATTGGTTAAGTGTTGGGTATCTATTGGCCTCAAGTTAGTATTTTGTAAATACTATAAGTTGTTGATTAATTTGGAATTGGTTTTTGAGACAAAAAGGATTTCTAAATTCGAAATTGGATTTCGAAAATAATTTAAGGATTATCTAATTAAATATATTAATATTTTTTTAAAGTTAATTAATTATATTAATATTGTTTTAAGTTATTTAATTATAATAATATTAATTTAAGGTTGTTTAATTATAATAATATTAATTTAAGGTTGTTTAATTATAATAATATTCTTTTAAAATTATTTTACTATATTAAAATTGTTTTAAAGTTATAATCGTATTAATATTATTGTAAAGTTATTTAATTATTTTAATATTGTTAAAAGATACTTGTTTATAGTTAATATGCTTTTAAGAATTTATAAAAAGGTTAATAAATTGAAAGACTAATTATTTAAGAATAATTATGGTTTAAAACTTATAATAGGAATTATTAATAAGGTTTTAAAGTAAATTATTATTATTAAATGGTGAAGATTAATTATTATTATATTTCTTAAACAATATTTTAGAACGATTAATTATTATATTTTAGCATATTCAAAGCAATGATTTCCATTTATTTATAATGTTCATAGTTAATAGTTATTATTTTTTGAGGTAGGTGACTAAATTATTTATAAATGTTTTCGAGACTGGAAATGGAGTCGAAAGACTTAGATTTTATAAAGGAATTGTAAAATTGTTTGAAGAATTAAGGAAGGGCTATTTGCAAGGTGAAAGAGTTTATAAATGGTTGGATATTTATGAACAAATTTTAGAAGCGCGTTTATAGGGTTATAAAAGAAGTTTATAAACGATATATGGGTTCATAAAGAGTTATGAATGATTTTGAAATGTACAAGACGTTTATAAGTGACTGAATTCGTAAAGAAATTATTAATGTTATTTCTGGAGATTTAATAAATGGGTTATAAACGATCTTGAAGAATTGTAAGGGAAATTATAAACGATTTGAGAATCGAATAAAAAGGAACACTTCTAAGTTCTGTAGATATACTTATAACCTTGAGATAAGTATATGGATATTTCTAAGTATTGAAATATAGAGATTTGCGTGTATATCTTTTAAGAATGTTTATATACAAGTAATCTACAAAGTAATTGTATATATAAAGACTTATTAAGGTTGCTAGTAATTGCTTATATGCTGAGCCAATGTTGATTTTTTAAATGAAATAAAATCCTGATTGAATGTTTGTTATTCGATAGTTAAATAACCGACTATCAAACATTGACCCAACGTAACTTTGAAAATAACTAGGAGAAATACAGGAGTTATATGGCACAGTAATCTCCGATGATATTGTACTATGCATATAAATCTCGTTTCGTTCTTCTAGAACGTTGATAAGGAAATCCATCCACTAACGGTTAGGAGGTGATATCCAATTTTATCTTTGCCTGTTTATTTCCTAGAGAACCGATGTTGAGTTTACCGAAAATTATCGAATGTTGTTTCGAAGAGGCCGAGATTAGATATGTTATCCAAAGACCACTTTGATCCAATGAATGTGTTTTGAAGTGAAGACATCGTGAAGAGCATAGAATCGAAGATAGAGATGTGAAGTGCAAGGGCTAATCGCTACTAATCTTAAGGTTGATTCCAAAATGGATGTAGTAGGGATAGTGCCTTCAGTTTCGATCAGACCCAGAACGGACTTGTATGGATGAATGCTATTAGCACATTTTCATTGGAGGGTAGTGAGCATTCTAAGTGTGAATTTCTTGAAAGGTAATCATAGCCTCATCAACCAGGAATGACTGAAAATCAGGAGTGGTGCAACAAGGATAAGTGGGTCGCACCCATTAGGGTATGTTGTCACCCTTTTAGATACATCTACGTATTTATGGGTTGGTTGTGCATGAGATCTCAATAAAAAGAGTTGCGAAGGAACCAAGGTGATGACATATTTTGTATTATCTAGGTCAGGGGTAGGCCGTTCATGTGTTGACAGGGGATCCAAGGGAGGTCCTCGGTACATTTTCTAGACGTGTACCGTAATAGGTGGTACCCCAGTGCCTAGTCATTATATGAAATCCATTCTCCAATAAGCGCCATACGGTTTTGACTGTGCCCAACTATATTGAAATATGAGATGCAAGCACTTCAGCTATTTTAATATTTTACTTTAAACCTCTAGATATTATTATAATATCACTGGATTTTCTATAAAAGTGTTTTGGTTATCATAAGTTAAAACCCATTGTGTTTATGTGTGGCTTGGTCTTTTGAGATACCTTTTGATTTCAAAGATTTTCTTTTAACTTTAAATCCAATTGGGCGTGCTTTCTCATGCTGATTTTCCAGACTGACTCGGGTGTTATTTTATTATAATGCTTCGGTCAGACCGAGCATATTACAGATTAGATTGGATACTTGGAGCTTTAAGAGAAGAGTGGGAGGCCCCGAGACGTATTTACGTAGATGTCTATTTTTTGCTGTATTCATTTTTGTGTCATCAGCAATTGTGAGGACAGGCTACTATATCTGTCCAGGCTGAAATTGGTTAGTGTACTCTGATTAATGTTTGTATATATACATATTGCAGTTTTCCTTTTGTGTAAAGATTTGTGGTATATTATATATTATTCGTTCCATTGTGAGATTCTGTGTTGTTTAGTTTTCTTCTTATTTTCTTTCTTTTTCTTTCCCTTAACAATCGAGTTTTTCGGCATTCGATTTCTTGACATGAAATACATTGGACGTATTAGTGTGGATTTTCAAGGGTCGAAAAGCCAGGTCATTAAAAGCTATATGAATTCTTAATGAATATTTAAATAATTTTAGTCAATTGTGATATTTAAACACTAAAATAACAAATAACGAAGCAAAATAAGCATGTTACATTAATGCTACTTATGTTATTGAACACCGAAATGAAGGAAACGAAAATAAAAATGTAGTGGTAACCTTTAGCATTTAATATTACGTAAATCATGTACAATAAATTGTTGATTATTTTTTCATTCATCACTCCAAGTCATACGGAAACAATATAAAATGCTATGTATAAATTTTAATTACTGTTATTGTTATTTTAATTTGAAGTCAAATTTGATCATCTTTATCTCATAGAGTGATTTTAATGGTTGAAATTGAGTATTAACATTTTCTATAAATTAAGAAGTTAACAATTATTAAGATACTTTTGTGTAAACAACCAAATGTGTTTATTGTAACAATCAAAAGACATAGAAAAAAATTCAAGTAACTCAAAACTTCAGGCTTGGACAACTTATGTAACGACCCAGAATTTCTGTCATTTGAATTCGTATATTTAATTGATTTTAAATATTAACAAGTAAAATTTGTAAGTCGAATAAATTTTATTTTGAATATCTAGATTTAATTGGATAATTAAATCGATAAATTAATATATGAAATTACAGAAATAATTGGAAATTTGGTTTGATGTGATTAAAATTGATTGGTAAAGTTGTATATAATCATATTGGAATTAGAATGATGTCATAGAACTTTTAAAATTGAATTAAAAGTTAATTTGTGGAAATTAAATATTTAAACATTTAATTGACGAGTAAAAATAGCCATTTTTCAAACAGTCTCGGATTTCGACGAAACTAGTTTCATCGGATCTGTAATGTTATATTATTGTATGGTTTCAAATTTCGTGTCAATCGGATTTACGGTTTGTCCGGCGCAAGCTAAAACACACTGAAATCGGTTTAAGTGAATTTTAAATTTAAATTAATCGATTTGAAATCGTATCTTTCAAATTTGATCGAATTGGCTCCCGATATATATTCCATTACATTCGGAATGGGGATAAAACATTATAAATGCCAGGCGGCATGCTTCGTTTGGAGTTCGAAAAAATTTCGGGCGAATAGTGTTTGAGAATTTTCTATAAAAGGCCACCAACTTTCACAATTTACACTCAAACCCTAATTCTAATCCTAACCGCCAGTTACAATCCCAATGGCCGAGAATTTCACTTATTTCTCCTCTAATATCTTCCAATCTGTCGACATTTATCAAAAACTCTCAACTACAAAGTGATAGATCTCGTCGAGATCTTCAATCTCAACGGTGGTGATCGAAAATGGAGCTACGGATTGGCGACAAATTGGGTTTGAACGTGTCACATTCGTGCGCGTTTTCGAAGAGCATGACTCGACCGAGCTTGGCATTCTCACGGCCGAAGGTAGCTTGCGTAGGGGGTTTCGACTTGGCGGTGTTTGTTCGTGTTCAAGTTGGTCGTATTGGTCGCGACGATTAGGGTTTTGGGCGGCTTCTGTGGGTTCATCGCGTGCGTCTTTTACTGATGGGAAGAAGAAGAAGGCTACGGCCTTGATCTCGTGAAAAAAAATCAACGGTCCTGATGTGATAAAGGTTTAAAAATTAAAAGGAATTTGTAAATTTAATTATATTTTAATTCGTTCGAACTTTAAAAATGCATAACTTGTTCATACGAGGTCGAAAAATGATGAAACGAATTGCGTTGGCTTCGTATTGATGAGCATTACGCGAAGGAGCTCGATTGGAATTGATTTGAGTTAGTGAAAAATTTGGGTAAAATTAAACGCACGTTTAATTTTATTCGAAATAAAACGCTGAAACCACTATTTGAAACAAGGTGAGAACTTCTCACTCAATCGAATCTGTTTCGATTTAAATTTTAAATAGTTAGATTTAAAATTTCTTGATTGTATGTTTGGATGATAAATTGTCATCTATTGTTTTGAAATAGACCATATACGCCGTATATTAAGCAGATGTTATTTATTTAACACATATACCGCGATATTCCATCTTGAAGTGGAATTGGTATTATATATGTACTTGGAGTTGATTTTACCGCATTATATAGCGGATGAGACCCTATTGCACCGCATAATAGCGGATAATATTTTATAAATCCCATATACCGCGATATTCCGTCTTGAAACGGAATTGGTATTGTGCTAACATCTGTGGATGTAGGGAAACAGGTTGGAGGGATCCAACTGTATTCCTCAACAGTATTGATTTATTTACAGATATTAGTGATATATTCTGTTATCATATTGATATATGATGTTTGGATGCCGTGATTGTTATATTTAATGCTGTTGCAGCATTGGGCCTATTTTGGAAAACTAAAAGTGTTAAAGTGATGATTTTCAAAATTTAAAAGGATTTTTAAAGTGATTTTTGAAAGTATACGTTTTATTAAATTTTGGAATTGATTCATTTTAAATAAATAAACGTTATAATTTTTATGTTATAAAAATTATGATTTTTGTGAAATATAACCGAATTTGATTTTTGAAATAAGTAGTTGATTTATTTATAATTTGGTTTAAATTAGGATTTTTGAATAATTATAAATGGTTTATATAAAAGGTTTATAAAATTGATATTTATAAATTAAAATATTGGAATTATAAAATGGGTTTTTATAAGTGTTAGAATGAAGTATAATTGGATTTCATAAGTGAATGAAATTTATAGACTTATCAATTGTGAAGTTATAAATAATAGATTTTGTAAAATAAAAGATTTATAAGAAATTGACTTATAATTGGATTTTGGTATTTAAATGAGATATAAATAGAATTTGTAAATTTGGGGATCTTATAAGTTGAAGTTTTTATAATATTATATAGATGTGAATTTATAAACGTTGTTTTATAAACCCGAAATCGACTTATTTTGATAAGTTAATTATTATAGCTTATTAAAGGAGATATATCCACGATTTTGGACAGTGGATAATCCTTTAAATAAAATGTGAAGAAAGGTTGAATTTGGTTACCGAAGTATATTCACGATTTTGGATAGTGAATAATATATTAAAGAAATGTTTTGGGGAAGTGATATTTTAAATAGAATTAAAACGATTTAAAGTTGTTTTAAAATGTGTTAAGTATCGAAACCATAGATTTCAACATTCATTGTTGAAATAGACGTTTTCGAAAAATAAGGAAATGGTGGACTATAACACTGTTGTTATATTGAATGATTTTAGAAAGGAAATATTTTTGTATAGTATTGGGATTTATATATCTATCTTAATTTCGAATCCCTATACTAGTGATTTTGGGTTGTCGTAACGATGTTTTACGCAACATTCGTCTAGACCCAAATAGATGTGTTTAAAGAGAACGTTTTCCTTAAAAGAATAAAATTATACTTAATCGTGTTTTAAGTATATGGAATATTTTCTAATTATTGAGAATAAATAGATTTGTGAATTACTTATTGTTAAATAAGTATTTGAAAATGTTTTCCAATGTAGAAATTAAAATGGTTTATAGAATATATCTTTTTTTTGAAAGATAAATTAAAATGAATATTTGAAATCGATTTGAAAATCATATATCAGTGGATATTTGGAAATTTAAATTCACCATGGAATTTATAAAGGAAAGGGAAATTTTTTTAAAAATTAACATTGATTTATTTCTTTTTGAAGTGTGGAAACAAATTTACGGATTATTTTGTAAAGATATTTTTGGAAAATAAATAATTTGGGAAATTATTTGGAACCTGGTGATGTTGTGCATATCTATTGATAGTTAAATAACCGACTATCAATATTTACCTTTAAATAGGTATTTGTTGTGATTTGCTTGAATTTGAATGCTACACTTATTTTAAGATAAGCGCTCGTTATTCGGTTTATCCGAGAGAGGACCTTTGGGTCACAAATCCTATTCCGAATAGTGATATGTCGTAATGGAAAGCATTTGAAGACCGGTGTTGAAGATCGGATATTTTCGAAAACGGAAGGATTACCGTCGAATGACTCTGCATCGGCTGATCTCCGATATAGAGTTTTATCACCCTTTGTGATGGGAATTCTGGACATGATTAGTGAATATTCAGATTGCAAGGATTTCTCTGGAAGTGCCTTCGGTTCTGTTCGATCCCGGAACGGACTTGTATGGATGTGTGTCTGACGTTACAATTTGAGATGTAAAGCTGGTTTCTATCAAATATATTTCTCTTGGTGGCGGAGAATTTATTCTCTTAGCTTAACACCCTTCTCAGAGACGTACGAGCTCAGAGGTTATGTAGTTGATGGTTACTAATGATACATTCCCAAATCGGTAACGTGGCATGCTGAGTGTTGCTGATCATTTATTGATCAAAGCGTGGCTTTTGAGAAAAGCGTAGCTTTATGGACGAGACTTCATTGGACCTCACACCCCGGTAATGGTCAAAACAGGAAAGATGCGGCAAGGTTATTAAGGGATTGCGCCCCTTAGTGTATGTCATTTCCTTCTGGATAGAGGTGGTATTATTGTATGGAGCCCTGATACTTAACCTATGTTGTTGCTGCAAACTTATTATTTTGTGGTTGTTGGTGAATCCCGGGATTTAGGTCGGTTACGACCGGGGGATGGCATATTTCGTGTCAGTTGTTACCCAGCTAGGGGTAACCCATCCTTGTGTTGGCAGAGATCCGGTTAGGTTCTCAGGGCGTCCTTCCAGAGGCGTTTCCATGTGGCAATGGGAAGTTCCTTGGCCTGACCATTTGTTGGAAATCCAAAGAAACAATACGAGCCCTGTACGGTTTTAGTTGTAGAACCTGCCATCTAATATGGTAGCTATAGTAGGCATACTATAATGGTACCTATGCTGGCTAAGATTAATATTGTACTTTCGAAATGTTTTTCTGCACTTTGCACTTATAGTAATAATATCAAAGAAATTTGCGTATCAAGCATGTTTGACTATCATAAGGAGAAATCTCCTTCGATTCTGCGTTTGCATTGTGTGTGTGTGCATGAGGCCTTATGGTAGTCTCATTTTCTAAAGCATTGCGGATCTACCTTAAAAATATTTGATTTGTTTGTTTTTAAAGATAAACTGTTTTAAGTTCTCACACCAGTCCCATGACTGACCTGGAGTTTATTGTTTCCTTCCTAAACTCTGGGTGCCCACTAATTTCAACACGGGCAGTCTAGAGTTAGGTTATCATGTCATTCTGGAATTCAGTAGTTGCTGTTGAGATCTGGCGGCAAGCTGGATGGCATGGCGTATCAACTAGTATATAGTATTTCTTTTTCATTTTATGTTGTTGTAAACTATGATAATGTAATGTAATGTGATGTAATGTAATAACTGATATAGTTCTTTGTTTTAAAGATATTCGTTTATCTATTATATGTTGTTCCGCTGTGATTGTGAGATTCTAATATTGTTTCTGTTGCTTTTTCTTTCTTTCTTCTTCTATCGTTTTCTTCTTCTTAAACCCTAACGGTACGGTTTTCCAGCCTTCGATTGCTCGGCAGTTGATACAGTGGACGTATTAATGTCGATTTTCGAGCGTCGAAAAATCCTGATCCTCACATTTGGTATTAAAGCTTTTGGTTAAGAGACAACCTTGGCTCTGTTGGGTGTTACTCATTAGAGATAGAGTCAGTAGTACTCTAGAATGAGTTTGTGTGTAATAATAGATATGAGTGCGTATTTGTTAGTGAATATAAAAAAATTGTTTTATATTTTGTTGATTGGTTTGTTGAGTGGTATATGGATTCTGGTCAATATGAGTAATTGACGTCATTGATAGGAATTTCTAAACACTTGTACAGAACAAATTCAACACGATATCATTTTAAAATAGGGTAAATGAAATAATTTTACCTCGATTATATTTTATATATAAAGGAATAATTTTTCAGAATTATTAAAGTGTACATAAATTGATTGCTTGTTTTTTGAAAATGTAAGAATATATATAAGTTAATTAAAAGAATAAATTGTATAAGCGAAGAACTATAAGTATGGAATTATAATTAATATGATTTACAATTGTGAAATGATCTTATATAAGTAAAGAGAAAATAGTGAAATTATATAAGTAAAAAATATGTAAATGTGATTTATGAATAAAAAGAAATATTTTGAAAGAATATTAAGCACTGGATTCACTACTGTTACTGGAAAATAAAAAGGGTGATGACTGCAGCATCATCACTATCATTTTCGAGTTTCTGTGTGATGGATTTGCTACCATAGTAAATTGGAAATTGAAGTTTGGTTGTGATAAACAAATTTGAAATTAAAAAAAATCCAAGTTGTAATTGTTGAATATAAGTGAAACGAGTTTTGAACTTATAGTATGAAATAATAAATTTAGCTTTGGTAAAGTTAAAGGATTTGAGAATTTAAGTTAAGTTAAACAAATGATGTTTGAAATGGAATATAACTTAAGTAATGTTGAATGAAGTTGATTTTGGTATCGAAGTAAATTAATAAAGTGAAGTGATGAATATGAGCTTGAGTTATATAAATGAAATTCAACTGTTTATGGTAAAATGAATTAGCAATTGAATTGAATTAATGAACTGAATATTAATCAGTTAAATGAAAATGAATTGATATAGAATAATGAATGTAAATGTTAATCATTACAAGCTAATGAAGTTGAAGAAAAAAATTGAACGGAAGTCAATTTAATATCAACCAATTGGAATTAAAAGTGTTAAACCAAATTCAATGTGAATTTAATAATTTGGTTGTGTTGGTTATGATTTGGTTGTTATATGATTGTTAGTTGATTGTATAGAAATTCATATAAAGTTGAATTGATAAAAATTGGAAGCTATGAAATTTGATTGGAATGTGGAAGTGAACTAACTTGAATGTAAATTAGTGAATATAGACTAATTGAAATTGAATATGAATGAATGCTAGTAAATCCAATGTTAATGAATCAAATGTGATTAATTGAAAAGCCAATTCAATGAATATTAATAAAAATATGAATGAATATTGATTTGGTTATGGATGTTAGTTGGATGATAGTTGGTTGATTGTTGAATTTATTGCTTTTGATTGCATTTGCTATATTGGCACATATAGTTGTTGGTATATGTTGTATATCGATATTATTTTCTATATACATGTTTCTCGTTGTTTTTGAGTGTTTAGTAGGTGCGGATTGCGCTTGCTTCGCTTTTGGAGCTTGCTTTCGCGCTATATTAGCCGTGTACGCTCGCTAATAATATATAAGGCACATATCTCGGATTACATATCGTACTTTTACACTTTTTCCCTACGGGATGTCTCATTACTTTGATGAGATGTATATTTGTGATATTATTGCCATTTTTTTCGGATCGAGCCGTGCAAAGGAGACTATGGCGAAATTTTCTGAAAATTTAAGGCGTTAGAATATTTTTTGAGAAAAATTGGAAAATTTTGAAAACTAAAATTTTCCAATTTTGAGTTGAAAGTTAAACGATATAGCTAGTTTTGAAAAGATAACTAAGTATGATTTGAAAACTTAGTAAAGTTTTTATAAGAAGTTTAACTATTGGATTTTGGAACAGTTAAAATGTTTAAATGAATTTGAAATTTAATTTGAACAAATGGTTTTGAAAGGTTAATGGATTCTATAACTTTTTCTTACTTGGTAATTTCGAGGACGGAATTCTTTTAAGGGGGAAGTTTGTAACGACCCAGAATTTCTGTCATTTGAAATTCGTATATTTAGTTGATTTTAAATATTAACAAGTAAAATTTGTTAGTCGAATAAATTTTATTTCGAATATCTAGATTTAATTGGATAATTAAATCGATAAATTAATATATGAAATTACAGAAATAATTGGAAATTTGGTTTAATGTGATTAAAATTGATTGGTAAAGTTGTATTTAATCATATTGGAGTTAGAATGATGTTATGGAACTTTTAAAATTGAATTAAAAGTTAATTTGTGGAAATTGAATATTTTAATATTTAATTAACGAGTAAAAATAGCCATTTTTCAAACAGTCTCGGATTTTGACGAAACTAGTTTCATCGGATCCGTAATGTTATATTATTGTATGGTTTTAAATTTCATGTCAATCGGATTTATGGTTTGTCCGGGGCAAGCTAAAACACACTGAAATCAGTTTAAGTGAATTTTAAATTCAAATTAATCGATTTGAAATTGTATCTTCCAAATTTGATCGAATTGGCTCCAGATATATTCCATTGCGTTCGGAATGGGGGTAAAAGATTATGAACTCCAGGCGGCACGCTTCGTTTGGAGTTCGGAAAAATTTCGGGTGAATAGTGTTTGAGAATTTTCTATAAAAGGCCACCAACTTTCACAATTTACACTCAAACCCTAATTCTAACCCTAGCCGCCAATTACAATTCCAGTGGCCAAGAATTCCACTTCTTCCTCCTCCAATATCTTCCAATCTATCGACATTTATCAAAAACTCTCAACTACAAAGTGATAGATCTCGTCGAGATCTTCAATCTCAACGGTGGTGATCGAAAATGGAGCTACGGATTGGCGACAAATTGGGTTTGAACGTGTCATGTTCATGCGCATTTTCCAAGAGCATGGCTCGACCGAGCTTGGCATGCTCATGGCCGAAGGTAGCTTGCGTATGGGGCTTCGACTTGGCGGTGTTTGATCGTGTTCAAGTAGGTCGTATTGGTCGCGACAATTAGTGTTTTGGGCGGCTTCTATGGGTTCATTGCGTGCGTCTTCTACTGATGGGAAGAAGAAGAAGGCTACGGCCTCGATCTCGTGAAAAAAAAATCAACGGTCAATATGTGATAAAGGTTTAAAAAGAAAAAGGAATTTGTAAATTTAATTATATTTTAATTTGTTCAAACTTTAAAAATGCATACCTTGTTCATACGAGGTCGAAAAATGATGAAACGAATTGCTTCGGCTTCGTATTAACGAGAACTATGCAATGGAGCTGGATTGGAATCAATTTGAGTTAGTGAAAATTTTGGGTAAAATTAAACGCACGTTTAATTTTATTCGAAATAAAACGCTGAAACCGCTATTTGAAATAAGGTGAGAACTTCTCACTCAATCGAATCTGTTTCGATTTAAATTTTAAATAGTTAGATTTAAAATTGCTTGATTGTATGTTTGGATGATAAATTGTCATCTATTGTTTTGAAATATACCCTATACGCCGTATATTAAGCGGATGTTTTTATTAAACACATATACCGCGATATTCCATCTTTGAAGTGGAATTGGTATTATATATGTACTTGGAGTTGATTTTCCCTCATATATAGCGGATGAGACCCTATTGCGCCGCATAATAGCGGATAATATTTTATAAATCTCATATACCATGATATTCCGTCTTGAAACGGAATTGGTATTGTGCTAACATCTGTGGATGTAGGGAAACAGGTTGGAGGGATCCAACTGGATTCCTCAGCAGTATTGATTTATTTACAAATATTAGTGATATATTCTGTTATCATATTGATATATGATGTTTGGATGCTGTGATTGTTATATTTAGTGTTGTTGCAGCATTAGGCCTATTTTGGAAAATTAAAAGTGTTAAAAATGATGATTTTCAAAATTTAAAAGGATTTTTAAAGTGATTTTTGAAAGTATATGTTTTATTAAATTTTGAAATTGATTCAATTTAAATAAATAAACGTTATAATTTTTATGTTATAAAAATTATGATTTTTGTAAAATAACCGAAATGTGATTTTTGAAAAAAGTAGTTGATTTATTTATAATTTAGTTTAAATTGGGATTTTTGAATTATTATAAACGGTTTATATAAAAGGTTTTTAAAATTGATGTTTATAAATTAAAATATTGGAATTATAAAACGGGTTTTTTATAAGTGTTAGAATGAAGTATAATTGGATTTCATAAGTGAACGAAATTTATAGATTTAAGAATTGTGAAGTTATAAATAATAGATTTTGTAAAATAAAAGATTTATAAGAAATTGACCTATAAATTGGATTTTGGAATTTAAACGAGATATAAATAGAATTTGTAACTTTAGGCATTTTACAAGTTGAAGTTTTTATAAAATTATATAGATGTGAATTTATAAACGTTGTTTTATAAATCCGAAATCCACTTATTTTGATAAGTTAATTATTATAGTTTATTAAAGGAGATATATCCACGATTTTGGACAGTGGATAATCCTTTAAATAAAATGTGTAGAAAGCTTGAATTTGGTTAATGAAGTATATACACGATTTTGGATAGTGAAAAATATATTAAAGAAATGTTTTGGGGAAGTGATGATTTAAATAGAATTAAAATGATTTGAAGTTGTTTTAAAATGTGTTAAGTATCGAAATCATAGATTTCAACATTCATTGTTGAAATAGACGTTTTCGAGAAATAAGGAAATGGTGGACTATAACACTGTTGTTATAGTAAATGATTTTCGAAAGGAAATATTTTTGTATAGTATTGGGATTTATGTATCTATCTTAATTTCGAATCCCTATACTAGTGATTTTGGGTTGTCGTAACGATGTTTTACGCAACATTCGTTTGGACCCAAATAGATGTGTTTAAAGAGAACATTTTCCTTAAAAGAATAAAATCATACTTAATCGTGTTTTAAGTATATGGAATATTTTCTAAGTATTAAAAATAAATAGATTTGTGAATTACTTATTGTTAAATAAGTATTTGAAAATGTTTTCCAATTTAGAAATTGAAATGGTTTATAGAATATATCTTTTTTTTAAAAGATATATTGAAATGAATATTTGAAATCGATTTGAAAATCATATATCAGTGGATATTTGGAAATTTAAATTCACCATGGAATTTATAAAGGAAAGGGAAATTTGTTTAAAAATAAACATTGATTTTTTTTGAAGTGTGGAAACAAATTTACGGATTATCATATAAATATATTTTTGGAAAATAAATAATTTGGGAAATTATTTGGAATCTGCTGACGTTGTGCATATCTATTGATAGTTAAATAACCGACTATCAATATTTACCTTTAAATAGGTATTTGTCGTGATTTGCTTGAATTTAACGCTACACTTTTTTTAAGATACGCGCTCGTTATTCGGTTTAGCCCGGAGAGGACCTTTGGGTCATAAATCCCATTCCGAATAGCGATATGTCGTAATGGATAGCATTTGAAGACCGGTGTTGAAGACCGGATATTTTCGAAAATGGAAGGATTACCGTCGAATGACTCTGCATCGGCTGATCTCCGATATAGAGATTTTATCACCCTTTGTGATGGGAATTCCAGACGTGGGTAGTGAATATCCGGATTGCAAGGACTTCTTTGGAAGTGCCTTCGGTTCTGTTCGATCCCGGAACGGACTTGTATGGATGTGTGTCTGATGTTACAATTTGAGATGTAAAGCTGGTTTCTATCAAGTATATTTATGTTGGTGGCGGAGAATTTATTCTCTTAGCTTAACATCCTTCTCTGAGATGTACGAGCTCAGAGGTTATGTAGTTGATGGTTACTAGTGATACATTCCCAAATTGGTAATGTGGCATGCTGAGTGTTGCTGATCATTTGTTGATCGAAGCGTGGCTTTTATGAAAAGCGTAGCTTTGTGGACGAGACTTCGTCGGACCTCACACCCCGGTAATGGTCAAAACAGGAAAGATGCGGCAATGTTATTAGGGGATAGCACCCCCTTAGTGTATGTCATTTCCTTCAGGATAGAGGTGGTATTATGGTATGATCCCTAATACTTAACCTATGTTATTGCTGTAAACTTATTATTTTGTGGTTGTTGGTGAATCCCGGGATTTAGGTCGGTTACGACCAGGGGATGGCATATTCGTGTCAGTTGTTACCGAGCTAGGGGTAACCCGGCCTTGTGTTGGCAGAGATCCGGTTAGGCTCTCGGGGCGTCCTTCCAGAGGCGTTTCCATGTGGCAATGGGAAGTTCCTTGCCCTAACCATTTGTTGGAAATCCAAAGAAACAATACGAGCATTGTACGATTTTAGTTGTAGAGCCTGCCATCTAATATGGTAGCTATACTAGGCATACTATAATGGTACCTATGCTGGCTAAGATTAATATTGTACTTTCGAAATGTTTTTCTGCACTTTGCACGTATAGTAATAATATTAAAGAAATTTGCGTACCAAGCATGTTTGACTATCATAAGGAGAAATCTCCTCCGATTCTGCGTTTGCATTGTGTGTGTGCGGGAGGCCTTATGGTAGTCTCATTTTCTAAAAGCATTGCGGATCTACCTTAAAAATATTTCATTTGTTTGTTTTTAAAGATAAACTGTTTTAAGTTCTCACACCAGTTCCATGACTGACCTGAAGTTTATTGTTTCCTTCCTAAACTCTGGGTGCCCACCAATTTCTACACGGGCAGTCTAGAGTTAGGTTATCAGGTCATTCTGGAATTCAGGAGTTGCTGTAGAGATCTGGAGGCAAGCTGGAAGACATGGCATATCAACTAGTATATAGTATTTCTTTTCCGCTGTTTGTTGTTGTAAACTCTGATAATGTAATGTAATGTGATGTAATGTAATGACTGATATAGTTCTTTGTTTTAAAGGTATTTATTTATCTATTATATGTTGTCCGCTGCGATTGTGAGATTCTGATATTGTTTCTGTTGCTTTTTCTTTCTTTCTTCTTCTATCTTTTTCTTCGTCTTAAACCCTAACGGTACGGTTTTCCGGCCTTCGATTGCTCGGCAGTTGACACAGTGGACGTATTAATGTCGACTTTCGAGCGTCGAAAAATCCTGATCCTCACAACTTACCAACATAAAATGATCCCCCAATATAATATAAATGTCATAATTATTGTTACTTAACTTTGGTTTTGAAACTCTGAATTACATTTTTTTATTCTTAGCAATTATTTTTATGATTTTATTTGATTCGTTATGGAATTATATATGCCATTTATTTCAAATTTTTTTTTTCATTCTATAATTTATTTTCTTAAGGATAAAAATCAATTTTCTTTTTCCCATAATTTTCCCATTCATTTCATTCAAAAATATTTTACAAGAAATCTCTATTTTTGCTATGTGTTTTAAATAAACTATAAAGCAATTATACTTAGCATGTTTTCCGTTGAGAAGCATCAATATTAGGACAATAAGAGTTATTAAATTTCATCAGTTAAAGATGAAGTTTAATATTAAAAATTATGTATTTATGAAAGGATTGGTTGAACACGTAATGAAAATTACTACGGTACTTTCAATCTAGAATATTCCAACTTGAATAAACATGAAAAGATGCAAAATTATAAATGAAAGCAATAAAAACCAGGTTATCCATATATGTGATAGGGACTTTTAGTCTTATTGGTGCTATTACCCAATATAATATAACACGAATTACAAATTTTTAATTATAAATAAGTTTATAATAGTATATAATTAAAAAATAGCAATCAATGTTAGTCAACATATAATCAAATGCATGCATCATTCCCCATGCACTACACCAAAAAGCACTTTTGATAGCGCACAAAAAATGCAACTATAACTTATGGTGGCGTTTTAGAGAACGCCGCCATACGACATGCGACTATAAAACTAATATTTTTGGTTGCGTTTTTGTAAACGCCGTTATAATGTGCCTTATTGCGGCGGGAAAAAAACGTAACCGTAAATCTTTTTTTGTAGCATGTTGAAACGCCACCTAAAGTGATATTTTTTTCAATATATTTTTTCCATAGCGTTTTCTAAACGCCACTAAATAGACGCTGTTATAGATTGATCATTTTAAAGGCTATATATTTCACCGCAGCGATATTTTTTATTGCATTTTTTTTGCCATTATATTGTTTTCTTTCAGTGTTTAATACTAAATTAGAAACATAAAACTATTCACATATGACAAAAAGGATAGCTTTAATCCAACAGTCCTCCAGTACAACCAAATACATACTCGCAAACAAAAACAATAAAATTGTTTATAGCTCAAACAAAATTAAAATGCTCATTGAATATCTAGAAAAGTGAGGTGAAATTTATATTTATCCCACAACTCAAATGGACCTTTTCATCTTCTCCGATTGAGTCAATTTTGCTTCACATATTTCACCAAGCTTGGACGGTAATGGAGTTTGAGCAGAAACAGTTTTCCTCAACACACTTGCAGAGTTCCATGACTGCAGAGCTACATCTATTCTTTCACCAACTTCTACATTACTCGAAGACGAATACACTTCTAAAATCTGAATAGTACTACCAGGGCCTTGCCTTTGCTCCTTTTTAATTGCATGGGATAATAAAACATCCAGCCTTTGATCCTCAGACTTACTGGTTTGGTCACTAATCCACTTGCTGACATCTTTTATCGATGTAATGAGACAACTGATTGAATCACAGATTGCCTTTGTTAAGGGCAAGTTTGATTGATCATTTGTGGTGTTTTTCTTCTTCTTTTACCCCTATGGAAGCGTTATTGATCTTAAGTAGGATTGGATTATTAACACGTGCCATGATAATGAATCTGTTATTAGTTGCACTAAAATCGTATAATTGCTTCCAGGATCTATAAGCAATGGCTGAGCACATGATAGTTGTTCAGTAATGCAAGTTTTTATTAAGTTATTGACTATGTGCCATAAGCTTAAATTGCCATCAACTTTGTTCTGTGTAGTAAAGCAATGAGAACTTGAATACCATGCATTCATAAATACAGCAAAGTTGATCCAATCAACTACGTCGGAACCAAAATCCTGCAGTGTATTCTACAATTAATGAAACAACAAATTGTTTTACTAGAAGTATAGAAAACAAAGAACATGAAATTTTTGGTAAAATCTATGCTTTAGAACCGAAACCTGAAAGTATGTTGAGTAATAAAAAAATCAAAAATGAAAATGTAAAAACCACTTAAAATGTTAAAAATATTGCCATTATATATTATTTATAAAATTTAGTTAACTTAAATTTAGTTAATTTTATAAAACTTCTTTAGTTTTAACAAAACTTAGTTAATTTTTATTAACTTGGTTGACTTAGTTAATTTATTATTATTATTATTAGAACTTGGTTAACTTAATTATTATATTATTATTATAAACTTAGTTAATTTTTAAAATAAATTGGTTAATTCATCATCATTATTATTTATAAAACTGTTAAATTAGTTATATTATTATTATTTATAAAATTTAGTTAACTTAAACTTAGTTAATTTTATAAAACTTGTTAATTTTAACAAAACTTAGTTAATTTTTATTAACTCAGTTAACTTTGTTAAGTTTTTATTATTATTAAAACTTAGTAAATTAATTGTATTACTATTATTAATATATTATATATTTAGTTAATTTTTATAAACTTAGTTAATTCTTCATCATCGTCATTATTATTACTTAAAACTTTTTTAAATTAGTTATTATTATTATTTATAAAATTTAGTCATCTTAAATTTAGTTAATTTTATAAAACTTATTTAATTTTAACGAAACTTATTAATTTTTATTAAGTTGGTTAACTTAGTTAATTTGTTGTTGTTGTTATTATTATTATTATTATTATAAACTTAGTTAATTCGTTATCATCGTCTTTATTTATAAAACTTTGTTAAACTAGTTATATTATTACTATTTATAAAATTTAGTTAACACAGAACTAACTTCATACAACAAAGGACTATATTAGAAATCTAATGTGAAAGTAAGCGTCAAAGGAAATACCAGGCGACATTATATATTATTTTATTCCGACTTACATAGTGGAATTTCAGTCATATCTGGATCCAGATTAAAACTGAGAGACTCTTCCCATATGAGTTCCTTTGCATCAGCATTAGTAAAAGAAGGATGTTCGAAATCAAAACTAAATGGAGAAGTGCATACTGGTTCATCGTTTATATCATGATAAGCTGCCAAATATGGATGCTGAAGTGCCTCATCAACTGCCATACAAATTACAATAACCACTAATATAACAGATATTTTGAAGGCAGGCTAAGCTATATTAGCAGTGTGCTGGTATTATGAGTTTGAAGGCTATACTGCAACTTAAGGTAATTCATTTTTGTTTGATTATGTTCAGAGTTTGATGCAAAAAAAATTGTTTAGTAAGGAGTGTAAATCTTTAGTTAATCTGCACTGAGCAATATTAGTGTAAACTGAATGCCTGTAATCCTACTACTTGGATTAAATACGAGCATTCTTTCAAATAAATCGATAGCTCCAGGAGACAAGTTAGGAAATTTAGCAGCAAACTCCTGCCTTGGATACTGCTGCAATTGTCTTACATAGTTTTTCGTACTTTCGCTTCGTAAACCCTAAGCTTTCTTCATTTGGTGATCCTAATAGCTTTTTGAATGGAACTGTAACGACCCAGAATTTTTGTCATTTGAAATTCATATATTTAATTAATTTTAAATATCCAAAAGTTAAATTCATAAGCTAAGTAGATTTTTATTTCGAATATCTAAATTTAATTGGATAATTAAATTGTTAATTGAATAATAGAAATTATAGAAATAATTGAAAATTGGATTTAATGTGAGTAAAAATGTTGTATAAAGTTGAATTAAATCATATTTGAATTAGAATGATGTTATAGAACTTTTTAAATTGAATTAAAAGTCAAATTGTAGAAATTGAATATTTTAATATTTAATTGACATGTAAAAATAGCTATTTTTCAAATAACATCGGATTTCGATGAAACTAGTTTCACTGGATCCGTAATGTTATATTATTGTAAGATTTCAAATTTTGTGTCAGTCGGATTTACGGTTTGTCCGGGGCAAGCTAAAACGTGTAGAAATCGGTTTAAGTGAATTTTAAATTTAAATAATTCGATTTGGAAACCTATCTTTCAAATATGGTCGAATTGGCTCTCCCGATATATATTCCATTGCGTTCGGAATAGGGGTAAACATTGTAAATGTCAGGCGGCACGCTTCGTTTCAAGTTCGGAAAAATTCGAGATGAATAGTGCCGCGTAAATTTTCTATAAAAGGACTTGTATTCATCCATTTTTCACAAAACCCTAATCTTCTAGGGCTAGCCGCCACCCTCTATTTAAATGGCCAATAAATTGCCATCTTCTTCCTCTCATATCTCACAATCCATCAACAATTAGCAAAACTCTTCAACTGTAAAGTTGTAGAGGGTATCGAGATCTTTAAGATCAACGGCTATGATCGTTTAACTCGAAGACAATCGTCCGCAAATTGCTCGTGTTCGTATGATGTTTGGTCACGTTTTTCTAGGCAATGGCCTGACCGAGTTCAACCTTGCTTCGGCCGATGGTGGTGCTCGAGTACCGCTTCGATATGGCGGTGTTCGATCGTCTTCAAACGGCGAGATGTGGGTGCAAAAATTCATTCAAAATTGGCGGCCATATGGGTTTGCTTGCGTAAGAAACGAAAGGGGGTAGAAGAAAAAGTGGTCGGCCCTGATGTGTTGAAGCTATTTCGAACGGCCAAATGAAGTTAGGTTTAAAAATAATAAAGATAATTGTATATAAATTTATATTTAAATTCGTTTAAAATTTAAAATGCTATAACTTTTTCATACGAGGTCCGTTTCGCACGAAACGAATTGCGTTGGGTTCGTATAGACGAGCACTACATTTTAGAGCTAGATTGGGGTTGATTGGAGATAGTGTGAATTTTTGGGTGAAATTAAATGCTCGTTTAATTTTATTCAGAATAAAACACTGAAATCGCGACTGCACGCAATGTGAGTACAACTCATTCTTTCTGACTCACTGATATTTTTATATAAGTGAGAAAATATTTATTATGTGATGATTGATGATTGTTTGGATGATATATGATATATTGATTTGTATTTGGATATATACCTGCCTATTGGAGCAGATGAGACCCTATACGTTCCCGTGTATGAGCGGATGACCCTTTGTACGCGCGTCTGCCTTGAAGCGGACATTGTACACATATTCTAATATGTATATTTGTTGCAGGTGACAGGTTAGAGGGATCCAACTGGATTCCTCAACAGTATTGATTTATTTACAGATATTTGCGATATATTCTGTTATCATATTGATATACGATGTTTGGATGCCGTGGTTGATGTATTTAGTGCTGTTGCAGCATTGGCCTGTATTTTGGAAAATTAAAAATGTTAAAGTGATGATTTCCAAATTTAAAAGGATTTTTAAAGTGATTTTGAAAATCGATGTTTTGTTAATTTTAAAGTGATTTTTGAATTTATACATTTTATTGAATTTTGGAATTGATTCGTTTAAATAAATAAACGTTATAATTTTTATGTTATAAAAATTATGATTTTTGTGAAATAAAACCAAAATATGATTTTTGGAATATGAAGTTAACTATTTTGTAAAATGGTTTCAATTGATATTTTTGATTTATTATAAATGGTTTATACGGAAGATTTATAAAATTGGTATTTTATAAATTAAAATATTGGAATTGTAAAATGAGTTTTATAAATGTTAATATAAAGTCATAAATGGATTTTTATAAGTGAATAAGATTTATAATTTGTGAAGTTATAAAATGAGTGAATTTGTGAAATAAATGATTTATAAGCAATTAACTTATAGATCGGATTTTTGAATGTAAATAAGATGTAACGGAATTTGTTAATAAAGTAGATTTATAAATTGAAGTTTTTATAAAATATATAAATGTGAATTTATAAACATTGTTTTATAAATCCGAAATCAATTGAATTTAGTAAATTAATTATAGAAATTTATTAAAGGAGATATATTCACGATTTTGGACAACGAATTATCCTTTAAATTAAATGTTGTAATAATAAAGAATTTGGTTGGGAATTATATCCACGATTTTGGATAGTGGATTATCCTTTAAATAAAATGTGTAGAAGTAATGAATTTGGTAAACGACTATATTCACGATTTTGGAAAGTGAATAATATTTTAAATTAAATAAATGTTTTGGGAAGTGATATTTAAATGGAGTTAAATGGTTTAAAGTTTGTTTTAAAGTGTGTTAAGGATCAAAACCATAGATTTCAACATTCATTGTTGAAATAGACGTTTTCGAGGAGTAAGGAAATGACGGACTATAACACTGTTGTTATGTAGATGATTTCCGAAAGGTAATATTTTATATAGTATTGGGATTTGTATATCTATCTAATTTTCGAATTCCTATACTAGTGATGTTGGATTCTCGTAACGATGTTTTACGCAACATTCGTTTTGACCCAAATAAAGATGTTTAAAACAATCTTTTCCTTAAAGAATGAAATATATACTTAATCGTGTTTTAAGTATATTGAATATTTTCCAAGTGTTGAAAATATAAATTGAATTATGAATTACTTATTATTAAATAAGTATATGGAAATGTTTTTCAATATGAAGTAAAATGTTTTGAGATTTTATCTTTTTAAAGATAATTTGAAGTGAATATTTGGCAAATGATTTAATTAACAAAATATTTATGAAAAGGGCCTAGTGATTGTTATGGTGTTGAATATTTGTTTGTTTGCTTTGATAGTTAAATAACCGACTATCAAATTGCCCAAAGATTTTAGTTCCTCGACTTGATATGGGAACTATTTAGTCGTACACTTAGTACGTAGCCTTCTGTGTAGGCTTGATTATCGTTAGTGTTGAGGATGTTGATTTGTATAGTGCGGAGTATTACTCCAATCTATCGAGCTTCCTTCTTGGCTCGAAGGATAGCAATTTGAAAGTTGGAGACGTGATAAGTCTATGAGACTTAGTTGCTGTGTGAGGTCGAGAAACGCTTTTTCGTTGTTGGTGCGAAGAGACAGGGATCAGATTTATCTGAAAACCACTTCGGACCAACGTATATGCGACGATTGTACAGGTTGCTTGTGATGATATTGATATTCCAGAGTTTCATAGTGGGGGACTGCTTGTTTATCGTTTGGGGTTAAAATCCTAATATACATCCAGTAGCAGTGGTCACTTCATTTATGAAATATCTAATGCGAGGACTATTCGCTACTAATCCTAGGGATTTCCCGACAGGATGTGGTAGGAAAGTACCTTCGGTTTGTCCTGTTCCTGGACAACTTGTATGGATGTTTGTCTGATATTGCATTTATAAAGATTACGTACATTGGTTTTTACAAACGTACATCAGTGGTGCCATAGCAGGCAACTTCTCTTAGCTTAACACCCTCCTTGAGACATACGAGCTTAAGGGTTGTATTTTTGTGGAAGGCAATTAATAGTCAATGGAAATGGCCGTGTGGCATTCCAAGTGATGTGGTATGTGATTGTAAAAGATAATCGTTACCTCATCAGGCCTCATCAACCGGAAATGACCAAAACAGGGTAAGATGCGGCAAGGCTAAGTGGGTCATTCCCAAGTAGGATATGATCATCCTCTTCTAGGTATATCTTTACACGCTATGACGTCGTGTATTTGATTATTGTGGTTTTTATTCTATGAGGGCCCTCGGTAAGGTCGATAACGACCGAAGGATGACATATTCGGTACTATCTAGTTATAGAGGTGGGCCGGTCTTGTGTTGGTAGGGAAACTTTGTGATGGTTTCTCGGTACATTTTTCTAGAGATGTACTGCCGGAATAGTCCCTTCACCTGGTCATTTGTATGGAAATCCAAAACCCACTACGAGCTGCGATTTTGTTTGTAAAGGCGTAATGAATAGCCTCGAAATGCTATATGGGTAACCATTTCGACTATGATTAATATTATTTGTATACTAGACACTAGTATAATATAAGAGGATTTGATATGAAAGAAATGCTTTAGTTATCGTAAGGTAAAAACATGTCCGTGTTTATGTGTGGGCGTGTCTTACGAGATACTTTTATTTTGATAAAGGAAAAGTTTGGTAATTTAATAAATTCAATTGAGTGTGTTTCTCACGCTGGTTTACCAGACTGATCCAGACGTTCTTCTCTTTCAATACTCGGGTCAGACCGAGTTTATTACAGGTTAGACTTGATGCTTTTGGAGCTTCAGCAGGAGAGCTGAAGATCTTCATTTTCGTACATCCGTATTCGCTTGACTATCCGCTGTGCTTTGTTTGTTGTTGTATGTTATCAGCAATTGTGAGGACGGGCTATTATAACTGTCCAAGCTGATAACTATTGTGTGACGACCGCCCATGACTCCCGCACCAAAACAAGAGAAAAGAGCGCTGAAGGGCGTGCCAGGTAGCCATGGACAGTAGTCAGGGTAAAATAAGCATTTGCAGAAACTCTATCGCATAACTCACAGCGCATGGATAAAATACAATAGAGAAATATATATATATATATATATATATATATATATATATAGTGAAGCTTCATAACAGGAAATCATCATATAAGCATCACAGTAGTTTGATACAATCATGCAGGCAAATCCATACATCAAAGCCTCACTACATAGCACTCAGAATATATACAAGCAGCGGAACACCCAGTACAAATAGTAAGAAAACTAATATGCAAAGCCTCCTGCTCGTCTTCGTCATCATCAGCGTAGATCTCCAAGAACAGCACCTGTCACCTGCTACCTAGTCTGCCCATTCCAACATGGATGAACATCCCAAGGTAATAAGAGGAGACATAAAACCTTGAGTCAGACAAAGTCTTAGTGAGTAGTAAATCAACTATCAAACATACCAAAAGAGCATAAGGAATAAAAGGAATAGGAACCAAACCGTCCCACTCCACCTCTTTCTACAGTGATAGCCCCCAGACACACACTAAGGAAAAGCAAGCATAATGTAGCAGATAATTAAAGTAAAGCAATAATCACTCGAGTCAAGGGCGATGCTTTCCAAATACAAACCCCCAAGGCCTAAACCAAGATCAGATAAGCACCCATAAAATACCGCTCTTGAGACCGAATGATAATACAACCAAACATCCATGACCCTGGCTATCACTGTTATCATTGCCATGATTTCACCGTTAATTGAATGACCACCTGTCAAGGGCTAATGGTAACCCCGGTTCTAGACATAACTCTACACGTCGTCGCAGCCCGTGCCTAGGAATTTTCGCAACTACCCAGAGTACTAGCACGTCGTCGCAGCTCGTGCTTGGAACGTCGTCGCAGCCCGTTCCAACGTACTCTTGCTTTGAGCATGCTAGAACCTTCAACAACGATAAGATCTTAGCCTCCTAGTCATCCTCCTCGACGACTATTTCCATACTAGCTCAAGCGCCTCTCAAGCTAACCATTATCACCTACCCGGATCGCATTACCGAGTTATCAACACAACTTTGCACGTCGTCGTAGCCCGTGCTTGGAACGTCATCATAACCCGTCCCAACCCAACATCATGGTTTGCCTCCTCGCATCATGGCAAAGTCCCATCTCAACATCATCCAATCCATACATATGAGCTTCAACATCCGCTTCATATGCCATAAGCAGCTTTCACCATTCAAGAGCCTTTCCACTTAGCTTTCGAATCATCTACAATCATCTTGTTCCAAATCAACTACTAGCTAACTTGGAAACAATCAAATCAATCATACAATCAAACAATCAATCATTTAAACAAGATCAAATGAGCAATATCAACTATAATGGCAATTTCGTAAATAAATGAGCATAAGTCTAACATGCATGAATCATAGGTTTTTAGCATAGATCTATCAAATATAAAACATGGGTTTTGTCTCTAATACTTGATAAATGAACATGCATAAGTAAACATCTTCACAAACAATGAATCTACACTTGGATCTAAGGAAAATGCACAAAATCACTATCTACAACACTCCAACAAACCACCAATCCAATATACTCCTTTGGGTCCGCGTGAGAGATAACTACCACTCACCAAATCACCTAAACACCTCAAAAACTAAACACTTCAGATCTGGACAGCGAAGATCAAGGCTTGATCCGGCGAAATCTCGCTTAAAACGATGAAATCTAACTTCGTTGGATGAAGATCTTCAACTTTGGTACTTGAATCTTTGATCTCGATCTTCGATCTTGGATGGATGTTAGAACTAGATTGGAATGGAGAAAAGAAGATGAAGAAATGTTGTAGTCGAGCTCTCAAAATGGCAGCACTTCGTCGCTTCAAAAATCAGTACCAAAAAGTGAGCCAAAGCCCTCTATTTATAGGCTGAGATCTCCCTGACTCGGCCGCTCTTAAGTCGTTGCCGACTCATCTCCCTGAGTCGCCCCCGACCTAAAACTTACGACTCATGCCACTTGCCGACTCAACACAGCATGCTTCAACACGGCTCACGACCTATACGACTCAACCCCAAGACACTACACAACACACACACAGCTCAATTAACATGCCGACTCAACTACACTAAGCTATACTGGGTACTTGCCGACCTAACTAGGTGACGACCTAACAACCTATTCAAACTGCCGACCTAACTACACATGGGATAACACACTCTGCCGACCCAAGCCTTAGGTCGTTTTCCCCTTAACTCGGTCATATGACTCAGCAGCCTAAAACATTACCGACCTAACTATCATACGACCTAACCCTCTAGGTCGTTAACCCTTAAGTCGTAACTCCTCTATCTCGCTAGCTCGTCCAATTCATTTCTTAACCCGGTAACTCCTAGGTCGGCCAGTTTCTATGAGTCGTTAAGTACCCTGACTCGGTTCAAACCTATAGGTCATAACTCAGCAACTGACTAACTCGGCCACTTACTAAAGTTGTAACTCGTGCACGACCTAACTCGGCTAAGCCTATGAGTCGGTCACAACTCGACACTTAGACACACGAGTTACTCTCCATACGACTCAGGCTAGAGACAACATAAACAACACTAACGACCTGTAAATTCTACGATCTATTGGTACGTAAAATACGGGTCGTTACATTCTCTCCCCCTTAGGAATTTCGCCCCCGAAATTCCAAGCAATCAACAGCAATCAAAATTATTCCGCATGCTTATCATCCACAGCAATCAACAAACCATGCATCCAATTCTAGCCTAGCATGCAGAATTCTAAGACTTAGAACAAGCTACAAATTCATGAGATGTCACGACACTTTAGGGCCATACCTCGAAGAGTTCTGGATGAGTTGCCTTCATCCTCTCTTCCTCCTCCCACGTACAGTCGTTAACATCATCACTCCATTGTATCTTGAGCAACGTAATCGTCTTCCTCCTAAGCTGTTTCGTGTCGGTCTCAACAACACGAAGCGGCTTACGAGGTCTTCTAACCACTGGATCCACCTCTAAATCTTCACAGCTATCAGCAGAAACCACCGTAGTTGGGTCATGCACATACTTCCGTAGATAAGATACATGAAAAACATTGTGCACACCCGCCATCTTTTCCGGTAATTCCAATCTATAAGCGAGCTTTCCAATTCGCTCGATAACCGGGAATGGTCCAACAAATCTCGGAGTTAACTTTCCTTTCTTCCCGAATCTAATAGCACTCTTTAATGGAGAAATCTTCACAAAAACCATCTCACCTATGACGAATTCCAAATCCTTTCGACGATTATTGGCATAACTCTTCTGACGATCTTGGGCTGCCTTCATTCGTTGCCGAATGATCTCTATACAATCCGAAGTCTGTCGAATCATCTCTGGCCCAAGTATCAACTTTTCTCCAGTTTCCAACCAACATGTCGGAGAGTTACACGGTCTTCCATATAATGCCTCATATGGTGCCATTCCAATACTCGACTGATAACTGTTATTATATGCAAATTCCACCAAATGAAGATGATCTTCCCATGATCCTCCGAAGTCCAAGACACATGCTCTCAAGAGATCTTCCAAAACTCGGTTGACTCTCTCAGTCTGACCATCTGTTTGAGGGTGATAAGCTGTACTCAAACATAACTTGGTTCCCAAAACTTCCTGGAAGCTCTTCCAAAATCCACTAGTGAACAAAGGGTCTCGATCGCTCACTATACTCTTCGGAATACCATGGAATCGAACTATCCACTTAACATACAACTCAGCCAACTTCGATGCAGTCCTAGTTGATCGAACAGGAATGAACCTTGCACTCTTGGTCAAACGATCTACTATGACCCAAATCCCTTCATTTCCTGCTCTTGTCCTAGGTAGACCATCGATAAAATCCATCGACACTTGCTCCCACTTCCATGTAGGAACCTCCAATGGCTGAAGTAATCCACTAGGCTTCTTCTGCTCAGCTTTCACCAACTGGCAGTTCATACACTTGGAAATAAAATTTCCGACATCCTTCTTCATACCTTCCCAGTAGTAAGCTCTCTTCATATCCCGATACATCTTATTTCCACCTGGATGAATTGTCAACTTCGAGTGATGACTTTCCCTCAGAACTTCATCTCTCAATCCATCTACATCGGGAACAACCAATCGTCCTTGCTTCCGAAGCCAACCCTCTCGATCGACCTCGAATCCTTTATCCTTCTCTGGTTCCAATCCAGATTCCAAATCACGGATAATCTTGACAAGCTTATCATCTCTCTTTTGGGTCTCGCCAATCCTTTCCACAAGAGTAGGTCTTATCGATAAGTTTGCCAACATCTCAGGTTCCAATTCACATCTAGGCCTGAAGTCAAATCCAGCCAAATACTCGAGACTCTTCCATTCTAAAAACATGGCTCCCAAACCTGCATGCCTTCGACCTAATGCATCAGCCACTGCGTTACCTTTTCCCGGAGTATAGGCTATACCAAAATCATATGATGCTAGGAACTCTAGCCATCTTTGCTGTCGAAGATTCAAATCCTTTTGGGAGAACAGATACTTCAACGACTTATGATCCGTAAACAACTCAAATCGAACTCCCAATAGGTAATGTCTCCACATCTTCAAAGCAAACACAATCGCTGCTAACTCTAAATCATGAGTCGGATAATTCCTTTCATGCGGCTTCAATTGTCGACTAGCATACGCAACAACCTTATCCTTCTGCATTAGCACTGCTCCAAGTCCGGTGCCACATGCATCGGTGTAAACCACCATCTCATCATTCCCACTAGGAATAGTCAAAACAGGAGCACTCGTCAGTCGCTCTTTCAGGATTACGAAAGCTTGCTCACACTTATCATCCCATTTGAACACTTGGTTCTTTTTCGTCAATCCTGTTAACGGTGCAGCTATCTTGGAAAAGTCTTTGATAAACCGACGATAATACCCTGCTAATCCAAGAAAACTTCTCACATTAGACGCATTCTTAGGTCTAACCCAATCCTGGATTGCTGCCACCTTAGCGGGATCAACCGCTATTCCATTTCTCGAGATAACATGGCCTAAGAACCTCACTTCACTCTTCCAGAAGTGACACTTCGAAAACTTAGCCTTCAGCTGATGTTTCCGTAAGATCCCCAAAACAATCCTCAAGTGGGTCTTGTGCTCTTCCTCAGTTCTGGAATAAATCAGAATATCATCCACGAACACAAGCACGAACTTATTCAACTGATCTCTGAACACTCTATTCATAAGATCCACAAAATATGCTGGTGCGTTAGTCAATCCAAACGGCATTACCAGCCACTCATAAAAACCGGATGGTGTCCTGAAAGCAGTCTTTGGCACACTATCCTTCGCCACTCTCAACTGGTGAAATCCCGTTGCCAAATCCATCTGAGAAAACACCTTAGCCTCGTGAAGCTGATCAAACAAGTCATATATTCTCGGCAATGGATACTTGTTCTTCTTAGTCACCTTGTTCAGCTCACGGTAATCAACACACAACCTCAACGATCCATCCGCTTTGGTTGCGAACACAACTGGTGCGCCCCATTCGGACACACTTCTCCGAATGAATCCTTTCTGCAAAAGGTCATCAACCTGCACCCTCAACTCTAGCTGCTCCCTAGGCGCCATCCGCCTAAGAGGCATCACAACAGGTCTGGCTCCCTCAACTAGATCGATACGAAACTCGATCTCCCTATGCGGCGGCAACCCTTTGACTTCGTCAAAGACATCCTCAAATCCATTCACAATAGGCACCGATGACAGTCCATCCCGTGGAACAACCAGCGAATACATGAAGCTCATGAAGACGTCTTCCTCATGCTTACCTCGTATCACAACCTTTCGCCCTTCCACATTCCCGACTGTCACCTCAAGCCTCTCACAATCAATCCTTGCCGCATATTTCCTAAGCCAGTCCATACCCAAAATAATTCCGAACCCCGCAAAGTTCAGAACAAAACAATCACAAACAAACGAGCAATCATGACTCGACACAACTAGACCACGGCATATCATACACAAACATGACGAACCCCCAACTGGATTAGTCACAACCAATGGTCTATCAACAATATCTGGTCTCAAACCTAACCGGTCTACCAAATCATTACAAGCAAAAGAATGCGACGCTCCAGTATCAAACAACACTCTAACTGGAACACCACAAATAGAAAGAGTACCTTGAACCACCACACTCTTCCCCTTCTCTTCAGCAGTAGGAGCTTTTGAAGATGACGGCACAGCTCCCAAAGCATAAGCTTGCACAATCTGCCTGTCCTTCCTCGGTTCTGGACAGTCCTTCCTGAAATGCCCTGGTTTATCACAGTTGTGGCATTTCGCCGGCGCCTTTGGATTCCTACAATCCTTGGAGAGATGGCCCTTCTGCTGACAATTATAGCAAATCACCTCGCCCTTCGGCTTCTTCTGGCCATCCCTACCCTTCTGTTGCTGCTGCTTCCTCTTCCTATTTTCACTCCGCTGTGGTTTAGATCCTTCCCTGGTTACAGCAACAACAGAACTTTCCTTAGGAAACAAACTCTCATGCCTGAGAGCTTTCTCCACAAGCTTCTCAAACGGATCATCCAAGTGATCCACCAACTGCCTCCCAAGATAAGCATCCAAACCGGTCACAAACTTCTCGTTCTTCTGATAGGGAGAATCAATATACGATCTGGCATACTTGGACAAAGCTTCGAACTCAGAAATATACTCAAGAACAGGCCTTCCACCTTGCTTGAGCTCCATAAACCTCTTAAACAAGACAGACTTCTGAGCCGTAGAGATGAACTTAGCTTCAAATCTAACTTGGAATTGCTCCCAAGTAATCTCTTCTTCTGGTGTATCTATGGTGATAGAATTCCACTAATCCGCAGCTCTCCCTTGAAGCTGTCTCGATGCAAGCTTCCTCTTAGTTGCATCCTCAATCCCTAAATCACCAAAGATCCTTCGACATGCATCAATCCATCTCTACACCTCAATAGTCGACTCCGTCCCCAAGAAAGCTTTTCCTCCAAGAGAAGTATAATCCTTGCAAAGCTTAGCAAAATCCACCGGACTTGGAGCTTGAACTTGAACTCCCACATCCACTGATGATCCTGAAGCTGGTATCCTTCTCATGATCGAAGTCATCATCGCTTCGAACATAGTTCCATAATCAACAGCTCCTTCATCAGCACGGCTTTCCCTTGCAGCTGGTCTCCCTCTTCGACTCATCCTTAATATCTGTAATAAGAATGATTAGAACACCTTAAGAAACAACTGCATAAGGAGTTCAAATCCTTCTAGGCTACTATATTATATATAGTAATCATCCATCAAAATACAATTACGTCTCTCATACGTAGTTACGTCAGCGAGAGTTGGCTAAAATCGATTAACCAAAGCTCTGATACCAAATGTGACGACCGCCCATGACTCCCGCACCAAAACAAGAGAAAAGAGCGCTGAAGGGCGTGCCAGGTAGCCATGGACAGTAGTCAGGGTAAAATAAGCATTTGCAGAAACTCTATCGCATAACTCACAGCGCATGGATAAAATACAATAGAGAAATATATATATATATATATAGTGAAGCTTCATAACAGGAAATCATCATATAAGAATCACAGTAGTTTGATACAATCATCCAGGCAAATCCATACATCAAAGCCTCACTACATAGCACTCAAAATATATACAAGCAGCGGAACACCCAGTACAAATAGTAAGAAAACTAATATGCAAAGCCTCCTGCTCGTCTTCGTCATCATCAGCGTAGATCTCCAAGAACAGCACCTGTCACCTGCTACCTAGTCTGCCCATTCCAACATGGATGAACAGCCCAAGGTAATAAGAGGAGACATAAAACCTTGAGTCAGACAAAGTCTTAGTGAGTAGTAAATCAACTATCAAACATACCAAAAGAGCATAAGGAATAAAAGGAATAGGAACCAAACCGTCCCACTCCACCTCTTTCTACAGTGATAGCCCCCAGACACACACTAAGGAAAAGCAAGCATAATGTAGCAGATAATTAAAGTAAAGCAATAATCACTCGAGTCAAGGGCGATGCTTTCCAAATACAAACCCCCAAGGCCTAAACCAAGATCAGATAAGCACCCATAAAATATCGCTCTTGAGACCGAATGATAATACAACCAAACATCCATGACCCTGGCTATCACTGTTATCATTGCCATGATTTCACCGTTAATTGAATGACCACCTGTCAAGGGCTAATGGTAACCCCGGTTCTAGACATAACTCCGCACGTCGTCGCAGCCCGTGCCTAGGAATTTTCGCAACTACCCAGAGTACTAGCACGTCGTCGCAGCCCGTGCTTGGAACGTCATCGCAGCCCGTTCCAACGTACTCTTGCTTTGAGCATGCTAGAACCTTCAACAACGATAAGATCTTAGCCTCCTAGTCATCCTCCTCGACGACTATTTCCATACTAGCTCAAGCGCCTCTCAAGCTAACCATTATCACCTACCCGGATCGCATTACCGAGTTATCAACACAACTTTGCACGTCGTCGTAGCCCGTGCTTGGAACGTCATCATAACCCGTGCCAACCCAACATCATGGTTTGCCTCCTCGCATCATGGCAAAGTCCCATCTCAACATCATCCAATCCATACATATGAGCTTCAACATCCGCTTCATATGCCATAAGCAACTTTCACCATTCAAGAGCCTTTCCACTTAGCTTTCGAATCATCTTCAATCATCTTGTTCCAAATCAACTACTAGCTAACTTGGAAACAATCAAATCAATCATACAATCAAACAATCAATCATTTAAACAAGATCAAATGAGCAATATCAACTATAATGGCAATTTCGTAAATAAATGAGCATAAGTCTAACATGCATGAATCATAGGTTTTTAGCATAGATCTATCAAATATAAAACATGGGTTTTGTCTCTAATACTTGATAAATGAACATGCATAAGTAAACATCTTCACAAACAATGAATCTACACTTGGATCTAAGGAAAATGCACAAAATCACTATCTACAACACTCCAACAAACCACCAATCCAATATAATCCTTTGGGTCAGCGTGAGAGATAACTACCACTCACCAAATCACCTAAACACCTAAAAAACTAAACACTTCAGATCTGGACAGCGAAGATCAAGGCTTGATCCGGCGAAATCTCGCTTAAAACGATGAAATCTAACTTCGTTGGATGAAGATCTTCAACTTTGGTACTTGAATCTTTGATCTCGATCTTCGATCTTGGATGGATGTTAGAACTAGATTGGAATGGAGAAAAGAAGATGAAGAAATGTTGTAGTCGAGCTCTCAAAATGACAGCACTTCGTCGCTTCAAAAATCAGTACCAAAAAGTGAGCCAAAGCCCTCTATTTATAGGCTGAGATCTCCCTGACTCGGCCGCTCTTAAGTCGTTGCCGACTCATCTCCCTGAGTTGCCCCCGACCTAAAACTTACGACTCATGCCACTTGCCGACTCAACACAGCATGCTTCAACACGGCTCACGACCTATACGACTCAACCCCAAGACACTACACAACACACACACAGCTCAATTAACATGCCGACTCAACTACACTAAGCTATACTGGGTACTTGCCGACCTGACTAGGTGACGACCTAACAACCTATTCAAACTGCCGACCTAACTACACATGGGATAACACACTCTGCCGACCCAAGCCTTAGGTCGTTTTCCCCTTAACTCGGTCATATGACTCAGCAGCCTAAAACATTACCGACCTAACTATCATACGACCTAACCCTCTAGGTCGTTAACCCTTAAGTCGTAACTCCTCTATCTCGCTAGCTCGTCCAATTCAATTCTTAACCCGGTAACTCCTAGGTCGGCCAGTTTCTATGAGTCGTTAACTACCCTGACTCGGTTCAAACCTATAGGTCATAACTCAGCAACTGACTAACTCGGCCACTTACTAAAGTTGTAACTCGTGCACGACCTAACTCGGCTAAGCCTATGAGTCGGTCACAACTCGACACTTAGACACACGAGTTACTCTCCATACGACTCAGGCTAGAGACAACATAAACAACACTAACGACCTGTAAATTCTACGATCTATTGGTACGTAAAATACGGGTCGTTACATATTGATTGATTGTTGAACTCTGATTGATGTATGTATATACAGTTTCTCTTTTGTAAAGATAATTGATATGATATTATATATTTTCCGCTGCGATGTGAGATTCTGTATTGTTCTGTTTGGTTCTATCTTCTCTCTTTCTTCTCTCTTCTTTTCTTTCTCTTGACATTCCGTTAGTTTGTGCTTTTTGGGTCAGGCATGTATGGACTATTGTCGATTCAAAGGGTACGGATTTTCGGGCTGTCACATTTGGTATCAGAGCTTAGAGTTTGTATGTTCCTAAGCTTTACTGTGTACTCGGTATCGATAGGGACAGTAGCACCCTAGATTGAGTTTGAGTATAGGAGCGCGTATTTGTTAGTGAGTATAAAATGTTTTATATCGTGTTTGCTTATCCGTTGAGCTGTTTGTGAATTCTGGTCATGATGTGGGACGCCATGTTATCGATAGGGATTTCCAAACTCTTAAACGAGGCAAGTCGACATAGCATCATTTTAAATTGGGTAAATGAAATAATTTTACCTCGATTATATTTTATATATAAAGGATTAATTTTCATCTAAGCTTCTTCTTCGCTGCAAAATTACATTCACTTGAAGAAATCAAAAATAACATAAAAGGAATCTATAGCACTTCGCTTTTTTTTTGAATTTAACAAGGAATCGGTATTAGGTTTGCTATACATGTCTCGGAATCCCAAAGTAGAATTGGTGTATGAGAATGGAAGAAAATTATTACTATAACCTCTATTTGATGCTAAAAATGAAATTACAAAATAAAATTTAAATTCTCAATTGAAAATGCTCCAAGAAACTAGCACTACATAAAAGCTTATGTCTTGGAGTTTCATCAACAAATTCTCGCTTGCTTTTTGATTCCTAAATATGAATACAATAATAGGGCTCATAATAAAAGCATTGTTCTACTGTAATACTCTGCTGAAGCAATTGTTAGACAAAAATTATAATCGAGGACATACAATTTCCCCAAAAATGTTAAAAGTGCAAAAACATAATCTTAATAGAACAAGGAATTGTCAACAGCTTTTTTCTTGTAAAAATAACAAAAAATATCAAGGAAGAAGGGTGTTCTAACGTAAACTTATAATGAGCAGATGTTTGAGGCTAACATCTAGCATAATAAGGAATCAACAAGTAAGTGAGCTATACTATTTAACAAATAGCACATGTAAACCCTAGGCACTCAAATAACATAAAAATCTCATAATTCTGGCACCACCAGTGCGGTTAAATCAAAAACAAACAATATATACCACAAGAAAGGTCAACATATAAATTAAATCAGTAAACAACATACCTTCCTACCACCTTAGCGAGAATCTTAATATAATGATCAATAAGTTGATCCCTGGTCCAGTTTGGATCGGGAGTCTCCACCATACATAGCCAGTGCTCTAAATCGCAACCATCAAGAAAAATTGTCTCCTTCGGCGGCCGATTGCTCCAATTCGGAGATGGATCGTTCAATGAAGAAGTTGTAGGGAGGCTAGAAAAGGAACACACAACAAATTGATGGTTAGGGATTTTTCTCTGAACTCATCCAAAGGAATAAGAGCTGCAATAGTTCAACCAAATCGATTACACCGGATATTACTACCGATAAACGACTGATTTACACACAAGAGATTTAGTACTTACGCACTCCTATTTGAACCCAAAGTTTTTTTGAGCGCTATCGATTTTGTATGAGACCACGTGAATTAAGACGATTGATCGCATTCTAGCGCGAGGTTGTCGATGACCCATCTGATGACGAATTTGCTCATTGGCGAGTAGTCCATGCCTTCTTATCACGGATAACAGCTGAGCATTGCAAATTTGGATTGGGGAATTTATTTGATTTAGGGTTGCTTATTTTGGTGAAAGAGTTGAATCGTTCTAAGTGGCATAGGAATAGCAAGGCGGTAATCTTTTTGGGTTATGTTTATTTGGGCAAACGCAGATTTTTTTTATAAAGGCGGGAGGTGAAATATTTTTTATTGCATTTATATAATAAGGTGAAATATTATTAGTTGCATTTACGTTCAGACGCCACCAATTTTTGCAACCAAAAGCCGATTTTCTTGTAGTGATGGGATAAAAACTAAAAAAATTCTACTAGGTCATATTAATTTTGAGGTGATTTTAAAAAAGACTTAATATCATTAGAAGACTTTGCAAGACCAATCGTTTGTGGAGTCATTCTAATAACGATGAAAATGAGATATACAAATAAAAAATAGAAATGATGGATATGGATAAGAAAAATTATCTAGTTATAAATCACATAATAAAATGAAAAAGAAGAATGACTAATATCTTTGACTAAAGTAAAAGAGTAAATGACTTTATCATTTTTAATAGTTTTTAATTATTAAGTAGAGAATGATCAGAAACTTTTTTATAAAAAAATTATGTATCCTTTGAACTGAGAATGATAATAAAGATGTGATGGAATATTAAGTAAGAAATAAAATTAATAGTTGGATTTTAAATTTAATTTAGGATTGAAGTTGAAAAGGAATGGCTGAAAGGAGTAATTGAAAAATGTTGTTTTAAATGATTAAGAGTTGAGTATATAACTTCAAATTGAATTATAAATTAAGATATAAAATGTCAAACATTGAGTATTTTGTATATTTATATTTAAATTTTTGAAACTTATTCATGTTATAATAATTATTCCTTAACTCTAAATTTTAAATGACTTTTTTATTATTCTTGGTAATTATTTTTAATTAAATTTTGTTACAATTTTCTAGTGGAAGTTTTTGCTCAAATTTTATCTCCAAACAGTAATTAATGTTGCCCTCTATAATTTAATTCTCTGATCATGCAAATCAATTTTTTGGTTTTTCATAATTTTTATTTTCATTTCTTTTCATAATATTTTGCATATAATTCTAGTTTTTATTGCATAAAATAATCTCCAAACGATTGAGGTTTTGCTTTTACATATTTTGCTTTAAAATCAACAAAAATAGGATTTGTTTTGCAAAAAACAATAAAAGTCATTATTTTCATCTGTTAAAGTAAATGTGATTTTGATAAAAATTTAGGTGAGATGCTTAGGCATGGATTACTTGTAGACATTATGAAGATCGACATTACACTCTTAATAAAGAGTATTTTAATATAAATATTGACTAACATAAGAATACAAAACTACATGAGAATGTCTATCATAAACAAATTAAAGATAAAAATGATAAGCATGGAAAAGAGTAAATATCTAATAAAAATTAAATAACTAAGCTAATGAAAGAAAGAAAATGACCGATACATTAAACTAAAGTGACTAAAAGCTTTTATCATTTATTATCATTATATCTTTGAATTGAAAAGTGATCATTTTAGAAAAAACTATATTTTGATTAATGGAAATGATAATAAAGACGTAATAAAAAATAATAATACGATAAGACATTTGTTAACCTTAATAAAATGATTAAATTATAGGAAGAAAGATGAAAAGTTGAAATTTGAATTTTAATGGAGATGGAACATAACAAAAAAAGGAGGCGATAATTGTAAAAAGTTTGTTGAGAATCAGGATATAAAAGGTTGGATGCTTAAATTTTTATATGATTGAAAATACATAAATTAAAGACAAATAATGATAGTTAATACTCCTACTAAATTAAATTCAAATTCAACTGATATAGTGGTATCTGATTCCTTCTAATCATTTTCTTTTATCGGTTCCATTGATATAATCCTTCGAATTTAAAGTTAGTTTACTACCTAGATAAGACTTTAGTACGGTCTGTGGTTATGGTTGTTACCTTATAATAAAATTTAGTTTGGAGTTTGAAATGGTAAACAATTACATTATGTTAAGTAAAAAAGTTACCACTCAAATTAAGGAGAGAAAAGAAATGTGATTGAGAATGAATGAGAAGCAAGATTACAAATAGTCATATATTCTCTTTTTATGTATAAATAGATAGATAGATGGAATAGATACGATAAACAAGTAAATAGAATAGAAATTTAGTACGAGTATGGAAACATTCAAACATTAATTAAAGATGAGAAGGAAAAGAATTACGGACCTAAGTATAATAATATCACTTGAACTAAGAAGAGATTACCATTTCAATTGAGATTGAATGACAAAAAAGGTAAAAATATGAGAGGTTGAATTTATTGAACCTTCGTACAATTATATTTTTATTCAGTTACCAAATTAAAATCGTGGAATAAATTAATTCAAATATATGTTTAACATTTATTACAATACTATCTTTGAATTGAAAAGAGATTATTTAAAAAAAACAATAGTTTAAATGATGGGAATGAAAATAAAGATACAATTGAAAATAAAAATATGATAAGGTACTTATTTATTTGAATCAAATGAATAAATTATATGGAGAAAGATGAAGAGTTGATATAAACATTTGAAATTTGTATATTAATGGAGATGTAAAGTGATAAAAGAATGGAGGCGATAGTTGTAAAAGATTTATATAAATGAATAGAATTGAGTTTATGATTTTTAGGTGAATGATAACCGAGATATGAAAGGTCTAATACTTAAATTTTCTATGCAATCGAATAAACTTAAATTAAAGAGAATTTATTGTAGTTAATACTCAAACTAAATTAAATTCAAATTCAACTGAATCAATAGTAAATAATTCCTTCTAATCGGCTCCTTTTATCAGTTTTATTGATATGGTCCAACGTATTCAAAGTTAGTTTACTACCAATCGATCAAACTTTATTGTAGTCAGTAGTTATGGTTGTTTCCTTATAATGAAATTTAATCTTGAGTTGGAAATGGTGAATGATTATATTAGAGGCAAGTAAATAAATTATTACTCAAATTAAGGAGAGAAAATGAGTGTGAATGAGAAGCAATAATATAAATAGAAATATATTCACTTTTATGTATAATAGACAGATAGAATAAATATTGTAGATATACTGATAGAATAATGGAAGGAAGGGATTTAGTATGGAAATGTTCAAATATTAATTAGAGAATTCATTTTAGAATGGGGAGACCTGAGAAGGAAAAGAATTAAAGGCTGAACTAAGAAGTGAACAACATTTCAATTGAGACTAAGTGAAAAAAAATGCGAGAGGTTAAACTACACACACACACGAATCTTCATATAAGTATATTTTTATTTAATTGCCAAATTGAAATCTTTAAATAACTTAATTCAAATATATTTCAATATTTCATTTATTGTTTTGCACAAAGGAAATTTATATACCTTAATGAAATGAGTAAATTACATGGGAAATGATGTAGATTTGAAATTAGAATTTTAATGGAGATGGAAAGTAACAAAAGAATAGAGACAATAATTGTAAAGAGCTTATTCAAATGAGTAAGAAATGAGATATGATTTTGGATGAATGAGAATCAAGACATGAAAGGTCGGATGCTTAAATTTTTATACGATCGAAAAAATTAAATTAAAGATAATTAATTATAGTTAATATTCCAACTAAATTAAATTCAAATTCAACTGAATTAGTAATAACTGATTCCCTTTAATCATTTCCTTTTATTGATTTCATTATATAATCCTTTGTAATTAAAGTAGGTTTATTGTCAATTGATAAGATTTTATTATAGTCTATCGTAATAGTTATTACCTTGTAGTAAAATTTAATTTGAAGTTTGAAATGGTAAATAATTATACTAGATTTAAGTAAAAAAGTCATCTCTCAAATTAAGAGAGAAAGGAATTGTGAATAAGAATGAATGAGAAGCCATAATACAAATAGTCATATAATAAATCAAGTATGATGTTAAAAGCACCCAAGAAAGTGCTTATTAATACCATTAAAAAATTAATTCATCTTAATTAATTCATGTCCTTCCTAATACCTTATTTGTTTCTTCCCTCAGTTATTAATTACCTAAGGAAAGAACATTCCTTTTCTGAACTGTGTTCCTTCTTCTTCTTCACTAAAATTCCAAAACCCTAAGCCCACGCTTTCTCTTTTTTCTTCATCATGTAAATTCCAAAACCCTAATATCCAACTTTCTTATTCTTCCTCTGTTCAGACCTAAACTTAAAGGCTCCATAGTTGAAACTTCCATTATCAGAGGCAATTTAAATTTTCTACTTTGGATTGCTAACCAATGAAGTCTAAGGAAGAAGATGATTTAGAGAATAGTTAACTTGTAAAGAAAGGAAATGAGGTGATTTTGGTTTACACTAATTTTTTAGGCTTCCAATGTTATTTGCAACATGTATTAGTTTAGGGGTTGTTCAATTATATTATTCAAAAATGAAGAGTAGTGCAGTGATATTAATTTCCTTGATTGATTAATAGAAGACATTGTTTTTATGAATTCAAATAATCAAAAGAAAGAATAAAACTCCAATGATCAAAATGAGGTATGTTTTCAAAGTTAACTATTTGAATTTATACCATTTATGTAACACCCCGCATTTTTAGATAACTAGATAATCAAATAACGATGAACTGTGAAAATAAGAATTTTTGGAACTATCAGAATATGGCCTCGAAACTTATACCATTATGTCCGTGGCGATTTTATGATTAATTTTCATATATAACTTATCGAAATCCGAGTTATTACGAAGGAGTTACAAAAGGAACAAGAAATTGGATATATATACATATAATTAATTAAAAAAAAAGGACCCCATGGGTCGACCAGCAATGCACAAGGGTCGACCCTAAGGTTTACCCGTAAAGAACATAAGTCGACCTATAGGTCGACACGCGTTTTCCCTGGACGTGAAATCGTCCAGGGACGTGCCGAGCTTTTTTAATTCGGATTTCGTGTGATCTGAAGTGTTGTTTTCTAGATCCAACGATTCGCAATAAGCATGTGATGTGATTACACCAGATTCAATCCAAAAATCCAACGATCTGAGATCCCCAAACTCCATTATATAGAACCCTAGGCCTAGCTATTTCCCACATTAAGATTTTCTCCCAATTGGGTTCGTTGCCTGAGGCCGAACCCTAAGTAGAAAATATTTCTGGGGAGAAGATCTTTTTAATAAAAATATTAGACACCTTAGAAGGGGAACCAGGAAGGTCATAGAGCAAAGCTTAGGACGACATGTGAGTGGATTTAAATTACATCTCTTTTATGTTTATGATATAATATCATTAGATACCCGTTAAATATTTAATTCAGCATTTATTTCAGCAATTAGTTCGGCTAATTAGTTATACTGAAACTGTAAATTTTATAAAAGAAGTGTACTTATATTTAAATGTTATTTATAAGGAAAAAAGAAAAGAATCCAATTAAATATAAGTAATATTAGGCTTAAGAATTATAGAGAAAGGCATAAGCCTAAAAGTGAGAAATTTACAATAAATTATGTTAAATATTCAAGGAATGAAATAAAAAGGGGAAATCTAATAACTTGGTTTGGAAGTTAGTAATAGATTAGTTGGTTGGTTTAGAAAAGAAAATACATTTCCATAGTTTAATATTGCAAGAATAATGATAACCGTAATTGCAAGAATAATATTGTAATAGTTTAATATTTTATAGAAAGCCTTAGTAGGAAAGACAAGCAATGGAAATTTCATATTTTTCCATTGATTAAGTGCATTGGCCGCTTTCCTTTGTAGGAAGTCCCCATTTGTGATAAGTTAGAAACTCCTCCAAGGTTAGGTAATTGGAAGACTAGGAAAGTTAAGGGATTTTTGATAAAATAATTGTTCTTATCTACTCCAGTTTTCGTAAATTTGAAATTTTATGAAAAGAAGATGTTGTGAAAACATGTGAGGACGTTTTTGGAAGTCAAGAAAATGTTTTAAGGACAAGCAAGGCATGTTTTAAAGAAAAATGGTTTGGTGAAAAAGTAAATAAGTTTTTGGAAGAGAAAAACTTAGTAAACAGTCATATTTAAAAATCCAATTTTTTTTATGGAAGGCTGTAAAGGTCTTTAAAAGGAAAAGAGGAATAAGTTTTGAACTTAGAATTTGTAAGTTCTCCCCTTTGGGTTTGGGGAATAATTTAAATTCACATAGCAGTAAAGATGCAAGTATTGAAAGATAAAATTTTAAGTAACCAAATACCTTTAAATTTAATAGAAGCTTCAAAGTAACACTTTTAAAGGCAAGGATTTTGGGATTTGATATTTCAAAAATTTAGAAGCTTTAATTTTTGAAATGAAATGATAAATACCAAACCAAACTTTTAAATATAGAGTAGATAGGAATCATTTCCTAGGTATGACGGGAGAAGTGTAAGGCTATATAGGGGATAGCAGTGATTACTTTTAGTAGTAATAATAAAAGTTTCCATAATGTGTATAGCGCACTAGTGAGAACCTAGGAATGTTGCTTCATGTGTGTAGACTGTAGAAGAATAGTGAAGTGATATTAGTAAGATAGTAAGACAAAAGTGATTGGGATAGGTAGATCTTAGTTGGGGAAAAATGAAAGGTAAAGGTAAAGAGAAAATTTCCCTAAGCTTAGTTGCCTTTTTAGATAGAGACTGTATAGATTGAAATCCTTATTCGTTGCAGTAAACGAGACTTGGTTATTCCATTTTGAGTATGGAATGGAAGAGATGAAAAGATCTTATTCCTAGTGAGCAATACAGTGCAAGTAGTAATAAGTAATAGGTAGCAGGAGGAGCATATGAGTTGCTTGGATTATCATAGCATGACCTTTCTATGTTAGGGTGGACATGGTCCTAGGCCTCCTAACCCTAGACGATAGCTGTGTTTAGCTGCAATAGTTACCTATTTAGTATTGCTTTGTAGTAGGACGTGTTTTCTCTTTTAATTATGATATTGTACTCCTATGTATGCATTTTGCTCATATTGTGGTAAATCAGTAATGATTAGTATGATGCTTTTTCTTTGTATTTTGCGATAATCACAAAAAGGGAATAAATACATAGGATTTAAATACTAAAGAAAAGTAAAAGCAGATTAAAGAGTAACAAAAAGGAAACAACAGATTTAAAGAACGCGATAGAAATGTCAACATAATTTTTTTATAGAATGCGGCATAAATTCCAAGTATGGAGAAAGAGGTGCACAAAAGTAAAATGGTAAATGTGAAATTTTCCGTTTTCTACCTTCTTTTTGACATAAGAAATCGAGTTCGAAAAATTAGATTTTTCTAAAGTTCAAATATTAAAAGTTGTGTGGTAGAATTTGGATGAAAGATTCGTTGAACTACACCCCTATTCGGTAGGACCGTGGGAAAAAAATTGGTTGAAAAACGTTTTGAGTTTTCAAAAGATTGCATTCGTATAGAATTACAAGTATATATAGGGTGTGTGCATCATGTTTTAAAATAAATTTTTAAAGAAGAAAAGCATTCATATAGGAGGCACCGCTTAGATATTCAAGTACATGCGTATATTTTATTTTGAATGACACTTTGCATGAGGACACGAATGGTTGCAAAATTGGATGTATACAAAATGGATGTGATTGATTCGAGGAATTACATAGTTTTACCCTTGTCAAATTTTGGGGATGAAATTCCTAAAAGGGTGGGAGAATGTAACACCCTACATTTTTAGATAATTAAATAATCAAATAACGATGAACTGTGAAAAAAGAATTTTTGGAATTGTCAGAATATGACCTCTAAACTTATACCATTGTGTCCATGGCGATTTTCTGATTAATTTCCATATATAATTTGCTGAAATCCGAGTTAATACGAAGGAGTTACAAGAAGAACAAGAAAGCAGATATATATATAATTAACTAATTAAACGAAATAAATAATAAATAAAAGGACCTCACGGGTCAACCATCGGATCGACCAGCATCGCACAAGGGTCGATCGAAAGGTCGACCCGTAAAGAATGCAGGGTGACCTGCGTTTTCCCGAGACGTTAAATTGTCCAGGGACGTGCCGAACTTTTCTAATTTGGTTTTCGCACAACCTTAAGCATCATTTTCTGGATCCAATGATTCGTAGTGAGCATGTGACGTGGTTGCAGCAGATTGAGTCCAAAAATCCAACGGTCTGAGATCCCCAAACTCCACTATATAAAACCCTAGACCTAGCTATTTTTCCATAATCAGATTTTCTCCCAATTGGGTTCATTTCTTGAGGCTGAACACTGAATAGAAAATATTTCTTGGGAGATCTTTTTAATAAAAATATTAGATACCTTAGAAGGGGATGTAGGAAGGACATAGAGCAAAGCTAAGGACGATATGTGAGCGGATTTAAATTATATCTCTTTTAGTTTTATGATATAATATCGTTAGATTCCCGTTAAATATTTAATTCAGCATTTATTCAGTAAATAGTTTTGCTAATTAGTTATGTTAAAACTGTAAATTTTATAAGAAAAGTGTACTCATATTTAAATGTTATTTACATGGAGAAAAAAGAAAGGAATCCAATTAAATGTAAATAATATTAGGCTTAAGAATTATGGAGAAAGGAATAAGCCTAAAAGTGAGAAATTTATAGTAAATTATGTTAAAAATTTAGGAAATGAAATAATAAGGAGAAATCTAATAACTTGATTTGGAAATTAGTAATAGATTAGTTGGTAGGTTTAGAAAAGGGAATACATTTCCATAGTTTAATATTGTAAAAATGACGATAAACGTAATTGCAAGAATAAAAGCGAGAAAAATGGAATTAGTGCAAAATAGAGACATTACAACATTTTGCATTACCCAAAAATCAAAGAAACAATAAAAGAAATATCTTGCAGTTGTGGATTGCTGTTTATAGCATTATTTAGTATTAAAATATAGAACTGGATTTTTAGCACAGTCTTTGTATTCAACCAAATAGAATAGAACTACTTCCTAGAATAAAAGAGAATAACTTGAAGCGTTAAAGGAATTAAAAAAGAGAAAGTAATCAATAATTATTCGACTAGACTAGAAAAATAAAAAAAATATGACTAGATCTGCATTTACTGCGTAGATAGTAGAATAAAAAGTAAAGCAGTTATTATGATAAGTAAATTTGTGACAGTTGGACGTAGTACCAAGCCAAGACAGTCATATAATATAAGAGAACTAAAGAGAATTTAATATCATAATAAAAGAAGACAGACTAGAATAGAAAAGAGACACTTGCAATTACATTTATAACATGTAGGTTATAAAAGAAAGAAAATAATATAAAAGAAACAATTATAAGTATAATTGTAACACGTAGGTTATAATTAAAAAGAAAGAAATAGAAGAGGCTTATTCTATCAAACTTAGATCTTGGATTAAGTTAATAAGAAAAATAATAGAAGTGGCCAGTACCGACAGCATTCCCTTTCAGGTCTAGGACTGATGGTCTCACACATAGGTGGGGCTGGGCATGTTGATTAGGGTAAATAAGTAGCCAACAAAATAAGAAAATTCAACTAAACGCATAATAAAAGATTAGACGTAGGATCTGATAAAATGGTAAGGTGCTTTTGGAGCAGCCCGAAAGAGAATCTGGACAAAGATCCTAACGAAGCATTTCATCACAGATTTTAGTACAGAAAGAGCAAATCCTTACTTAGTTCGGGCTAGAAGGAAGTACGAGACTTCAACAGGACGTGAGAATACTCTAGGATGGACCTCTGGGGTAAGCCTAACGAAGCTGCATGGCAGATCTCTCGGTGTTCCATCAACAGAGTATGCCTTGACTATTTTCCATTATAGGCCTAGCGAAGCGGACCTTTGTAGGGAGTCGAAAGGTTGACGATGGAGTAGGATATTCGTATGACAACGTACTCTAGATTGCGAGTGGGTAGGACCCAAAAGGATAGTCACATGCGAAGATCAAGCCATCATCAGTCAGAGCGAGTTCGGGAAAGACTAGAGTTAAATCAACATGCCAACGATTCTTTCACTATCGGGACATTGGATGGGGGCACAACTAATTGGATGTTTAGGTTGTTTGTAGTAGGGAACAACCACTTAGCTCTTGGAAGGTCTTTCGATTAGTTGAGGGGTGGCTGCATGGGGCTATAGCCACGATCAAAAAAGAGACAGACCAAGTAGAATATCTTTATAGCAGGCCTAATGAAGCGGACTTTTCATGATATAGAAAATCCCCGACTGAGTTCCGTGCAAGGTACAGTATGGGTGGTACATTATGGATGTCCAAGCACTAATTTAAGCTAGTGCGGATGCAGTTCCACATTTTCCAAGCAGACGATAGAACATCTATATTATAGGCCTCACAAGCTGTCCTTTAGAGATGTAGTTTTAGTACGCTCTAGTAGCGAGACGATGGAGTCTTTTTCGAGGAGGATACGAAAGGTACCATGGGTAGTACCTAGGGTCGATGCGGTCTTTGGGTATGTAGCTATATATATATATGTATATGTATGTATGTATATATATTAGTTATTAGGTTTTAATCTACTAGTGAGTAAATGGAAATAATTCACGCACAGAGGCGACAGTACTATAAACCTAATATAATAGAAAATGGAAATAGGATGGTATATGTAGAATTATACTTAGAGGTGTACAGTTTGTCCATTCACCCGAACTTTAGCTTTGACCTGCTGCTCATAACATCCCACAGGTTATATAGATGGCAGAGATTTTCCAGCATAGTGACACTTGTATATAAAGTGTTATTACCTTGGTGTGTATTTACTTACTATTATATTTTTAGTCAGTTCTGCTGTGAGATATTTATTTGAGCTCTGATATATTTATCTTTGCCTATTTGCAGGATACCAGATACCCAACTCGAGCTTCAGTAGGCTTGGATTTTATGATTTTTGCGAAAAATCCAGACCCACCGAAATTCGTGTTGTTACATTTGGTATTAAAGCTTAAGTTAGTAGATCTGAGTAAATTAGGAAATATGAATGAACGTATTTATATTTTTGAATAAAATATAAATATATTATGCACTAAAATCCAAATATTCCCCAATTATAGACTTTAACATGTGGAAAGTTTTAGAAGTATATTTGTGCGTAGTTTGCTAGTTGGGTTTGGGATGACCCACGGATGTTGTGTGCTATGTTATTTCCGATTTATAGTATACAATAAGCTATGTTTTGAGAGAAGATTGGTATCCATATGTCATATGAAGTGGTAAAGTTCCCTAGGGATGGTAGGGAGAGTATTTTTATTTTGGAAGGAATAAGAGATTTTAGTAAGAAAATGAGATTTCCAAGGTTTAGAAAGGGTATTCCTAGGGTAGTAAGGAAAAAATCCAATTTATATCTAGCCCAATAAAATGAAACTTTTAGAATTGAAAAGTTGATATATATAATTGTTAATATGTTTGAGGAAGTAAATATTGAGTTTTTGAAAGGAAAAAAAAGTGGTATGAAATTTATTTTGGTTTTATATGAGTGAATTTTGTTAAAACTGAAATTCATTTTGAAGACTTATAGAGCATGTATAGCTCGCTAGTTTCTTTGTAGGTAAACAAAGATTTTAAATATAAAACCTAGAGCAAGTTAAGTACTGAAAGCGTAGGTTACAACATTTATTGTTGTAATAGATGTTTTTGTGAAAAATAAAGGAAGCATAGACTATGACACTATTCTTATAGTAGGTGACTCCCAAAGGAAATAGTTTTACATAGCATATGAGATTTACTAGTATTTATTTTAATTGAATCCATATACTAGTATTTTTTGTTTGTGGTAATGGTGTTTTACGCAACATCTGTTTTGACCAAAATAAAATGTGTTTTGAAGACAAGTATAGAAATAAAGTGGTTTGTAATTACATTTATTATTTAAATAAGTATATGGAAATATTTTCTAGTATACTAAAACAGTTTTGAAAATAAGTTCTTCTGAGAATAATGTAAATTAAATATTAAATTATTAATACATTACTTAAAAAAATGTTTATTGTAAGTGAATATGGATTAAACATACATTAATCTATTGGAATGAAACAGAATAAGAAAAGTAAACTAAACGCATAATAAAAATCAGACGTAGGATCTAATAAAATAGTAAGGTGCATTTGATGTATCCCAAAACCGAATCTGGACAAAGAACCTAACGAAGCAATTCTTCACAAATTTTAGTACAAAAAAGCACGTCCAACTTAGTTAGTTCGGGCTAGAAGGAAGTACGAGACTTCAACGAGACGTGAGAATACTCTAGGATGGCCCTCTTGGGTAGGCCTAACGAAGATGCACCCCCGGAGGCAGTCGAAAGTTTGATGATGGAGTAGGATATTCGTATGACACTTTACTCTAGATTGCAAGTAGGTTATATTGGGCAGGACCCAAAAGGATAGTCGCATGCAGAGGTCAAGCATCATCAGTCCGAGCAAGTTCGGGAAAGACTAAAGTTAAACCAACAGGCAAATGATTCTTTCACTATCGAGACATTGGATGAGGGGCACGGCCAATTGGATGTTTAGACTGTTTTTAGTAGGGCACAACCACTTAGCTCTTGAAAGCTCTTTCGATTAGTTGAGAGGTGATCGCATGGAGCCATGGCCACGATGAGAAAAGAGACAGACCAAGTAGAATATCTGTATTGCAGGCCTAACGAAGCGTACCTTTATAGATATAGAAAATCCTCGATATAAGGTAGACCTTGTTCGCGGAATTCAGGGAGTAGACAGAAGGTTACGTGTAGTCCTAAAGGTACGCACTAGGTGATACATTATGGATGTCCGAGCACTAGCATAAGCTAGTGCAGATGCAATTTCATGTTTTCCTAGCAGATGACAAAACATATGTATTGTAGGCCTCACGAAGCTGTCGTTTACAAATCTAGTTTCAGTACGCTCAGCGAGATGATGGAGTCCTTTCCGAGGAGGATACGGAAGATACTATTGGTAGTACCTAGAACCGATGCGGCCTTTGTGCATGTAGCTACTTATATATTAGTTATTAGGTTTTAATCTACTAGAGAGTAGATGGTACGATTCACGCACAAAGGCGAGAGTATTATAAACCCAATAAGCCTAATATAACATAAAATGGAAATAGAACGGTATATGTAGAATTATGCTTAGAAGTCTATAATTTGTCTATTTACAAGAATTTTAGTTCTGACCCCCTCCTCATAACATCCCACGGGTTTGATAGATGGCAGAGATTTTCTAGCTTGGTGACCCTTGTATAGAAAGTGTTATTATCTTGGTGAGTATTTACTTACTATGTACATTTAGTCAGTTCCGCTGTGAGATATTTATTTAAGCTCTGATATATTTATCTTTGCCTATTTGCAGGATACTAGATACCCAACTCGAGCTTTAGTGGGCTTGGATTTTAGCATTTTTGCAAAAAAATCCAGACCCACTGAAATTTGGGTTGTTACAATTCATTTGAAAAATCTAATAGAAAATTAATTTTATAGGCTTTTCTTGATGAATTTGTTGGGTATAAAAAAATCGATGATGTAAAGACTGATGGTGTAGATGTTGAACCGTCTTTTGTAAGTATATTTTAATTATTATTTTCATTTTTTGGTTTAATCTTATATGTACATATACATACAAACAAAATTGATAATTGATGTTTTATGGATTGAATTAATTATTAGGTTTTTACACGAGAAGTGAGAAAGCAACGGAGCATGTCAACGAGTCAATTGTAGAACCAAGAAAATATGAAGAAAGAAAATATGGAAGAGAATACCATAAATTGAAGAAGAAAGAAAATGTGAAGAAAGAAAACGTGAAAGAAGAAACGAATAAGAGAGAAATTCAAAAAAGAAAATGATAAAATGGTATAAATTAAAGTGACTAAAAAAAATTATGGAGTGTTACTATATTACAAAATATAGCGGGGTGGGAAAATAAAATTATGGGGTGTTATAGTCTAAGACTTATTCTTCAAGACTGCAAATACCATGCCCAGAAATCCAAGCATTTGAGTAGCAATATTGAGAAAAATAAGGAAATTAAAAGAAATTTTGAGCTTATCTGATTTGATTATGTTCTGGTGATTAGAATGATGGTTGTTCCATATCTTGCTTCATTGAATCGATTATGTGGAGTTCTGTTCCCTGGTATTTTGGATCTACAGCTAGTTGCTTTGAATGTCATGGCAAAGAGAAATGATACAGATACATTACTTGATGAATTTTCCAAAGATTGAGATAGAAATGAATGCATGAATGGAAACTGCTCTAGTGGAAGCACGTGTTATTCGGACTTATGTATTTATTTGGTTGCTTGCTAAAATGTATTATACTGAATGTGTGTATTATAATTTGGTGTCGGTATGCATTGGTCAGGTTCTATTTCACTTGTGGATGATTTGTATGTGTATAAAACCACTTGCCCAACTTCTTTTATTGTTAATGAAGTACCATTTAAAAATAAAAATAAAAATAAATACAAAATAAAACATAACATGCAAGTTGAATTTTCCATTACTATATGATTTGGTACTATAAGTGTGGTAAACTAGCTTATTTGTAGTGTAGAGTAAAGGGCGTCACGCCCTTGTTTAAGGGGTTCATGATCAGAAGTGAAACGCAAGCGTGGTGCTATAAGGTGGCATTAAACCAGTGCCCCTTGATTGATTAATTTTTTAATCCAGCCTTAGGAGCCGACGATCGCCGTTTCACCATCGATCGTTGTGCCCTTAATAAAAAGGTCGGCACCCTTAACATCATTACTATATGTAAACATTGAATTACATAGTCTAGCTAATGAATAAGTGATGGAAATCACTATTTTTGCAAGAGGATAATATCACATTGATTATGTTGATAAATTCTGATATGCCAATCTATTTTAATTTTGTAGGATCCCTGTCGTGATGACTACCATACATCTTGGGCATCTAAGTATACATCTGGTACCATAAATAGTGTATTGCATTGGTACTCGATAGATGTACAAAGGTGGTTAAGGGTGAAGTAATAATAGTCTAAGCAAAACATGTTGTATACCTTCATAGTGCATAGAAAATATATAATAACTGACATAGATATAGAATAGGCATGACAGTAATATAACTAAATTAACCAAATTACATAAGAGTGTATCAGGTTCTTACTATTGTAAAAAACAATCGATAATAGAGTTTATACATCTGAATTATAAAATCCAAAAGAAATTGTTCTTGATTAATAACTAAGTATTGATATAGCTCCACTATACTGCATAGCAGAATATAGCGGCACTTGCTCCAATATAGATACATGAAAGCGTAATCCACTTATTCATCCTTCGCACAGCTCCATGTGCTATCTCATACCTACTATCTAATTACTCCTAAAGAAAATCCGAGATGATAAAGAGCAATGTAAATAACCTCGGATCAAAAAAAAACTCTAGTATAAGGGATTTGTAATCTCAAAATAGATATGAAAACCGTAAAATCATAAATAGGAAAAAAATGGTATGTAGAATCATACTTAATATGTTCCTGCATCCAACAAGTTAGCACATATGAACAGTATATGCTAAACTACCATCTTATGGGTATACTACTACTCAAAATTACAATAGGGGTGCCTAGGTATACTACTTAATAATACCTACACTGTATGGCATCTATGTCAAACATAACAACCATCAAGCAATCTCGCATCTCGCAACCTAAATGTTGTTGGATATAAGATAACTCATATGATCACCCCATATTGATAAGATATTACTCAACATCACAATCACATCAATGCTTGAATCCATGCCACTCTATAAGGCCAGAGAACTAGACCACCCCATACAGGTCTACGATTAAACAGAACACTGTATTGATCTGCAATGAGCATCCTCATCGACCCGTTCTTCTTGAGCATACATCATGATCTTTGAGTTATCAACGACCTTGTTGGCATGTCCCGATAGTAGAAACCATCGTAATGACTGGATGTATGTCGATATATTGTTTCATCTATGTCAACATACATGCTAGATTTTTCACTCTGCTATTAATTCATCTATATTTTTCATATGACCTCTAAATCAAATAAATTTATATACCATTCTGTTCAAAAAATGAGCTGATCGCAATGGCATAAGTCCCATTATCGAATTAAAAAGTTAAAAATGACCATTTTTCCCATCCAATATTCGAATTCATTAATTAGTCATTTAAAATCAAAAACTATTTATTATTAAAATTTTGGGATATTGCATTTACTTAAATTTAATCATATATGTCCTATTAATAAATTTTTTGATGGCATTAATAATAGTTATTTATAGCACTATAGACTAGGTTATATAAGTGATAAAGACTTCACAAATTGAAAACCAAGATTTTCAATCTTCATTTGATTATAAATCATTTGAAACTTGGAAGTAATATCTCAAATGGAAAAGGACCATGCACCTTTCGAGTAGAAGCGACAAAAGAGCTAATGAACGCTTGGGTCTCGCACTTACTAATGTATGCGGCTTGACGCCTATAGTAACTAAGGACAGATCAACTTGCTTTTTAACCCTTACTAATCATTTATCAAGACTAATTATATCTTACGAAGAATAAATCCAATATTTGCAATAAATTTATGGTCTATAAGAATGAAGTTGAAAATTAGACGAACCATAAAATTAAAATATTTCGATCTGACCGATGAGGTGAGTATGCTGGATAAGAACTCCAACATTAATTAAAAGATAGTAGAATTATCTTTTAGATCACTCCACCTTTTACTCTACAACAAAATAATGTTTCGGAAAGAAGGAATCAAACCCTATTAGACATAGTTTGTTTCATGATGTGTATGGCTGAGTTACATCTTTCTTATTGATGATATACGTTAGAAACTAAAATACATATTGAACATGATGCCTACAAAATGTGTGCCTAAGACACTGTATGAGATGTGATATGCGAAGAAACACCACATCAAGTATTTGAATGTGTAGGTTTGTCCAACCTATGTTAAGAAACAATGGCTCTAATAAATTTAAGGCAAGATCGGATTCTATCTAAATTTATAAAATATCCTAAGAACTCTATAGGTTATATTTTCTATAGCATTGAGGAATATTAGGTTATTGTTTCTCGACATGATGCCTTTCCAAAAAAGGAAATTCCCATCAAAATAAATTAACAGTGAAGTTATAAATTTGGATGAGATCCGAAAAGTAATTAACAAAGGTTGAACTAGTAGAAGAATAAAATTCATCATTATACAAAATGATGAAACCTATTAGAAGGTCTAATAGAGAATCTCGAGCACTAGGAAGATACTACAAATTTCTCATGTATGGAGAGAAAGAGGACTATAGCTTAGAAGATGACACTCCCATCACATTTCGACAAGCACTATAGAGTAAAGACTCTATACTTTGCCTTGAAGTTATGAAATCCAAGATCAATTCCATGTATACAACAATGTTTAGACTTTGGATGAAATACCTAAAGGCATTAAATACATCGACTGCAAATGGATTTTTTTAAAAAAAACTAAATGCAAATGGAAAGGTAGAGACCTTCAACGCAAGGCTAGTTATGAAAGGATTTTGTTGGATTTAAGGCGTTGAATATGATGAAACATGTACTCTTGTAGCCATGCTTAAGTCCATGCGAATAATGTCTCAGTGTCAAATGACTATGAAATATGGTAGATGGAAATGAAATAATTTTTCTAAATGTTGATTTAGAAAAGGCCATTCACATTCGCAGTTCGAGGCTTTTGAGGTTAATTGGAGAGGGGTAAAGGCGTGAAAATTGTTAATATCAATTTATGGTCCTAAGCAGGTTTTAAAGAGTTAGAATAAATGTTTTAATTATATTTGGTTTTTATCAACATATAGAGGAAACATGTGTATATTGGAAAGAATAGGGAAGTGTTATCATGTTCACAGTCTTGTATGTCAATGATTTGCTTTTGGCTGGCAAAGACATTGTGTTGTTGCAATCGGTGAAAGTATGGTTGCCCAAGAACTTTTCTATAACAACCCGCCAATCTGCATAACTAAGCTGATAATAAACCACACATGTCCAACCTGAATTGAATGTAAAGACCGATAGTTATGAGAAAAAAAAGAAGAAGAGAAGAAGAAGAAGAAGAAGAAGAAGAAGAAGAGAAAAGAACTATCAACAACAAAGAATCTCACAATCATAGGAGAACAATATATAATATAATATCAATAATCTTTACAAAAGAGGAACTGTTATATACATATATCAATCAGAGTACAACAACATTTCACAATCATCAGCTGGATGTTATAAAAACCTGTACTCGTAATTTGATGATGATTTCAATAACATAGTAGCGAAAAATAAACATATACGTGAATACAACTTGAAGACCTCCAACTTGTCTCCTGGGCTCCAATGCATTCAAAGTAATCTATAAATATACCTTGTCTGACCCGAGCAATATAATAAAATAACACCTGAGTCAGTCTGAGAAACCAGCGTCAAAAAACACATTACTAGATTTTAAAGTCATAAAAACCTTTGAAATCAAAAGTATCTCGTAAGACCACACCGCACATAAACACGAACAGGTTTTTACCTTACGATAACCAAAACATTTTCTATAGAAAATCCATTATATTATAATAATGTCTAGGTGTCAAATAAAATATGAATATAGCTGAAATGCTTGTGTTAACAAGAAAATTTGCCCACATCTCAAAGTAGAAAAGTGATATTAGCCTCTGTTAACAAGAATACTTATCAACACCCCAAAGCATGTGTAGGCGACCCCTTCTATACCACCTTTCGAACAGATTGAGATAGTTAAAACCTTTTGATTCCCTTGAGCCCACCTTTTGAATAGGTTGTGACAGTTAAAAAACTCTTAACAAGAAAATTTGTCAACACCCCAAAGTAGAGTTTAAAGTATAAGTGGTTACTTCGAAACCTCCTTTCAAACAGATGAAGGCAGTCACCACCTTTCGAATAGGTAAAGATAGTTAGAAACACCTTTTTAATATCTTTCGACACGGAAACACCTGATCCCCTCATCAAAAATACCTTTTGAACCAGTTCAAAAGGTTTAGGACCCTGTCGTAATCTCCTTTTGAAGCTGTCAAGATGGATTGGGGCAAGGGCCTAATGATATAAGGATTTTGGTTGAGTTGAAAGGTTTTGACTCCCTCGAAAGGTTGCCATTCGATCATGTTGATACAAGCGAATTATATTCGAAACCACATAAAAACTTTGATTCAGATTATACATCCAAGAATATCATAAACTTGCTTTGAACAATATATTCCTTTATCACTTGGAGCTTAAGTTTACAAAGTAGTGGAATCCCCAATCTAATTTAAGAATTAGGGTTTACAAATATAAGAAAATACAAGAATGAAGTGAATCCTTTCGGATCCCTAAAACAAGACCCATAGGGTCTTATTTATAGGCGGTTGATCCCCTTTCATGTCAGTCCTTTCGACTTAGTCGAAAATGGGATTTGAAGACCTTTTGTCGCTATTGGATTCTAGATACCTTCCCAACTCTGCTTTTGAGTGCAACTGGGGTGCTTTCGACTCCATCAAAAGGTATAGAATCGCTCTTTACCTAGTCGTTAATGTGCTATGTAAGTTGGAAACGGCGCTGGCTTTCAACGCTGTCGAAACGTGTACTTTGTGGGCTTCGAATAAGTTGAAGCTCTGTAGATAGCTTAGTTGTAGAAGATACCATTCAAAAGCATTCTCTTTGATTAGTGTGAGACCCCAATTTTTAGTGTTTGAGGAAGTTATATTGAACTCATGTAATTTTTCCTTTATAGCTGTGGATGGTTTCAACCAATTCAAAAGGCTAACATATGCTTTCGAAAGGGTTGCTTTGGCCAAACGTTCTTCTGGTGAAGGTAAATGAAGACAAATCCAATCGTTTCAAATTGCTTGGCACACATGTGGAAAACATGTTATCTATTACCTTCGAAAGATACCTTTAACATATTCGAAAATCCTTTATGCTTGCGAAAGCTATTGTTTCGAAAGGGTTTCACTGAAGCAAAAGGGTAGCTCTGTCACCTTTCGATCTCTTCGAAAGCTCATTGCTTATCCAACATTCTACTGAAGCATGCCTTCGACTTTTCGAAAGGCGTTGTGATTGTTATTCCTTTTGTAAATCCTTCCTTTATATTCTTCATAGTTTCAAAAAAGTTAATAAGATTTCTGATGATAGCAACTATCATTCTTCGTGTATCCTCATTTTGTATTCTGTAAGGCTTTGATCAAGTTGGAGTGGATTTTGATGATAACATTGACTTTGATGAAGGTGTCTTCTTAGTGCTTAGAAAGCCCATTTCTAACCTTTTCGATGGCCTTGTTTAATGCTTACAGAAACTAATCTAATGCCTTCAGAATCTCACTACTGTCATTTCTCCTTCTTTCATACTTTAACTCTTGAGAAGATTTTATGTATAGCATTTAGCCCCCCTCCCCAATATAAAAGAAGCTTTTGTTCTTTAGGACAAAATTCTAAGATTCAAACTTCAATAAAATTTCTTTCATTGTTTTCCTGCAAAATAGATTATAAATTTTATTAGGATCATAACCTTGTTATGAGACCTTGATTGATAACTTTAAATTTTAAAACTAAAATTCAAGATACTATCTCATAATATTATTAGGCAGAGCATTTAGAAAAGAAACATTACCAAACCCTTTTCCAAACCCTTTTTTACTATTAATAATAGAAACATGGAACAATATCACCTAATCAGTAGACGTTGGTTTAAGTAAATGAACCTTTTAAGAAAGCTACCATAACCTCCAAACCCTCTTTCCTTGGGTTAAGTTTTCTTCAGCCAGTGGGTATTAATTTCTGGATGTAGGTGGCTTTACCTATCACTTTGCTATAATTTTATGTTGATCTCTGTACTATATGTTAGTAACTTTCATTCATTCATTGATAAATTAGTAGATAGATTGGTACTGATGTTGCTTGATAGTATGAAGATTAGAAGGCTCTCTTTTCCTTTTACCCCATCCTCTAATAGAAGCCAGTTTGATATCGGGAAAATCTTATTTAAACCTCAAATCCAGAAATTCAATAGGAAATCCACTAATCATTATTAAAATGCAATAAGGAGATCGAGAATTTATAAAACCAGAGGTTCAATAACAAATCACCACGAAAACCCAATATTGAATCCAAAAATATGAAATCTGTAACATCCCGAAAATTTTGACGATATCAATTTAATAATCGGTATTAAAATTAAATTGATATTAATAATTTTGTTAATAATAATTCAAATAAATTTAATAATCTTCTTTTAATAAATATTTAAATGGGTAGATTTTATCTTTTTAAAACTAATAAATTATTTTCTGTTTATAATATATATATATATATATATATAATTGTATATATTGTAAATTGATAAACTTTGATTTGGAACTCAGTAAATGAATCAATTTCTAATTTTAATTTATATTTGGTAAATTGGAAATTTGATTTAAATTTAACATTTAGCTTTTCAAAGCAATTCAATAAACAATTATATAGTTTGTAAATATTAAAGATAAATCATATTTGTTTAAATTTATATTTAATTAACTTGAACATGAATTTAAATTAGATTAACATTAAAAGCTTTGTTTTATTTTATTTTTAAATATTGTTTGAATTTATATATATAAGAGTTTAAAATACAATTTACATATGATCTTAATTTATTAAGTAATAGAAGTAATTTATGATCTCTTTTATAAATCATTTTAAATATTGTTTAATTTGTTATTTTCAAATGATAATGACAATACTAAGTTTTTATAAACATAACTAAATTTTGTTAGAAATAGGATTTGTTATTTTTAATTTTAACAAGAGTTATACATGCATCTATATATAACTTGATTTTTTTTAAATTAGGTTTTATAATTTAATTTAAATTTGAATTTAATGTCTTGAAATTTAAAAGAATAAATACTTAAAAATATTTGAATAAGCTTATATTATTAATTTGTTTGTTTCATTTATCTTTAATAAATTTAAAAAGAGATAAATTCATTTAGATATACATAAGAATGATAAATTTAGATTTAAAAGTATATAAACAATTTTAAATTTTAAATTAAAATATACTTAACACATGTGTTAGTCTCTTAACATACTTAAATGACATGTGTAAGCCATTAATTAAAACAAAGTGACAAATGTTAGAAAATAGAACAAGTGTTCCCGTTAATTTTTCTTTTTCTTTAATTAAATCAAGAATTTGTTTATGTAAACACTTCCTTTTCTCATCTCATTTTCTTTTTTTTTCAAATTCTTCTTCAAAATTTAAGAAAGTCTTCAGTTCTAAAATCTGCAATCTCATCTTCATTCAAAACAGAAACTTTTGATCAAAACAAACCTGTGAATTTCCCTCAAAACCAAATCTAAATCAAAATTCTGTTCAAAATCAAATTCCTGCAAAATCTGTAATTTCCTCTCAAAAACCCAACTGAAATTCACGTTTCCTCTAAACCAAAACCATCTGAATCATACTCAAGCTTGAAATGCAAATCTATTATAAAACTATAGCCTTTCCAATATCATCAAGCCTGCATTTTTCTGGAAACATGCAACTAAGTCTTAAAGTTCAAATGCAAGTCTAGTTTCACCTGTAGCCTCTTCAAACTATAACCTGAGATTCAATTCTGCAATGCAAGGGCCTGCATGCAATTGCAGTTTCATCCAAAAAGCATGCATGCAATTGTAGATCAAGGAACATGTATGCATCAGGAAGCAATTTGAAGTTTTTTTTTTAAAAAAAGAAGAAAGCAAAAAAAATAAGAAGAAACTGCAGTTTTTAAAAGTACCGAAGCAAATTGTTGAATCTGGAAGCAAAAGCATTGCAGTAATATAAGACCAAAGTTTTAAAAGGCAAATCAAAGCATTCTGGTTCAGGCTTGTCAAACATGTGCTCTGCTAATAACATATCAGGTGAGTAGCATTTTATTAAATAAACTTAAGTATAAAATTAGTTGTTTATTTACTCTGGAAACAAGAGTGTGTGTATGTTTTTTTTAAATTCATTACCGAATGAAGGTTATGATGCATGTTATTGTGAATGTATGTTTCTCTACTTAAGTTCCAGATCCTTGATTTCTTAAAATTCTATACTTTGGATCTAATCTATGTTAGGTCTAAGATTTAAGCAAAAATGAAGTTGTGTAACATAACTAAAGTTTAAGTTTTATCAAATATGGATAAAAACCTGTAAGTGTCTCTGGAAAAAAAAAACACTATGATCTCTGGGAAACACAAAGCAACAGAGCAATCTGTTGAAAATAAGAATTTAATCATTTAATTCTTTGATTTAAGATTATCAATAGGTTACATGATCAAAAACATGAATTTTAAAATTAAAATTAGAATTTTTAGTTTGTTCTTGATTAAGTAATTCTGCTTTAACCAGAAATCATAATTTGTGTTGATTCTATCGATCTAAGAAGATTGGGTGGCCAGTGATGTTCCTGGTGATAGAATGGTGATAGGAGAATTGAGGAAAAATGGTAATTGAAGGATTAATGCAGTGAGGCAGTAAAAATTTGGGATCAAAGTAATTAACCCTAGTTTTCTGTTACTTGAAGAAATTGTATGGTGCGACTTCCATAGGTGACCGAGTTGTCCCAAATTTTAGGAGAAGGTAGTTGGGGTATGGAAGAGTTTGTGGCCGGAGGTCTCAGGTGATTGGAGTTTGGGGATTTGAGCAATTTCCAGGTTCTGCATTTTGTTCCAGATTCAAGCTCAATGCTCGGTTTTTTATTTGGGGTTTCCGCAGTTGGATTGAGGGTCGGAATGGCTTTTGGTGATGACCGGTGACTTGAGCAGATGATCGCTAATGGCCGGAGGTGGCGAGGGGGTTGGTGCAGGTGCACGAGTTATGGCGTGTCAGCTATGAATTTGGGAAGATGGTACTCGAGTGACGTTTCGAGTGGAATCGTGTTTTTACTCGAGGTTTGGGGTTGAATGTCTCGAAGATGAGGGGTAGCGGACTCGAAGAGGTTGTTTTTATGGCTAGGGTTAGTTTATTTGTTACAGGTTTGGGTAAATCTGACGGTTTTTAATTTGATGGTTTCAAATGAAATTGTTAACTCGAGTTTACTCGTGTTATTTTGGGTTGCTCGAGCTAGTTATTGAAGTTTAGAAATTGTCTTGTTTCAAATTTTAAACTGGAATTTGAAATATAAAGAAAAAAATTAAATTAAGTTTTAAATCTAAATTATGAATTCAAATTTCATTTTTGAATCATAGCTGGAAATGAATGAAGTTTTAAATTCAAATTTGTTTAAATAAACTTTAAAAGGGTTTATTGTTTAAAAATATTTCTAAAAGAATATTTGAATTTTAATTGGGAATTGAATGTAAAGAATGTTTTAAACAAAGTTTAAATTTGATTCAATCTGAATTTGAATCTTTGATAAGAAACATTTAAATATTTTGAATTTAAAAAGGAAATTTGTTTTAACTCTTGTAAAATCTCTTTTATAAGGAAAGTATTATTTAAAGGTTTTAAATTGATTTTAAAAACTTGTTAAAGTTAAATTAGAAGTTAATGAATTATAATTCATTTAATTATTAGGGTAATTAAATGGATAATTAATTTATTTAATAAATTAATGAAATAAATAATTACTTAAAGTGATTAAGGGTTTAATCTTAAGGGTTTAAGATTAATTATTCTTAGAATAATTAATTGTAATTATAAGAATAATTAATTAAATAAGATTTGATTTTAATTAATGGTTAGTAAATAATTAATCAAGTAATAAAGGATTAATTAAGTTATTGTTAGCACTTAATTAATTAAATAATTAAGGGTTAATTAATGAGTTATTAATGATTAATTAATTTGAAATTAATAATGATTTAAAATAAGTTAATTATTTTAGAGAAAATAATAATTAAGGAGTTGTTAATAGTTAATGAAGGTCATTAACTAAGGATTATTTAATAATTAATTAATGTGATTAATTTTTAATTATTAATTAGATTAATTAATTTTAAGGATAATCATTTGTGTAAGTTATTAAGTATAATTACTTATGGAAGTAATTAAGGAAATTAATTACTTATTGTAATTAATTGAGGTTAATTTGATTAGATTAAGTTAAGTAATTCAGTTTAATTAATTTAGAATAATCATTTGATGATTTGTGAAGTATAATTACTTAATGTAATTAAATAAAGAGAAATTACTTAGAGAAGTAATTAAGGGGTAATTACTGTATGTAATTAATTGAAGGTGATTTGATAATTGAAGTAATTTAAGTATAATCACTTTATGAATTAATCAAGGGATTAATTTGAGATAATTAATTAATGAATAATTAATTTATTTAGTAAAGTAATTAATGGTAGATAATTACTGAACGAGGTTAATCAAGGGTGATTAACAATTATGGTTTAAATTAAGATTAATTACTTAATGTATTTAATTTAAATAAGGTACCTAATTAAATTGTAATTAGAAATCATTAATTAATATAATCAATGATGTAATTAAGATTGATTAATTAAGATTAATTAAGTAATAATAAGTGATTAAGGGTAATTAATTAATATAATTAATTAAGGATTAATGTAATTAATTATAGTTAATTAATTTCTAAAGTAATTAAGGCTAATTACTTTATTTGGTTAAGTATAATTAATTTGTAAAATTAATTAAAGGATGATTACTTGAATGTAATTAAGAATAATTAATCAAGGGTGATTAATTAAGGTGATTGATTAGAGATTGATTAATTAATTAATTGTAATTAATTAATATTTATGTAAGTAAGATTTATATTGATAAAGTAATAAATTAAATTCACTTTAAATTAATTTGAATGATGTAATTAATTTAATTCATTTTAAATTAATTATATTTGGTATGGTAAATCATTGCTTATATGGATGGATGATATTGTTTTCCTTGATTGGTTTGAATCTCAGATATGAGATAAATAATGTTGAGTGATATGGATGCATTGTTGCATTGTGATGATGATTTGGATTATCTTTTGATAATGATAATATAGATTATCTGTTGTGATGATAATGTTGATTATCAATTGTGATTTGTGGATTATCTATCTGTGTGTATATAGATAATAAAATTGAATTATTTTAAACTTTAAAACAACTTGGCCTTAAAAGACACGCTTTGGATTTCGATGTGACCGGGATCGGGTTTCCATATTTGGATATCCGAAAACCACATCGATCCAAATTAACCTTATGTCGTGAATCCAAGTGGAGCAAGGGAAGACTCGAGGTGTAGGAACTGTACGTCAGTATAACTCTGTGGGTGATTCCGTAATGAGTTTGACGGAATAGTACTTATAGGTTCGAGATGGTGATTTAAGTGCAAGGACTATGGTCGTTGACTCCGAGGGTGATTCCAATATGAGTGCAACGAGATAGTGCCTTCGGTTTCGTTCGAACCCGGAACGAACTTGTATGGAGTGAATGCTTTCAAAACATCGTCAGGTGGACGACGAGCATTCTAAGTGATATGTCCTATAAAGGTAATCGTAGCCTCAAGCCTCATCAACCGGGAATGGCTAAAACAGGGGAGGTGCAGCAAGGCTTCGTGGGTAGCCCCACTTGAGTGCAAGATTTTCCCCTGTCTAGAAGTCCCATTTTGTTCGGCTGTGTGGGCGGTTGGAACGTACGCCAACTGCGAGGTTGTCTTGTTCGGGATTGTCCAGTAAGGGATGGTTTCGGTCTTGTGTTGCAGGGGATCGGGGGTGGTCCTCGGTCGGTGATCTAGGCCACGTACTGTGACGGACGGTACCCCAGTAGCCCTGCCATTGATGGAATCCAAAATCCAATAAGTGCCAACGGTTTTGATTGTATTACCCACTTTTGTGGCTAGTAGCTGGAATTTAATGAATGTAACAATTTCGGCTATTTCATATTTACTTGAAAACCCTAGACCTATTATAATATCACTAGATTTTCTATCAAATGTTTTGGTTAGCGTAAGGTAAAAACTTTTCCATGTTTATGTGTGGAAAGTCTTACATGATACCTTTTCTCTTTCAAGGTTTTTCAAAGTTAAGCAACTTTAACATGTTACTCACACCAGACCCATGTCTGACCCGGAGTTTATCTTGTTTTTCATAAACTCTTGGGTACTCAAATTTTTACGAGTAGCCAAGGGATTCAGGTTAGCTATGACGAATTGTGGAGGAGCAATGGAGCAGGAGGCTTCTGCGTTAGATATATAGTTCCGCTGTGTGTACTCTGTGTTGTATCTCTTTGTTGTGATGTATTGAGTTGTATAACTAGACAGGTATTTATAACTGTCTAGTATGTGATGTATATGCTGTGTAACTCTGATTAGTGTTGTAAACTATGTAATATTTATGTTATTAATATAATTTATTCGTTCCGCTGTTGAGATTCTGATGTGTTGTTTCTTTCTTCTTCTCTTTCTTTCTATTCTCTATCCCTTTCTTTCTTCTTGATGATGAGATTTTCTGTGCTGGGAAAGTCGGGTCATCTCAAAATCCGTAAATCATCATAAGTATCAATAAGGAAATTTAGAATTCGAAAATTCAATATGAAAAGAAACAAGGAAATTGAAAATTCACAAAATTAGGAATTTAGTCAAAAATTTGTCAGGATCTCATCTAGTAAACAAACTACTTCAAAAATTTATTCACTATAAGTACAAGATTGGAAATCTGTTTGGTAACGGTAATCTAATCACCTTATTCCTAAGGATTTAGAAGTGGTTTACTTAATATATTCTTCGAATGAAGTCACCTTTATCCCTGTAGTAAAATTGATTATTACTTTATTTTTTATACAGATCTCTGATTTCCATTTCAAATTGCAGATCTCTTTATCCATTTACTTGTCTTACACTTCCTCTTAGGATGCAGACTTCTTAATTCTTCACCATAGGAGCCAGTTTTCTGGCATTAGATGTATTGAAGATTGTTAGCCGATATTTTGTCCCTTTTGATTATGATCCTGGATATCTTACCCATTCCAGTTTATAGCGTAGGATATCTTTATACTTTTCACTTTGTCTATACCCCCTTTTTCGGGCTTCATCTTTGTTTTAGACGGTGATGAACTTTATTCCTGTGACCCTTTATTCCCTTGGGTCTTTACTTTCATTTTGAGATGCGTACATCTTTGTGCTTCTTTGTCTATTTGGTGCCCCCCCCACCGTGGGGCTTCCCTTGAATCCAAGGGTTACAGTGTACATAAAATTGACCTTCCACTAAAGGGTTGCATGGGGTGCTAGAACTGACCCTCCTCTAAGAGGTGAACTGGACATTAGAGGTTATAACCCTCTCTCTAGGAGATGTTACGGATTGGTCGTAGGCTTTTGGTGGGTACAGGACCCCTTCCCCTTCTAGGAGGTGCTACAGATCAGCCGTAGGCTATTGGTGGGTACATGACCCCCTCCCTCTAGGAGATGCAACGAATTGGCCATATCTCCCTCTAAGAGATGCTAAGAATTGGTCGTACCTCCCTCTAGGATGTTATGAATTGTCCATAGGCTGTTGGTGGGCATAGGACACCCCTCCCTTTAGGAGGTGCTATGGATTGGCCATAGGATAAAACTTGTATACGAAAATCATTTTGGTCAATTGAAATGTTTGTGAACATCCTTTTGAATATTAGTTTTTTTCATAGAGTTTCTTTTTGAGAAAAAGAATTCTCCTAAATAAACCTTACTAATATATTGAGGGATTACTTTCTGAACAATATTTTGGGTACGAATATCCTTTTGATAAAAGAATCTTTTCTTAATGCTGCCCTCTACTAATATATATTTTTAAAGATTGTGAAGGTTTATCTTTAAAATAAACAAATACTTAATTTCCCTTATCTATAGAGTAATTAGAGATAATCCTTTTCGACTTTTGAAATCAACTTTCTTGAAAACGTATTTAGGATAATTCTCTCCAAGTTGTAGAAAAATCAATTGAATACAAAATCAGTGTGCATAGTATATATGGTTATGCTTCCTCGGGTTTTACTCAACAAAAAGAGATGACTTGCTGGCGAGTCCGAAAAGCCATGAAGCATGGTCTAATAGACTTTCACAAATAAGGGCATGCTTTTCCCAAGAATCACTTCTTTTGGGTGAATTTTTGATATTTAATTTTTGTGAGTTTACAATTGAAGCTTTGAAGATAATCCATGTTTCCATGGGAGTAGTTCTCTATACCACATTGATTCAAGGATGTGTCATTTCATTCTAGAATTTTGTTGTGCTAGAAGAGTTTGTTGAATACCATGGACTGGTTTTTTTAACCTCTAATGACACACGAATTTCCTATGAATACATGACTAATTCAAATTTCAATTCAAATTAAAGAAGTTATAAGTAAAGATTTTTTTATTATTAATTGGATGCTGCAAGACATCATAACCTGATCAGAGTCTGAAGATGAAGTTATAAAACTAATTCTCTATCAAGACATTAAGTGATTAAGTTGTACCTTTCGAGGTAGAAAATCTTCTAATTCTCTCTAAAAAATTCTTTTAAGAATCCAAAATTAATCTGGTTCTGAACTATTTTTTCTAAAACATTGCATTTGTCAGTTTCATTCCACTCACTTTATGATAAGCACAGTAATTCCTTCCTTCTTTGGATTCAGGGGGAGTCCTTGTCTTATAGGAAATGGAGAAATTCTCACCGTCTTTTGTCATGGCAAAGATATATGAGAGAGGTTTATTTAATTCCACTGGTCTAGATTTAGATGTCACCATTCGACTACCTTTTTAGTTTTCCTTTCATCTAGACTTTTTGCCGGGATGGTTGAAGTCAAACTTTTCTTCCTTCTGTTTTTGCTGAGCTTTCTTCATAGGATGCACTTCGTCCATTTGAATAAACTTTTCATCTTGGAGATAGAAATATTGTAGATCCTTACACCCATGAATATGAAGATCCTTCTAAAAAGGAGTTTGTTTGATTATCCCTAAGCAAACTGCCATCATTTTTTCTTCATCGGTTACATTTTCGGCCTTCAATGCTTCTATGTTGAATCTTTTAGTGTATTTGTAACCACCCAGAAGATAGTTAGAGAAAAGAAGAAACAGAAAGAAGAAAAATCAGAAAACTCAAACTCAGAATCTCACAATCGCAGCGGATAAAATATAATAGCAAATAAAATAACAGTTTACAAAGAAGAACTGTATAGTTATATCTATATTTTTACATCTGGGTTACAACAATTCCATAACACTGGACAGTTTTAAACAACATGTCCTAGATGAATAACAATATCTATCACAGTGGATAAACACTCTATACGTTCCTGTCCTTCAGCTCTACTCCTGAGCTCCAGAACGTCCTTACCTGCAAATCTGTAATACTCGGTCTGACCCGAGCATTACATCAAAGTAACACCCGGGTCAGGCTGGAAACCAACGTGAGTAAACCCATCTACCAGGAAATACAAAAGCATACAACATATATAACCCGGGTAACTTATATCAATTTATAACTTCACAAGCTGTTATAGACATTACTTATTTCATACATCAATTTTCTAAGTACCAAACTTAGATTAAATGGTCCAATTTATGTAAATCATTCCAAGCCAGCTTATTGATTTCATATATCAATCTATAAAGGATCGAAGTGGTTACGGGTATTTTATAATACCCGACTCCGGTCTCTTTGAACCTCATGAATCCTAACCCAAATTATTTAATTACATAATCCAACTCTAATTACCAGATAACGTTTTACACATCAATTCATAATTGATAGATTATCACCATCCATCCAACATATCAAATCACCAAACAATTCATATCAGAGATGTCAATCGGTCCAAAACACTCATCATCATTCAATCATTAACAAGTAAGATTGATCACTTTAATAATTATATTAATTAATGATTCTTTAATTACTTCCATCAGTTAATTATTCTTAAATTTCATTCAAAAATCAGGCTTTAACTTAATCACTTCCATCAATCAACCATGATAAAATCACAATCAGAAATTAACTTCCTTAATTTCTCTATCAATTTAAAATTAACTCCTTGATTAATTATATTAATCCTTTAATTACTCTGAGAATTTATCACTGAAATTCTTCCACCGAATAATTATCCTCTCATTACTTCACTAAGGAATTTCTCCTCATCAATTACCTCGAGTAATTATACTTAATCTTTATTTAATTGTATTTATTAATCACCCTTGATTAATCTCATTCTGTAATTAATTACATTACTTAATTAACTTTATAGAACTTTATTTAATAAATTCTTCAATTAAATACACTACTAAGTAATCATTCATCATATTAATTACACCAGGTAATTAACTCAAACTACTTCCAATCCTCAATTAATTACTCCCTGTGATTACCATCACAAATTACTTCACTAAGTATTACACTTAATAAACCTCATTAAGTAATTATGTTCAAATCAATCATCAAGTGATTGTTTAAATTTATTAAACAAATTAATTAACTTAAACTAATCATATTAATTAATTACAGAATGTATTTAATCCCTTTAATTACTTATATTAAGTGATTATCATTCTAGTAACTAATTCTCTATTTACTTATATTAAATAAATCTCTAGCTACAAATTAATTAATCTAAAATTAATTAACTTGTAACCCTTAGTTAATAATTAAATAATCTTTAACCATTAATTAATTAGTCTCTCTCTTTAATGGCTTAATTGATTTATTTAATAATCTTAATCACCCAACCCTTAATTAATTTTAGATAATTCACCTAACTTAATCCCTTCCTTACCCCTCATCAGAATTTAATAAACTTCGGAATTAATTAATTATTAACTTGCAAATTTACATAATTTCTTGATTTTAATTGATGAAAAACATTTCACCTTCTCAGTTAGTACTTAACCATATTATTAGTTAAGTTTAATTTAAACTAAGCTAAATGAATTTACAAAACCCTTCTCTTTTTCTGAATAAACCATTATTGTTTAAAAGGAATAGTTTACCGGAAATTTAGTTAACTTGAATTGGTTTGACTTTACACTATAAATTTTTTTAATCCCAGGTTATAAAAAAAATTACTATTCCGTACCTGCTCCGAGAAAATCACCAGATCCTGGGAAAAACACAGACACACGAATGAACCAGCATCAACCAATCTTGCTTCGAGACCCAAACTAGTTCACTTCGAGTTTTCCCCAGCTACCCTTCTTCTCAAAACAAAGAAGCAATCCTGACATTCTCAAATGCCACGTACACGTGCACATGCCAACCAATCGCCGCCGATCAGTGCCACTACCACCGGCAAGTCGCAACTCAACCCCATAATCGACACGATCCTTCATATTACCGAAAATCATCTTTAAACGCAAACGAGCCAAACAGCACCTGAACCAAAATCCTGATCACCGAAAACTCCACTGCACCACCACCCACGATCACGAATTGACGCATCGCCTCGCCCAGAGCTTCACTACACAACTCAGCTCCTAATTCATCTCGTGCAATTATCTCCGATGGCCCATTGATGACGCACATCACTTGCAAAACAACATCGCCCACATTCCCTTCCGAACCCTAGTTTGACCCATGGACATCGCAATGATAAACTATAAACACATCTGGCATTTTTGCCTGTATCACCAAACTTTCTCCTACCTCCAGATGAAGCCCCGACTACCTCAAAACTTCTGGCCACGAGAAATAACCAAAAACCCGATTTCAGACCATCTTACAAATGCTCACTCAAAATTTTACTAAAAATCATGATTTTTATTTTGAAAATCCTAGTTCTTGAAGTAAATTCAAGTTATAAACTTGAAACATTTTATTGATGAAATCAAGTTTTGAAAACATCAAGTTTTTCTTTCTGTAAAGTTCATTTTCCAGGAATATACATTTTGTTTCTCATAAACAATATTTTAAACTTTTGCCTATATTAAAAATGAACATACTTTGTTCAGAGATCCGGGCCCAAAAATTGTTCAGTTTGATGATTTAAATTTTCAAATCAGGACAACATCTATAATAGTTGGAACAGAGGCATGTTTCGCCTGTTTAACAACCATAAACGCAGAAACTAACACATATATATACATAAAATCAGCATGCACAGCTTACTCCATATCATACTTCAAGATCATCTAATAACAATCCAAGGTATATTAGTTATAAGAATTTACTCACCAATATTGAATCAGAGAGGTTTTTCTCATCCTGGAACAGTTAAATTTTATCCTTTAGTTTTGAATTGGATCCTTTGTTGAATTCACTGTTGTTGAAGTTAAATCCTGAAGTTGAAAACACTTGCTGAAGATCAGAGATCCTTGCAGGGATGTTGATTACAAGCCTCATTTTATAGATTTTTGAATTCAGTTTTGCAATAGAAATTGGTTCTGCAAACTTTTATCAGATTTTGATTTTTTTTTTTTGAACTTAGCTTGGAACTTTCTTTTTAAATCTGGTTTTGAATTTCTCATGATTTCAGTTTTTCTCTTTTGAAGATAATGTGTTGAACTAAAATAATTTGCTAATTTCCTACTTAACATATTTTGAATAAAAATGTTTTCAAAAATAAATAACACAAATGCCACTTGTTACATAGGTACTAGAGTGATTTACAAGTGGCTCCCTCATGTATAATAACCTCACACATGTTCTAATAAATTTCTAAATTTTATAAATGTTTTTTTCTTTAAATCCATTCCTTAATACAAATACACTAGTAATTAACAAAGTGGTTAACAAATTAATTTCCAAAACTTTTTTCCCTTTATATATATATATATATATATATATATATATCTTATTATAGTTAAATTTTAGTTTTATACTAATAAAATCTTAAGTGTTTTTAATAATCAAACTTTTCTTTGTTCAAATTTTATTTATTAAACTTACTTTTGTAATTATGCATGATATGTTTATTTAAAATGTTTATAAAGCTTTTATATTTATTTTATCAATTAACAATCACTTCCTTAATTAATTTTAAAGAAGGTTTCCTTTAAAGAAAATAAAATAAGACAAATACTATTTTGAATCCAAAGTATTTTAAAGTATGTATCTTTTAAATATTCAATTTAAATATAAATATACACTTTTAAGCAAACACATCATAAATTTATTTATTTTAAAATTAAAAATTTCTCTACGTAAAATATGCTTATCTATACAATCTTTATTATTTCCAAATATTTATAATTCAACTTTTGTTAAAATTTTAAATCCATTTATATATATGTAGATATCTATATATATCAGAATTTCATTTGTTCAATTGACAAATAAGTATTTAACAATTTTAATCCTATTAATTTCCAATTAATAGATGCACAGAAATTCGGGTTATCACATTCCTTCCCCCTTTGAATCTTTTCGTTCTCTAAAAGGAATGAAGCCAGATTTTTACTAAAATGCTTAAAATCATATAGATTTTATTTGATCATTTTTAAAACACTTTTAAAATAGTTTTTATAAAAATACTTTTTATAACTCGATGTCTGAACAAGTCCATCCTCGTTCTCATAGAAATTCGGTCATACGGTGATCAAGCGTACGACTGAAAATCTATAAGTACTTAGCAGACCCATTTCCAACACCCAGTGAAAATACTTGGAAAATAATTTTATTGAAAATATAGAAAACCGTTTTTGAAAATAGAGGATATATCTTTTGGTGAGAATGCTCTGGAAATCATCACCTCCATCCATGGTCACAGTTACATTCCAGGGTTACGTTGCCGTCGCAGCAATAGTCCATGTAACTGCAGGCTCTCCACGGCCTCTCGATTACGCCATGGATCCCACACAACAGATCACAGTTACATACAGGGTTACGTTGCCGTCGCAGCAAAAGTCCATGTAACTGCAGGCTCTCAGCGGCCTCTGATTTTCGCTGTCGAAATGAAACCCCTCCACTCCTACATAGGTCGTAGTCTGTCGATATAAAATCAAACGCAGACTGTTGGCTCTCAGCGGCACACACGACTTTCGCTATGTTATACCATAGATCGCAGTTACATCCTGGGTTACGTTGCCGTCGCAGCAAAAGTCCATGTAACTGTTGGCTCTCAGCGGCACACACCACTTCCGCTATGGTATACTCTACTCATAATCCTCAGAAACTAGTTTTGTCCGGACTCCTCACAGGATCAACTTTAGAACCCCCCTTGGGGCTCAAGGCAGCACCACCCGGTGGTACTCCTGAGAAGTTCATTTCAAGGGAGCGCCTTTTTCCCCAGAGCCATCATCAAAACATTTTTATACTATACACATATAGTATCTTTAAATCATACACCTAGTATGATCTCATACAAAGCTCCTTTACACAAAATCGATTATTCCAAAATCGATAATTCTCAAACTAGGCTTTCCAAATTCAATATTGATTTTACCTAAAAAATCAAAAGCCTTTCCAAATCCATAGGTTCCCAAAACCTTTTTCCAAAATCCTCATATGATCCTTTATATATATATTTGGATATATAAGATCTTTCAAACTTTGGATCATTTCAAACTTGTATAAAACTCCTTTATACTTCAAACTCTTTCAAAAACCTTTTTTTTCTTCTGGTAAAAGATTCAACAAGGGAAGTTTTATTTTATAAAACAAAGATATTTACTTTGTTTACTCAAAATCAAATATTCAAATTTGATTACCCTTTACAAAACCACTTACCATATCACTTACTTCCATAAACAAAATTTCAACCATAGAAATATCCAATTTCCACTTTACTTCATCATATATTTCACAAAATATATTTTTCATTTCAAAAACCATTTCACATTTCTTATCCACAAATTCCCAGTATCAATTTTATTCAAATCCGTAGGATGTACACATATCAGCCGTACGCTATACCAATCTGATCGCTCACTCGATCACACAATTTCATTTCCGAACTAGTATTGTCCACCCGACTTCCTAGTGCGGACACAGATCTGGTTTCTTGATCAGAAACCGTCATTCTCCTTGCATAGTCATAACTATGATATAGAATATCCAGAACCAATCAACAACCCATATCCAGGTTCGCCTTCAAAAATCGAGTGGAAAATTCCAACTCGGATCGATATAACTATCTCGAAATTCTGTGCTCTAATCTGGATCAAATCACTATGCGAATAGAATAACATCCGTACACTCTACGTATTTATCCCTATTGGTTATTAGCCAAATCAATTCCATTTCTATTCGCATTCACTTTGATTTTCATACACTTACTCACATTTGCTTCAATCCATATGGATTATCACCCCTATTCTTACCTCGATTGGGCATTTAACCATTAACAGTTTGAGCTCCGACCAGTTTATTTAGAAAATAGTTTGAAAATTGTAAAAATAGATAAATAGTTGGAAAATAATTACTAGTTTGTAAAATAGGTGTAAAATAGTTCAGTAGTTGTAAAATAATTGGAAAATAGTTAAATACTTAGAAATTTTAAATAATTGCAAAATAGCTATAAAATAGTAATTAGTAGTTGAAAATGGTAATTAGTTTATAAAATAGTTAGAAAATTGTTAAACAGTTTCAAAAATAATTGTAAAACAAGTATAAGATAGTTTGGCTTTTAAAAGAAAGGTTGTTTATATAATGAATAGTTTGGAAAAATAGGTTTGTATTAAAATAATTTGTATTAAAAAATAGTCCAGAGTCAAAACTGCTCACTTCCCAATCTCCATTCTCATCAATTCAATTTAAATTTCCACTTCCATATAAATTGACCCAATTCTAATTTAAATAACTTCAATTTCCATTGAAATTGATTTAACCCTAATTCAAGTTGAACTAACCCCAGTTTCTTTCCAAATTTAACTTTATTCAACCTAATTACAATTCCAAATTATTTAAATCAATTCGGGCTAATTTCAAATCGTTTCCAATTAATCCAATTCAAATTTTCCATTTAAATTTTATACTTATATATCTTTAATCACGATTTCAATTAATTCAAATCAAATTCAATTTGAACTAATTTCAATTTAAATCCTAAATTTAAACCATCTCGAATTATATAAATTCGAGTTAATACTTCAAATATTGATTTAATTCCTTTAAATCAATTTACCTTTAAAGTTTTAAAAAAATTCAATTCTGAGTCCAAATTTCAAAATTCCATTTTAAATTATCTTTACTTAACTCATTACAGGGTTCAAGTAAAGGTTTCAAACAATTTCAATTTACAAATTCAATTACTCAAATTTTTAGTTTAAGGTAATTCCATACCCTTAATTTGAAATTAAAGTTTAATTTCCCTTTTATCTCAACAATGGATTACCATACTCCATCTCCCATTCAGTTAAACAATTTCAATTCATAACTTAAAGATTTTTAACAGCAATAGGATGATATCATCTAATTCATTTTAAATCACCCATTCATTTTCAATTTCTAGATCTTAAACCCAATTTGAGATCACTCGAACTCCCTAATTCAAATCAACCATTTAACTTTCCAAGTTAAATCCCAATTTCATCTTGAAATTTCCAAATCAAATTGTTCATTCAAACTTATTTAACTACCTCGGAGTTAAATTCAATCTAACCTTACTCAAATTTGAATTCTCCATTTCAAATTTTCAAAATAATTTCCTACTTACAAGTTCAAAAACTTATCACTTTGGGTATCATATCTTATTCCAAACTCAAAACTCACTATTTAGAGTTTATTCCCAACCACCTTTGGTTTTAATTTAAAACAAATTCCTTTAAATTTTCAAACAACTCTTTGTTCGAAATAGGATCATTTCATCCAAATGCATTAAATTAATTACGTCATTAATTAATTCTAATTAATCACATTTGGTAATTAACTTATTTCATAATTACCTTCCTTTAGTAATTGTCCTTTAAATTACTTGCCTCTATTTACTTCATTATGTAACTTCCTCTTAATTTATCATTTTCAATTATTATCCATTAATTGATTATCTTGAACCCTTTCCCAACTTCAAGATTTAATTCCAGTTTGAATCCATTTCAAACTTGTCTTTAATTTAATTTCAATTTGGTTATAATTCTATTACCACTTAATTCTTACTATTACTTTAAATTTAATTAATACTACAACCAATTTCCTAAACATAACAGATAATCTATTTCTTATATATGATTCATTTACTTTTGAAATCATTTAAAAACCTTTATATAAGAAAATAACAAGTACGTTCTCTCATATATATATATAGACACACACACACACACACACACACTCAACTCATTCTATGGTACCACTTACCCTATCCTTAATGAGTAATCCCACCAGAGCCAAGGTTCTCGCTTAACCTTCAGCTCTGATACCAAATGTAACGACCCGGAAATTTCGATCCCGAAATTTCCAAATAGTTAGAGAAACGAAGAAACAGAAAGAAGAAGAATCAGAAAACTCAAACTCAGAATCTCACAATCGCAGCGGATAAAATATAATAGAAAATAAAATAACAGTTTACAAAGAAGAACTGTATCATTATATTTATATTTTTACATCTAGGTTACAACAATTTCATAACACTGGACAGTTTTAAACAACATGTCCTAGATGAATAACAATATCTATCACAGTGGATAAACACTCTATACGTTCCTGTCTTTCAGCTCTACTCCTGAGCTCCAGAATGTCCTTACCTGCAAATCTGTAATACTCGGTCTGACCCGAGCATTACATCAAAGTAACACCCGGGTCAGGCTGGAAACCAGCGTGAGTAAACCCATCTACCAGGAAATACAAAAGCATACAACATATATAACCCAGGTAACTTATATCAATTTATAACTTCTCAAGCTGTTATAGACATTACTTATTTCATACATCAATTTTCTAAGTACCAAACTTAGATTAAATGGTCCAATTTATGTAAATCATTCCATGCCAGCTTATTGATTTCATATATCAATCTATAAAGGATCGAAGTGGTTTCGCGTATTTTATAATACCCGACTCCGGTCTCTTCGAACCTCATGAATCCTAACCCAAATTATTTAATTACATAATCCAACTCTAATTACCAGATAACATTTTACACATCAATTCATAATTGATAGATTATCAACATCCATCCAACATATCAAATCACCAAAAAATTCATATCAGAGATGTTAATCGGTCCAAAACACTCATCATCATTCAATCATTAACAAGTAAGATTAATCACTTTAATAATTATATTAATTAATGATTCTTTAATTACTTCCATCAGTTAATTATTCTTAAATTTCATTCAAAAATCAGGCTTTAACTTAATCACTTCCATCAATAAACCATGATAAAATCACAATCAGAAATTAACTTCCTTAATTTCTCTATCAATTTAAAACTAACTCCTTGATTAATTATATTAATCCTTTAATTACTCTGAGAATTTATCACTGAAATTCTTCCACCGAATAATTATCCTCTCATTACTTCACTAAGGAATTTCTCCTCATCAATTACCTTGAGTAATTATACTTAATCTTTATTTAATTGTATTTATTAATCACCCTTGATTGATCTCATTCTGTAATTAATTACATCACTTAATTAACTTTATAGAACTTTATTTAATAAATTCTTCAATTAAATACACTACTAAGTAATCATTCATCATATTAATTACACCAAGTAATTAACTCAAACTACTTCCAACCCTCAATTAATTACTCCCTGTGATTACCATCACAAATTACTTCACTAAGTATTACACTTAATAAACCTCATTAAGTAATTATGTTCAAATCAATCATCAAGTGATTGTTTAAATTTATTAAACAAATTAATTAACTTAAACTAATCATATTAATTAATTACAGAATGTATTTAATCCCTTTAATTACTTATATTAAGTGATTATCATTCTAGTAACTAATTCTCTAGTTACTTATATTAAATAAATCTCTAGCTACAAATTAATTAATTAAGTTTCACCTTCTCAGTTAGTACTTAACCATATTATTAGTTAAGTTTAATTTAAACTAAGCTAAATGAATTTACAAAACCCTTCTCTTTTTCTTAATAAACCATTATTGTTTAAAAGGAATAGTTTACCGGAAATTTAGTTAACTTGAATTGGTTTGACTTTACACTATAAAAAAAAATTAATCCCAAGTTATAAAAAAAATTACTATTCCGTACCTGCTCTGAGAAAATCACCAGAAACTCGAGTAAATCCTGGGAAAAACATAGACACATGAATGAACCAGCATCAACCAATCTTGCTTCGAGACCCAAACTAGTTCACTTCGAGTTTTCCCCAGCTACCCTTCTTCTCAAAACAAAGAAGCAATCCTGACATTCTCAAATGCCACGTACACGTGCACATGCCAACCAATCGCCGCCGATCAGTGCCACTACCACCGGAAAGTCGCAACTCAACCCCATAATCGACACGATCCTTCAGATTGCCGAAAATCATCTTTAAACGCAAACGAGCCAAACAGCACCTGAACCAAAATCCTAATCACCGAAAACTCCACCGCACCACCACCCACGATCACAAATTGACGCATCGCCTCGCCCAGAGCTTCACTACACAACTCAGCTCCTAATTCATCTCGCGCAATTATCTCCGGTGGCCCATTGATGACGCACATCACTTGCAAAACAACATCGCCCACATTCCCTTCCGAACCCTAGTTTGACCCATGGACATCGCAATGATAAACTATAAACACATCTGGAATTTTTGCCTGTATCACCAAACTTTCTCCTACCTCCAGATGAAGCCCCGACTACCTCAAAACTTCTGGCCACCAGAAATAACCAAAAACCTGATTTCAGACCATCTTACAAATGCTCACTCAAAATTTTACTAAAAATCATGATTTTTATTTTGAAAATCCTAGTTCTTGAAGTAAATTCAAGTTATAAACTTGAAACATTTTATTGATGAAATCAAGTTTTGAAAACATCAAGTTTTTCTTTCTGTAAAGTTCATTTTCCAGGAATATACATCTTGTTTCTCATAAACAATATTTTAAACTTTTGCCTATATTAAAAATGAACATACTTTGTTCAGAGATCCAGGCCCAAAAATTATTCAGTTTGATGATTTAAACTTTCAAATCAGGACAACATCTATAATAGTTGGAACAGAGGCATGTTTTGCCTGTTTAACAACCATAAACGCAGAAACTAACACATATATATACATAAAATCAACATGCACAGCTTACTCCATATCATACTTCAAGAATCATCTAATAACAATCCAAGGTATATTAGTTATAAGAATTTACTCACCAATATTGAATCAGAGAGGTTTTTCTCGTCCTGGAACAGTTAAATTTTATCCTTTAGTTTTGAATTGGATCCTCTGTTGAATTCACTGTTGTTGAAGTTAAATCCTGAAGTTGAAATCACTTACTGAAGATCAGAGATCCTTGCAGGGATGTTGATTACAAGCCTCATTTTATAGATTTTTGAATTCAGTTTTGCAATAGAAATTGGTTCTGCAAACTTTTATCAGATTTTGATTTTTTTTTTTGAACTTAGCTTGGAACTTTCTTTTTAAATCTTATTTTGAATTTCTCATGATTTCAGTTTTTCCCTTTCGAAGATAATGTGTTGAACTAAAATAATTTGCTAATTTCCTACTTAACATATTTTGAATAAAAATGTTTTCAAAAATAAATAACACAAATGCCACTTGTTACATTAGGTAGTAGAGTGATTTACAAGTGGCTCCCTCATGTATAACAACCTCACACATGTTCTAATAAATTTCTAAATTTTATAAATGTTTTTTTTCTTTAAATCCATTCCTAAATACAAATACACTAGTAATTAACAAAGTAGTTAACAAATTAATTTCCAAAACTTTTTTCCCTTATATATATATATATATATATATATATATATATATATATATATATATCTTATTATAGTTAAATTTTAGTTTTATGCTAATAATATCTTAAGTGTTTTTAATAATCAAACTTTTCTTTGTTCAAATTTTATTTATTAAACTTACTTTTGTAATTATGCATGATATGTTTATTTAAATTGTTTATAAAGCTTTTATATTTATTTTATCAATTAACAATCACTTCCTTAATTAATTTTAAAGAAGGTTTCCTTTAAAGAAAATAATATAAGACAAACACTATTTTGAATCCAAAGTATTTTAAAGTATGTATCTTTTAAATTTTCAATTTAAATATAAATATACACTTTTAAGCAAACACGTCTTAAATTTATTTTTAAAAAAAATAAAAATTTCTCTACGTAAAATTTGCTTATCTATACAATCTTTATTATTCCCAAATATTTATAATTCAACTTTTGTTAAAATTTTAATTACATTTATATATATCTACATATCTATATATATCAGAATTTCATTTGTTCAATTGACAAATAAGTATTTAACAATTTTAATCCTATTAATTTCTAATTAATAGATGCATAGAAATTCGGGTTATCACAGTATTCGCCAAGCAATTCCTCTGGCCTTTGTTTGATGTCAGCTAACATGTAAGAATCTATTATTGGGTCTTTACATATGTGAAATTGTGCTATGAGTTCATAGTAGAATTGTTCCCAGGAATGGATAGTTCCTTTCTTATAGTGCCTATGCCATTTGACAACAACTCCATGTAAAGCGATGGTGAAAAGTTTACATCGAACTAGCCTAGGAGCATTATCTAAGTCCATCCAACTTTCAAAAGCAACAAGGTGATCATCTGGATCAGCGGTTCTATCATACTGTAGTGGGGGAATCTGAATGTGAGAAGGGATGCTGACGCCCGTTATTTCTTCTGAAAAAGGAGCCTTTTGCAAGATAACATATTTCTCCACTTTAAGGAGTACATCTTTTATCGTATCCTTTGTGATTTGGTTGAGAATGTTATTGTGGTAATCTCCATTTTCTTCCGAGGTTAAACTATTTGATTGCTCAAGGGCTCTCTTAGCTTGACTTTCTTGGTTTTCATATTTATTTGGAGATTGTGCTTCATCTTCTCCTTCCACAACCTTCAATGATCCCTGAGATGGAGCCCCTTCTAAAAGTTCTCGCATAGTTATCATTTGTTGTTGTAGATTTTGGACTTTAATCTCATTGTTTTCCACTCTTGTTTGGGTTGAACGTTGTCCAATTCCCATATTCTTTAAGTTAAAGTTCAAAACTATATTATTTTCCAAAAGATATTATGATGCTGCTTCTTCATTCGGAATGTCGTTATTACTCCTTGCTCTTACCATTTTTTTCTTTTGAATGAAGAACTCTATACAATTAATCTATGGTGAGAGTTATTAGGAAGCATAGGTTCAAGCACTCCTTCTAGCTTCAAAAATGTTAACAAAAATACTTGTCAACACCTCAATGTAGAAAGTGATATTAGCCTCTGTTAACAAGAATACTTGTCAACATCCCAAAGCAAAGTTTAAAGTGTAGGCAACCCCTTCGATACCAACTTTCGAATAGGTTGAGATAGTTAAAACCTTTCGATTCCCTTAAGGCTACCTTTCAAATAGGGTGTGACGGGTAAAAAGCTCCTGTTAACAAGAAAACTTGTCAACACCCCAAAGTAGAGTTCAAAGTATAAGTGATTACTTTAAAATCTCCTTTCGAACAGATGAAGGCGGTCATCACCTTTCAAATTGGTAAAAATAGTTAGAAACGCCTTTTTAATACCTTTCGACACGGTCCAAACCCCTTTCCCGCTTTAGAAATACCTTTCGAACTAGTTCAATTAGTTTAGGACCCTACCGAAACCTCTTTTTGAAGTGGTCGAGGTGGAATGGTGCAAGGGCCTAATGATCTAACGGTTTTTGTTGAGTTGAAAGGTTTCGACTCACTTGAAAGGTTGCCTTTCGATCATGTTGATACAAGCGAATCATAATTAGAGCCGCATAAAAAATTTACATCGGTTAATATATCTAAGAATATCATAAAATTGCTTTGAATAATATATTTCTTTATCACTTAAAGCTTAAGTTTACAAAGTAGTGGAATCCCCAATCTAATTTGAGAATTAGGGTTTACAAATTTAAGAAAGTACAAGAACGAAGTGAATCCATTCGGATCCTGAAAGCAAGACCCCTAGGGTCTTATTTATAGGCGTTGGTTGATCCCCTTTTATGTTTGCCCTTTCAACTTAGTCGAAAGGGGGATTTGAAGACCTTTCATCGCTGTTAAATTCAAGACGACTTCCCAACTCTGCTTTTGAGTGAAACCGGGGTGCTTTCGACTCCATCGAAAGGTATAAACGTGCTCTTCACCTAGTCGTTAATGTGCTATGTAAGTTGGAAAGGGTGTTGGCTTTCGATGCTTCGAATCGTGTACTTTGTAGGCTTTGAATGAGTTGAAGCACTATGGAAAGCTTAGCTACAGAAGATACCATTCGAAAGCTTTCTCTTTAATTATTGTGGAATCCCATCTTTTAGTGTTTGAGGAAGTTGTATTAAACTTATGTAATTTTTCCTTTATTGGTGTTGATGGTTTCAACTAATTCAAAAGGCTAATTTATGCTTTTAAAAGGGTTGCTTTGGCCAAACATTCTTCTGGTGAAAGTAAATGAAGACAAAACCAATCGTTTCGAATGGCTTGGCAAACATGCAGAAAACCTATTATCTATTGCGTTTGAAAGGTACCTTTAACATATTCGAAACTCCTTTATGCATTCGAAAGGCACCTTTAACATATTCGAAACTCCTTTATGCATGTGAAAGCTATTGTTCCGAAAGGGGTTCACTGAAGCGAAAGGGTAGCTCTATCACCTTTCGACCTCTTCAAAAGTTCATTGTTTATCCAACATTCTGCTGAAGCATCCCTTCGACTTTTCCAAAAGCCTTTGTGATTGTTGTTTTTTTTTTGTAAATCTTTCCTTTATATTCTTCATAGTTTCGACAAAGTTAATATGATTTCTGATTATTAAAACTATCATTCTTCATTGATCCTCCTTTTGTATTCCTTAAGGCTTCGATCAAGTTGGAGTGGTTTTTGATGATAACATTGACCATGACCAAGGCGTCTTCTTAATGCTTAGGAGGCCCCTTTCAAACCTTGTTGAAAGCCTTGTTTAACGCTTGTAGAAAACCATTCTATTGCCTTCCGAACCTCGCTAATACTATTGTTCCTTCTTTCATACTTCCACTCTTAAGAAGATTTTATGGATAACAGCTTGCATCCCCTGTTTTAGCATAGTTGGGCAAAACTAAGTCCGTACGGCGCTTATTGGAGAATGGATTTCATACAATAACTAGGATACTAGGGTACAACCGGTCATGGTGCATCTCTAGATAAAATAACACTTAGGCCGAACCGATCGACTCCTGCCAACACAGAATCGGCCTAACCCTTACTGGATAGTAACGAATATGATCACCCCTCCATTATTGGTCCTCAAAGTATACAAATGAGAGATAATAGCGACTCTAGATAGGGATGATCATACCTTACTTAGGAGCGACACACTTAGCCCTGCTGCATCTCCCATATTTTAGTCATTCCCAATTGATGAGGCTTGAGGCTATGTTTTACCACTTATACAACACTTCCTACTAGAAATGTTAATACTGCCCTCCAAGCAATAATGTAATACCAGCATTCATCTATACAAGTTCGTTCTGGGACTGAGCGAAACACTTGAGAGCTCCACCTCCAAATTCCATCATCTTCAAGATGTCTTCACTTTGAAACGCATTCGATGAATCAAAATGGTTTTTGGATAACATATCTATTCCCAGTCTCTTCGAGACAACATTCGATAGTTACGATAAACTCAACCTCGGTTCTTTAGGAAATAACAGTCAAAGATAAGGCCGGAGATCACCTCCTAAACGTTAATGAACGGATTTCCTTATCATTGTCCTAGAGAAAAAAACGATGGATTTATACTCATAGTACAGCATCATCGACGATGACTGTGTCATATAACTCACGTATTTCTCCTAGATATTTCCAATGTGACGTTTTGGGTCCAAATTCGATAGTCGGTTATTTAGCCATCGAATAAACAAACATTCAAATCAGGATTTAAATTCCATAGGGGAAAACAAACATTCATTAAGCACTAGCAAAACCAAGCCCTTTAGTTATACGAATCCTTGGATTAACTCAAACTACTTTGTAGTATTTATGCCAAAATACTTTTACAAAGATTCATTCACGACACTTATATTTTCAATACTTGGAAAATATCCATATACTTATCTCATTGGCATAAGATTACTCACCAACACTGAGGAAGATTCCCTTTTTTATACAATTATAAGTTATTTATAAACCCGATTATAAATTTCTAAAACCACTTATAAACCATTTCATAAATCTCTGAAAATCACTTATAATCTCTTTAATCAATTTCAATTACTTATGACTCTTTTCGACCTCTAAAATCACTTATAATCCTTTCATATATCCTTAAAACCATTTATAAAAATCCTTTTATAATTTGTAACTCATTTTTAAATTTCTTTTCAAACATCTAACCATTATAATACTCTTTTACCCTTTTTCAGACCTCTTTTAAGTCTTCCAAACCATGTTATAAGATTTTTCTTATAAAACTCACATCTTTTTGTAAAATCCAATTTATAAATCTCAAAAACATTTATAAAAAAATTGTAACCTTTTACTTTAAAATATTATTATATAATAATAAACATTATAAACAAATAAATAAATTTTAATTTCTAAAACATCTAAAAATAATAATTAATTAATTTCAAAACATTCTTAATAAAACAATAACAATTTATCCTAAACGTTATTGAAAAATAATAATAAATAATTTCCAAAAACTTATTGATAAATATTTATATTTAATTTCAAGCCATATTAATATATTAATTTATTAACTTTTCAAATATTAAAATATTTATAATAGCTTTAAAAAATAATAAAATAAATAAACAACTTTAAAAACGTGATTATATTTCCTTGATAAAAATCCACACTTAACTTTCCATATAATCGTTTTCATATTTATAAAGCTATATTTATAAATCCCTTCTATTTTATGAAACTTCCATTTATAAAATCCCTTTATTTATGAACTCCATTTATAGCTCCATTCCCTTATAAATCTCATTTATTCATAGAGTCCCATTCAAAACATAATTTCAACTGGTTTTTACCTTGCTTTCATAGGTACAAATTTCTTTCAATTTATAAAATATCATTTAACAATCCCAATTTACCCTCACTTTCAATTTCCAAAATGGAATCAACTAATTTCTAAATTATCACTCCACATCATATGATAAATCCACCGTTCGGTCTATTTTTTCAAGTCTATCCAATAATAATAGTTTCCTTTTATTTATAAACACAGTTTATAAATCCGTACTTTTACTAACGAAAATATGATTTTACAAATCTTCACTCTCTTTGTAAAATTCATTTTTGCAAATTATCGTATTCATTAATTTCACCTTTATAAATAAATTATAATATGTGTACCTATACATACATACATACATACATACATACATACATATATATATATATATATATATCACTTTATATAAAATGATTAATAAATATTTATATCAAAATATTTCTATTTTCTTTTTAAAACCATGTCCTTTTATTACAAAAGATGGACTTACTTTTAAGATTTTAAAAACCATTATTCATTGTTCAAAAAGTCTATTTAAAATGTTTTATAAAACTATTAAATTATAATATCCACAAAAATTATACCTTTGATTTCAAAATAAATCACTCCTTCAAATAATTCAACAATAATTATTTAAAACATATATAATTTTTGAAATCACTTTGAAATCCCCTTTTAAAATCAGTAACTATTTTATGGTATTTTAAAGCATCGAAATATAAGACCCAGAGCTACTGAAGTAGTAAATAAGCAAAATCATGTTTGTTTCATTAATTATAGCATCCAACATATCATATATCAGACTATATGAAAACAAAATCAACAGTAAGGAATCATGTTGGATCCCTCCAACATGTCCCTCTGCATCACATACAGTATATAATCATAAAAATATAAATCAACAGCTTCAGGGCGAGATTCATATACAAAGGGTCATCCGCTCTTACAAGGGAACAGGGTCTCATCTGCTCCAAGGGCAGGAATATATCCAAACCAACAATATAAACTAGTAATTCATCCAAACAGTCAATAACAATCAACTATAAATTATCCCCGCATCCAATAAATAAATTTTATTGACTATATGATATTCCACTTAACCAAAAAAGTGAGATTAACTCATATTGATATCAGTTCGTTAAAACATTCCAGTTTGAATTGAAATTTATCAAGCATCCAATTTTAACCCAAATTTATATTTGCTGAAAATCCATCCAATCCAACTTCATATCGAATTACTCGCTGATATGATCACAATGCAACTTGTCGCGTTCAATTTGAACCTCGTATGAATTCAAAATGGATTAACAAATGTTTAAGTAATTAAATATATTAACTTTAATTTAACAAATTTTTAAAACTTAATTACCCTTCCTTTTAAAATCTCGTTCCAAACACGCACGCGAACCCACTTGCATGCAACATTGACCCACCACCGCAATTGTTAACCTGCCTTTTGTCAAGGCCATAAACAGGCGGATTGAACCTAACCAACTTCACGATTATCGAGGCTGGAATATGATAGATTCAGTTTAAAAGGATGAAATCCACTTGGATATGTCATTCGATCAAGGGCGATCGGCATATGTCATTCAGCATATGCCGCTCGACATACTTCACTTAGCATATGCCGCTCGACATACTTCACTCGGCAAGGTCGCTCGGCATTGTGTTAAGGTCAGGTCGCTCGGCATAGACGGATCGACCTGGAAGATAAGGGTCGTTTGGCATGGATGGCTCAGCCTAGAAGATGAGGGTCGTACGGCATGGACGGTTCGGCCTGGAGGATGAGGGTCGTTTGGTAGGATTGCAGGAATGCAAGAGTGCAGGATTGCGGCTCGGCAGGAAAGCGGCTCGGCAGGATTACGTCTCGGCAGGAATGCGGCTCGGCAGGAATGCGGCTCGGTAAGATTACGGCTCGAAAGGAATGCGGCTTGGCAGGAATGCGGCTCGGCAGGATTCCAGGACTGCAGGATTGCAGAAATGCAGGACTGGGGCTCGGAGGGATTGCAGCTCGGCAGGATGGTGTAGCTCGGCATGATAATATGGCTCGGCAGGATGGTGTGGCTATGGACCTGATGGGCTCGGGCTACTCAGAAAGCCCAGCAACTTAGGATTTACCTATAAATACATCATGTGGGGGTTCAGAAAAGGAATCTTCTTCTTTCTGCTCTCTTGCTTTCTATTTCCTAAGGATAAGGTTACTCTACTATTTTGTAACTGTAATTGATTCTAACATCAATAAAAAGAAAATTTCTAGAGTGGACGTAGGCCGGAGTCAGCCGAACCACTATAAATTCTGTGTTTTTACTGCTTTCTTTTTAATTTGGACTATTCTTTATATTTACACTCTCTACATACACTCTATCTGTTATCTGTAACTGTTAGTTAGTGCTTTCATTTACATTTGGGTGTTAGTGACCAATTTTGGCTCTAACATTTTGGTACTTTCACTGAGAAGGCAAGCACTCAAGCATTTTGGAGCAAGGAACTTGGATTCTGGAAAGTAATGGCTAGGCCATCAACAAGGAAGCAAGTGACAGAAAGAAGCAATCAGGAGGGAAGTCAAGAGGCCTCCTCTGGAGCTGGAGCATGTCAAGCTTCCATCATATCACTAGGGATGAGATGGAGACGATGCTGAAAAGGTAGGAAGACATGTTACAGAACCTACTTCGACAAGTTGGATATGTTGGAGCACAAAGTCAATGGAATGGGACAACAGCGGCAGCTGGCATTGCAGAACAAGGAACTAGAGCTGTAAAAGTTTCCGGAGGTCAACACCAGAACCAGACTGGAGGGATTGAAGGAAATCAGCCAAGGCTCGGGGGCAGATCTCAAGGATTGGATACTGGAAGAGCAGTGAATGAAGCTCGGCAAGCAGGGACCATCGTGAACTTAAATAACCAACATGAAGAGTGCTACCCAAAGTAACCCCTAGGACATGGGGATAAGGTAGAGATGCAAATAGAGGATTACCCCCAGATGGAGATGAGAGGATGGCAGGATTAATAAGAAGGGTTATGAGAGGAGGATTGTCAAGCGGAGGCTTAGAGGAAGTTTGTCGGAGTCTGTTCACTCCGAATATCAGAAATGCAAGGAATCCTCTAAAGTTCAAGTTACTTGCGCTGGACTCTTATGATGGGAAATCATATCCAACCATGCATATTACCAGATATATCAGACATATGGAAGTGCTGGGGGAATCCGAGGAAGTTATGGCACGATGCTTCCCTCTATACCTAACAGACTTGGCTACGCTTTGGTTCAAGCAGCTAGAGAATGGATCAATCTGAACATGGGGTGAGCTAGTGGAATACTTCATGAGACAGTTTAAGGTCCATGTGACGCGACTCAAGAGTGTTATGACCTTAGCTTCAATTAAGCATAGGACCGGAGAGACCATAAGAGATTTTCTACTGCGATTCAATGCAACGGTGGCTTTAGTAGATCGCCCAGATCCGTCGATGATTTTGATGGCGGTAATAGTAGGGGTTGCAGAAGGCATAGAGTTTAAGGATTCTCAAGCAAGAGATCCACCACAAGACCTTGGAGAATTCTATCATGAGGCTGAAAGGTTCATTCGGCTCTAGGATTCGCGCACCGAAAGGCGAGAATCAAACGCTGTGCAAGGTGAAGGAACCATCAAAGAACAACATGGAGCAGAAAAAGGTATGCGAAAGCAGGAGGACAGATACGATGGTCCTGACAAACGGAAGAAATTCCGAGAACCCAGATTCAGACAATACACGGACTTGACGGCAAACCTGGAACGGATTTACATGGAGACTCGGGGCAGCTTCCATATCGAAAACCACCCAGGAGAGATCCCACAGAATGGGAACGTAGAAGTGGAAAGTACTGCCTATTCCATGAGTTGGAAGGGCATACTAGCGATGAATGTCATCTTATGAAGGATGAGGTGGAAGAGCGTGTTAGAAGTGGCAGATTGCCACAATAAACCAGAGATCAGACAGCGGCCGTAGGACCTGAGCAACTACCGCCTCCACCTAACAGGGCTAATCCTGGATCAAGATCACGACTCGTCATTAATTGATCATGATGGCAAGGTGTGACGACCCGGAATTTCTAACAACTTAAGTTGAAATTGTTAATTGATTTTAAATATTTAAAAGTTAATTTTAGCTTGAATTCAAGATATCAATATTTACTTGACAATTAAATCATTGAATTATATAGTTTAAATATTGAATTTAATACTTGAAATTGGGTAAATTGTTGAATCTGAAATCTCTAAGCCTGTTTAAAATAATTTGAACACTTATAAAATTTATAATGATGATACTGAAGATAATAGAATGGTTGAAATTTAATTTAAAGGTGGTTTGTTCAATTTTAATAATACATCATTTAAATCGAAATTTAAAAATAGCCTTCCGAGGCACAGTCTCGGAATTTGAAGAAACTAGTTTCATTGGATCCGTAATAGTTAGTTATTATCGGATTTCGATTTTCGTAGCGATCGGAGTTGTCGTTTGACCCTGGCAGCTTAAAACGCTTATAAATATTTTAATCGATTTAAATTAAATTTGATCGTTTTCTTTCGTAACTCGCGCATACGATCAAATTAGCCTTCGAAACATGTTCTATTGTGTTCGGAATGTCGGTAAAATCTTATAAACGTCTGTCAGCATGTCTGATTCAGGATTCGGGATTTCACGTTATACAACGCGAGATATTTTCAATATTCTATTATATTATATTCACGCGTACTCAAGAAGCTTCTCCAATCCTAGACCTTATCCCCGACCCCTCTCTAACCTTCAAACAGAAAACGAAATTCACGAGAGAAAAAATCTTTAGAAAAATAATAAACGTTTAATAAAAAAAGATAAGGGTGAAGTCGCGCGGCATGGTTCGCCAATTTAGGTGGAGATCGCGCCATGGGTTTCGGATTTCGTCGTTGACTTCAATTAGGGAAGAAGCGGCTGGTCGCAAATTGAGGCGCGTCCACGCATGGAGGGGGCGCAGCAGCGTCGAGGCGGGGTCAAAGTTATCTGGAGTCGCTCTCTGTTCTAGTGTAACTGTGAGTAATTCCTGCTCCTTTACCCAAGTTATTGCCCTAAAGATTGCTTCTTTTGCTAAATCTTCATATGGGTAGATGTCGAATTTGATAGGTTTGGGTTATTTGTGCACGATTGACAGTTATATGATTCAAAACGCTGGTAAATTCTGTGTGTCTTCGTGTTTGGGTTTTCTTTTGTTCGAAGGGTTTTGTCAAGATTTAGGTATGAATAAATTTTGTAAAGGTAGGAGATTTCCAAAGAAAAATTGAGTTGGTTAAAACAATTTAAAAATTAAAATCAATTTTAAATCGAACAAATTAGTTGATTGAATTTATTTAGTGGTAAATCATTTTATGTCATTTCAAATATTAATAAGAACCATATAAATTGTTTATACAAGGTCACTGTGAAGACAAAATTGAATTGAAGTGGATAGCAAACCAAAATCAAAGGTGGGTAAATCTCCCTCTGTTTGATTTTTATTTAAATTTAAATGGTTAAATTTAAATACTTGGTTGGATAAATAAATTGATTGGATGTGTGCTGATGATGATGTGACTTTGGTCATGGTGGTTCTCGAGTTAATTGTGGGTTGACTCGAAGTATTCGGGTTTTTAAATTATTTTAGACTTAAAGTTATAAATAATAAAATGTTTTCATTTTAATGTCGATAAGGGCTTAAGGATTGGTGATTAATCAAATTAGTAGGGTAATTAAAATGGATAATAAATTAATTCAATTAATTAATGATTTGGGTTGATAATTTAGTAATTAAGAGTTTGAATTAATTAATGAAGGTTTAAGTCCATTAAAGAATTTTAATTAATGTAGAATGATCAATGGATGGTTGATAGGTAATTACTTAATGAAATTAATAAAATATAATTACTTTGTGTAATTGATCAAGAGATTAATCAAGATAATGAATTAAGGAATAATTAATTTATTTAATGAAGTAAATAAAAAGATAGTTAACTACAGTTTGGGATTAATCGAAAATGATTATTACTGAGGTTTAATTAATGTAATTAAATTTGGCCAGGATAAATTAAAATATAATTGGAAATCATTAAATTATATAATTAATGATGTAATTAAAGATTGGTAAATTAAAATTGATTAATCCATAATAAGTGACTTATGAGAAATTAATTAATATAAGTAATTAAGGATTAATGCAATTGATATAGATAATTAATTTATGAAGAAATTAAGATTTCTTATTGAATTTGGTTAAGAAGATTTAATATCGTGAAATTAAATAAAGATAATTACTTGAATAAATTGGAAAATAATTAGTCCAAGATGATTAATCAAGATGATGATGAAGGAAGACTGATTAATTGATTTGAAATTAATTAATGACAAGTGAAGAATTCTAAATGGTTGAGGTTAGAAATTCAATCAGAATTAATTTAATTAATATTGGTAGTGAACAAGCTTTGCTTATGGCCGATTGAATGGTATTGGATGCTCTGAATGAGTTGATATCTCTGATATGAAATGATTGTGTATTTCGTATGGATAACTTAGGATAGGATGACATGAGACTCGAAGAGGCCGGGATCGGGTATTGGGAGATACCCGAAACCACTTCGAATTTCTTATAAATTAATATGAGAAATTGATAGGTTAGGATGAATGGATTTAAATGATACGGATTATTTAATCTAAACTTTGGACACTTAGAAAACTTATTTTGAAAATAAGTTATGTCTATAACAAATTGTGACTTTGTAAATTTATTTGAGTTACCCCGGGTTATATAAGTTGTTTGCTTGGATATTCCATGTTAGTTTGGTTTACTCACGCTGGTTTCCAGCCTTACCCGGGTGTTACTTTGGTGTAATGCTCGGGTCAGACCGAGTATTACAGATTTTCATGAAGGACGTTCTGGAGTTTAGGATGCAAGCTGGATAGCAATAACGTATGGTGTGTTTCCGCTGTATTTTATTTTGTATATCTGCGACATGAAAATTGAGCATATTCAGTGACTGTATATATATGAAACTCTGATGTAATAAAATGTAATCGACTGAATAATTATTCTTTTGTAAATTTTTTATTTTTAATTATTATATTTTATCCGCTGCGAATGTGAGATGTTGGTGTTTCTGTTCTTCTTCTTCTTCTACCTCTTTCTTCTTTTTTCATAACTATCTGGAATTTTCGGCTTCGAAAATTTCGGGTCGTTACATTTGGTATTAGAGCTAAAAGGTTAAGCGAGAACCTTGGCTCTGGTGGGGTTTACTCATTAAATAGAGTCCGTAGTACTCTAGAATGAGTCGAATATATATATATATGAGCGCGTACTTGTTATTTTCTTATATAAAAGGGTTTTAAATGATTTTATATAAAAATATATTTTGATATATAAAGCAATAATTTCTTCTAATAAATATTAAGGTGATTGGTTGTTAATTATTGAAATTAAAATTAAGAAGTAATAAAATACAACATAACTGAAATCTTGAATTGGAATTAAATTAAGTGGTAACAGAAACACAACCATATTAAATTTAGATTGGTTAAAATGAAATTCTAGAATTTGAGCTCATAAATTAAATTGTTTAAAAACTATAAATAAAGGTAAGTTTGAAATGGATTCAAACTAAAATTTTATCTTGAATTTATAGAAGTAAGAATAATATAAAATGGAGTTGGCATCCAGATATGATTACCTTGGGTATTGTCATAAATAGTTATTGTGTTTAATAAAGATATATTGGTTATTAAGTAAGCCAAATGAAGTAAATTTATAAGATGAGTATAACTTCTAAATTAAAAATTGTGAAGTTTTAAAACCTAAGTCTAGAAATAATCAGTTGTTTCAAAGAGTTAAAGAAAATAACAAATAATATAATTCAGACTATTTCGAATATAGTTTTATTTTAGACAAGAAACGTTTGGAAGATTTTTAAGGGATTTGTTTTGAAATTAAAACAAAGGGTGGTTTAAAAATTTAAAGGTAGCCTGGTGTGTAAAGAAATTATATTGTTTAAAAAAATGAACGAAGTTAATTTGGTTTAAACAGTTAGACCAACCTTTGAGAATTTAACTCGAATTTATATAATTCGAGATAGTTTAAATTTAAGATTGAAATTGAATTAGTTCAAAAGTGAATTTGGTTTGAATTAATTGGATTTATGATTGAAGATGTATAAGTTTAAAAATATAAATGGGAAACTGAATTGGATTAAACTGAAATGATTTGAATTTGAAATGGGTTCAATTGATAATAATTCAAATTGATTAGAATAATTTGAAATTATAATTAAAGTTGAGCAGGATTAAAATCAAATGGAAGTTGCTTTGGATTGGGAAAGAAATCAAGATTGATTCAACTTGAATTGGGATTAAATAAATTTCGATGGAAATTGAAGTTATTCAAATTGGAATTGGGTCAATTTAAATGGAAGCGGAAATTTAAATTGAATTGATGAGAATGGAGATTGGGAATTGAACGGTTTGACTCTAGACTATTTTTAAATAAATTATTTTAGTACAAATCTATTTTATCAAGTTATTTATTATATATACAACCTTTTTTATAAAACCAAAAACTATCTTATATTATTTAATAACTACTTTTGGAGTTATTTAACTATTTTGTAACTATTTTATAAACTAATTACTGTTTTTCCACTATTTTACGAATTAATTACTATTTTACAACTATTTTGCAATTATCTAAAATTTCTGAAACTATTTAACTATTTTTCAACTATTTTACAATTAGGTAACTATTTTACAGCTATTTTGTAGACTATTAATTATTTTTCAACTACTTATCTATTTTTAAGATTTTCAAGCTATTTTCTAAATATAAACTGGTCGCAGTTCAAACTGTTATTGATTAGATACCCAACTGAGATAAGGATTGAAGGGATAATTCAATGGAATTGAGGCAATTGTAAATAAGTGAATGAAAATTTTAAGTGAAAGTGAATGGAAAGAAAATTGATTTGGCTAATAATCAATGAAGTTAAATACGTAGGGTATACATATATTATTCTATTCGCATAGTGATTTGATCCAGATTCGAGCATAGAATTTCGAGATAGTTTATCGATCCGAGTTGGGATTTTTCACTCGATTTTCGACGGCGAACCTGCATATGGATTGGTTCTGGATATTTTCTATCATAGTTATGGCTATGCAAGGAGAATGGTGGTTTCTGATCAAGAAACCATATTTGTGTCCGCACTAGGAAGTCGGGTAGACGATACTAGTTCGAAAGTGAAATTGTGTGATCGAGTGAGCGATCAGATTTGGTATAGCGTACGGATGATACGTGTACATCATAAGGAGTTGAATGAAAATGATATTTAAAAAAGTAATCAAAATTGGAATATTTGATTTTGAATAAACAAAGCTATATATCTTTGTTATATAAGATAAATCTTCCCTTGTTAAACCTATTTCCAGAACGAAAGGATTTTGAAAATGTTTGAAGTATAAAAGGAATTTTATGCAAGTTTGAAATGATCCAAAGTTTTTAAACTTATATGTATATCTATATATATAAAGGATCTTATGAGGATTTTGGAAAAAGGTTTTGGGAACCTTTGGATTTGGAAAGGCTTTTGATTTTTTGATAAAATCAATATTAAAATTTGGAAAGCCTAGTTTGAGAATAATCTATTTGGGATAATCGATTTTGAATAAAGGAGCTTTGTACGAGATCATACTAGGTGTATGATTTGAAAGATACTATATGTGTATAGTATAAAGTGTTTTGATAATGGCTCTGGGGAAAAAGGCGCTCCCTTGAAAGTGAACATCTCAGGAGTGCCACCGGGTGGTGCTGCCTTGAGCCCCAAGGGGGGTTCTAAAGTTGATCCTGTGAGGAGTCCGGACAAAACTAGTTCCTGGGGATTATGAGTAGTGTGTACCATAGCGAAAGTCGTGTGCGCCGCTGAGAGCCAACAGTCTGCGTTTGATTTTATATCGGTAGACTACGACCTATGGTAACATAGCGAAAGTCGTGTGTGCCGCTGAGAGCCAACAGTCTGCGTTTGATTTTATATCGGTAGATTGCGACCTATGTAGGAGTGGAGAAGTTTCATTTTGACAGCGAAAATCGTGTGTGCCGCTGAGAGCCAATAGTTACATGGACTTTTGCCGCGATGGCAACGTAACCCTGGAATGTAACTGGATCTGTTGTGGGCTCCATGGCGTAATCGAGGGGCACGGAGTGCCTATAGTTACATGGACTTTTGCTGCGATGGCAACGTAACCCAGGATGTAACTGCGAGCATGGATGGGAGTGATGATCTCCAGAGCATTCTCACCAAACATATTTCCTCTATTTTCAAAAACTGTTTCCGATATTTTCAATAAAATTATTTTCCAAGTATTTCACTAGATGTTGAAAATGGGTCTGCTAAGTACTTATAGTTTTTCAGTCCTACGCCTGATCAACGTATGACTGAATTTCTGTGAGAACAAGGATGGACTGGTTGAGACATCGAGTTATAAAAGTATTTTTATAAAAAGCTATTTTAATAGTATTATGTGAATTTAAAAGCATTTTTAAAAATTATAAAATAAAAGTGCTGGAATTTTGGAAAATGAAAAATTAATGAAGTTATTTTTGTAACAAAATCGAATATTGATTTAAAAATTTAATGAAGTTATTTTTGTAACAAAATCGAATATTGATTTAAAAATTGGAAGTAAGCTAATTGGCTAAATAATTATTTGATTGAGTATGTTAATAAAATTTAACTTGGGTAAGTAAATGGCGCGTAAGTAATAATGTAGTTTGGAAATGAATTCGAATTGTAAATAGAATTCGACTTGGATTTGATAATGAATTAAATAAGCAGAGATGTTATGAAAAAAAATAGAGTTGGATCGAAATAGTGATGGTTTGAACTACAAATAAAATTCAAGTGTGATATAAATAATATTTAACGAAATTTGCAAGTAAATTAGATGTAAGGGAGGAGTTATCGAATGAAATAAAATTAATTTATAATAGACATGGTTTGAATTGCAAACAAAACCCAACTGAATAGAAATAAATTGAGAATGGCTTCGTATTAATAAAATAAATTCGAAAATGAATTAAGTAAGTGAATTAAAAATTTAAATATGGGGTGGATAAATGGGTTAATCGAATTAAAATAAATAAATGGATGAAGTCTGCTTGAATAAAAATTAAATCAAAGTTTTAGTTGGTATTGGGTTATTAGAATGGAAGGTTATTAAATAAAAGGTTTGGATTAAATTTATTTTTGGAAAATGGATATTAATATAAGCATCGAATGTTGTCAAGCTCAACGAAATAGTTTTAAAATGGAAACGATGCGGAGATGAAATGAAATGCAATGAATGGTTGGTGAATAAATTAGAAAAATAATGGAATTAAATACAGAATGAGTAGAAAATTAATTTAAAGAAGTTATAAATTAAAATAGGTACTCTATTAAGCGAATATCGTCGAAATTGCATAAAAATAATTGTCGTTTGACGTAAACAAAAGTAATTAATATTCTATGAGTCGATAGAGATTAAATAAAATTGATTTTGAATCATTTGAAGTGAATATGAGCTTGTTTGGATTAAAAATAAATTGAATTTAACACTTGAGTTGTAAGCGATTAAAATTGAATGAATTGGCATATAAATTTGGTTGGAAGCAATTGGAATTAGCATTAAAATATATAAATCGCTTATGGTAAGAATTTGGTGTTTGTTGCTTTTGAAATACTTGTGTTTAGCTATTGAAAATAAGTGAAATGCTAATAGATTTTTATATATGGCACTTACATATTTAAATTGAGTAAGTACAGGTACCTGAATGTCGTTTGGCTGGATTTGGTTGCATAATTGCTAAAATAAATAAATCGCTTGCTTAAAATGCTAAATAAAGGTACGCCTACGTAATAAAAATAGAAAATATGATATGTTTTGTTTTCCGACCGTGTGGGTTGATGTATATATATTTATATCTCTTGTCAAATTGCAAAAGCTCCTCCGTACAAAGGGAACTCTGCCAAAAAAATTTGGAAATTTCGGGAGTTAGAAAATTTTTGGAATATTTTGTTAAGCAATAAAACGATTTCAAATTTGAAACCAAAATCAATTAGTGAATGAAACTAATTTGAAATAACGATATGAATTAGTTATAAACGGAAGATAAATTTTAATATTCAGAATTGAAGGCAGATTGAAATCATATGGAAATGGGAAAAACTAATTCGAAATAGATATGAAACCTGTGTAAGATAATGTATAAAATGTTTTGTAAAGTTACGATTGGATATTATTGCAAGGTAAGATATGCAGATATTATGAGAGAAAAGGAAATTTGATTGTGATTCCAAAAGATAAATGTGAATTGCCCGACAAAAAGGTATGTATTTAAATTTTTGTATGAAATTGGATTGGGTTTTGATCTAGCCACTTGGCTTTTGTTTTCTTTTGGAATTTGGGATCCCGTAGAGGCCTTTTGTAGTTGTACCGAGCTAGCCGCGCAATGGAGACGCTGGCAAAAAATCTCGGAAATTTAGGGAATTATAAAAATTTTGATAATTTAAAATTTGGTTTTAAATTGAAATTTGAATGTTTGAACAAAAAGGATATTGTTTGGAAACCGTGGGAGAGTTTGGGAAGTTAGTGAGAATGACAAGGAGTCTTTAATAAAGATAGTTGGTAGGACGTTGAATTGTGAGTTTTGGGAAAAGGTAAACGGGTATTGGACCATTCTTCCTAACTAATAATTTAGGGGACGAAATTCTTTTAAGAGGGGAGGAATGCGACGACCCGAAATTTCTAACAACTTAAATTGAAATTGTTAATTGATTTTAAATATTTAAAAGTTAATTTTAACTTGAATTCAAGATATCAATATTTACTTGATAATTATATCATTGAATTATATAGTTTAGTTATTGAATTTAATAATTGAAATTGGGTAAATTGTTGAATCTGAAATCTCTAAGCCTGTTTAAAATAATTTGAAGGCTTATAAAATTTATAATGATGATACTGAAGATAATAGAATGGTTGAAATTTAATTTAAAGGTGGTTTGTTCAATTTTAATAATATATCGTTTAAATCGATATTTAAAAATAGCCTTCCAAGGCACAGTCTCGGAATTTGACGAAACCAGTTTCATTGGATCCATAATAGTTAGTTATTATCGGATTTCAATTTGCATAGCGATCGGAGTTGTCGTTTGACCTTGGCAGCTCAAAAAGCTTAGAACTATTTTAATCGATTTAATTTAAATTTGATCGTTTTCTTTTGTAACTCGCGCATACGATCAAATTAGCCTTCGAAACACGTTCTATTGTGTTTGGAATGTGGGTAAAATCTTATAAACGTCTGTCAGCATGTCTGATTCGGGGTTCGAGATTTCGCATTATACAACGCGAGATATTTTCAATATTCTATTATATTATATTCACGCGTACTCAAGAAGCTTCTCCAATCCTAGACCTTATCCCCGACCCCTCTCTAACCTTCAAACAGAAAATGAAATTCACGAGAGAAAAAATCTTTAGAAAAATAATAAACGTTTAATAAAAAAAAGATAAGGGGGAAGTCGCGCGGCATGGTTCGCCAATTTAGGTGGAGATCGCGCCATGGGTTTCGGATTTCGTCGTTGACTTCAATTAGGGCAGAAGCGACTGGTCGCAAATTGAGGCGCGTCCACACAAGGAGGGGGCGCAGCAGCGTCGAGGCAAGGTCGAAGTTATATGGAGTCACTCTCTGTTCTAGTGTAACTGTGAGTAATTCCTGCTCCTTTACCCAAGTTATTGCCCAAAAGATTGCTTCTTTTGCTAAATCTTCATATGGGTAGATGTCGAATTTGATAGGTTTGGGATATTTACGCACGATTGACAGTTATATGGTTCAAAACGCTGGTAAATTATGTGTATCTTCGTGTTTGGGCTTTTTTTGTTCGAAGGGTTCTGTCAAGATTTAGGTATGAATGAATTTTGTAAAGGTAGGATATTTCTAAAGAAAATTGAGTTGGTTAAAAACACTTTAAAATTTAAAATCAATTTTAAATCGAACAAATTAGTTGATTGAATTTATTTAGTGGTAAATCATTTTAGGTCATTTAAAATATTAATAAGAACCGTATAAATTGTTTATACAAGGTCAAAACTGTGAAGACAAAATTGAATTGAAGTGGATAGCAAGCCAAAATCAAAGGTGAGTAAATCTCACTCTGTTTCATTTTTATTTAAATTTAAATGGTTAAATTTAAATACTTGGTTGGATAAATAAATTGATTGGATGTGTGCTGATGATGATGTGACTTTAGTTATGGTGGTTCTCGAGTTAATTGTGGTTTGACTCGAAGTATTCGGCTTTTTAAATTGTTTTAGACTTAAAGTTATAAATAAGAAAATGTTTTCATTTTAATGTCGATAAGGGCTTAAGGATTGTCAAATTAGTAGGGTAATTAAAATGGATGATAAATTAATTCAATTAATTAATGATTTGGGTTGATAATTTAGTAATTAAGGGTTTGAATTAATTAATGAAGGTTTAACTCCATTAAAGAAGTTTAATTAATGTAGAATAATCAATTAATGGTTGATAGGTAACTACTTAATGAAATTAATAAAATATAATTACTTTGTGTAATTGATCAAGAGATTAATCAAGATGATGAATTAAGGAATAATTAATTTATTTAATGAAGTAAATAAAAAGATAGTTAATTACAGTTTGGGATTAATCGAAAATGATTAATACTGAGGTTTAATTAATGTAATTAAATTTGACAGGGATAAATTAAAATATATTTGGAAATCATTAAATTATATAATTAATGATGTAATTAAAGATTGGTAAATTAAAATTGATTAATCCATAATAAGTGACTTATGATAAATTAATTAATATAAGTAATTAAGGATTAATGTAATTGATATAGATAATTTATTTATGAACAAATCAATATTTCTTATTGAATTTGGTTAAGAAGAATTAATATCGTGAAATTAAATAAAGATAATTACTTGATTAAAATGGAAAATAATTAATCCAAGATGATTAATCAAGATGAATGATGAAGGAAGATTGATTAATTAATGACAAGTGAAGAATTCTAGATGGTTGAGGTTAGAAATTCAATTAGAATTAATTTGATTAATATTGGTAGCGAACAAGCTTTGCTTATGGCCGATTGAATGGTATTGGATGCTTTGAATGAGTTAATATCTCTGATATGAAATGATTTTGTATTTTGTATGGATAACTTGGGATAGGATGACATGAGACTCGAAGTGGCCGGGATCGGGTATTGGGAGATACCTGAAACCACTTCGAATTTCTTATAAATTAATATGAGAAATTGATAGGTTGGAAAGAATGGATTTAAATGAAACGCATTATTTAATCTAAATTTTGGGCACTTAGAAAACTTATTTTGAAAATAAGTTATGTCTATAACAAATTGTGACTTTTTAAATTTATTTGAGTTACCCCTGGTTATGTAAGTTGTTTGCTTGGATATTCCATGTTAGTTTGGTTTACTCACGCTGGTTTCCAGCCTGACCCGGGTGTTACTTTGGTGTAATGCTCGGGTCAGACCCAGTATTACATATTTTCAGGTAAGGTCGTTCTGGAGCTCAGGAGGCGAGCTGGATGGCAAGAACGTATGGTGTGTTTCCGCTGTATTTTATTTCTGTATATCTGTGACATGAAAATTGAGCATATTCAGTGATTATATATATATGGAACTCTGATGTAATAAAATGTAATCGACAGAATAATTATTCTTTTGTAAACATTTTATTACTTATTATTATATTTTATCCGCTGCGAATGTGAGATGTTGGTGTTTCTGTTCTTCTTCTACCTCTTTCTTCTTTTTCATAACTATCTGGAATTTCCGGCTTCGAAAATTTTGGGTCGCTACACAAGGGCCAAGTTCAGAACTTGAACTTTGGTCGATTACATAAACTCTTTAGATTTGATTTTAAAATCAAACAGCTATTCCACTTACACATATACGGGAACCAGAGAGTCACCAGCCATGCTTTGAGATGGTAACAGACCGCACTACCCGGAGAGGCAGTATCTAGGTTTTTCCTTTGTTTGTGACTGAACATTTAGAATTTTAAATTAAAAAGTGAACTTGAATTTTATAAGATAAACCTTTGACTGGAGAGTTAAAGGATGAATATTAGAAGTCAATTTGAAATTAATCGCTTTATGACCTTACCCGGAGAGATGGGGTCCAGAGTGCAAGGAGTGACGCTGCTTCGCCGGAGAGCGACGGGATCAGCTCACTCAACGTTGTTTCCCTTCACCAAAGAGTGACGGGATGGGATCCAGTAAGAGCCCAGAGAGGCTGATATCGGTCCAGGAGGATCATGACATCGCTTATTGTTCAGGGACACTAAACCAGAGTGCAGGGAGTGACACTGCTTCGCCGAAGAGCGATAGGATTGGCTCACTCAACGTTGTTTGCCCTTTACCAGAGAGTGATAGGATGGGATCCAGTAAGAGCCCGGAGAGTCTGACATTGGTAAGTCCTTGTCCGGAGAGCCGAGGCCGGAGAATATAAGAAGTCCTTGGCAGGAGGAACGAGGACGGAGAACTTACAAGCACTTGACCGAAGAGTTGAGGCTGGAACAGGGTAACGCGACTTGGTGAGGTCTACGGATTCAAGGTTAAACCCGGAGAGGTCATGAATTTAATAATATGGTCATGAACGGGATATGGATTTAGGATATCGAATTTGAGGCTATTCAAAACACACCTTCCAATAGCAAGGCATGTTTTGGGGGGTAAGTGTTAACCAACCTTTTGTCAAGGCCATAAACAGGTGGATTCAATCTAACCAACTTCACGATTATCGAGGCTGTAATAGGATGGATTCAATTTAAAAGGATGAAATCCACATGATATGTCGTTCGATCAAGGGCGATCGGTATACGTCACTCAGCATATGCCGCTCGGCATACTTCACTTAGCATATGCCGCTCGGGATACTTCACTCGGCAAGGTCACTGACATTGTATTAAGGTCAGGGTCGTTCCGCATAGACGGCTCGGCCTGGAAGATATGGGTCATTCGGCATGGACGGCTCAGCCTGGAAGTTAAGGGTCATACAGGATGGACGGTTCAGCCTGGAAGATGAGGGTCGTTCGGCAGGATTGCAGGAATGCAGGAGTGCAGGATTGTGGCTCGGCAGGAAATCGACAGGAATGCGGCACGGAAGGAATGCGGGCCGGCAGGATTACGGCTCGGCAGGAATGCGTGTTGGCAGGATTGCAGCTCGGTGGCTCTGTAGGAATGCGGCTCGGTAGGAATACGGCTCGGCAGGATTGCGACTCGGCAGGAATGCGGCTCGGCAGGATTGCGGCTCGGCAGGATTGCGGCTCGGCATGATTGCGGCTCGGCAGGATTGCAGCCCGGCAGGATTGCTCGGCTGGATTGCGACTTGGCAGGATTGTGGCCCGGCAGGAATGCGGCCCAACAGGAGTGCGGCCCGGTAGGATTACGGCCGGCAGGAATGCGGCTCGGCAGGATTACGACTCGGTAGGAATGCGGCTCGGCAGAATTACTGTTCGGCAGGAATGCGGCCCGACAGAATTGCGACTCGGTAGGAATGTGGCTCGGCAGGATTACAGGATAGCTGGATTGCAGAAATGCAGGACTGGTGCTCGGCAGGATTGCAGCTCGACGGGACGGTGTAGCTCGGCATGATAATATGGTTCGGCAGGATGGTGTGGCTATGGACCTGATGGGCCCGGGCTACTCAGAAAGCCCAGCAACTCAGGATTTACCTATAAATACAGCATGTGGGGGTTCAGAAAAGGGATCTTCTTCTTTATGCTCTCTTGCTTTCTATTTCCTAAGGATAAGGTTACTCTACCATTTTGTAACTGTAATCGATTGTAACATCAATAAAAAGAAAATTTCTAGAGTGGACATAGGCCGGAGTCAGCCGAGCCACTATAAATTCTGTGTTTTTACTGCTTTCTTTTTCATTTTGACTATTTTTCATATTTACACTCTCCACATACACTCTATCTGTTATCTGTAACTGTTAGTTGGTGCTTTCATTTACATTTGGGTGTTAATGACCAATTTTGACGCTAACAGCAATTTTATCGACGCCCTACTAGCACTTCGCTTAGGAAACGCCATGACCTCGAGCTCCACCTCGCCACTGACCTCCTCCCTCGAATCGCCTCCATCGCCAAGCTCTTACCCAAGAACTGCCACCACTTCCCATGCAAATTTCCACTGAACAGCAATCGCATTGTTGAATTCCCTCAGCTCGACGTCACGAACATCTTGCTAGTCGAAGCCTTCGCCTGATTTTCCCTCTAGTGGTCCCATCGAATGTGGACTGTGCGATGGTCGTTTTGAAATTTAAAAATGTCGAACCATTTCTCTGATTGAATGCGCATAACATAGAGGAAGGGGTATGGCTTCGAACGTGGATAGGTAAGGTTATGGTATGGGCTAACATACTAGGGCATGGCTATATAAAGAATATATTATATAAATTTAAATTACCATGATATAAAACATCCAAAAATCTCGAACTCCAAACAAGGCATGCTGCCTGGCGTCCTATATGTTATAGTCCTTTTCCAAACGCAATGGAATTAGTCTCGAGGTCTAATTCGATCATAAGCAAAAGATAGCTTTTTCAAACCCAATTCATTATATAATTTCTAAAATTAATTTTTACGCTTACGATCTCGCACAACCAAACGATACGTCCAATCATCACGAAATTTGAAGATATACTATAATCCAATATTATGGATCCAACGAAACTAGTTTTCTCAAAACTCGAGACAGTGCTCTAGAAGGCTATTTTCACACGTTAGTTAAAACAAGTTATTTTCCAAAATCTGTTTAAATCACTTTTTTCAAACTTAAAAATTTACTATTCCCTTATTGTTTAAATAGAATTTAAATCAGTTTTCAAAATCATTTTCATTCACATTAAATTTAAGATTCAATTATTTAAACATAACAATTTAAATATTAAATAAATCACTATATTTGAAATATTAGTTATTTAACTTATAATTTTAACTTTTCAATATTTAAAATCAATTAAATATTACAAATTCAAATGACCAAATTTCTGAGTCGTTACATTTCCAATGAAGGATTTGGAAGAAACAACCTATATAATTTGTATTATGATCTATAGAGATAGATCCAAAAGGTTGCTTGGATTGTCCCAATCCCTATGCATAGGTATCATACTAAAAATGTTTAATATGGAGAATTCCAAGTGTGAAAATGTTCTGATGCAATTGGGAATCATCCCTTCTAAGAAAGATGCTCCTCATACTAATAAGGAGAAGGAGGACATGAAGAGAATATTGTGCGCATTAGCAATCAGTTCCACCATGTACGCTATGTTATATACTAGAAAATTGTGACTTATGCATTAGGGTGTGTATGCCAATATCAATCTAATCCCAAAGAAAAACATTGGACGGTAGTGAAATATATTCTTGAGTGTCTAAGAAATGATAGAGTTAGGGGTATGCCCTAGGGGCAATTATGTAATTTATTATATATATCTAACTCAACAACCAGTATTGTTCGAAATGAAAGGTATTTTCTTTCTATTATATACTTAATATAATATGTTGTATCTATTAATTAATTCAATTAAAAGTATATTTAATAGGAAATCCGTAAATGGTATGTTTTGTGATAATATTTACATAGTTTGTAACTACGAGTAATTTATCATAATGAAAAAAAGTGTACCATTTTAAATATTTTTGGTCAATCTATATCGAGACTGGTTATTGATACATTTGTTGAGATTAGAGTATGTAACGCTGTTCAAATGTTGGAAAGTGTATTGCTCATAGATGTTGGGGCACCAAGGGTTATGTATTGATAGTTATTGGATAACTGTAGAATGAATCATTAAATAGTTTTTTGTTAATTAGTATAACTAAGGTCAAATAGAAAATATCGATGTGACTAACTTACACGGTTCTCTTGACTTGGGAGTAATGTCGATCTTCAATATGAAACTCCTCTTCGATTATAGTCCATTCATGGCACAAAGTCCATTGAATGACTATAGTTGGGTCGAGTGAAAGTATTAGGAGTGAAATACTATTCAATAAAGGATCTACTTTCTCACTTATGTTGGGTTAGCATTACAGTAAACCTAAGTCAACTCAAAGTCAAAATCGTTGGCTAGAATAGTTCGGTTAATAATAATTATTGAACCAAGGACTTTATGTTTGGAATATAATATTGAATATGGCCATTATTGGAATTTGATCATTACCAAATTCCATAAGTCCAAAGTGATACAGTTTTGACAACGGAAATTGGTGTAATAATTGTCACCAACGGATTACACTTATAATAAGTAAAATTATATTTTACCAAAGGATGTGTATGCAATAAATTCTGTCAAAATGTCAAACCACTAGCTAAAGTGACATGTGCATGTTAATATTTTAATATTTCAATACTACTCACTGACTTAATTTACACATTTGAGTCACACAACTGAAACACTGAATATTCTGAATCAATCATAGGATCTAGTTGATTTATAATTATTGAAAATTAAGAATTTTTATTTAATTTATTGGATGTCATTAGTATTTAGTAAGTGTGTGTATAAAAATTATAAACGCTCATATCGATATACAATATCGGAAGAATGTTTAAGTTGGATTTAAATAAGATAAACACTACAATGAGCTTTAAATAAATTAAAATAATTAATACTTGTGAAATATTAATTGTTAAAAATATTTATTATTTGATTTGTTTGATTTCCATTGATATTTAATAATGCATGTATATAAAAGGTTTAAGCCACGCGCATTGGTATATGATATCACTAGGAAATTTAAATTAGATTTAAATGTATATAATTCTAATTAGATTTTGGAAATTTTTTGGACCTACAGCCCAATATGATGTCCGGCTATGATGTAGAGAAGGGGAGGGGTTTTTGAAATTGAAATGAAGAGGCAATCTTAATTAAGAGAGAAAACCCTAGTTATCCTTGCTGCCTACGAACAATAATAATTTCATTTGTTTCTATTCTGTACGTTTATGTATCTTGTTTGTTTAACATATATCTGGATCTTCTTATCATGAATCTATATATTCCTATATCATTTGTTTTTATTATTGTTATTCAAAAAATAGGACAAAATTAAATTCTCGAATATTCTTATTATTAAGTCAGTTTTCATATTAAAAGATTTAGTTTTGACTGTTTAGACACAAAGTGCCATGTCAATAAAACCTTAAAAGAACGACATTAATTAATTGTTGTTGACGACATAATATGATGACTTAATTGTGTTATATTTTAATTCATTCTATAACAAACTTTTATAATTGAAACAAAAAGGGAAAACATTAAATTAATGATTTATTCCTTGTTTTACAATTGTGTCAAATCTAGTACTAAATCTTTGTTTAAAGGAAATTCTATTTCACAAACTACATATATGTTACATTATTTTATTTTGTTTCAAACTATGTTTTTGATTTGTGTGTGTACAAGAGAAAATGTATTTATATAATATCATTTGTGTGTGTATTTGAATTTAACTCAAAATTTCAAAAGGAGTTTTGTGTAAGATGTAGTAGAAAACTTTTAAACCACTTTAATTGGATACAATATTCATTGATTTAATGCACGTTATATAAATAATATCTATTTCAATTTAAATTGCTATAAAAAATATTTACTGTGTATGTATATATATATATATATATATATATATATATATATATATTTTGTTTACATATTTATTTAAAAAGCTTTCAAGTTTTAGACGAAAGAAACTTATATGGAGGGGAAATGTGTTCGTTGTGGTATAAATCCCCACACCTAAACAACATTATATTAACTGTGTATACTTTTCATGTGTTGCACTTACACTATACATATGGATGTTTTTGATGCGCTCATTATAATATCAATAAATTAAAATCAAATTAAACAATTATAATGATATGAAGAAAATTAGAAGAATTCTAAATGAATTTAGACTACAAAACAAAGATCCAATGGGGAATTATTTTGAAATTTACCATATTATCCCGCTGTTGACCGGCCTGATTTCTTCAAGAAATACTAAAGACTTATTCCTTATATTGGAATGAAGAGTCCTATGAAGGGGTATATAGGTACCAACTTTCATGTCGATATCGATGATAGTAAATCGATGTTTGGTTATGTCTTTACATTGAACAGTGGAGTGATCAATTGGAATATTCAAGAAGGAAATAGTAATTGATTCAACGATGGAGACCGAGTACATCATCCTCAATGAACTAGCTAAAGAAGTGGTCTGAATGCACAATTTTATGTATGAGATAGGTGATTCCAAACGAGAATCGTATCATTGTATAGTTCTACCAATACCACAATGAAAAATTTCAAAAGAACCATGAGCGCATAAGAAGTCAATACTAATCTTTCAGAAGGTCCACCCGATAAGGAAGTTGATTGGTAATAAACAAGTAGTGATTGAAAGAGCGGATACTAAGGATAACATAGAAGATTCATTCAAAAGGGACTAGCTCGAACAAATTTGAGAAAAATAATCGAAGGGATTGGATTGAGACTACATAATTGTCCCTAAGTGCAAGTTGGAGTTCAAAAGAGTTGGGTGTTCCCCTAGATGTAGTTCTATAATTTATTGTAAATTGTTAACTTTGTAATAAAATTTCTTTCGAAATAAAAGGTGTTTGTTTTCTGTTACGTACTTGTTATATTATGGTATATTAATTAAGTAATTAATTAAAGTATATTAAATTGAAAATCATTAAATGATATGTTATTTAATAATAAATGCAAGGATTTTAGCAATGGGAAAATGATCATAATACACAACAACATATTATATTAAATATTCATGGTTAAGATGTTTCGAAAAAGGATATCGATACATCCATTGAGACAGGAGTATGTAGCGCTTTGGGAATTTATTACTCATGGTTGCTGGAGGCACTAAGGGTTGCGTACTGATAGTTATTGGATAACTATGGAGTGACTCATATGAGAGTTTCCTTTTAGTCAATAACAACTATTTCAAATGGGAAATCTTAAAGTGACAATATTACACAATTCTCCCAACTTGAGAATATTGTTAAACTTCAATGCTAATACTCCATTTTGATTATAGTTAAATCATGGCAAGGAGAACATCGAGTGACTATAATTCGGTCAGAGATGAAGCATTGGAAGTGAAACACTATTCAATAGAGAATTCATCTCCTTAGTTGTATGAAGTTAGTATCACGATCAACTATAATCAACTCAAAATGCATATATGTTAACGACATGCAATGAAATGCGATTTAATTAATTATTAAATGGATCTGAGTGTTTTATTGGCCCATATAGCCCAATAATATGCCAACTACAACATATGAAGGAGGGAGGTATTTCTGTTTGAATTCTAGATATGGATCTGGGAATTAGTAAGAGAAAAAAGAGAAAAAGAAGGAGAATTTATTTTCTGCTCTCTTTCTATTTAAATAATAGCCTACCCTCACTTTTTCTACCTTGATGATACTTTATACTTGACCATAATCAACCCCATATCCACCCAAAAATTCTTGAGCTCCCACAGACCAAAACACATCAAAATAAAATATACCCTAGATTGTTTCAAGTTCTAGTGACCGATTCAAGATGAATCTAGGAGATCCCACTATATGATGTGCATTCAAAGGTTTCCTCTATAAGGTATAAACTCCTTTTACAACTATATTATATATATCATGTGGTAGTTAAACTAACAATTTATATGCGCATCTGTTGTCTTCCATAATCATCTAATATTAAATCACATCGAACTATCTATGTTAATTGTTAATATTGTTTAAATCTTTGTATAAAATAAAAAAAGTTATATTTCACTCCGAACATGTATAATAAATTTATATATTAATTTATAAATACTAAAATTGATTTTTAATAATTTAAAAATGCTAGTTAGTATTTTTCAATCACACATGTGCATATATATAATGTATTAAATTTGTTTATAAAATTAAATATAAATAAACCATGTTTTGAATTAAAAATATATTTTTCTAAACTTATATTAATATAATATTATTATATTTATATTTTTAATAATTTTTAATAATGTTTATAATATATATTGATGTAAATATTTAATTTATTAGAATAATGATAATAGTTTTATATTTTTCTCAAAAGAATCATATGGCAAAAAAGAAATAAACATATATTAATTATCTTCATATTTAATTTACTGCAAAATACATACTTCAATTATATTGTGCAATTTTAAATAGTTCTGTATTTTAAAAAATATTGCTTCTGGTAATAGTAAAAAGAATTTATAAAATATAAATATCTTTATTTTAACTAACTAAAATATATTTAACTTGTTTTTATAAATCCAAAAATGAAATTTTAAAGCATTTTTACCTAGTTAAAATTGGATGTCCGGATATTAAATTCGAATTTGAATTTTATTGACTTGGCCCAAATCTCACCAAATATTTTTTTAAAAAATTATTTAATATATAAATGAATATTGAAATCTTAAATAATGTTTTGAGACAATCAACGGGCAAATAAATGGCAAATTTATATGTTGTAGATGTAAATCTTAATATCTATATATACATATACATTAAGTATCTACATATTGTTGTTTTGCACATGCATATCATATGCACGTGAGTGTATATAGAGATGCTCAAAACTATATGAACATTAAATTAATTAAATTACATTAATTAATTAAATATAGAAAATTAAATAAATTTTATTTTATTAAATACGCTAGATTGGATCTAGTAAAATCCATTAGACTTCATAGGTCCACTAAGACCCAAATAGAGATTTTTTTTTTAAATTCACTCAATTTACGAACCGTGGACCAGGTTAGTTCCAATAGATTTGTCTGCTGAGACTAGTATATATAACACTCTTTATACGATGGATGGTGATTTACTCATAACTTTCGTTGGTAATGTGGGATTACGTACTAGTGATTGTTTGGAATAACCACAAAACGACTCGACTAGAGTCTTCTATAGGTTACAAAATAGAATATCTTAGAATAATGGCGTACAGTAGTCTTCTACCTTGAGAGTACTGTCAAACTTGAGTATGTAGATTGTACTTTGATTATGGTCAAGCGTATGACTGTTAATACCCTAGGTATTGATTTTGATGACAACAACCATATAAATATTACTACTAACGTATCTTCAAGTTATGCAGTCATATCAGATATATTATGGAGACATTTACAGAGATAAACAAGAATACAGTGGAAGCAAATGTATTATAGAAGAAGGTTGATCAGAGCAATTGAAGAACAAAACCCAATTAAAGAAGAATGCTGAAGCATAAAGGTGTATGAATGATAAGGAGTTGGTTGAACCTTGGAATATCTTGTTAAAGATCTCATGGCAATTATACTTGAAGATCATCAACCATTGATCTCAACCGAATCACAAAAATCCACAAATATAAGGTAATTTGAAATGTTGAAAATTTGCAACACTTATTAGTGTTGCTGTTCATTTAGCAACACACCCATGTCGACATGGGGCGCTTAGGCATGTCGACATACTAGCAGTTTTCAGAATTTCAAATTTTAAATGAAGAGACATTTCCCTCCACCTCTTCACCAAAAGACACGTCTCTTCAACCACTATATAAAGGCCTATGAAAATGAATTTTTACATCAAGAATTCTCATTTTCTCTTACTCCTTCTTCTCCAAACATTTGCAAAAGAAATCCATTGCATACTCTTCAAATCTCCTTGCAGATCGATACTATTTCACTCCAATTCTTCAGTAATTTGCAAGCCACACAATATCAGAGAGTTGTACTTTAATTCACATCATTCTCCCTCTGATTTCATCATATTCCTTAAAGAATTCAAAGATATATTTCCATTGGAGGTCTATAGGATCATTGTACCGAATCTGCAAGAATCTGTATTGAAGATACAACCACTTGCCATAGTTTGTTATAGGTCATAAAGAGAAGGTGTTCTTGTAGCCTGTAAAATCAAGAGGGTGTGCTTGTAGCTCGTGAAACCAAGATTGTAAAGGTGTTCTTGCCACCCGTGGAAAGTAAGCGATTATAGTGGAATTCTGCACGATAGAGTGCAGGACTGGATGTAGGATTGGTTAATCCGAACCAGTATAAAAATCCAGGTGTTATTTACATTACTGCATTTTACTTTATTACTTACTTATTCTCTGACTACTTCTTTTTGTTTGCAATTTGGGTAAATACAGTTTTATATTCATAACTAAGTAGTTAATACACAATTCACCACTTCTAGTGTCTGAATAGCATTAAGATCCAACATTGTGTTACAGCCACCCCAATTTCTAACATTTGGTATCAGAGCACTAGTTTTCATAAATTCATAACTTGGTTTTTGAAAAGTATAAATGGCTTATGACACGAGTAACACATTTTTCAACACTTCTGTAGAAGGGCAATCCACCACTAGACCCCCTCTATTTGATGGCAGTAGTTATGCTTATTGGGCTTGTAGGATGAAATGTTATTTGTAGTCTAATAGTTTGGATATTTGGAACTTTACTCAAATAGATTATATAAAGCCTCAAACTGAATATTCAAAATGGACACTATACCAAAAGACACAAGCACTTAATAACTCTAAGGCCATAAAATTTTTATTTTTCTCCTTAGATGGAAATGAATTTAATCGAGTGTCTATTTGTAATTCTGCATATGAAATTTGGAGAACACTGCAAGTCATACATGAAGGCACCAATAAAGTAAAACAAACAAGATATCTATGCTAACTAACCAGTTTCAACTCTTTCAAATGAAACCAAATGAGTCTATTTCTGATATGTATTCTAGATTTCAAGATATAGTACATGCCTTAATATCATTAGGAAAGAAAACTACTGAAGAAGACCAAGTCAGAAAGATCCTGAATTCACTTCCTAGTGAATGGGATCGGAAGACTCTGGCAATTGAAGAAGCCAATGATATTAATATTATGAAATTAGAAGATTTAATTGGTAACCTAATGTCCTATGAAGTAAAGTTGCAAATTAGAAAAGAGAATCAGGCAAATGAGAAGAAATCAATAGCACTCAATGCTATGATCGACATAGATGAACCAGATGATGATGCTATTGATGATGATATAGAGTTTATGACCAATAAGTTCAAGAAATTCTTGAAGTATTGGATAACAAACAAACTTCGAAAAACTAACAATAATAATTCTAGAATTGAAAATGTTGTTAAGTGTTTCGAATGTGATAAACCCGGTCATTTGAAAAGAGACTGTCCCAAACTGATGAAATCAAAGTCAAACACTTTCAATAAGGAGAGGAAACAGGCACTCAAAGCAAAATGGGATGATTCAGATATGTCATCAAGTGATAGTGATTCAGAAACAGAAAATGCTAACATGTGTTTCATGGCAAAGGATGACCAGGTATGGAATTTTAATAAAGAGATTACTAATGTTTTGAATGGTATGAATCAGGGTTATAAAATACTTAGGAAAGAGTACGACAATAGTTTGGCAGAGATAGATAGATTAAAAATATTGAATGAAAGATTAATTGAAGAAAAACAATGTCTAAAAGATGAAATTGAAAGACTTAATGGGTATAATGATGAAAAGGATTTTACATTTGGAAGTTTTGGAAAACTAAAAAGTGAAAATGAATCCTTAAAATCATAAAATCTTTCAATGAAGTCACAGATCATTGATCTGAATGACAAAATAACATCTCTAGACAATGTTATTCTTAACCATAATAATAAGGATTTTGAAAAAATGAAAACTGATTACTAGTTAATTAAAAATTAATAAATAACATTCAATTAATATAATATTACACACAAGACTATTATATAAGTAGCATGAAATATTAAAGTTATATAATAATAAAACATATAATATGAATGTATAAACTAAATGTGGAACATTAAAGAAACCCTAAACATACTTAAGTGGTAAGTACATACGTATTGTATGTATATCGTGATTTCAGATGTGTCCAACACTCGAATCATGAGAGCATTTCATAAAAAATACATGATTCCATAAGTTGATACCACTTAACATAATATATTGAAGATTATAAATCTTCAATATAATGTTGCCCTCTACCGTATGCACATATAAATACATACATACATACATATAAATATATATTAATAAATTACATATATACTTCTTAGTTGTTGGGCAAACTCAAGCTAGGGATGTTATGTATGGTATTATTAATATATTGAATAAACGAGGTAAGATAACTATATGCATTTATTGAGCAAACTCAAGGTACATATATATACTTAGGCGGTCGTGATATGGTAGGTATGAGTAAATAATCTACTTTGATTTGTTAAGCAAACTCAAGGTCAAAATGATATTTGGATAAGGAACTATGGGTTAGGAGCTGTATGTGATGCAACCGTTAAGGAGTTGTCCATCATCGTGGGGATATGATTTGTTGAACAAGCTCAATGTAACAACCCGATATTTTCAGCCATTCACATCCACACATGTCGGACTTGAATTGCTCAAAACATCACATTGAAAATAAATTTGGAGCAAATGAAATACAAATCACTTAATCACATACATAGAAATATCAGAATAACTCGTAGTGGAAATTAAAATACCATAGTAGTTCATGAAGCTACTATAACAAACTCTCAAAACATAATTCATAATATCAGTCAAAAAAAACAAATACAATAGAAGTCTCAAATACATAGAAGTTTATAAATACCAGAGCTGAAATAGAACTACTAAAACAGAAAGGGAATAGACAACTAGACAAGCAGAATTTCCAGTGATTCCTAGCTCCAGAAAAGAAATCCAAAGCTAAGCTATAAATACTCAGGCTAACCCGAGCGTAAAGTAAAACACAAAACACTCGAGTCAGGACATACATACTCATATAATATAAACCAACTCAAGTGAACTGTAGTAGCAATGCAAAATAACTTAAAAGGATGCTTGGGATCGTCCATCCTCTAAGGATCAGTTAAACCATAAATTAAATACATCACATGGTTAAAATTCCAAAACAGTATTTTATACTTCGAAATCAAATGTCATTCAAAATTTAATATCGTTTCAATTTCATTTAAAATATTAAATATCATATTCTTCCAAAACCTCATTCATTTTATTTAATTTAAATACCATTTCAAATCACATTTTAAAATGGTTTATATTTCAAATCAAAATACTCCATTTAAACCAATTAAATATTCCAATTAAATATTCCATTTAAATCATTTAAAAATGAAGTTATTATATTTAATAATCAAACATTCAATTCTTAATATTTTACCATTTTCAGAATTCATTAATTCACTTCAATTTATTAAAACAATGAAAATTAAACTTTCGCGGCACTTAGAAAATGTTATGGAGAGTTATGTTTAAAAATAATTCAATTAGCAAAAGACAACATTTAAAATGCTGTAATAGGTTTTTAGATTTCAAATAAAATTTTACTGAAATTCAGCAACTACAGCACTTACAAAGTGCTATAATAGCTCTTAGTTCATTTTAGCCATTTAGTTCATTTATATCAAGTATAGCATTTACAAAATGCTGTAATATCTTTAACTTTACAAATAATAGAATTTCAAGAATGCTGTCAATTTAAATTCCAAACTTTCGCTACAATTTCATAAACAATTAAAATTTATTTAAATCCATTTTAACTTATAAAAATCATAATTTCTCACTTTAAAACAATCATTTATGAATCCCTTAATTCATGATTTTACAAAGTGAAATTTTCCAAATAATTATCAAATCTTTAATAATTCACTTATAAAATAAATGTAAAATTTTATAACATTTCATTTACTTAACATTTTAATTCAGTTTACCATTTCATAATTTTATTTAAATTCCATTTTATTTTCTTAACATAATTTTATTTTTAAAACACTTCACATTTTTCAAGTTAAGTTATACTTCAAATTTCAACTTTTAGACATTTATTTATTTAACTATTTTTAATTTATAGAAAATCAATAGCCCAATATAAAATCAATTTAAATTTATATAAAATTATCATATTTTCTTGCTTAGCTTAAACTTCATTTAAAAACAAAATCATAAATTCCAAAATTTACTTATATATCAAACTCTACTTTACCATTTATTTATTTCATTTATTTAACTTGTATAAAATCGCTAATATTTTATAAAAATCATTTTTAAATTAAATTTAAATCAAAGTATCATAATATTTACATTTTTATAATATTTAAAAAAAAAATTGGAAAAATATATATTAACCACGGTCTGTATAAAATTTTCAAACCTAAGTCAAATGATACAATTTTAAACCTATGTCAAATAATACGGATAATATATCATTTCAATCTGTAATTTACAAAGAAAACCGGGTTCTATCATTTCAAACCCGCAATCCCAAGTAACATGAAATAAATAAAAAACGCTCAGGCTATCATTTCATCCCATAACGATTTTTCCCTATTCTAAAGTCTGTTCGAGTATGTATCATTTCAACCCATAGTGATTCTAATCTACAGGGAACTTGTAATGTGATAAACTGATATAAATAAACAGAATACCATCATATAACAATAACAGATGATATAACAGGTGTATAAATAGGGGTGATCATATCACAGGCAGTTATAACATAATAATTTAATCTACAGATTCAATTGGCGTCAATTTACTAATTATATAAGTACAAAATGCCTTTGTGAGAATTACTCACCTCTACAAGCTCGAGATAACAGATTCAGACACACAAACAAAGACCCGAAAAGCACGAAGGCACGACTACGGATTCAAGTAAGGGGAGAGCCAAAGTAGTTATCTTGTGAACAACACATAAATAAGATAATATAAATATAATTTCAAACCAAATATACTTATGGAAACAAATTGAAATAAGGCAACAAATCACAACATGGCTTTCCCATGCCTCAACCATCATATGTGCTCGTCCTAGGGGTCTTGTATGCTCAGCCAAAGTGGTGTATTGGGTCCGATATAAGTCCATAAAGGCACGGCTAGGAAGTGGTTAAAGAGTGGAAGTTACAACATAGGAAGATCAAGGGTTTTAAGGCAATTATGAGGATTTTTGTGCACACTTTGGGTTCGGCCTAAGGACAATTGTGCTCGGCCTTGCTAGGGGGAGGTCAGGTGGTGGCTGGAGCTATGGCCAGAGGTGGTGGTAGCTAAGGAGGTGCCAAAGTGGAAAAACAAAGGGTGTTTGCGTTAAGGGTTCGGCTATGGCAAATTCAAGGTGTTTGTGGAGTTTTTGAGGTGATTGCTTAAAGGGGTACTCGTGGCCTTGCACAGGCCAGAGGGGACGAGGGTGATGTCGCTGTGGATGTGGTGGTTCTGGACAGTTGAGGTGGTGGAGGGGCTAAGGCCGAACAAATGCAAGAAGAGGCAAGACAAACTACTAAGGAAAATCAATAAAAATGAAAAGAAAAGTGGAAATGAAAGAGACATTACCAAGCTTTTTCCTTCAGATCTAAAATGTACGTGAGAAATGAAGTGTGAAGAGTGCCTTTTACATGAATAAAAAAAGAAAAGTCACGGCCAAAAGATACGTGGTGAACGGCCAAAAATTATGAAGAGGTGGAAAATGAAAAGTCAAAAGTTTAAAGGTCAAAGTCTCTTGAAATTTCCACTTTACTTTTATTCAAATAAAACAAAATAAAACCATAAAAATAAAATAAAAATTAATACAAAATAAAGTAAAAATGAAATGAATAAATAAATTTTAGAAAAATATAGAAAAATATAAGAATATAGTTATTATATGTAAACTAGTATTGAAAATTGAAAACAAAATATAACTAGTTTTGGAAAATGACAACTACAACACTTTAAAAATGTTTAAAAATAAAATATATACATGACATGACATATTACACACATATATACAAATTATAATAAGATATGACAAATAAAAATATTAATTTTACAAACTAAAACAAACAATTTTATTAAATAAATCAATTTACATACAATATTGTAAAAACATAACTTTCACTATATAAATCGGATTTCAATGAAACAAAAAGCAGTATTCTTGAAATTAAATCTATTTTCATAATAAAAGATAAAATTAAAGAATTAAATATTTAAATTTTAAATTTAAAAGTTAAAGTTTGACCAAATAGACCAAAAATCCACTTTTCTGGAAAATATTTTATTTATTCAGGTTTGAAATTATAATTTACACAAAAATCAAAATATACTTTTAAAATAACAAAATTATTCATATAAATAAATAAAATAAAGTTTTTAAATCAGGAGTTTCAATTTAAATAATTAAAGTATACAATTAGAAATAATCAAAAAAATACTGGGTTGTTACACTCTCCCTCACTCAAATCTTTTCGTCCATGGAAAGGAATGAGCAAGGAAAATAAGGAAAAGCAAGATTGAAAAAGCAAATAGTACTTGAAAAAAACAATTCCAGATTCGAAGCACGAATGCTCTCCTCCGTCTCCCAGGTACAATCTCGATCATCAGTACTTCATAGTACTTTGATCAGCCTAACAGACTTTCTTCTTAGATGCTTCGTACCTCTGTCAACAATACGAAGTGGCTTACTCTCAACGGTCAGATTAGGCTAAAAATCCAAACTATCAAAAGCAAAAGGCTGAAATAATAAGAGATGAGTTATGAAGATACTAGATAAGACGCGAGACATGGAATACGTCATGCACTCTAGACAGCTTCTCGGCAAATTCAGACGATAAGCCAAAGAACCAACTCTTTCCACAATGCGGAAAGGACCCTCGAAGAGGACAAAGGTAGGAATAGCTAGAAGGGAAAATAGGTTAAAAGACAAGGATGAACCATAATTTTAAAACCATATAAATTTCAATTTAAAATTTTATATTTACAACATTTTAAACAATTTATAATATCATGAATAGTCATTTGATTCAAATTTGTTAGTTCAAAGTAAACAATATTTAAAACATTTAAATTATTTAGACAAGTAAAATAATGATCAAAATATCCTTTATATAATACGTTATAAAAATATTTTTATAACTCGATGTCTTAACAAGTTTACTTTCGTTCCTGCAGACTCTGGCCATGCGTTGATCAGGCGCAAAGCTAGAATTCTCCAGGTACTTAGTAGACTTGTTTCAACACCCAGTGAAAATACTGGAAAACCCTCTTTTTTTTTTAAAACAGATATGGAAAGTACAGTCCAAACAAATCAACCAAACCAAACATGTCGATCATGGATCGCGGATACACAATGATTACGCCTGTATCCCCCAGGAAACATCCGTACCCGTAGGCTGACTACCGCAGCCCTACGATTACGCCATGAAGACTGGTAGTACCACAGATACACAATGGTTACGTCTGGATCCTCCAGGAAACATCTGTAGCTTAGGCTCTTGCATCCCTTGTGGATTACGCTACCAAGCGACCCAATAGATCACAGATACACAATGGTTATGCCTGGATCCCCCAGGAAACATCCATACCCATAGGCTCTCGCAACCCCTGTGAATTACGCTATGTAGCTGCGCTTGTAAGACCATGGAGATCGCCATGGAATTCGATGGACACTCGAGTATCATATCCGAAAAACCCAAATTAAAGAGAATAATATCGATAGAATGAATCCACAATGTGGCCACAAAGCGGATATCAAGCAGAAGGCACTTTCCATATCTTTATTTCGAAAATATGTATCATATAGTACCTTTCAAAATCACTTCAAATATCAAACTTATATAAAGTCCATTATATATAAGATTTCATTTTCAAATCAAATACTTCTCAATATCAATAGTATATCAAATCACACTTATATAGACTTTGATTATATAAGATTACAATTTACAAATTGAGTACCTTTACAAATCAATAGTCTCAAATCACTTCATGCTTACACAAATCAATTTTATATAAGTTTGATAACTCCCAAATCAAAGTATTTAAATAAACAAGGTACTCAATTTCAAACCATTTCAATATCAATTCAGTTTCAAAATATATATGATTTCGCAAAATCATTTCTTCCTAATTACATATATTCAGTTTCAAAGTTTCTTAAAACAATAGATTTAGAAAATATTCCAAATTTCCAAATTAACAAAATTTAGGTCAAACAAATTCATTTCCATTTCAAACATATATTCACTTTCAATAATCATAATACTTCCAAAGTTATAAATCTTTCGGAACCAAAATACTTGAAATCATTACACTTTAAAAATCATAACCTTTTGAAATCATACATTTGAAATCATAAAACATTCCTTTAATTCTTTACATTCACAAATTTATTCAATTAAACCTAAATCTAAAATTTCCAATTTTAATTCAATTCAAACCATCAGTTTCAATTCAATCTAGTTTTCCAACAAAACCATTTCAAATATTATCAAATTTCAAATAAAGATTTGATCCATAAAATAAACTATTCAATCTTTAATATATTTCAAAGCTTAAATATACCATATTTCAAACTAAATTTTATAATTTCATATATTTCAAATTTTACTTCATTATTACTTAGTTTTGAAATATTCATTTCATAAATCTAATATTTTTAAAAAACTCAAATTACAAGTAAACCAAATATCCTTACATACTAATATAAACTTCAAATACTCATTTATCAAAATTAATTATCATTTCAAATTCACATTCTTTTTTAAAATAAAGATTAAATCATTTCCAAACCATTTCAATCATGAAAATACCTAAAATGGTTACTAAGTTTAAAACCATCCCTTTTTAAAACCCTCAAACTATTTATTTCTATATGAAAAATCCAATTTACCATTGGAAAGATCATTATTCTATATATATATAAACTTATTCAAAAGATTTCAAATCTATATTTCATACAAGTATAATTCAAAATAATCTTATTTATTTTACTCAACAAACAGTTTCAACCTTATATAAACCATATTACTTTGTACTTTAATCATACAAGACCAAACTTATATTCTTTATCAAATACCTTATACCTTTCAAAATTTCTTAGCTTTGGAAAGTTAACCTTGATTTGGAAGTGCTCGAATCTTCAAAATAGTCGAAGAAATCATATTTTCAATCCAAGAATAGGAAATCACCAACAAATCAGTAAATCAATTCCAATCAATAAGGTTATGCTAAAACAAATCTGAATTTCAAGGACTGAACACCGGCTTACTTTAAATCATTTTAAATATAAATATTTACACATATATCTTTTGAATATCAAACCATGCTTCAAAATTTGAAATCAAAATTGGTCTCAAAAAATCACTCACATATCAAAGCTATTAGAGTGGCCTCTCCCCCACTCAAAAACTCGAAAACCAATGTCGGTTATGCATGCATTCATCACCGAAATTATTTTCCAGCGACATAAGTGGGTTCTGGACTATTATTTTCTCGAAAACTTCTTTTGAAATTTCTTTGAAATCATTGAAACTCATTAAAATCATTTGAAACATTTCTTATTCAAAAAAATACTTTCAAACTGTATTATTATATATTTTCAAAATCTTAAAACCGATTTCAAAACACCGGTGTTCAATTCCTCGAAATTCACATTCAAAACCCTTCAGTTATAATTCATTTTATATAGGTCAAATTCTTATAAATTTTCAAAATTCAAATCCTTCCAAAGTTTCAAATTTCCATTTTCAAAAGATATAAAAATCCTTACTGAAAACATTTCACTTTTATATATAACAGGGTCATCCTTATCAAAATAATAATTTAGATGTATGCACAATTTCAAAATACAACCAAACACAAATTTTCGAAGGATGATTCAAGGGTGGATTCCAAACAACAGAGATTCAAATTAGAGGAACACTAATCAAATAGAATTCTGGTTCGAAGATATGCTCAAACGAAGATGAGATAATTTAATTACCAAATAGAAGATGGATAAGCCTTTATAAATCGTGGGCGACCTTAATCGGTCAACCGAGAATTCAGGAATATAATCGATTCGGAAATATAAGGCAACTCGACATTCGATCGCCAAAGATAGAATCTAGGTAGAGCAGGAGATAAATAGCATCGAAATCCGAGGATACCGAAATTTCCGATGAATCAGTGCCAATTGCAAAGGAGTTTCACCCCTTACAAATCATTAAAAGATTTACGGAATCACTGATCTTTATAGAGGTCATTCAAAAGTGGAGTTATGGAATGCTCCAAAATAAAAAGGATAAAATAGGGAAAACAAGACTAGATTTCAGAACAAGTGGGAGCGTTCCAAAGTTCAAGGAATCCTAATCGATAAGAATCCTAACCAAGAGAATTCTAACACGGTGGATACAGAAGGAATGAAGTTTAGAAAATCTTGGTTTCAAAATAAGAATAATTTTATACCAAAATAATCATTGAAAATCCTTTAAAAATCATTTAGAAATTATTTTATACTTCGAAAACACTCTCTCACACAAGGAAATGAATCTGAGATTGATTTCACTCATTCTAGGGTTTTCTATCCTATTTCTAATGAGTTTTTTCTCCACAGGCTATGGTTTGCCTAAAACCAAAGCTCTGATACCAACTGTAACAACCCGATATTTTCATTCATTCGCATCCACACATGTCAGACTTCAATTGCTCAAAATACCGCATTGTAAATAAATTTGGAGCAAATGAACTACAAATCACAGAATCACAGACAAAGGAATATCATAATAACTCGCAGCGGACATTAAAATACCATAGTAATTCATGAAGCTACTATAACAAACTCTCAAAAATTAATTCATAATATCAGTCTGAAAAAAAACATATACAATAGAAGTCTCAAATACATAGAAGTTTATAAATACTAGAGCTGAACCGAGCGTAATGTAAATACTCAGGCTGAACCAAGCGTAATGTAAAACACAAAATACTCGAGTCAGGACATACATACATATATAATGTAAAAAAACTCAAGTGAACTGTAGTAGCAATGCACAATAAATTAAAGGATGCTTGGAATCGACCATCCTCTATGGATCAGTTAAACCATAAAATAAATACATCCCGTGGTTAGAATTCCAAAATAGTATTTTATACTTCGAAATCGAATATCATTCAAAATTTAATATCATTTCAATTTCATTTAAAATATCAAATATCAAATTCTTCCAAAACCTCATTCATTTTATTTAATTTAAATACCATTTCAAATCACATTTCAAAATGGTTTATATTTCAAATCAAAATACTACATTTAAACCAATTAAATATTCCAACTAAACCAATTAAATATTCCATTTAACTCATTCAAAAATGAAGTTATTATATTTAATAATCAAACATTTAATTCTTAAAATTTTACCATTTTTAGAATTCATTTATTCACTTCAATTTATTAAAACAGTGAAAATTCAACTTTTGCAGCACTTAGAAAATGCTATGGAGAGTTATGTTTAAAAACAATTCAATTAGCAAAAGACAGCATTTAAAATGCTGTAATAGGCTTTTAGATTTCAAATAAAACTTTAGTTAAATTCAGCAACTACAGCACTTACAATGTGCTGTAATAGCTCTTAGTTCATTTTAGCCATTTAGTTCATTTATATCAAGTACAGCATTTACAAAATGCTGTAATATCTTTAACTTTACAAATAATAGCATTTCAGGAATGCTGTTAATTTAAATTCCAAACTTTCACTACAATTTCATAAACAATTAAAATTTATTTAAATCCATTTTAACTTATAAAAATCATATTTTCCCACTTTAAAACAATCATTTATATATCCTTTAATTCATGATTTTACAAAGTGAAATTTTCATAAATAATTATCAAATCTTTAATAATTCACTTATAAAATAAATGTAAAATTTTATAACATTTCATTTACTTAACATTTTAATTCAGTTTACCATTTCATAATTTTATTTAAATTCCATTTATTTTCTTAACATAACTTTTATTTTTAAAACACTTCACATTTTTCAAGTCAAGTTATACTTCAAATTTCAACTTTTGGACATTTATTTATTTAACTATTTTTAATTAATAGAAAAGCAATAACACCTATAAAATCAATGTAAATTTAAATTTGTATCAAATTATCATATTTTCTTACTAAGCTTAAACTCCATTTAAAAACAAAATCATAAATTCAAAATTTACTTATATCTCAAATTCTACTTTACCATTTATTTATTTCACTTATTTAACTTGTATAAAATCACTAATATTTTATAAAAATCATTTTTAAATTAAATTTAAATCAAAATTTCATTATATTTACATTTTTATAATATTTAAAAAATTTAGAAAAATATATATTAACCACGGTCTGTATAAAATTTTCTAATCTAAGTCACATGATACAAATAATATATCATTTCAATCCGTAATTTACAAAGAAAACCGGATTCTATCATTTCAAACCCGCAATCCCAAGTAACATGAAATAAATAAAAATCACTCAGGCCCATCATTTCATCCCATAATGATTTTTCCCTATTGTAAAGTCCATTCGGGTATTTATCATCTCAACACATAGTGATTCTAATCTACAGGGAACTTGTAGTGTGATAAACTGATATAAATAAACATAATAACATCATATAACAATAACAGATGATATAACAGGTGTATAAACAGGGGTGAACATTATGTGATCATATCACAGGTAGTTATAATATAATAATATAATCTACAGATTCAAATGGTGTCAATTTACTAATTGTGTAAGTACAGAATGCCTTGTGAGAATTACTCACCTCTAAAAGCTGGAGAAAAAAGATTCAGACTCGCAAACAAAGATCCGAAAAGCACGAAGGCACGACTACGGACTTAAGTGAGGGGAGAGCCAAAGTAGTTATCTTGTGAACAACACATAAACAAGATAATATAAATATAATTTCAAACCAAATATACTTATGGAAACAAATTGAAATAAAGCAACAAAGCACAACATGGCTTGCCCATGTGTGACGACCCAGAATTTTTGGATGTTTGAAATCGAACTATTTAATTGATTTTAAATATTTAAAAGTTAATTTTTAACTTGAATTCTAATATTATTGTTATTTACCAATTAAAATTTTGGAATTAATTACTGGAAATTGGGTCAAATGTTGAATCTGGAGTATTAAGCCTATTAAAAATAATTTGAAGGCTTGTAAAATTTATATTGATAGTACTGAAGATAGTAAAAGTGTAAAATTGAATTTGGAAGTGTTTTGTTCAGTTTTGAGATTTTATCGTTTAAATTTATATTTAAAAATAGCCTTCCGAGGGATAGTCTCGGATTTTGACGAAACATGTTCCACTGGATCCATAATATTGTATTATTATCGTATTTCAATTTTCGTAATGCTTGGAGTTGCTGTGTGAGCATACGATATATAAACGCGCTGAAATTTATATCGAAAATTTAATATAAGAACTGGGTCCAAAAAGCTATCTCCCTCAAACGATCGAATCAGGACTCGAAACCTTTTCCATTTCGTTCAAAATAAGAGTATAACATTAGAAATACCTGACGGCATGCCTCAATAGGAGTTCAAAATTTTAAGTCGCATTTATAGAGAATATTTGAATTTAATTAAACATATATATATATATATATATATATATTTATATTTGGTCAACCATCGGTTGAAATACTTTTTACATCAGTCGTTATCTTCAAACCCAAATCACTATAAAAAGTATAATCCTACACGCGAATGTTTTCAGCATGCAAAAATCAAATCACGTCCTTGTCCCCTTTTTCTTTTCTGATAAAAGTCACGCAAAGAAAGAAAAAATATAATAAGACAAGTAGATTCATTCAATAAAAAAAATCCAGGCCCTCTCTCTCTGTTCCCTTCCACTCGATAATGAAGCCGAAATGGTTTGGAAATGGTGGAATAGGAGAATCGAAATTTCCTCTTCCTAAAAATCATTCAAACAACTATAATCGAAACCCAGCCCCTCTCTTCCTTCTCTTTTGGCAATTGCGAATTGAATTCAATGCTCCTGTCGGCTCGATTTCGATTCGAGAGTGGGACATTTCAGATGGTTGCGCGCATTGATGATTGACGCATCATCGAGGATAGGGTTTCGCGATGGAGGGGTGTCGCTCGATTTGGATAGAGCGATAGTCGTTGAGATAAGCGCGTGAAGGGAAGTTCCAACTGTGGGCTTGAAGGCAAGTTCGTCAGGGTGGTCGCGATGCTTGGTATGGCGAGGCAGCGAGTGTGTTAGGTGCTCGAACGTGGAGGCAATGACCATGTTTGATCGATTCGATCTACGTTGAGGTAGTTAGTTCTGAATATTTTAAATTAGATGTTACTTTGGATTTAAACTTATCAGGACGTTAACTGCTTGGTATTTATAGTTTTGTTAATTTAATAAATAAATATATAAGTTGCAGAAATTATATAGGACAAGATTTTTAAAAAAAAATATTGAAGAGTTCATATAGGATCGGATTTTGTAATCTCTATAGATATTTTATAAATATATGTGCAGTTTCAAAATAAAGTGGTAAAAAAATGATGGAAGTTTTATTTAGATAAGAACTTGGGGAGAAAGAAATTTTAAATCATTGAATATTTATATAAAATTAGATTTTTGAAATCCGTAAATTATTTTTAGTATATGGGTGTCAAAAGAAAAGAAATAATTATTTATTATTGGAAAATTGGTTTGAATAAAATAATTGGTAAATCAAATTTTATTAAATGGTAATTGGTAATTTAATTATTTCAAGTGTTAATAAAACTATAATGTCTATACAACGTCAAAAACCGTGGAACAAGGCGAGACGGAAATGGTCTGCAAAATTTAAGAACAAAGATGAGTTAATCTCACTCATCTAGTTTAATTTAAATTTAAATGGTTGAATTTAAATAATTGGTTGAATGATTGAATTGATTTGATATGGTATATTATATAGTAATATATAATATATATTGGAATGATCGATTTCCCGCATTATATAGCGGATGAGACCCTATGCGCCGCATAATAGCGGATGATATTATATTAATCCCATATACCGCGATATTCCACCTCGAAGTTTGACTTTTACTTCATGTTTTTGAGATATTTCTGAAATTTTTTGAGGCCGTGATGTCTATTGGTAGACTAGCCAATTTTGGAGATTTTGAAATTCAAATTTTGGATTAAACTTGAATTTAATTTGAAATGAATTTGAATATCGATTTGAGTGATTTCTTGGGGTTTTTATTCGTTTTCAGCACAGATTTTTCCAAAACTTTTTGAAACAATTTTTAAAATAAATGGGCATTTTAAATTAATATTATATGATATTTTTAAAGTATTTTCAAATATGTAATCTATTTATTCTCGATAATAAGAGAATTTTCAAATATGGCTTTCAAAATTGGTATTAAAAGCATGTTTTCTCAAGTAAACTATTTTATACATAAAATACACGTTTTTGCACTATTCGAGCGAATGAGAAGGAGAATTAAACGGTTTCGTAAAACATGTGGTATGGGGCATGTGTGTCTATTTTATCTTTTAATCCCTGACTTGTCCGTTTGATCGTTTTGACATGTGGGTCGAGTTTACCGATGAGATGAGGTAAAATAATTACTGCTTTGAGTGTGAAATTTACTAGCGATTAGCGAACCGTTTAGTGCGAATTTGTGGTATGGGACACACTTTAACACTATTCGGGTTCCTATTCGAAAGTTTGTGCCACATTTGTCTAAGAGACGTATTTGCCAGTACTGGACCTTCGGATCATTTGTCCTTCAGGACGTTTGTCTAAGAGACGTATTTATCGATTGTGATATATTTCTCCTACGAGATATTGTCCTTCGGGAAGTTTGTCTAAGAGATGTATTTATTGTCCTTCGGGGTGTTTGTCTAATAGACATGGTGTCTTACTTTGAGAGAGGCATACTTTGCGGGCTTCGGCCATAAGCATGTGCCATATCTTTGAGATGATTTCATTAATGTTTGTGATTTCCCTAGTGCATCGCTCTTTTTAGGAATTGGTCCTTTGAACATTCGGTATATATTTGTGATGATTACCTTTCGGGAATTTGAACTCTTGGAAGTTCTATTTTTGACATTTGAATTGCTACACTGGCGTTATATGAGATTTTCCCTTTGGCGTTTACTTGAGATTTTATTCTCCTCTTTGGAGATATATTTGCCTTATGGCGTGTTTGAGATGGGAGCACTTTATTCATGCTTTGGGTTTGCCAAGATGGTGGGTTTAGGTTTTCCACTAAACCATATTTGATGTTTTATGAATGTCGATGATACGAGGCTTACTACTTTTAGCGTTTTATGGGTTATTTTATCTCTTTTGAGATTATATGCTTGTGTAGTGATACTATATTATCACTTAATGCAATCATACACTTTAGTTGTCCCTTCTCACTTTAGAATATTATCACATTATCCTTATGCTTATATTATCACTTATCCTTGTTAACTGATTTGTTTAGCTAGACTGACTCGTGTATTTTACACTCGGGTCAAACTGAGTTCAAGCTAGGTACATTTGGACTCAGCCTATTCTTCTTCCGCATGGACTCTATCCATCTAACTCTTTTTGTTATAGCTTTTTGTGTAGTCCTTTTTGGTTTGCTACTCTGATATGTATATTCTTTTGACTCGCTTGTATATTATGGTTGTTATACCACTTGACATGTATCATTTTGTATATTCTGTGATGTACCCATATATGTGTATATGATATGATGATTTACTGTTCTGTGATGTGTGTCGGATTCAAGTTGTTGTATTTTGTTCAGATAGATCTATAGCCACCTATGGCTTTGTGTTAAGTATTTATGGGATATGTTGATCCACTTGAGAAAAAATATGGCATTATTGACTTATTCAATAGATATTTAAGACAAGTCTATAGGTAGTTGCTCTTATCCAACCCAATTCCCTGCATTAGCAAACGGTATTACCTAGTATTACTCTTTGTTAATATGGATCTCGGGGTAGGGCATCACAGTATGTTTCTTTATTCGAGGCCTTGTCTAAATATGGTCTCGAGTATATTAGCACTTCTTTTAAGAAGAATCTCATGTTTGTTTTTGGCCTTAAGAAATATTTGAAGAATTCTTTGATGCTTTAGCTTAAGCTTTCATTTGAGGAGTTGGTTGACTTGGCGCTTCATCTTGAAGAAGTCGAGAAGGAGAGAGATAGTAGTGATGAGACTGAGGTTTGTAAGAACCCGAATAAGAAGAAGTTTCCTTTCTAGAAGTCCAAGTCTTTTCCTCATAATAAGAAGAATAAGTCTATTTGTTCTAGTTCTCAGCCCATTGGAGCACCTCCTCGTCAGAAGGGGTGTTTCAATTGTGGCTCCTCTGATCATTTGATTCGAGATTGTGCCAAGACTCTTATATGTCATTATTGCAAGACTAAGGGACATCTGGTTTCATCTTGTCCCATTGCTCTCAGTAATGCTAAGTCAGGCAAGTTTAATGTGGTGGATGCTTCAGGTGATTCTTCTCATCCTAGAGGTACTTTTCCTTCTATTCATGAAGGTTCTATATTATTTCATGACCATTCTTGTGACGACCCGCCCTTTCGATGCATGAAAATCAACATAAATACGCCCATTGTATAACATGCTGAACGATCGAATGCCGGAAAGACAGATTGTTGAGGGAAAAAAAGCAGGTAGAAGAAAGAAAAAAAAATCAAACGGAATCTCGCAGCGGAGCGAATAACATATAATATAAATAGTTCTTTACACAAACCCAAAACTGTACTATACATATCCTACATCAGAGTACACAAATCAATAATTACCAACCTGGATAGTTATAACAACCTACCCTCACAATTTTCTGGTAATTTCAACAAAAAATACTATAGCGGAATAAAACAAGTACGAGAATACATCTCGGTCTCCAGCTCGTCTCCTAAGCTCCATAGCATCATGACCTGAACCTGTAATACTCGGTCTGACCCGAGCATTATAATAAATTAACACCTGAGTCAGTTTGAGAAATCACCGTGAGAAAAACATGCCCAATTTGGATAATTAAAGTTTCAAAATCCTTTGAAAATCAAAGATATCTCGTAAGACTGCATCACACATAAACACAACAGGTTTTTACCTTACGATAACCAAAACATTTTATATCAAAATCATTTGATATTATGATAGTGTCTAAGTACAAATAATTATTCAAATAGCTGAAATGCTTGCATCTCACGTTGTAGCATAGTTGGGCACAATCAAAACTGTATGGCACTTACTGGAGAATGGATTCCGTATGAATGACTAGGTACTGGGGTATCACCTGTCACAGTAAATGTCTAGAAACAATGTGTAACGACCCAGAATTTTTATTAATTAAAATTTGAATATTTAATTAATTTTAAATATTAATAAGTGAAATTTATAAGTCAGATAAATTTTAATTCGAATAATTGGATTTAATTGAATAATTAAATCGATAATTTAATATGTGAAAATACAGAAATAATTTAAAATTGGGTTAGATATGATTGAAAATGATTTGTAAAATTTTATTTTATCATATTGGAGTTAGAATGATGTTATAGAACTTTTGAAATTGAATTTAAAGTTAATTTGTGAAAATTGAATATTTTAATATTTAATCGATTAGTGAAATTAGCCAATTTTCGAACAGTCTCAGAATTGGACGAAACTAGTTCCATTGGATCCGTAATAGTTTGTTATTATCGGATTTCAATTTTCATAGCAATCGGAGTTATCGTTTGATCGTGGCAGCTCGAAACGCATCGAAATTGTTTTAATATTAATTTGGCGAGTTAAAATAGTCATTTTTCAAACAGTCTCGGATTTCGACGAAACTAGTTTCATCGGATCCGTAATGTGATATTATTGTATGGTTTCAAATTTTGTGTTAATCGGATTTACCATTTGTCCGGTGCAAGCTAAAACGCCTAGAAATTTGATTTACCGATTTAATTTTAAAATTGAACGTTTATTGCCATAACTCGCACAGATGACCGAATTAGCTCCCGAAACACGTTCCATTGTGTTCGGAACGCGGGGTAAACCTTAGGAACACCAATCGGCATGCTTCATTTGGAGTTCGGAAAATCCGGGATGAATAGTGTTTTCGTCGATTTTCTATATAAGCCCCTCTACTCTTCACATTTGCAAAGAAAAAAAAGCCCTAGGGTTTGCTTCAGCGCCGCCGTCTCCACATACTATCAACGGCCGAAATCTCCTCTCCGTTTTCCTTATTTTTCTTGCAATCCACAACTCGATTCAAGAATCTTCCAACATGAAACTTATATAGGGGAGTGAGTTCTAGATATCCAACGGGTATGATCGCGTTTGGAGCTTTGAATCAACGGCAAATTGCGAGCAAAGTGCTGCCGTTCGTGCTCGTTATTCGTGCAGCAGGGAGAGCCGAGTTCGACGTCTTGGTGGCCGAAGGAAGCTCTCGAGGTGGTCTTTGAGATGGAAGTCTCTGATCGTTGCAGAAGTCATCGAGCTTGGTGCGATAATTGAAGAATTGGGGGCGGCTATGGGTAGTATTCGAACGTGGTTACTGGAAGGGGAGAAGAACATAAAGTGCGGCCCTGATTCTTTGCTAAGGAATGGACGGCAGATGTGAGATTAGGGTTTTAAATAAAAAAATGAATTGTATAATTAATTATATAAAAATTTGTATTAACTTTAAAATGTTGTATCTTTGTCATACGAGGTCGAAAACGCGCGAAACCAGTTACGTTGGAATCGTATCGACGAGCACTACGCTATGGAATTGGATTGGAGTCGTTTGGAGTTAGTGAGAATTTCGGGTAAAATTAAACGCACGTTTAATTTTGTTCGAAATAAATCGCTAAAACGAAATTGAAATCAAGGTGAGAACTTCTCACTCAATCGAATCGGTTTCGATTTTTAATTTTAAATAGTTAGAATTAAAATTCTTGATTGTATGTTTGAATGATGATTGTTATCTATTGATTGTTAAAATAGACATTATGCGCCGTTAGTAAGCGGATGTTATTTATTAAAAACATATACCGCGAATATTTCATAAACGGTGAAATTGGTATTATTTATGTACTTGGAATTGATTTCCCGCAGTATATAGCGGATGAGACCCTATTGCGCCGCCTATAAAGCGGATAATATTTTACATCCTATATACCCAGATAATTCCGTACTGGAACGGAATTGGTATTGTGCTAACATCTTTGGATGCAGGAAAACAGGTTGGAGGGATCCAACTGGATTCCTCAACAGTATTTATTTGATTATGGATATTTTGATATTTGATCGATTATCATATCGATATATGATGTCGTTGTTGTCGTGATTGACTATTTGGTATGTAGCATCATTGGGCCAAATTTTGGAATTTTAAAAGGGTTTTTAAAGTGATTTTTGAAAGTATACGTTTATAAAATATTTTTGGAATTGATTCATTTTAAATAAATAAACGTACAATTTTAATGTTATAAAAATTATGATTTTTGAGAAATACAGTTAAAAGTTGATTTTTGAAAATATGGGGTTAATAATTTTGTAAAATAGTTTAAATCGGGATTTTTGAATTTACTGTAAAAAGTTTAAATATAGGATTTATGAAATTTGATTATTTTATAAATCAAAGAGAATGATGAAATTATAAAGGAGTTTAAAGACGTTTTAAAAGAATAATACACAATTGATTTATATAAAAGATTTATAAATAGATATTTGTAAATTAAAAATATTGGAATTATAAAACGAGTTTTTATAAGTGTTAGAATGAATTGTGAATGAATTTCATAAATGAATGAAATTTATAGAGTTATAAACGGTGAAGTTATAAATGGAATTTTATAAGCAGTAGGTTTATAAAATTTGTAAAGTTATTAAAAGAATGATTTGGGTAAATAAGTGAATTTTATAAGTTATAAGATTTATAATTTGGGAAGTTTTAAAAGAAGGATTTTGTAAACAAATAAATTATAAGTATTTAACTTATAACATGAACTTTTGGCATATAATTGAGTTATAAGTTGAATAGGTTAATAAAGGAGATTTATAAAAGGAAGTTTTTATAAAATAAATAGAAATAGAATTTATAAACATTGTTTTATAAATCCGCAAACGACTTATTTTGATAAGTAAATTGTTATAACTTATTAATGGAGTTATATTCACGTTTTAGACAGTGAATAATCCTTTAAGATAAAATGTATAGAAATGATGAAATTGGTTAACGAAAGTATATTCACGTTTTTGAATAGTGAATAATATGTTAAAGAAAATGTTTTGGATGTGATGTTTTAAATATAATTAAAACGATCTAACGATGTTTTTTTAAAGGTGTTAAGATTCGAAACCATAGATTTCAACATTCATTGTTGAAATAGACGTTTTCGAGAAATAGAAGGAAATGGTGGACTATAACACTGTTGTTATAGTAAATGATTTCCGAAAGGAATTTTTTTAATTAGTATTGGGATTTATATATCTATCTAAAATTCGAATCCCTATACTAGTGATTTTGGGTTGTTGTAACAATGTTTTACGTAACATTCGTTTTGGCCCAAATAAATGTGTTTTAAGAGAATGATTTCCTTAAAGAATGAAATATATACTTAATTTCAAGTTAAGTATATTGAATATTTTCCAAGTGTTGAAAATAAATAGATTTGTGAATTACTTATTAATAAGTAAGTATGGAAATGTTTCCCAATGTGAAATGAAACATTTTGAGAATTTATCTTTTTGAAGATAAATTGAAAATGAATAATTGAAATCGTATATTCATAAATATTTTGGAATATAAATTCACTATGAATTTATAAAAGGAAAAGGGAATTTGTTTAAAAATAAACGTTGGTTTATTTTTGAAGTGTGGGAATTAATTTACGGATTTGGAACGTAAATATAAAGTAAATCGTTAAGGATTTATTTAATTGGTTTAAATGAACCATGTTGAAATGAAAATATTTTTTTCGCGTAAGGAAAATGAATGAAATTGTTTACAAAAGTGGTAAAGATGAAAAGTGATTTGAAATTTGTTTTCAAATGGTTGAAGTGTGAAAATTATTTATCTTGTAAAGATATTTTTGGGAAATAAATAATTTGGAAAATTATTTGGAATCTGGTGATGTTGTGCATATCCATTGATAGTTCAATAACCGACTATCAATATTTACCTTTGAATGGTATTTGTTGTGATTGCTTGAATTTGAATGCCACACTTATTTTTAAATTATTGCGCTCGTTATTCGGATTACCCATTCCGAATAGTGATACGACATAATGGATAGCATTGATGACCGGTGTTGAAGACCGGATATTTTTGAAAACGGAAGGATTACCGTCGAATGTTTCTGCACCGAATGGCCCCGGTATAGAAATTCCATATGTGATGGGAAGTCCGGACGTGATTAGTAAATATCCGGGTTGCAAGGACTTCTTTGTAAGTGCCTTCGGTTCTGTTCGATCCCGGAACAGACTTGTATTGATTGTATGTCTGACATTACAAATTGAGATATAAAGCTGATTTCTTTCAAATATATTTCTGTTGGTGGCGGAGAATTTATTCTCTTAGCTTAACACCCTTCTCTGAGACGTACGAGCTCAGAGGTTATGTAGTTGAAGGTTATTAGTGATATACTTCCAATTTGGTAGTGTGACATGCTGAGTGTTGCTGTGAAATGATCATTGTTTGATCATTTGTGATATGATCATTTGTTTGATCACTTATCTTTGTGATCATTTCTATGATCATTTGTTGACCCAAAGCACAGCTTTTGTATAAAGCGTGGCTTTGTGGACGAGACTTCGTCGAGCCTCACACCCCGGAATGGTCAAAACAGGAAAGATGCAGCAAGGTTATTGGGGGTAGCGCCCCCTTAGGGTATGTGCATTTCCTTCTGGAAAGGGGTGCTATCATGGTATGGAGCCCAGATACTTACTCATGTTGAAACACTTTATTTATCATTGTGTGATGTTGTTGATCGAGCGCTCGGATAAAGGTCCTAAAGGACCGGTGGATGGCATACTCGTGTCAGTAGTTACCCAGTTAAGGGTAACCCGGCCTTGTGTTAGCAGAGATCCGGTTTGGTTCTCGGGGACGTCCTTCCAGAGGCGTTCTCATGTGGCAATGGGAAGTTCCTTGGCCTGACCATTTGTTGGAAATCCAAAGAAACAATACGAGACTTGTACGGTTTTAGTTGTAGAACCTGCTTCCTCAGGAGGTATCTATAGCGGGCATAATATAATGGTAGCTATGCTGGCTAAGATTTATATTCTACTTTTGAAATGTTTTCTACACTATGCACTAATAATAATATCAAAAATGATTTGATTTTGCGTAGTAAGCATCTTTGACTATCATAAGGAGAAATCTCCTCCAAGTCTGCATTTGCATTGTGTGTGTGGTGGGAGATCTTATGGTAGTCTCATTTTTAAAAGCATTGCGAATTTACTTTAAAAATGTTCCTCTATTTTGATTTTAAAGATAAATAAACTGTTTTGAGTTCTCACACCAGTCACATGACTGACTCGGAGTTTATTGTTTTCCTTCCTAAACTCTGGGTGCCCACCAATTTCCACACGGGCAGTCAAGAGACAGGTTTATCAGGATATTCTGGAATTCAGGAGTTGTTGGAGGCAAGAAGGATGGCATGGCGTATTACTAGTATATAGTATTTCTTTTTCCGCTGTTTGTTGTTGTTTGATTTTTGTACACTCTGATGATTAACTGAAATATAATGTAATATGATGTAATGTAATAACTGATATAGTTCTTTGTTTAAAGATTATTCATTTATTTATTATATGTTGTTCCGCTGCGATTGTGAGATTCTGATATTGTTCTGTTGTTTTCTTTCTGTTCTGTTCTATCTTTTCTCTCTTCTTCTATCTTTTTCTTTTCTTGAACACTGAGAATTCGTATTTCCGTTCATCTTGAGTTAATCTATGGAGATTAGTGTATATTCAAGGAGTATGGATTTGCGGGTCTTCACATCTGGTATCAGAGCATATGGTTAAGCGACAACCATGGCTCTGTTGGGTATTACTCATTAGAGATAGAGTCAGTAGTACTCTAGAATGAGTTTGAGTGTAATAATAGCTATGAGCGCGTATTTATTAGTGAATATAAAATTGTTTTATATTGTGATGATTGGTTTATTGAGTGGCATATGAACCTTCGTCAGCACGGTATGCACAACTATGCCGAAGGGGTTTATAAACACTTGAATAGAACAATTCGGCACAATATTGTTTTAAATTGGGTAAATGAAATAATTTTACCTTGATTTTATTTTATATATAAAGGAATAATTTTTCAAAATTATTAAAGTATTTATAAGTTGATTGTTTGGTTGTTGAACAAGATGTTTGAATAATCTAAATAAAAGAATAATTGTATAAGAAAATGAATTATAAGAATGGAATTATAATTAAAGTGATTTACAATTGTGAAATTAACTTATATATATAAGAAGTGAAATTATATGAATATATTTATGAATATGAGTTGAAAATAAAATAAATTTAAAGTTAAATGGAAATTTTACTTTAGAATTGGAATCTGAAATTGATTTATAAGTGGGAATTTAAGTTAAGTAAAACTAAATAATGTAAAATGGAAGTATAACTTAAGAGATATTAGATTAAATTGATTTTGGTATCAAAATAAATTAATAAAGTTAAGTGATAAATGTGAACTTGAGTTATGTAATAAAATTCAACTTTTGTAATTGAATTGAACGAATGAATTGAATGTTAATCAACTAAATGTAAATAGTTGATATAAAATAATGAATGTAAGTGTTAATTCATTAAAATCTAATGTTATTGGAAATTGAATAATTGAATGAAAATCAATTTAATTAAACCAATTGAAAGAAAAGGAATTTGGTTGTAATTAATATACATTGGTTGATATATGATTATTAGTTGATTGTATATAATTCATTAAGTGTTAATGAAATTGGAAGCTAAAGTAATTGAAATTCAATTAGAAGTTAAATGAATCTTAAATAGAATTGAATTTGATTTGGAAGTGAACCAACTTGAATATTAATTAGTGAATATAAACTAATTGAAAATGAATGTTAGTAAAAACATCCACTGTTAATGAATCAAATGTGATTAAATTGAAACCCATTTCATTGAATATTAATGAGAATATGAATGAATATTTATTGGTTATGAATGCTCGTTGGATGATAGTTGGTTGATGGTTGAATATATTGCTTTTATTGCATTTGCTATGTTGGCATATATAGTTATTATGTCGCTATATGTTGTATATCGATACTATTGTCTATATACATGTTTCTCATCTATTTGTTGAGTGTTTAGTAGGTGCGGATCGCGTTTGCTTCGCATTTGGAGCTCGCTTTCGCGCTATATTAGCCGTATATGCTCGCTAATAAAATATAAGGTACATATCTCGGATTAAATATCGTTTTTTTACACTTTTTTCCTGCGGGATGCCTCATCACTTGATGAAATGTATATTTGTGATATATATACTGTCATTTTTTTTTGGATCGAGCCGCGCAAAGGAGACTCTGGCGAATTTTTTCGAAAATTTAAGGCGTTAGAAAAATTTGAGAAAAATTGAAAAATTTTGAAAACTATAACTTTGATTTAGAATTTAAAGTTAAACAATAGTAGTTGTTTTAGAAAAGATAACTAAGTATGATTTAGAAACTTAGTAAAGTATTGTAAGAAATTTAACTATGGATTTTTGGGAAAGTTAATAGATTCTGTAACTTTTCTTACATGGTAATTTCGAGGACGAAATTTTTTTAAGGGGGGAAGTATGTAACGACCCAGAATTTTTATTAATTATAATTTGAATATTTAATTAATTTTAAATATTAATAAGTGAAATTTATAAGTCGAATAAATTTTAATTTGAATAATTGAATTTAATTGAATAATTAAATCGATAATTTAATATGTGAAAATACAGAAATAATTTAAAATTGGGTTAGATATGATTGAAAATGATTTGTAAAATTTTATTTTATCATATTGGAGTTAGAATGATGTTATAGAACTTTTAAAATTGAATTTAAAGTTAATTTGTGAAAATTGAATATTTTAATATTTAATCGACTAGTGAAATTAGCCAATTTCGAACAGTCTCAGAATTGGACGAAACTAGTTCCATTGGATCCGTAATAGTTCGTTATTATCGGATTTCAATTTTCGTAGCAATCGGAGTTATCGTTTGATCGTGGCAGCTCAAAACACATCAAAATTGTTTTAATATTAATTTGGCGAGTTAAAATAGTCATTTTTCATACAGTCTCGGATTTCGACGAAACTAGTTTCATTGGATCTTAATGTGATATTATTATATGATTTCAAATTTCGTGTTAATCGGATTTACCGTTTGTCCGGTGCAAGCTAAAACGCCTAGAAATTTGATTTACCGATTTAATTTTAAAATTGAACGTTTATTGCCATAACTCGCACAGATGACCGAATTAGCTCCCGAAACACATTCCATTGTGTTCGGAAAGCGGGGTAAACCTTAGGAATGCCAACCGGCATGCTTCGTTTGTAGTTCCGAAAATCCGGGATGAATAGTGTTTTCGTCGATTTTCTATATGAGCCCCTCCACTCTTCACATTTGAAAAGAAAAAAAAGGCCTAGGGTTTGCTTCAGAGCCGCCGCCTCCATATACTATCAATGGCCGAAATCTTCTCTCCTTCTTCCTTATTTTTCTTGCAATCCACAACTCGATTCAAGAATCTTCCAACATGAAACTTGTAGAGGGGAGTGAGTTCTAGATATCCAAAGGGTATGATCGCATTTGGAGCTTTGAATCAACGGTAAATTGCGAGCAAAGTGCTGTCATTCGTGCTCGTTGTTCGTGCAGTAGGGAGAGCCGAGTTCGACGTCTTGGTGGCCAAAGGAAGCTCTCGAGGTGGGCTTTGAGATGGAATTCTCTGATCGTTGCAGAAGTCATCGAGCTTGGTGCGATAATTGAAGAATTGGGGGCGGCTATGGGTAGTATTCGAACGTGGTTACTGGAAGGGGAGAAGAACATGAAGTGCGGCTCTGATTCTTTGCTAAGGAATGGACGGCAGATGTGAGATTAGGGTTTTAAATAAAAAAATGAATTGTATAATTAATTATATAAAAATTTGTATTAACTTTAAAATGTTGTATCTTTGTCATACGAGGTCGAAAACGCGCGAAACCAGTTGTGAGTCATTTGGAGTTAGTGAGAATTTCGGGTAAAATTAAACGCACGTTTAATTTTATTCGAAATAAATCGCTAAAACGAAATTGAAATCAAGGTGAGAACTTCTCACCCAATCGAATTGGTTTCGATTTTTAATTTTAAATAGTTAGATTTAAAATTCTTGATTGTATGTTTGAATGATGATTGTTATCTATTGATTGTTAAAATAGACATTATGCGCTGTTAGTAAGCGGATGTTATTTATTAAAAACATTTACCGCGAATATTTCATAAACGGTGAAATTGGTATTATTTATGTACTTGGAATTGATTTCCCGCAGTATATAGCGGATGAGACCCTATTGCGCCGCCTATTAAGCGGATAATATTTTAAATCCTATATACCGCGATAATTCCGTACTGGAACGGAATTGGTATTGTGCTAACATTTTTGGATGCAGGAAAACGGGTTGGAGGGATCCAACTGGATTCCTCAACAGTATTTATTTGATTATGGATATTTTGATATTTGATCGATTATCATATCGATATATGATGTCGTTGTTGTCGTGATTGACTATTTGGTATGTAGCATCATTGGGCCAAATTTTGGAATTTTAAATGGGTTTTTAAAGTGATTTTTGAAAGTATACGTTTATAAAATATTTTTGGAATTGATTCATTTTAAATAAATAAATGTATAATTTTAATGTTATAAAAATTATGATTTTTGAGAAATACAATTAAAAGTTGATTTTTGAAAATATGGTGTTAATAATTTTGTAAAATAGTTTAAATCGAGATTTTTGAATTTACTGTAAAAAGTTTAAATATAGGATTTATGAAATTTGATTATTTTATAAATCAAAGAGAATGATGAAATTATAAAGGAGTTTAAAGACGTTTTAAAAGAATAATACACAATTGATTTATATAAAAGATTTATAAATAGATATTTGTAAATTAAAAATATTGGAATTTAAAACGAGTTTTTATAAGTGTTAGAATGAATTGTGAATGAATTTCATAAATGAATGAAATTTATAGAGTTATAAACGGTGAAGTTATAAATGGAATTTTATCAGCAGTAGGTTTGTAAAATTTGTAAAATTATTAAAAGAATAGATTTGGGTAAATAAGTGAATCTTATAAGTTATAAGATTTATAATTTGGGAAGTTTAAAAAGAAGGATTTTGTAAACAAATAAATTATAAGTATTTAACTTATAACATGAACTTTTGGCATATAATTGAGTTATAAGTTGAATAGGTTAATAAAGGAGATTTATAAAAGGAAGTTGTTATAAAATAAATAAAAATAGAATTTATAAACATTGTTTTATAAATCCGCAAACGACTTATTTTGATAAGTAAATTGTTATAACTTATTAATGGAGTTATATTCACGTTTTAGACAGTGAATAATCCTTTAAGATAAAATGTATAGAAATGATGAAATTGGTTAACGAAAGTATATTCACGTTTTTGAATAGTGAATAATATGTTAAAGAAATTGTTTTGGATGTGATGTTTTAAATATAATTAAAACGATCTAACGATGTTTTTTCAAAGGTGTTAAGATTCGAAACTATAGATTTCAACATTCATTGTTGAAATAGACGTTTTCGAGAAATAGAAGGAAATGGTGGACTATAACACTATTGTTATAGTAAATGATTTCCGAAAGGAAATGTTTTAATTGGTATTGGGATTTATATATCTATCTTAAATTCGAATCCCTATACTAGTGATTTTGGGTTGTTGTAACGATGTTTTACGTAACATTCGTTTTGGCCCAAATAAATGTGTTTTAAGAGAATGATTTCCTTAAAGAAGAAATATATACTTAATTTCAAATTAAGTATATTGAATATTTTCCAACTGTTGAAAATAAATAGATTTGTGAATTACTTATTAATAAGTATGTATGGAAATGTTTTCCAATGTGAAATGAAACGTTTTGAAAATTTATCTTTTTGAAGATAAATTGAAAATGAATAATTGAAATCGTATATTCATAAATATTTTGGAATATTAATTCACTATGAATTTATAAAAGGAAAGGGGAATTTGTTTAAAAATAAACGTTGATTTATTTTTGAAGTGTGGGAATTAATTTACGGATTTGGAACGTAAATATAAAGTAAATCGTTAAGGTTTATTTAATTGGTTTAAATGAACCATGTTAAAATGAAAATATTTCCGCGTAAGGAAAATGATTGAAATTGTTTTCAAAAGTGGTAAAGATGAAAAGTGATTTGAAATTTGTTTTCAAATGGTTGAAGTGTGAAAATTATTTAACTTGTAAAGATATTTTTGGGAAATAAATAATTTGGAAAATTATTAAGAATCTGGTTATGTTGTGCATATCCATTGATAGTTCAATAACCGACTATCAATATTTACCTTTGAATGGTATTTGTTGTGATTGCTTGAATTTGAATGCCACACTTATTTTTAAATTATTGCGCTCGTTATTCGGATTACCCATTCCGAATAGTGATACGACGTAATGGATAGCATTGATGACCGGTGTTGAAGACCGGATATTTTTGAAAACGGAAGGATTACCGTCGAATGTTTCTGCACCGAATGGCCCCGGTATAGAAATTCCATATGTGATGGGAAGTCCGGACGTGATTAGTGAATATCCGGGTTGCAAGGACTTCTTTGTAAGTTCCTTCGGTTCTGTTCGATCCCGGAACAGACTTGTATTGATTGTATGTCTGACGTTACAAATTGAGATATAAAGCTGATTTCTTTCAAATATATTTCTGTTGGTGGCGGAGAATTTATTCTCTTAGCTTAACATCTCTGAGACGTACGAGCTCAGGGGTTATGTAGTTGAAGGTTATTAGTGATATACTCCCAATTTGGTAGTGTGACATGCTGAGTGTTGCTGTGAAATGATCATTGTTTGATCATTTGTGATATGATCATTTGTTTGATCACTTATCTTTGTGATCATTTCTATGATCATTTGTTGACCTAAAGCACAGCTTTTGTACAAAGCGTGGCTTTGTGGACGAGACTTCGTCGAGCCTCACACCTCGGAATGGTCAAAACAGGAAAGATGCAACAAGGTTATTGGGGGTAGCGCCCCTTAGGGTATGTGCATTTCATTCTGGAAAGGGGTGGTATCATGGTATGGAGCCCAGATACTTACTCATGTTGAAATACTTTATTTATCATTGTGTGATGTTGGTTATCGAGCACTTGGATAAAGGTCCGAAAGGACCGGGGGATGGCATACTCGTGTCAGTAGTTAACCAGTTATGGGTAACCCGGCCTTGTGTTGGCAGAGATCCGATTTGGTTCTCGGGGACGTCCTTCCAGAGGCGTTCTCATGTAGCAATGGGAAGTTCCTTGGCCTGACCATTTGTTGGAAATCCAAAGAAACAATACGAGACCTGTACGGTTTTAGTTGTAGAACCTGCTTCCTCAGGAGGTAGCTATAGCGGGCATAATATAATGGTACCTATGCTGGCTAAGATTTATATTCTACTCTTGAAATGTTTTCTACACTATGCACTAATAATAATATCAAAAATGATTTGATTTTGCGTAGTAAGCATCTTTGACTATCATAAGGAGAAATCTCCTCCAAGTCTGCGTTTGCATTGTGTGTGTGGTGGGAGGTCTTATGGTAGTCTCATTTTTAAAAGCATTGCGAATTTACTTTGAAAATGTTCCTCTATTTTGATTTTAAAGATAAATAAACTGTTTTGAGTTCTCACACCAATCACATGACCGACTCGGAGTTTATTGTTTTCCTTCCTAAACTCTGGGTGCCCACCAATTTCCACACGGGCAGTCAAGAGACAGGTTTATCAGGATATTCTGGAATTCAGGAGTTGCTGGAGGCAAGAAGGATGGCATGGCGTATTACTAGTATATAGTATTTCTTTTTCCGCTGCTTGTTGTTGTTTGATTTTTGTACACTCTGATGATGAAATGAAATATAATGTAATATGATGTAATGTAATAACCGATATAGTTCTTTGTTTAAAGATTATTCATTTATTTATTATATGTTGTTCCGCTGCGATTGTGAGATTCTAATATTGTTCTGTTGTTTTCTTTCTGTTCTGTTCTATCTTTTCTCTCTTCTTCTATCTTTTTCTTTTCTTAAACACTGAGAATTCGTATTTCCGTTCTTCTTGAGTTAATCTATGGAGATTAGTGTATATTCAATGAGTACGGATTTGCGGGTCTTCACACAATGTACCGAGGACCACTTTGAGATCCCCTGCTACACAAGACCGGACTATCCCTAACCTGAATAGACCGAATATGTTATCATCCTGGGTGTTTCCATCCTTTTCGAGCTCCTTCCATAAATCGTAGTAATAATATCCGAGGGTATCTAGAAAGGTGATAAACATATCCTAATTGGGTCCTACCAACTTAACCTTGTTGTATCCCCCTTGCTTTTCAGTCATTCCCGATTGATGAGGCTATAGGCTATGATTACCTTTTCAAGGAAAACTTCACTTAGAATGCTCATTGCCTCCAATGACAATGTATTGATAGCATGCATCCATTCAAGTCCATCCTGGGTCCGAACGGAACCAAAGGCACTATTCCGACTACATCCATTTTTTGAATCACCCTCAGGATTAGTAGCGATTAGCCCTTGCACTTCACTTCTCCATCTTCGACTTCATGATCTTGTCTTCATTTTGAAAACGTACCCATTGGATCGAAGTGGTTTTTGGATAACTTATCTGATCCCGGTCTCTTCGAAACAACGTTCGATATTTTTCGGTAAACTCAATCCCGGTTCTCTATGTAATAAACAGACAAGAATAAGTTTGGAGATCACCTCCTAATCGTTAGTGGATGGATTTCCTTATTAACATCCTAGAAGAACGAAACAAGTTTATGCATACAATATAGCACCTCGAACAGTAATTGTACCATATAATCCCCATATTCCTCCTAGATATTCCTAAAGTTATATTTTGGGTCCAGATTTTGATAGTCGGTTATTTAACTATCAAATAAATAATCATTCAACCAAATATTCCATTTTCTACTAAAAAACACAAATCTCCTTTTAATTTAATTTTAATAAATTACATCTCTTCATCTAAAATATGTGTACTTATCTTATCGAAATCAATAAATTCACAAACTGTCCTTCAAATATGTTCGAAAACCCTTTTTGAAAATAATGTGGAAAGTACCACTGTGGTATTATACCACGGATTCACACCTCAATAGTTATGTCTCTATCCCAGAGAAATCCAAGACTTAACTGTAGGCACTCATTGCCTCCGATTATGCCATGCGAGTATACAATTTCTTTTTGACTTTATTTAAAAATTATCTCAGAATAATGCTTATAAATTTCTAAAATAAATTTCCAAGTTTAATCTAGGAAAATATACTTAAATAAAAGTTATTATACAAATCCATGTTAATATTTAATAATTTATCTTTTAAATAAAAATTGCTGACTAGTTCTTAAATAATAATAAATCTTAACAATCATCATAAAGTAACTAATTAATAATTTAATATGCTTTAAAATAATTAAAATAATTAAATAACTAATTTCTGAAATAGTTTTAATGATTTTAATATTACCTAGTTAATAATTAAAAATCCTCTTTTTAGAACAAGCCCAATGTCTCGATTCTATTTTCATTGTCATAAATTTGGAAGTTTCATGAGTTTCGGTATAACCCACTTTAAACTTATTTCCAATTTCACTTCTATCTTTCCAATCTATTAAAAATCTCGATATTAAAACCTCCTTTATTTTTAAACAAATGCCACTTAAGAATTTATTATTTACGGTCCTTTTATATAATTTTATCCCAAAATCTCTACTTACAATACCTCGAATTTGTACAAATTTCAAAATCATTATTCTATCATATCAATTAACCTAAATTTCTAGATAAATATTTTACTTCAAAAAATCCCTTTAAAAAATTCCTTTCCAATTCAAAACCATATTTTATTAGTATTCAAAAATACCAAAAAGATCTAGGCTAGAACTGTCATAGCATTCAATCAATTTAAATCACACAATCACCTATCACAGATAATCCCAACAAAACATATATCATCATATATGAAATTAAATTAAACATTTTTGAGGAATCCAGTTGGATCCCTCCAACCTGTTTCCCCGTATCCACATATGTTAGCACTACATTAAAATGCCAATTCTGCTTCGAGGCGAAATATTGCGGTAAATAGGGTCATCCGCTATTATGCGGGACGCATAGGGTCTCATCCGCTATATATATGTGGGAATATCAATCACTCAACATATATATATACTACTATATATATCATATCACATTCAATTGATAAGAACGTATCAATTCAACCAAACAATCATTAATTAATTTTAACTATATAAAATTAAGCCAGCAGTTCAAAATTGAATGAGATTAACTCACATTGAGTTTTAATTTTGCCAAACAATCCAATTCTAAATTAAATCGAATATGATTTAACCTAAAATTTTATCTTGCTCCAATCGCCTACAAATTTGTTCCAAAGCATAGTGCTCATCGCCACGATTCTGTCGCCGCTTGTTTCGTCTAATTCCAACCTCGTATGACAAAGATATGGATTTTTAAAGATTGGAATATAATTTATAATAATAAATTTAATTTTTTTTATTATTATTACCATTAGAGCCGTTCAATCTGGGATTCGAAATCAAGGCCACCGTTATCCTTTCTCCCTCGTCCGCTTACAGGAAAACAAAACCCATAGTCGTACCTTTTCAACCGATCGCCACGACCACCGTGCTGCAGTAGAACTCGATTAGAGACCATCGCTACGAAGCCCACCACTGCCTCAACCTTCGGCCAGAATCTCGTCAAGCTAAGTCCCACGTATGACTCAATATTCACACATGAATGCGTCCCCTTTGTAGTGCGATTCTGGACAATATACTCAACAATATTCAATCACAGTCGTTCACATTGTAGAGCTCGACGAGCTCTTCGATTTTCATGTCGGAAGTATTGTCTAATAACGAGTGGATGAGGAGATATTCAAGGAGAAAGATTGGAAGATTTCGGCCATTAATTTTGTTCATGGCGGCTGCGTGAATAAAAGCTAGGGCTTTACTGTTGCGCGTATATATAGGCGTAAATATATATTATTTTATTATTATGTTTAAAATTTGCATGCTTTTCAAACGAACCCCAACCGAGACATGCCGTCAGGCGTTTATAATGTCTAACCCCTATTTTGAACATAATGAAACATGTTTCGGGGCCTAATTCGATCGTATGTGGAAGATAGCCTTTTGAATCGAATTAAAATATTAAATTTTCGATATTTATTTAAACGTGTTTCTATCTCATACGACCAAAAGGTAACTCCAAATGCTACGAAATTTGAAATCCAATAATAATAAACTATTATGGATCCAATGAAACTGGTTTCGTCAAATTCCGAGAACATGCCCCGGAAGGCTATTTTAACTTGTCAATTAAATCGAGCGATTTTCAAAATAGTCAAAATCATTTAAATTTACAATTTTTAAAACCTACTACCTCCATTATATTTCAAATAGAATTTATATCCATATTAGAAACCATTCTGATTTATTAAATCAAAGTTCCATTATTTACACTATTACCATATATATATATATATATATATATATATATATATATATATATATATATATATATATGTGTGTGTGTGTGTGTGTGTATGTATATGTATATATATATTAATTTCACTATCAAGTTAATATATAAATTTCAAACTTTAATTTATCAACTTTTATTTTCATTCATAATTGTCTAATATTATTATTCAAATCCAAATAGAATTTAAACCTGTTTTAGAAATAATCTCCATCCACAATCAACACCAGATTCACGTATTATCCCAATTTTCAATTACTAAATTGCTACTCATCAAATCCAGTTAATCGCTATATTTGAAACTTTACACCATTTCACTAGTTCAACCAAAATCTCCATATTCAAAATCACTTAATAATTCAAATTAAACATTTAAAAATAAACTAAATGTTCAAAACCAAACGACCAAAATTCCAGGTCGTTACTATTCTATACGAGTTCTCTTCGATATGGATGCTTCACATTCATTCGTATTGAAGGAGCTTGTTTATGATATACCATTGGATGTTTCTTGCCTTGTTACTTCTTTGAGGATTGCGAATCCTATCGGGGGAACCACAACCCTTAGCATGTTGTGTGAGAGTGTTGAGATTATTCTTTGTGGTTTTTCCTTTCTTGCGAATCTGCACGTTATTCACTATCTTGGATTTGATATGATTTTGGGGATGGATTGGCTTACATGTTATCAAGCCCGAATCCTATGTTCTAAAAGGATCCCATATCTTAATTCGGCTTATCAGTTATCTCTTGTTCTTTGGAATGTTGATGGTGATTCCAAAGCATCTTTATTTGCTCTCGGGTCTAGAGATGATGATGATTTATCTCGAATTTCAGTCATTTGTGATTTTGCTGATGTATTTGAGCCTGTTTTGGGTTTTCCACCCAAGCGGACAATTGAGTTCTGTATTGATCTCATTCCAAGCGTGCAGCTAGTTAGTCATCCTCCCACGAGGATGTCTACAAAAGAGAATGAGGAACTCAAGAAATAGATGTTGGAACTTGAAGCTAAGCAATTCATCCAGTCCAGTTCTTCACCGTGGGGTGTTGCGGCCGTCTTTGTTAAGAAATCTGATGGTACTCTTAGGCTTTGCATCGATTACCGCAATCTTAACGAGTTAACCAACAAGAATAAGTATTCATTTCCTAGTCAATTAAGTGGTGCTAAGGTCTTTTCTCAACTTGACCTTACCACCAGTATTCATCTTTTACGAGTTGCGAAGAACAGCATTCCTCTTACCGTATTCCACACTTGTTATGGTTCTTATAAATGGCTCGTTATGCCGTTGGTTTAACGAATGCTCCAGCTTATTTCGTCGATTTCATGAATCGAGTATTTAGGGAATATCTCAATAAATTCGCCCATGTATCATCGATGACATCCTTGTCTATTCTAAATCTGAAGCCGATCATGCTTATAATTTGAAGGTTGTTTGAATACTCTTCGTTAGCATCAACTTAAAGCCAAATTCTCCAAGTGCCACTTTTGGGAGATTCGCATACTTGGATTGGCGGGTTATTACCATCGATTCGCCAAGGATTTTTACCGCATTGTGCTTCCTCTTACTATTCTTACTAGAAAAGGCGATCAATTTATTTGGTCTGATAAGTGCGAAGCTTCTTTTTAGAAACTGAAAGAACTTCTCACTAATGCTCATATCCTTGTGGTTCCCAAAGGGAATTAAGATCCTGTTGTCTACATCGATGCTAATAGATGTGGCCTCGGTGTCGTGCTTATGTAGAGAGATCGGGTAGTTGCCTATGCTTCTACTCAATTGCGTCCGAATGAAGTTCACTATGCCACCCATGACTTAGAGTTAGCCGCCAAGTTGTTACCTTGAAGATTTAGCTCTTTGCCTTGAAGATTTGGCATCATTATCTTTTTGGAGCGCTTAATTCTATAAACCAATCATAAATCATTGAAATATCTATTCATCTAGAAAGAGCTTAATATGCAGCAATAGCATTGGCTCGAGTTCCAAGCCTCTTATGATTTTGATATCCAGTACACTCCTGGGAAGGGGAACCGAGTTGCAAATGCGTTAAGTCGCAAACACTAGGCTGTTGTCTTCATTATGTTAGCCGAGTGGGATATCTTGGAGACTCTATCACTTTGTGATATTCATGCTTGTGCTCCAACTTCAAATTCTCCTATCTTGTTATATTGTATGGAAGCTCGTCCTAGCTTATTGGATCGTATTACTGATGCTCGGTGATAAGATCCAGATCTTGTGCGCATAATTCAGCTATGTAAGTCTGAATCTCATGACGATGAGTTGAGGGATTTCAACATTGATACTCATGGTTGTCTTTTGTAAGAAATCGATTGATTTCCCTTGTGTTTCTGATCTTAGGCGAGACATTCTTGATGGCTGTCACCATTCTAAATATATTATTCATCTCGGCAGTAGTAAGATGTATGTCGACATTAGACACTTGTATTATTGGGAAGGCATAAAGCATGATGTTGCAAGTTATATGAGCAATTGCATGACTTTTCAACTTATTAAGTTAGAACATCAGCGCCCTAGTGGTCTTCTTTAGCCTCTTTATGCCCTATTATGGAAATCAAGTCTCTATGGATTTTATTGATGCCTACGTCGTTCGAAATCGGGCCATAATAGTGTTTGGGTTATTGTGGACCGCTTGACTAAATCTTCTTATTTTATTCCTATTAAATCTAATAGGACATCTTCTGATCTATCTAAGATATTTATTAAGGAGATCGTGAGACTTCACGGTATTCCTAGTTCGATCATTTGTGATAGAGATATACTTTTCATCGGTAATTTCTGGCGGAGTCCTCAGAAAGATGTGGGCACAAAGCTTAACTTCAGCACAGCTTATTATCCGCAGTCTGATGGACAGATTGAATGGGTGAATCGTATTCTTGAGGATATTCTCTGTGCATGCATTTTTGATTTTGGTGGCACTTGGGAGGACCACCTACCGCTTGTTGAGTTCTTCTACAACAACAGCTTTCAGTCCATCATCGATATGGTCCTTTCGAAGCCCTATATGGAAGGCTATGTCGATCACCTTCTTGTTGGTTGGAATCTAATAAGAAGTTGTTTTTAGGCCTCTATTCTATTCGTGAAGCTTTAGAGAAGATCGATCTTATTCGTCAAAGAATGAAAGAGGCACAAAGTCATCAGAAATCCTACGCGGACCACCGTAGGAGGCCTCTTGAATTCTCTATTGGTGATCTTGTTTTATTTGGGTATCACCCTTGAAAGGGGTAATGTGTTTCAGTAGGACCGGGAAATTGGCTCCTCGATTTATAGCACCATTTCCTACTACTGAGCATATTGTCCTAGTTGTTTATAGAGTATCACTTCTGGTTTATTTATCTGGTATTTAGGACGTGTTTCACATCTCTCAACTTTGGAAGTGTCTTCATTATTCAAATTCCGTCATTGATTCTCCTAGTCTGCAAGACATTGAGATCTCACCTGATATATATCTATTGTGCAACATCCAGTTCGTGTACTTACTTCGAAGGTGAAATGCCTTTGAAATAAGGATGTACTGCTTATGAAGATTCAACGGTCTGGTAATCCCAATGACGGCACATGGAAAACCAGAGAATTCATCGAGCAATCTTATCCTGGTTTTCTATCTTCTCGTGTTGAAGGCGAGAATTTTAAACTCAAGCTATCTATTTCTTTTGCTTGATGAAATAAATTGTTTTGAATACAGTTCTTCTCTAGAAATCGCAAGATGTAATTTTTTTAAGTGGGAGTCTACAACAACCCTGGTTTTGATGATTACCTGTAAAATTAAATTATAATGGTGGTTATAATTTAATAATAGAGAGAGAAAAAAATTGGAGATGGAAATTTGTTGAAATTGTTTACTTTATATAAACAATGGTTTTTAAATATAAAATGTTGAAAATAAGTTTTGAAAACTTTATTATGCTAGTTTGGAGAAAACGAACATTTCATGGTTTTAATTCGGTAAAATACAATAATTTGTAAATTATTCCCAAATGTTGAGTTTTGTAAATTATAATGAAGTGTTAAAATTTAATATGTTGTATATTATAAATAATATGGTGGAATTTTGTTTTAAAATAGTATTTGGATGTAAAAATGATGATAATATGGTTTCTTATATTTAATTACACAAGAAAATAATTTTTGTGTAAATTTCGGTTGTTAAAATAGTGTTTTATGTAAATTATTGTGTAAGTTGTGCATTTAAGTAAAAATTAAGAGTTTTAATAATGGAAATTAATTTTTATGGCTAAATTATCTTTTATATGTTGATAAAATATTTTGTTAGACATTAAATATGTTTGTTTGATTTTATTAAGCATGAAACATGAAAATGCAAGTTGTTATTATGTAAATATTGGTGTTTTAGTGTTTAAGTAATAATTAGTGAAAATCTAAACCATCTCTTATTGGGTTTAAGCCCATTTGACGGCCTAAGCTAAGCAGAAAAGTTTCTTTCTTCTCAAACACTGGTACGTACAGTAAAAAAATAGAAACCAGAAAGAAAAAACTGAGAAACTAACCTTTCTCTTCAAAACTTAAACTTAAATCTTCAAATTACTCAATTTCTTTGCTATTTAATCAAATTGAAGACATTAAACTCAGGTTCTTTCAGCTGAAACTTGGCCAAAGCTCCTATCTTCCTCTAATTCATACAATTTTGCTCAACTTTGATCTACCTTTTGCTAAGTTGTGTTGTAAGCTCACAAAATCTAGCTGAAACAAAGCTTAGCAAGCTGAAAACTGCTCAAAAATCGCTCACTGTGAACCAAAATTTAGTTGCTTATAGTTTACAATAGATATTTGTTTTAGGTTTCTTCTTTATGTGTTTATATCTTCTTATTCTTATCATAAAATCATGCCGAAATTTTTCTGGATTGTAGTCCATGTGTTGTTGTCGGTGCGCGTCAATTTTCATAGTTAAATTCATCATGTAGCAGCTTGAAACAATCGCTCAAAAACCAAAATGAATGAGGCAGAAAATGCCTGTAGGCATTGCGACTTATAGGTCGACCAAAATAATGCTCAGGTCGACCCTAGGGTCGACCCAAGCATCCATAGTTCAACCTATGGGTCGACCAAGGCTTATGAATTTGCCCAGGTCGATTCCGTTGCACTCCTTTGCACTTTTTTGTTCTATTTGCCTGTTTTGCTAACCTTTTGCAACTTTTTTTGTGATATTTTTAGGATGTTTTTGGAAAGCTATAAACTATCAATAGGTAAGCCAATATTTTGTTGTTTTGTATCTCGGATTGACGAGTTTTTGGAGATGATTTCTTATGCCGATTTTGTGGCTTTTCGATGATTTCTATTGATTTCGAGCACGGGTTTTCTAAAACAATTTCAAAAAGATTTTTATAATAAATTGGGTTTTGAAATAAATATTTATAATATTTATAAATTTTTTAAAGCTATTAAAGCTATATATTCTCTATAATAAAGAGAACTTTCAAAGGAATGTTTTCCAAACGATTTCAGAAAATTGTTTTAAAACTAGTTTTCTCAAAACAAATTATTTTCTCCATAAATACACATTTTTGCACTCTTTGAGCATATGAGGAAGAGAATTAAACGATTTAATAAAACATGTAGTATAGGGCACATGCGTTTACTTTTTCGGTTAATTGCGGACTTTTCGTTTGAAGCTAATTTTGCACACACTTCGAGCATATGGGAAAGTGAATTAAATGATTTAGTAAAACATGTGCTATTGGATACATGCATTTACTTTTTCGCTTAACTTCGAACTGGTTTGTTTGAAACTATTTTTATGCACCTTAGGGTCGATTGCCAGTACTAGACCTTTGAGCCATTTGTCCTTCAGGATGTTTATACTTGGGGATGTTTTGTCCTTGGAGATGTTGTCCTTGGGGATGTTTTGTCCTAGAGGATTGTTTGGCCTTCATCACCATTATGAGTTTATTTGTGATTTTTCAAATGTATTGACATTATTATGTGGCAATTACATTTTTAGAGATTGAACTCTTAATCGAGTTCTACATATTATGATTTGTGATTGCCATCTTTTGACATTTAATTTGAGATTTATAATCTCCTTTTTAGGGAGCAATTTGTGATTGCCATCTTTTGGCGTATTTTCGAGATTTTGGCTTTCCTATTTTAGGATTTAATTCTATGGTGAATTTTGAGTCTTGTGATCTCCTATTTAGGAGTTATGGTTTATGAAAACCATTATATTTACTTTTGTATATGTGACGCCCCACTCCGAGAGCCTCGTTAACAAAGAGTATTACATAGATAATACTGTCGGCTAACGCGGACAATAGAGTATAATGGAAGCGACCATGTGCAATCTTACCTTAACTATTCACTAAATATGTCGAAAAGTAGAAACACATTAAAATTCGACCTATTCAATAAATATTTAAAGCAAAACTACAATGGCTATAGGATCTATCAGAAGAAAATATAACAACTCAAATGTAATATACATCACAGAACAGTCGATCATAATATACACATACACAGATACACAACAGAGTATACAAAATAATACATGTCAAGTGGTACAGGAGACCACAATATACAGACGAGACGAAAGAGTATAAATCAGAGTTACAACAGATAAGGACTACAAAAGACGCTATAACAAAGAGAAGCTAGCGAATAGTCCATGCGGAAGCAAAATAGGCTAAGTCCAAAAGCACCTAACCTGAAACATCTCGGTCTGACCCAAGTATAAAATACACGGGTCAGTCTAGATACAAAGCAGTTAGATAAACTGAACAATAATAAACCTGCAAGGTCATACAGTATAATAAATATCTCTAGGGGAGATAACACAATCATCAACAAGAGATGAATCATATAGAACAAGCCTCATATCATTGGCAACATATAGAAACAAAGGATACAATTATCCCAAAACAAGCCAGAAGGCAAATAACAAATACCCATAAGGTATACAAGTTCCACAAGGTAATCGCTATACTCCATGCGGCTCAAAAAGACCAACACTGAAGGGCGATACCAAGGGAATATACATATCAATGAAACATCATAAAATTTGCTCGAGCTCAGTACTGTACAAACAAGGATCCATGAGCCCGAAGACTCCAAACCCAAGTATCACCCATTCGGCACATAAGGCCATCATCAGAGCGAAACTATATAGGGCAACAAACCCGAAGGCACACACCCGAAGGCAACAAACCTAGGGAGACAGTCCGAAGACACTATCCCAGAGGCAACAAACCGTAGTGGTGAAGGTCTAAGACCCAGTACTGGACACCACAAACTGGCGGAATGTGTCACAACTCTCGAAAAGGAATCCGAAAAGTGTTAACGTATGTCCCATAACCACTCGTTCGCACTAAACGGTTTACTATCCGTCAGTCCCTTTCACACTCAAAGCAGTACAAAGTTTACCTCATATCATCGATAAACCAAACCCGAAGGTCAAAACAATCAATCGAATAGGTCGAGGATTAATCGGAAAGATAAACGCACAGATTCATGGTCTGTGTTTTGCCCAACCATTTAATCACCCTTCCACTTCGTTCGAAGTGCGAAAGTGTGTGTTTTAAATAGAATTTATAAATTAGAGAAACGAACTTTTAAATGCGATTCGAGAGATTATTTTATAAAAACCCGTGGATTAAAATTAAAAGGAACCATTAAAGTCAAAACAATTGATAATCATACATGGGATCATCATGAATCGATTCAAATTGGAAATTCAATCCCAAAGGCAAAGTGGGCTGAAACAGCAGGTTCAGTCGACTGAACAGAGTTTTCAGTCGATTGACCCTATACCTGGAAATTTTCCAGGTTTAGGAAACTTTCTGTTTCCAGGTTCAGTCGACTGTGCAGAGTTTTTCAGTCGACTGAATCATGCCTGGAAACTTTCGGGTTTCAGGTTCAGTCGACTGAACAGAGTTTTCAGTCGACTGAATCTTGCCTGGGCTGTTTTTCAGCCTTATTCAAATGAAGAGCAAACTCTTTCAAAATGCAATCGGACGAACATTGGCTCTAAGGGCTTATGCCAATCGACAACCTGGCCCTATATGTTCCTCGATGCATCACCAAAACATGATTAAAACATCAAAGTTAGGATTTCAAAGATTTGAACCCAAAACACTAAAAATTGGACTATTCCCCAATTCAACCCAAACCAAATGCAAGTGCATATGAACAAGGTGTTATGAATTCATACCCAACATCAATGAAATCAAGAGAAGTAGATGTGAGTTCAAAACTCACCTTTGCACACAAAACAAAGAAGTTGAAGAAGCACAATTGCAAGGAATCAACCAACTATACTCCACTTCAAACTACAAGCTTCAATCTAGAATCAAAGCAAGTATTTCCTAAGTTAGGGTTAGGAAATTACTAAAATTGAAGAGGAGAAGAGATGGAGAAGATGGAGATGAACTTACCAATGGATTCTCTTTGATTTTGGAGCAAGAATCAAGTTACTAAGGAGAAACTAGGGCTTGCTAATTTCTATTTCTCTTTCCTTTCCCCCATTTCAGTTTTTAGCTTAAGAAATAAAATGAAATGAAGAGAGATGAGGGGAAGGGGCTGAAGTAGAAGGTTAAGTGAGCTAGTGGGCTGAACCCAAACTCAAGCCCAAGTAGAAAAAGGGTCAAATTTCAACTTACTCCAAATATATCAAAGATTATACTCAAAAAGATCGCAAACGCCCTTTTGGAACCAATGGAGGTAGTTTCGAGTTCCAATTCGGCCATTTGCAGAAAGTAACATTTCGGACCAAAATCCGACTAACGACGCTATATTTAAATTAAACATCTAAATATAAAATCGTTAAATATGCGGGTTGTTACAGATCTCCCCTCCTTACAAAATTGCGTCCCCGCAATTTCTAGAGACAATATTTGTAACAACTACATACATACAACATCAAAAGAAAAAGGAAATAATCTGGAGATGAAAAGACATACTCACCGGTTTCAAGCTAAGAAAGAAACCCCGGATAAGATCGCTCGATATACTCTCTGGTTTCCCAAGTACAGTCATTGGGATTAGCGGACCATTGAACTTTAACGAGCGGCACGTCCTTGTTCTGAAGGTGTCGCACCTCCGTGTCAAGCACGCGAATAGGTTGTTGTACAATAGATAAGTCCGGTGAGACCTCAAGCTCTTGCAAATCAGGAGAAGTAATTACAGAATCCGATTCTCGAAGACACTTCCGAAGTTGCGAGACGTGAAACACGTCATGAATGCCAGATAGATGAGCTGGAAGTGAAACTCTATAAGCCACAGGGCCAATACGTTCAGTAATAGAAAACGGTCCTATATAACGAGCAGCCAATTTCCCAGTCGTACTGAAGCGCATAACCCCCTTCAAAGGAGAAACACGAATAAAAACAAGATCGCCAATTGAGAACTCGAGAGGCTTCCTACGGTTGTCCGCGTAGGATTTTTGACGACTCTGCGCCTCTTTCATTCTCAATCGGATAAGATCAATCTTCTCGGAAGAATCACGAACAAAATCTGGACCAAGAATAAGCTTCTCTCCAGATTCTAACCAACAAGAAGGTGATCGACATGGCCTTCCGTATAAGGCTTCGAAAGGAGCCATACCGATACTAGACTGAAAACTATTGTTGTAGGAGAACTCTACAAGAGGTAGGTGATCCTCCCAACTACCACCAAAATCAAAGATACAAATACAGAGAAGATCTTCCAAGATACGATTTACCCGTTCAGTCTGTCCGTCAGACTGCGGATGATAAGCTGTAGAAAAATTAAGCTTTGTTCCCAAAGCTTGCTGAAGACTCTTCCAAAAATGACTCGTGAATAAAGGATCACGGTCACTCACAATAGAACTAGGAACACCGTGAATTCTCACGATTTCCTTGACATACAACTTGGCCAAATGCGAAGCTGTTCTATTAGACTTAATAGGGACAAAATGAGCAGACTTGGTGAGGCGATCAACAATAACCCAAATACTAGAATGACCTGATCTCGAACGAGATAGGCCGTCAATAAAATCCATAGAAATTTGATCCCACTTCCATAATGGAATCTCAAGAGGTTGAAGAAGTCCAGAAGGACGCTGATGTTCGGCCTTCACACGTTGACATGTCATGCAGTTGCTCACATAACTCGCCACATCGCGCTTCATGCCTTCCCAATAATAAAGACGACGCATATCGGCATACATCTTACTACTACCGGGATGAATGGTATACTTAGAACGATGGAAATCATCAAGAATGTTATGCCTAAGTGCAAAATCCGAAGGCACAAAAAGACGGTTCTTCTTACGAAGACACCCATGAGAATCAATGCTAAAATCTTGCAACGCCTCATCACAAGATCCAGACTCACAAAGATGAATAAAATGCAACAAATCAGGATCACTCCGCTGAGCATCGGCAATACGATCCAATAAAATAGGTCGAGCTCCCAAACTAAATAATAGAATAGGAGAATCAGAAGATGAACCTCGATCACGAATTTCACAAAAAGATAGAGTCTCAAGAACATTCCATTCGGCAAGCATCATAGAAATAACAGCCGAATGTTTGCGACTAAGCGCATCTGCAACACGATTACCCTTACCAGGGGTATACTGGATACCAAAGTCATAGGAAGCAAGAAACTCGAGCCAACGCTGTTGTCTCATATTGAGTTCCTTCTGAGTGAACAAATACTTCAAAGATTTATGATCGGTATAGAGAATGAAGCGCTCGCCCAATAAATAATGTCGCCAAATCTTCAAGGCAAAGACAATGGCGGCTAACTCAAGATCATGAGTGGCATAGCGAACTTCATTCGGACGCAGTTGCCTAGAAGCATAAGCAACTACCCGATCTCTCTGCATAAGCACAGCACCGAGACCACTACCACAAGCATCGGTGTAGACAACAAGATCATGATTCCTTCGGGAACCACAAGAATAGGAGCATTAGTGAGAAGTTCTTTCAATGTCTGAAAGGAAGCTTCACACTTGTCGGACCAAATAAAACGAATGCCTTTCCGAGTAAGGCAAGTGAGAGGAAGCACAACACGGGAAAAGTCCTTAATGAACCGTCGGTAATAACCCGCCAATCCAAGGAAACTACGAATCTCATGCACATTCTCAGGCCTCTTCCAATTCTGAATGGCTTCGATTTTTGAGGGATCGACAGAAATTCCATCGGAAGATACAACATGGCCTAAGAACTTAACCTTATTCTCCCAAAAGTGGCATTTGGAGAATTTGGCTTTAAGCTGATGATGACGGAGAGTACTCAAGACAATTCTCAAGTGATTAGCATGCTCAGCTTCAGACTTAGAATAAATAAGGATATCATCAATGAAGACAAGAACAAACTTATCGAGATATTCCCGGAATACCCGATTCATGAGATCAACAAAGAAAGCAGGAGCGTTCGTCAAACCGAACGGCATAACGAGCCACTCAAAAGAACCATAACGAGTGCGGAAAGCGGTAAGAGGTATGCTATCCTCCGCGACTCGTAATTGATGAAAACCTATGGCAAGGTCAAACTGAGAAAAGACCCTAGCACCACTCAATAGATCAAACATGTCAACGATCCTAGGCAACGGATACCTATTTCTGATGGTCAACTCGTTAAGCTTGCGATAATCAATGCAAAGCCTAAGATTTCCATCAGACTTCTTCACAAAAACGACCGCGGATCCCCACGGAGAAAAACTGGACTGAATCAACTACTTGGACTCGAGCTGTAAATGCTGCTTCTTGAGTTCCTCATTTTCCTTTGTAGACATCCTCGTGGGAGGACGACTAACTGGCTGCGCGCCTGGAATGAAATCAACGCGAAAATCAATTGCCCGTTTGGGTGGCAAACCCGATACAGGCTCAAAAACATCAGAAAAGTCACAAGCAATAGGAATACGAGATACATCATCACCATCTCGCGAATCAAGTGAATACAAAGCCATCTCGGAATTATCCACATCCCGAAGAACAAGAGATAACTGAGAAGGCGAATCAGGATGACAAAGATATAAAATTCTCTCGGAACAAATAATCCTGACATCGTACCTCACTAGCCAGTCCATACCAAAAATCATATCAAAACCTAAATGAGAAACAACGTGCAGATTCGCACGGAAAGAAAAGCCACATAAAACAATCTCAATATCATCACAAAGCAAACTAAGGGTCGCGGATCCCCCAATTGGATTCGCAATCCATAGAGAAGTAACCATACAAGAAACATCCAAAGATAAATCATCTACAAGCTTCTTCGATACGAAAGAATGTGAAGCACCCGTATCGAAAAGAACTCGAATACTATAATCATGAAATAGAATAAAACCTTCCAAAATAGATGGAGATATACCTTTGGATTGAGAAGGACCTCCAGAAGCATTAGCCACATTGAGCTTGCCAGATTTTGCATTAGCAGGAGCAGTAGGACAAGCTGAAACATGATGACCTTCCTTCTTGCAATTACGGCAGAAGAGAGGCTTAGGACAAGCTCGAATAATATGATCCGGAGAACCACAATTGAAACACTTTCGAACGAAAGGTGTTCCGGAAGATTGAGGCTGAGAGCTGGGACCACCGGTCTTCTTCTTCTTAGAAGAAAAAGGCTTCTTCTGAATTGGAAACGGCCTCTTGTTGGGGTTCTTAGAAACCTCAACATCTACATCACTATCACACTCCTTCTCGACGGTCTCGAGATGAAGTGCCGAATCCACCAATTCCTCGAAAGAAAGCTTAAGCTGGAGCAACAAGGACTTCTTAAGATATTTCTTAAGGCCAGAAACAAACTTCAAATTCTTCTTGTAAGAAGTGCTGATAAATTCAAGACCATACTGAGATAAAGCTTCGAACGATGCGACATACTCAGAAACAGAAGATTTCCCTTGCTTCAACTCAAGGAAGCGACGGGTCAATAAAACTTTTTCAGATTCAGGAACGAACTTGAGTTCAAATCGTCCCCGAAACTAAGTCCAAGAAAGAGTAGACTCATCAATTTCAGCTACAAGAAGCTCATACCAGTCAAGAGCACGCTCTTGTAATAAGCTAGAAGTTACAAGAACTCTATCATGGTCAGAAAGATCCATGCGAGAGAAAATACGCTCGCACGTGCGAAGCCAAGCTTGGACTTCAAGAACAGACTCGGAGCCCTTAAACGGTTTTCCTCCAAGATGAGCAAAATCACTGCACTGACGTGCAAAAGCAGACTTGCGAGGTGGAGACACTCGAGGAGGAACGGAAGGCTGAGTGCTCCTAAATAACTCCATAAATTGATCGGCAGACATATATACGCCATCCGGATGTGAGCCACTAGATTGCCCAGCATCCGAACGTCGACCTCTGCCTCTTCCAGACATAAGCTGAAAGTCAAGACAAGGAAAAGATCATTCACAAGGTAGATATTACAATATGGGATACTACGGAATAAAATGCATTCCTAGACGTATTTCCAATATCTATCTAACCTTGATGGAATAAAGAAACACGATGATTCAAGGATCTGTATCACTTGTACACTTTGATGTACCATAATATGTGCATATATTCTGTGTTTATCATATTTTGTTCTGAACTCAGCTCCGATACCACGCTGTGACGCCCCACTCCGAGAGCCTCGTTAACAAAGAGTATTACATAGATAATACTGTCAGCTAACGCGGACAATAGAGTATAATGGAAGCGACCATGTGCAATCTTACCTTAACTATTCACTAAATATGTCGAAAAGTAGAAACACATTAAAATTCGACCTATTCAATAAATATTTAAAGCAAAACTACAATGGCTATAGGATCTATCAGAAGAAATATAACAACTCAAATGTAATATACATCACAGAATAGTCGATCATAATATACACATACACAGATACACAACAGAGTATACAAAATAATACATGTCAAGTGGTACAGGAGACCACAATATACAGATGAGACGAAAGAGTATAAATCAGAGTTACAACAGATAAGGACTACAAAAGACGCTATAACAAAAAGAAGCTAGCGAATAGTCCATGCGGAAGCAAAATAGGCTAAGTCCAAAAGCACCTAACCTGAAACATCTCGGTCTGACCCGAGTATAAAATACACAGGTCGGTCTAGATACAAAGCAGTTAGATAAACTGAACAATAATAAACCTGCAGGGTCATACAGTATAATAAATATCTCTAGGGGAGATAACACAATCATCAACAAGAGATGAATCATATAGAACAAGCCTCATATCATTGGCAACATATAGAAACAAAGGATACAATTATCCCAAAACAAGCCAGAAGGCAAATAACAAATACCCATAAGGTATACAAGTTCCACAAGGTAATCGCTATACTCCATGCGGCTCAAAAAGACCAACACCGAAGGGCGATACCAAGGGAATATACATATCAATGAAACATCATAAAATTTGCTCGAGCTCAGTACTGTACAAACAAGGATCCATGAGCCCGAAGACTCCAAACACAAGTATCACCCATGCGGCACATAAGGCCATCATCAGAGCGAAACTATATAGGGCAACAAACCCGAAGGCACACACCCGAAGGCACACACCCGAAGGCAACATACCCGAAGGCAACAAACCTAGGGAGACAGTCCGAAGACACTATCCCAGAGGCAACAAACCGTAGTGGTGAAGGTCGAAGACCCAGTACTGGGCACCACTAACTGGCGGAATGTGTCACAACTCTCGAAAAGGAATCCGAAAAGTGTTAACGTATGTCCCATAACCACTCGTTCGCACTAAACGGTTTACTATCCGTCAGTCCCTTTCACACTCAAAGCAGTACAAAGTTTACCTCATATCATCGATAAACCAAACCCGAAGGTCAAAACAATCAATCGAATAGGTCGAGGATTAATTGGAAAGATAAATGCACAGATTCATGGTCTGTGTTTTGCCCAACCATTTAATCACCCTTCCACTTCGTTCGAAGTGCGAAAGTGTATAGAATTTATAAATTAGAGAAACGAACTTTTAAATGCGATTCGAGAGATTATTTTATAAAAACCCGTGGATTAAAATCAAAAGGAACCATCAAAGTCAAAATAATTGATAATCATACATGGGATCATCATGAATCGATTCAAATTGGAAATTCAATCCCAAAGGCAAAGTGGGCTGAAACAGCAGGTTCAGTCGACTGAATAGAGTTTTCAGTCGACTGACCCTATACCTGGAAATTTTCCAGGTTTAGGAAACTTTCTGTTTCCAGGTTCAGTCGACTGTGCAGAGTTTTTCAGTCGACTGAATCATGCCTGGAAACTTTCGGGTTCCAGGTTCAGTCGACTGAACAGAGTTTTCAGTCGACTGAATCTTGCCTGGGCTGTTTTTCAGCCTTATTCAAATGAAGAGCAAACTCTTCCAAAATGCAATCGGACGAACATTGGCTCTAAGGGCTTATGCCAATCGACAACCCGGCCCTATATGTTCCTCGATGCATCACCAAAACATGATTAAAACATCAAAGTTAGAATTTCAAAGATTTGAACCCAAAACACTAAAAATTGGATTATTCCCCAATTCAACCCAAACCAAATGCAAGTGCATATGAACAAGGTGTTAGGAATTCATACCCAACATCAATGAAATCAAGAGAAGTAGATGTGAGTTCAAAACTCACCTTTGCACACAAAACAAAGAAGATGAAGAAGCACAATTGCAAGGAATCAACCAACTACACTCCACTTCAAACTACAAGCTTCAATCTAGAATCAAAGCATGTATTTCCTAAGTTAGGGTTAGGAAATTACTAAAATTGAAGAGGAGAAGGGATGGAGAAGATGGAGATGAACTTACCAATGGATTCTCTTTGATTTTGGAGCAAGAATCAAGTTACTAAGGAGAAACTAGGGCTTGCTAATTTCTATTTCTCTTTCCTTTCCCCCATTTCAGTTTTTAGCTTAAGAAATAAAATGAAATGAAGAGAGATGAGGGGAAGGGGCTGAAGTAGAAGGTTAAGTGAGCTAGTGGGCTGAACCCAAACTCAAGCCCAAGTAGAAAAAGGGTCAAATTTCAACTTACTCCAAATATATCAAAGATTATACTCAAAAAGATCGCAAACGCCCTTTTGGAACCAATGGAGGTAGTTTCGAGTTCCAATTCGGCCATTTGCAGAAAGTAACATTTCGGACCAAAATTCGACTAACGACGCTATATTTAAATTAAACATCTAAATATAAAATCGTTAAATATGCGTGTTGTTACAGAATATGTCGACGATATGAGGTGATTAACTGGGTTTAATTAGTATTGTTGTTATCTAGCTTCTTTCAAAATATCCTTTTATGATACTTAGTAGTTGATATATTATTGTGTTATTATCTCACATGAAGTGTTAACATACATTTGTACACTTATACTTCATTTATCATATACTAATCGGTTATTTAAGTGAGACTGACCCGTGTGTTTTTATGTACTCAGGTTAGACCGAGTTATTTTAGGTTAAAAACCTGTCGTATGTCTTCTCTATGCTGCTTCCACTTTGGATTTTCTACTTGTCACTTTTTGAGTAGTTTTGTAGTGTTATGTAAACTCTAATATGTATCTATTCGTTTGACTCGATGTATATATTATGATCCTCATACCACCACTTTTGTATCACGATGTAATGTACTGTGATGTACCTGTGTATATGTTTGACTGTTGTTCTATGATATGTTATATTTGTTGTTGCTATATTTTGTTTTGATAGATCCATTAGCAATCGTAGTTTTGTATTATTTATTGAGTATGTCGATCCACTTGAGAAAGAAAAAAATTTAAAGCACCCAATTGACATATTTAAAAGATGTTTAAGATAAAGCTATGGATGGTCACTCCTAACCAGCCCTATTCTCTGCATTAGCGGATAGTATTACTCAATAATACTCTTTGTTAATGTGGCTCTGAGGGTGGAGCGTCACAAATGTATACTAAAATTGGCCCGTGCTTCACACACGGGCTGTTTATATTATTGTAAATGGAAAGCAAGGGCATTTTTGGAATTTCAAAAGGACGCCAAGTAAATTAATTCAACGAATTTTCTTTATTAGCATAGAGATATGTATATACACACACACACATACATATAATATATATATATATATGTTTGTATGTATGTATGTATGTATGTACATATATAAGTTAATAAAATATAAATGTTATAATAAATTATATATACATATTCAGATATGCATAAGAAAATGGAGTATAAATGAACTAAAACATATATAGACATAGATGTAAAGATATATGATGCATCGAGATACTCATTTTCCTTAAAATATTGATAATACTCAATTATTACTATTTTAAATTATGAACTTAAAATAATGTTGCTCTCCATCGTTTACAATATAAATAGAGTATTATACATACTTATAGTCGTTGAGCACCCTTAAGCCATAAATATTTATACTGATGTTTATATTATTCCAAAATTGGTAAGAATATTTTGTAACTTCATTGAGCATCCTCAATGTGATGCCCCACCTCTATACTCACGCTAGCCAAGGACACTACGAGGTAATGTCATCGACTGGCACGAAGAATAAGGCTGTTGAGGAGTGACCATCCATGTAATTGCTTTGTGCGAGTACCGATATGTCAGATAGTATAACTTGCATTTAATTTCAAGAGGAAATCCGACATATCAAATACAAACTCAAAGCTACTACAAAGTGGCTATGTGGTCTTCGGAAACAAATATAGAAAGAAGCATAAAACAAATCAGTCACAGATATCCATATCATAAAGGCGGAAATAGATATGAATATATCACATAAAAGTGTCATCAAAGTAGTGGTCATTCAAGATTCACTACATCACAAAAGAATAGGCACATGTGCTACACAAAAAAAAATATGTATACATCAAGGAGTCTCTATCTTGAATATATAATGACAAAAACCACTAAACTAAGTAGTTAGACAAAAGTCAGATGATTGTCCCAAATAAGGAGTCAAGTAGAAGCACTTGTATCATCTCGGTCTGACCTGAGTATTATTTAATAAGAAAATAATAAATGGATCAGTCTAGCTATAAATATCAGATATAATGAGATAGGATAAGAGATATAACAAAACGTATGACAACAATAATGCCATACTATGAAAAGTGTATATTTAATAACAACAAAAAACATACAATATCTCAAGAATCTCAAAAGTCAAAAAGTATGTCATATTCTTTATTTTATTCACCAAACCAGAAATATTGATACATATATCAGTGCTAATCACAAAATTGGTGAAATGCAAATTCTAGAAATCATCAATTAGGAATCCGAAAATCGCAAAGGGGGAGGGCTATCACAAACAGAAGCATGAAAAGTCACCAACACGTGCATCACAAACGGGTCGCTAACCCATGGTCGCTAACCATAGAGCTGGTGCAACGACGTAGTACAATAACAGTACGCTCGAGGAACCTGAAACTCGAGTAATTTGAAACAACAACATAGTACAACGGTACGCTAGATGAACCTGATAAGTGGACCATAGTGGTCAGTCGACTGAACTATGCCTAGAAACTTTTGGTTTCCAGGTTCGGTCGACTGGACCATAAGGGTAAGTCGACTAATACTGGCTCAGGAAAATTTCTGGGCTCTGTTCAATCGACTGTCTTCCCAGTTCAGTCGACTGACTGGAATTTCCAGTATTCTCAGCATAGCCCCAATGAAGGGGGAAACCCAATCGGAGGCGATCGAACGAACAATTATGACTAGGGAATTATGCCACGCGACAACCTAGCCTTATAGGCTCTTCGACACACCACAAAAACATGTCCAAACATCCATAGTAGGATTTTCATAAATTGGACAACAAGAATCAAAAATTGGAAAATTCACCAAATACATTCAAATAAAAAGCAAATGAACATGAATAGATTTTAGGTATTCATACCTAACCACAAAGAAGGTTATAAACATAGATGTGAGGTAAAAAAACTCACCTTTAAAACTCAAAAACAACAAAGGAGAAGCTTGAAAACAAAGGGAAGATCAACTACTCTTTGACTTCAACTGTAAAAGCTCTAATCTAAGATCATAAGCAAATATTTCCTAAGTTAGGTTATAGGAAATTTCTAAAATTGGAGAGATATTGAGATGGAGAAGAAGAAGAGGATGCTTACCTAAGCTTCTCTTTGATTTTGGAGCTGGAACTTGAATTTACAAAGGAAACTAGGGTTTAGGATTTTAGTTTTCAATCTCCTTCCCCATTTTTACTAAAGATTGAAGTGTTAGGAAATGAGGAATGAATGAAGAGGAGAGGGGGTGGAGTTAGGATATAAGATGAGTTGGGTTAGTGGGCTGAAACCCAAAGACCTAAATGAAAACATCAAATTTTTACTCAACTCCAAACATTTCGATGTTTATATTCAAAAAGGTTGAAAACGCCATTTTAAACTCAATGGAAGTGGTCTCGAGTTCTAATTCGACTGTTTGCAAAAAGTAGCTTTACGGACTTAAATCCGACTGACGAAGCTATATTTAAATATACAATCGTGAAATATGCGGGTTGTTACACTCAAGGGTTACAAAATTTTCCTTAGAAAAGTATGAAGCGATGAATCTGAATTATATACTATACTTTATGATTTATTGAGCACCCTTAAGGTTATAGAGATTATTAAGAGTAAATATATATAGTTAGGAATTATATATGATACATAATTAGTAAAGGGTTACGTAGCATATATGGGAACTACAATTTGTGAGCACCCTTAAGATTGTAGTAACATGATATATGAAACCAAACACTCGTTAGAGGAATTGAAGAAATTTTTGTAGCTCTTTAAAGTTATTTAAAAGATATAGAATCTTGTGAGAGCCTCACTGGATAAATATAATAAACCAATCTAATAGGTATAAGAACATAAGAGATGTTGCCTATTTACTCTAAAAAATTGCATAAATTAAATGGCTACAATGAATCTATTCCTAGAGAAAAACACACTAACCAACATAAACTGTAAAGAGCGGGTTTTTTGACGTCACAATTGTTTACCATGAGTATCGATCTCTAAAGGTAGCATGAAAATATGGAAGTTCATTCCATATTTAAGCATACGGAAAACATTAACGGTGAACGATCTTTTGTCGTAAGGTATGAGATCTCAGGGAAATTATTTCATATGAAAATGAGAAAAGCGACTCCCATCCAAGGTCATATAATCATTATGATTAGGTGCATAGAGAGATTAGTCGGGTTAGAAATAACTCTTGATCAAGAGTTATAGACTGACTTGATTCTTGAATGACTAACTCTACAGTTCGATCCATTCATATTGAACTTCAATATAAACTCATTGAAGTGTACTTTCATTGATCACCTTAATATGTAAAGAACGACCGCGAGTGCATTCATAAAGGAACCAATTGTAGTACTCGTAATCAAGGGCACATCTTCTTGTGTTAGTTCAAAGAAGAGAAAATGTATGTCAAAAGGCGATAAGGGTAAAACTAAGGCCAAGGAGGAGGAAGGCGAATGTCGCCGATTGTAACAACCTATTCCTATATGTATACTACAAAAGAGTAATACCAAAGCAATATTGTCCGATGGTATGAAAATGGGATTGTATTAGGTGGTCTACCATACTTATTCCTTTGGGCTAACACTAAATATGTTATCATTTAAAATTTCACTTACTTCTAATGTAGACAGTATTGACACAAAGCAATAGTACAAGGATGTTCCAGAATAAAACAATGCAAAAATAGAACAATAAGAATGTCTATCCATAACTGGACATCTAGAGCAGAATAATATAATACATCTCATACACGCACATAGAAATAGTGATCGTCATGTCTAAATACAACACCATTAAACTCGGTACATTAATAAATGTACACAATAGTGCAATAATACAACTCATGTACATATCGATAGATAACTATAATAGTATTGATTGAATGCCTCCTGCATATCCTCTAAAATTTACTGGGTACTAATGACATCTAAGCTCGTATATTCTTGGGCTGACCTAGGAATTATAAGTAAATATAATACACAAGTCAAATTATTCTAGTGTGAGTGATAACATATCAAAAATATAACACTAACATATGTCATAGTAGACCCCTTCCAAAATGGCTTGAGATTATATCACAACATTTATAAAATCACATAAGGGGTAATATGCCAAAAATCAATGTATACCATGATCGTACATAAGGGATATAGATATAACATTGACTACAGTATTCTACCAATACAAACAACCATCAACAATCAATAGGTACATTCACACAAGATTTGAATCCGTCATCAATATCAACTGTGACCATAATACATGATGTGATAACCCAGGATTTTCAACGTTTGAAATTGAAATATTTATTTGATTTCAAATATCTGAATCGTTAATTTAAGCTTTAATTTCAAATTTTAACTATGAATTTAGCAATTTAATTATAGAAATTTGGGTAAATTTGTAAATCTTCAATTTTGAGCCTGTTAAAAATAATTTAATGGCTTAGGAGATTTATAATGATAATGCTGAAGATAACGGAAGCTTCAGAATTGGATTTGAAAATGTTTTGATCAGTTTTGAAAATATATCGTTTAAATTGATATTTAAAAATATTCTTCCAAGGCACAGTCTCGGAATTCAATGAAACCAGTTCCATTGGATCCGTAATATTGTATTATTATCGGATTTCAATTTCCGTAGCATTTCGAGTGCTTGTTTGGTCGTACGATAAGCAAACGCATTGAAATTTATATCGAAATTTAATTTAGTAACTAGTTGAAAAGGCTATCTTCTCCATACGATCTAATTTGGGCTCGGAACCTTTTCCATTAAGTTCGGAATAGGCGTATAACATTATAAACGCCTGGCGGCACGCATCGATTGGAGATCGAGAATTTTGTCTTCGTTTTCAGGACAATTTGAATTCAAATTTAAACATAAGGGATATAATTTTATTTAAAAAAAATTCAAATTTAAGTTAAACGTAAGGGGAAATTTTTGCATGTGTCCCATTTACTCTGGTTTATGCTACACGTGTATTCATTTCAAAGAAAAATCGAATGAAAACATTTTCTTCGTTCAAAAAAAAGTAGCTGTGTTCTTTCCCAGTTCCAATCTTCAATCTCGTACAAAAAAAAGAAGTAGCCGTGCTTCCCTTCAAAAAAATGAAAAAATAAAAAAACAATGGCTGCCGTATTTAATACAGCCTTATCAGCCTCATTCGATTCAAATTGATTTGGAATGAAGCTCGCGAGCACGAGGCGCGACTTGAGGGGTGAGGCACTCGCATGAACAAGAGGAGCTCAAGATAGAGCAATAGTCTGAAAGTGAGGCGCTCACGTCGATTTGTATGGGTGCATGGACGGTGGCTAGGCCTGTGGATCGCGAGTGTTCTCGCGCGGGCGTTTGATGTCGTGGCAGTCGAAAATCAAGGCTTCAGCTACTCGAGTGTTGGAGCTCGATTCGGTCATGGCAATGAAGGCGAAACATGTCGCGATGGTGCAAGGGTTTCGCGAAGTCAAAGTGGTTAGCCATGTCGTGGTTTCAGGAAGTAAGACATACATACTGTTTTATTTCAATTTGAAATTAGTAATGTCCATATAGATTTGTACAAAGAACAGAAAAAATAATAATTATGAATAATTGCAGTAAGGTATTTTAACATCGACTTTAAAAATATAGTTTTGAAACAGTGAGTTTTAAATTTGTGATTTCAAAACAGTTTTGTTTTCTTTAAGGTTTAAAAATAGGAAATATACATATACATAGATTTTGGGAATATAAGAGTTTGTATAAAAAGTTGGATTTTTAAGCTATATATATACACTTTTTATGCAGTTTGAAGATGGGAAATAAGAAAAAAATTATATACCTATTTGTGCATTTTTAAATCTACCGGTTATTTTAAATAATGTATTTTAATGGTTAATTTGTTTAATAAATTTATTTAATTATTTTAGTTACTAAAAATAATCTATTAAAGGAAAACCAGTTTTGAATTAAGTCATTAGCTAATTAAATTTTAAAAATGGAAATTAATTTGTCATTTTACTTTTTTTAGTTGTTAAAAGATTTAAAAAAAGAAGTATTAGTTCAAAAAAATTTAAATTTTAAAGGATAAATTATTAGTTTAAACCCAAATTGTTAGTCAAATTAAATGAATAAATAGTGATTAACTGTTCGATTAATTCAAATATTAATAAATTGTATAAATTATTTATACAAGGTTTAAAATTGTGAAGAAATCAAGCTAGAATGGAAATGGATTGCAAAATAAAAGGCAAAGGTGAGATCTTCTCACTCAATCAAATATTTTTCTGGTTTAAATTTTTAAATAGTTAAATTTAAAATTGTTGATTATGTGCTTGGATGATTAATTTATTATTGGTTATATTAGCCTAGACCCCATGCGTCGCATAATAGCGGATGATATTATATTAAACCCATATACCGCGATATTCCACCTCGAAGTGGAATTGGCATTATATATGTATTTGGAGTTGTTGATTTCCCGCATTATATAGTGGATGAGACCCTATGCGCCGCATAATAGCGGGTGATGTTTTATAAGTCCCATATACCGCGATATTCCACCTCGAAGTAGAATTGGTATTTAATCGTTGTGCTAATGCCTATGGATGCAGGGAAATGGGTTGGAGGGATCCAGCTGGATTCCTCAAAACATTTTGATTTGTTTTCAAAATTGTGTGTAGATTATTTATAATCTGTGTATGATTATTTGTGATTGAAACCCTTGAAGGCTAAAAATTAGCCGAATATATTTTGGTATCGTAGGATACCAGAAATAAATAAAATTGGATCTTTTAATTTAGGTAGAAAATCTATAGTGAAATCCTATTGAATAAAATTCCAAAATATGGAAAAAGTTTAATAAATGGATTTCAAGTAATAATATTCAAAATGTGAAGAATATATTGTTAAAAAAATATGGTTTTTAAATAATTTTGGAAGATAAAGGAATTCATTTTAAAAAAATAAACTCGAAAATTGATTTGGTGTTAAAAGAATAAATCTTTGGGAAATCAATATGAAAGTTGATTTAGTGTTGAATGAAAATCGATTTGGTGTTGAAATAAATTTAGAAATTAAAATTTGAAAATTAATTTGGTGTTTTGAAAAAAATAAAACCCTTGGGAAATCAATATGAAAATTGATATGTTGATTGAAATAAATTTAGAAAACAATTTGGAATTGGATTTGATAATTGAAGTAATTTGAAAATCAATTTGAGAATTGATTTGGTGTTGAAAGTGAATATTTAGAAAATGATTTGAAAATCGTATATATGTGGATATTTGAAAATTTAAATTCACAATGGGAGTTTTATAAAAGAAAGGGAAATTTGTTTTAAAAACAAATATCGTTTTATTTTAAAAGAAAAGGTTGGAAAGGAATTTACGGATTTGGGATGTAAATTTAAAATAAATCCAGAAAGATTTATAAATTGATTTGAATGAACCATTTTAGAATGGAATGTGTACTTTCCCTGAAAGCTGAGAATGATTTCAATATAGTTTATAAATATAAATTGAAGTTGTAAAGATGGTTTTGAGGAAAGAATGTTGTGGAAAAAAATTATTTACTTAAGTTATTTTGAAATCTTTAAAGGAAAAATATATTCTAAACTATTAGGAAGTGATTATTTAAAGTCTTAAATTGATATTTGTTTTGGAAATTGGATATTTAAATATTTATACTCTATCTGCTAATTTTATTTTAAAATTAGTTTTGGACTTGAATTTTTATATGAGATATTAGTATAATATTTTTCATAACTAATATTTAAGCAAATATTCTAAAATAGTTTATTTTAAATGTTTCCAAGTATATTTTGAATAAGTATTTTATATTATTTTAAAATACTTGAACTCGGCAGATTTTCAGTGGAAATGAATAAATATTGAAAATGTTTTCCGCGTAAGGGAAAATTGATTTGAAATTTAATTTCAAAGGATTGAAGTGTGAAAAATTGATTTGAATTTGTTTTCAAAGTGTTGAAAAGTGAAATTTTATCTTGCGAAGATATACTGAAAATAAAAATAATTAGGGGAAAATTATTTGAAATCCAGTGATTGTTGTGAATGATGATTGATTGTTAAATAACCGATTATCAATTTGGCCTTTAAATGGCATTTGAATTTCGATGCGACCGGGAGTCGAATTCCAAATGGATATTCGAAAACCACATCGAACCTTTGTGATTGTGATGGATCTTTTGTTTTTAAGATCAAAGTGGAATTTGTTGTGATTTGTTTGAATCTGAATGTAACACTTATTTTTAAAATAAGCGCTCATTATTCGAATTAGCCGGGAGAGGACCTTGTGTCATGAAACCCATTGCGAATAACGATACGACGAAATGGGATTGCATTTGAAGATGGTGTTGAAGGTCGGGTGTTTTTGAAAGCGAAAGGATTACCAATCGAATGTCTCTGCACCGGGTTGCTCCGGTATAGAGATTTTATTACCCTTTGTAATGGGGATTCCAAGCGTGATTAGTGAATATCTGCATTTGCAAGGGCTTCTTTGAAGTGCCTTCGCTTCCGTTCGATCCTGGAACGGACTTGCTTATCTTGGTGAAACGATATGGGGGGTTCTCTCTTTTTTGTTTGGTGGCGAGCAGGAGACTCTTACCCCTGCACGTCCTCTTTAAGGGGTTGGTTGGCCGTAAGGTGTGACAGTCGAAAGGCTGGCCGTAAAAGCAAGTTTGGGGTACCATTGTATGCCACGGCAGGGCTGGGATGGTTGAAAAGCCTACCAGTCGAGATTGGCCGTTGTCGATGGTTGAAAAGCCTAGACCATTACAGATTGGTATCAGAGCATTTGGTTAAGCGACAACCTTGGTTTTGGTGGGAGTTACTCATTAGAGATAGAGTTAGTAGTACTCTAGAATGAATTGAGTGTAAAAATAGATATGAGCGCGTATTTGTTAGTGAATATAAAAAAATTATTTTATATTGTAATGATTGGTTTGTTGAGTGGTATATGGATTCTGGTCGGTATAGTCCGTACAACTCTATCGATAGTAATCTCTAAACACTTGTACAGAACAATTCGCCACGATATTGTTTTAAAATAGTCTAAATGAAATAATTTTACCCAAATTATTTTCATATATAGAAGGAATGATTTTCCATAAATAATTATAGTATATGGTTGATTGTTTGATTAGGAAGTGATTAAGAAATTGAAATCATAACTTAAAGCCGAGAAATAAAACTTATATACAAATGGGAATTGTAATTGTAAATCTGATTTATAATAAAATTCTAGAGGAATGTTTAAAAGAATTTGAAAGGATTTAAATTTTGAGATTTGGGGAAGATTAAATTCCTTTTTAATTTGGAAATGATTATCAAAGGTTTGGAAAATGTTTTGAAGGGATAAAAGCTCTAAACTCTTTTCGGTCGCCGAAAAATAACTTCGGTGATGACTGCAGCATCATGGAAGTTCATTTTCGAGTTTCCAAGAGAGGAATTGCTGTCAAGTTTTCAAAGGAAGTTGTTGGTAAATTGGATTTGGTTTTGGAAATTCAAAAGAAAATTTGAATTGATTTCAAAAATGAATTCTGAAAGGTTGAAAAGACTCTGGAATTGAATTTGATTTTTGATAAACAAAGCAAAGTATTGAAATAAATTAGTGAATGAAGCTAATTGAAGGAATGACAAATTTGATATGGTTTGAAATCAATATTTATAAATAAAAGTTAAATTAAATTCATACGGAATTGGAAATACAGTTTAAATATAAGTGATAATAAACCAAAATAGTGAATTGAATTGTGTTTGGGAACGAACAAAAGAATAAAATTGGAATTGGAACTGAATATTTAAAACCAATTTGAATTATGCAAAATAAAATGAAGTTGCAAAATTAGTTCGAAGTGAACTAAAGATAATAAAGGTGGAAATGGAAAAAATGGTTTGAGACAAAATGAATTAGAACTTGTAATGAATTTGTAGAAGAAATTAATTTAAAATAGTAAGATAATCAGTTGTGAATGAAAGATAATTGATAAAATTCAATATTTAGAAGGTAAATTGAATCCAAAAAGAATTAAAATTGTAAATTGAATTAAAATGAAAATGAAAATATAAGATTGAATGAAAATAGATATATAACTTCAATAGTAAAGTAAAAATGGTATAAGAAGTATATATTGAAAATTTTGTAAAGGAATGCGTAAAATAAATTTGAATGTTGTAATTGGATATTATGGCTAGTAGGATATACAGGTGTATTAAAGGAAATGGAATTGGGATTTTGATTTCAAAGATAAAATTGAATTGCTCGACAAAAAAGTATGTATTCGAATTTCAGTATGAAATTTGATGATTTTCTTGTCTAGCCACTTGGCTTTTCATTTTCTTTTGAAATCTGGGGGCCGTGGTGCCATTTTTATAGTCGTACCGAGCTAGCCGTGCAAAGGAGACGGTGGTGAAATTTTTCGAAAATTTAGAGAGATAGAATAATTTTGGGAAATTTTTGAAAATTTAAAATTTGAATTTAAAATTAAATTTGAATTGTTAAAGAAAATAAGGTTGTTTGGAAATTATGGAAGACTTGGAAAGTTAGTTGAAATGATGGTCTTTAGTGAAAAGATTTGTTGGTAAGTTGATATAACTATTTGGTTTTGGAAAGATAGCAAATGGGTTAAGGATCGTTCTTCTAAACTTGTAATTTCGGGACGAAATTCTTTTAAAGGGGAAGGAAGTGACGACCTAGGATTTTCAACCTTTGAAACTGAAATATTTAATTGATTTCAAATATCTGAATCGTTAATTTAAACTTGAATTTCAAATTTTAACTATGAATTTAGCAATTTAATTATCAAATTTAATTATAGAAATTTGAGAAAAATTGTAAATCTTCAATTTTGAGCCTGTTAAAAATAATTTGATGGCTTAGGAGATTTATATTGATAATGCTGAAGATAATGGAAGCTTTAGAATTGGATTTGAAAATGCTTTGATCAGTTTTGAAAATATATCATTTAAATTGGTATTTAAAAATAGTCTTCCACAGCACAGTCTCGGAATTCAATGAAACCAGTTCCATTGGATTTGTAATATTGTATTATTATCGGATTTAAATTTCCATAGCATTTGGAGTGATCGTTGGCCGTCGATAAGCAAATGCGTTGAAATTTAGATCGAAATTTAATTTAATAACTAGTTGAAAAGGCTATCTTCTCCATATGATCAAATTTAGGCTCGGAACCTTTTCTATTGCGTTCGGAATAGGCATATAACATTATAAATGCCTGGTGGCACGCATCGATTGGAGATCGAGAATTTTGTCTTCGTTTTCAGGACAATTTGAATTCAAATTTAAACATAAGGGATAAAAATTTATTTTAAACAAAATTTTAGATTTAAGTAAACACATAAGGGGAAATTTTTGCACATGTCCCATTTCCTCTGATTTATGCTACACGCGTATTCATTTCAAAGAAAAATCGAACGAAAACATTTTCTTTGTTCAAAACAAAATAGCCGTGTTCTTTCCCAGTTGCATTCTTCAATCTCGTACAAAAGAAAAGAAGCAGCCATGCTTCCCTTCAAAAAAAATAAAAAATAAAAAAACAATAAAAGAACAATGGCCGCTGTATTTAATACAACCTTATCAGCCTCATTCGATTCAAATTGATTTGGAATGAAGCTCGCGAGCACGAGGCGCGACTTGAGGGGTGAGGCGCTCGCGTGAACAAGAGGAGCTCGAGATAGAGCGGTGGTCTGAAAGTGAGGCGCTCGCGTCGATTTGTGTGGGTGCGTGGATGGGGGTTAGGCCGGTGGATCGCGAGTGTTCTCGTGTGGGTGTTTGATGTCGTGGCAGTCGAAAATCAAGGCTTCGGCTGCTCGAGTGTTAGCGCTCGATACAGTCACGGCAATGAAGGCGAAACATGTCGCGATGGTGCAAGGGTTTCGCGAAGTCAAAGAGGTCAGCCACGTTGTGGTTTCAGGCAGTAAGGTATACATACTGTTTTATTTCAACTTGAAATTGGTAATGTCCATATATATTTGTACAAAGAACAGAAAAAATAATAATTATAAATAATTGCAGTAAGGAATTTTAACATTGACTTTAAAATTTTAGTTTTGAAACAGTGAGTTTAAATTTGTGATTTCAAAACAGTTTTGTTTTTTTTAAGGTTTAAAAACGGGAAATATACATATACATAGATTTTGGGAATATAAGAGTTTGTATAAAAAGTTTGAGTTTTAAGCTACATATATATATACACACATTTTTTTACGCGGTTTGAAGATGGGAAATAAGAAAAAAATTATATACCTATATGTGCATTTTTAAAATTACCGGTTATTTTAAATAATGTATTTCAATGGTTAATTTGTTTAATAAATTAATTTAATTACTTTAGTTACTAAAATAATCTATTAAAGGAAAACCAGTTTTGAACTAAGTCATTGGCTAATTAAATTTTAAAAATGGCAATTAATTTGTCATTTACCAATTTAACTATTTTTAGTTGTTAAAAGATTTTTAAAGTAGAATATTAGTTCAAAAAAAATTAAATTTTAAATTAAGGATAAATTATTAGTTTAAACCCAAATTGTTAGTCAAATTAAATGAATAAATAGTGATTAACTGTTCGATTATTCAAATATTAATAAGTTGTATAAATTATTTATACGAGGTTTAAAATTGTGAAGAAATCAAGCTGGAATGGAAATGGATTGCAAAATAAAAAGCAAAGGTGAGATCTTCTCACTCAATCAAATACTTTTCTAGTTTAAATTTTTAAATAGTTAAATTTAAAATTGTTGATTGTATGCTTGGATGATTAATTTATTATTAGCTATATTAGCTTAGACCCTATGCGTCGCTTAATAGCGGATGATATTATTTTAAACCCATATACCACGATATTCCACCTCGAAGTGGAATTGGTATTATATATGTATTTGGAGTGGTTGATTTCCCGCATTATATAGCGGATGAGACCCTATGCGCCGCATAATAGCGGGTGATGTTTTATAAATCCCATATACCACGATATTCCACCTCGAAGTGGAATTGGTATTTAATTGTTGTGCTAATGTTTATGGATGCAGGGAAACAGGTTGGAGGGATCCACCTGGATTCCTCAAAACATTTTGATTTGTTTTCAAAATTGTGTGTTGATTATTTATAATCTGTGTGTGATTATTTCTGATTGAAACCCTTGAAGGCTAAAATTTAGCCGAATATATTTTTGGTATCGTAGGATACTAGAAATAAATAAAATTGGATCTTTTAATTTAGGTAGAAAATCTATAGTGAAATCCTATTGAATAAAATTCCAAAATATGGGAAAAGTTTAATAAATGGATTTCAAGTAATAATATTCAAAAGGTGAAGAATATATATTTTTTTAAATATGGTTTTTAAATAATTTTGGAAGATAAAGGAATTCATTTTAAAAAAATAAATTCAGAAATTGATTTGGTGTTAAAAGAATAAATCTTTGGGAAATCAATATGAAAGTTGATTTAGTGTTGAATGAAAATCGACTTGGTGTTGATAAATTTAGAAAATAAATTTGAAAATTAATTTGGTGTCTTAAAAAAAATAAAACCCTAAGGAAATCTATATGAAAATTGATTTGTTGATTGAAATAAATTTAGAAAACAATTTGGATTTGGATTTGGCAATTGAAATAATTTGAAAATCAATTTGAGAATTGATTTGGTGTTAAAGTGAATATTTAGAAAATGATTTGAAAATCATATATTTGTGGATTTTTGAAAATTAAAATTCACAATGGGAATTTTATAAAAGAAAGGGAAATTTGTTTTAAAAACAAATATCATTTTATTTTTTTTAAAAGTTGGAAAGGAATTTACGGATTTGGGACGTAAATTTAAAATAAATCCAGAAAGATTTAAAAATTGATTTGAATGAACCATTTTAGAATGGAATGTGTACTTTCCCTGAAAGCGGAGAATGATTTCAATATAGTTTATAGATATAAATTGAAGTTGCAAAGATGGTTTTGAGGAAAGAATGTTTTGGAAAAAAATTATTTACTTAAGTTATTTTGAAATCTTTAAAGTAAAAATATATTCTAAACTATTTTGGAAGCGATTATTTAAAGTTTTAAATTGATATTTGTTTTAGAAATTGCATATTTAAATATTTATACTCTCTATCTACTAATTTTATTTCAAAATTAGTTTTGGACTTGAATTTTTATATGAGATATTAGTATAATATTTTTCATAACTAATATTTAAGCAAATAATCTAAAATAGTTTATTTTAAATGTTTCCAAGTATATTTTGAATAAGTATTTTATATTATTTTAAAATATTTAAACTCGACAGATTTTCAATGGAAATGAAAAAATATTGGAAATGTTTTCCCCGTAAGGGAAAATTGATTTGAAATTTATTTTCAAAGGATTGAAGTGTGAAAAATTGATTTGAATTTGTTTTCAAAGTGTTGAAAAGTGAAATTTTATCTTGCGAAGATATATTGAAAATAATAATACTTGGGGGAAAATTATTTGAAATCCAGCGATTGTTGTTAATGATGATTAATTGTTAAATAACCGACTATCAATATTGGCCTTTAAATGGCATTTGAATTTCGATGCGACCGGGAGTTGAATTCCAAATGGATATTCGAAAACCACATCGAACCTTTGTGATTGTTATGGATCTTTTGTTTTTAAGATCAAAGTGGGATTTGTTGTGATTTGTTTGAATCTGAATGTAACACTTATTTTTAAAATAAGCGCTCGTTATTCGGATTAGCCGGGAGAGGACCTTGTGTCATGAAACCCATTCCGAATAACGATACGACGAAATGGGATTGCATTTGAAGATGGTGTTGAAGACCGGGTATTTTCGAAAGTGAAACGATTACCTGTCGAATGTCTCTGCACCAGGTTGCTCCGGTATAGAGATTTTATCACCCTTTGTGATGGGGATTCCGGACGTGATTAGTGAATATCCGGATTTGCAAGGGCTTTTTTGAAGTGCCTTCGCTTCCGTTCGATCCCGGAATGGACTTGTATGGATGTGTGTCCGGTGTTACACTTTAAGATGTAAAGCAGGTGTCTATCAAATACATTTCTTTTGGTGGCGGAGGATTTATTCTCTTAGCTTAACAACCTTCTCTGAGACGTACGAGCTCAGAGGTTATGTAGTTGATGATTACTAGTGATACGTTCCCAATTTGGTAATGTGGCATACGAAGTGTTGTTGATCATTTGTTGATCGAAGCGTGGTTGTGGAAAGCGTAGCTTCGTGGAGGAGACTTCGTCGGACCTCACACCCCGGAATGGTCGAAACAGGAAGGATGCAGCAAGGTTATAGGGGGTAGCGCCCCTTAGGGTATGTTCATTACCTTCTGGATAGAGGTGGTATCATGGTATGGAACCCAGATACTTAGCCTATGTGGTTGTTGCAAAATTATTACTTTGTGGTTGTTGGTATTGAGGATCCTCAAATAAAGGTTGTTTACAACCGAGGGATGGCATACTCGTGTCGGTGGTTACCTATTTTTACAGAGGTTCCCCAGCTTTGTGTTGGAAGAGATCCGGTTAGGTTCTCGGGGCGTCCCTCCAGAGGCGTATCCATGTGGCCCAGGAAGTCCCTTAGCCTGACCATTTGTTGGAAATCCAATCATCAATACGCGCCTTGTACGGTTTTAGTTGTAGAACCTGCCATCTAATATAGTAGCTATAGTAGGCATACTATAATGATACGTATGCTTGCTAAGATTAATATTATACTTGCAAATGTTTTCTGCACTATGCACTAATGATAATATAAAAAAGATTTTGCGTATTAATCATGTTTGACTATCATAAGGAGAAATCTCCCCCAAGTGTGCGATTGCATTGTGTGTGTGATGGGAGGCCTTATGACAGTTTCATTTTTCAAAAAGCATTGTGGATTTCTTTTAAATTCTTCTGTTAAAGTATAACTGTTTTTAAGATCTCACACCAGTCCCACGACTGACCTGGAGTTTATTGTTCCCTTTCTAAACTCTGGTTGCCCATAATTTTCCACACGGGCAGCCTAGAGCCAGGTTGTCAATTATTCTAGAGAGAAGTCAAGAAGTTGCTGTGGAGATCAGGAGTTGAAGCTGGATGGCGAGGCGTATCACGTATATATGTAACACTTCTTTTCCACTGTTTGTTGTTGTAAACTCTGATAATATAATGTATAAACTGATATAGTGTTTTGTTTTAAAGATTATTCATTTATCTATTATATGTTGTTCCGCTGCGAAATGTGAGATTCTGTTTTTGTTTCTGTTCTTCTTCTACCTTCTTCTTCTTAAACCCTAATGGTTCGATTTTCCGCATTCGATTGTGCGGCATTTGATACAGTGGACGTATTAATGTCGATTTTTGAAAGTCGAAAAATCGGGCCGTTACACATAAGGTGCAATTATAGTATAACATATACCCAATGGTGGTAAATAAAATCAACCATCAATAATCAATACTTTGACCTATTTAGGTTTATGTTATAGCATTGTCTATGAGCTCATAAATTGAGTAAACCGCTAAGTAACTTATATATCAATCACATAAGCAGTATTAACAACACAAGTACCATGCATGAAAGATCATCATCGACAACAATTATAAATAACTGGATATACCGCAATCACCATCTAATATACACACACATGCATAAACTTCTAGTAACACTCACACATGCATATTATTTCCAAAAGAGAGTCTCGTTAAATATACTGCTATATTTACAACTTATATCCCATAAGTCTCGCTAGTTTAAATATAAATTAATATTAATACCTTATAATCCTACAATTTTTGGATCATACATCAATATAGGTTTAAATATCAATCAATAGAGGTGATATTCATATCAATAGTAAAGCTGATCTACTATTACCAAATTGGATTCTCACTAGCATAAAGATATCATTGAAGTTCAATTTGTATTGAGATATCAATGCTATATTACACCCTCTCCTCCAGGAGTCTAGCTAGTATAAATATAATACTAAAGCACCAATATGCATCAAGCCAAAAACACTATGTTTACACCATATACTCCTACGGTCTCTCGGCTACCTCTTCCCGTCATCTCAACTCTGCCCAATCGATCAACAATACATGGCTACACATTCCTAGCCATGACCCTAACTTTTTCCATAGGTAGTAGGCTATTTTCTACATGTGATGTTGGGGCATACTCATCAATATAACTTAAGAGATTTAGGGCGCAACCTTCGAATCAACCAGCTAGTAAGCATACTAGCCTATCTAGTCTAACATACTTCGACCGCCTCCCTACTCCTATTATATATTTTTTAAATAATTTGGATTTAAATCTTTCTCACAATAGCAATAATGATGGTTTGATTTTAATTTTATTCTTACATTTGTTTATGAAAATTGTTCGAAATCTATAATTTTCTCTATAAAGGAGGTGTAAGAATAGTGATTGAACCAACACCCTTCATCAATATGTAAATGGGGAATAACCAAGGAAACATCATAAAATTTCCCATACCATTTGGTGCTATAACTTTGTATATTCAAAGTATGTAAAATATCACTTAATGCTAGTAGATTTTACTCGATATAGCATGTAAAGAGAATAAAAAAGAAATACAACACGAACGTCTCATACCATGTAATGCTACAACTTCGTTTATTCAAAATACTCATTATACAGAATTACATCAACCTCAACACTACCCTTGATCGATATAGTAATGCTTTATCAAATTTTAATTTCGTATTTATTTGAAAATCACTTTTTAAATAAATTTACTAAAGTATTAACAAAAATATATTTTTACATCTTTGTGAAAATTCTTCGTAAAATACTTTAGTAAAATTCTTTCAGGAATAAAATACTCGAAAACCAAATATCTCAAAATAGCAGATAAGATCAAGAGTTACTATAGATATAACCGTACTTGGACCACTAATATTAGTTCAACCCGTTCATATTAATGAGCTCACTAATATTTAGTTCGAACCATTCATATTGATGAGCTCACTAAAGTGCATATAATTAATACCCTTAAATTGCTAAAGACGATGAAAGGAACTTTTGTGGAAGAATTATGGTCTAGTGTTTATCTTCTCCAAAAGGTTCAACATATGAAAAGGGGAAGCAAAAGTTTAAGAGTAGTAGTAGTAAAGGCACCGATGGGAAAAGAAGATACTAAGGATTATCACAATTTCTTGAAGAAGAGACATAAGAAATATAATTGTTTTTAATATTTAAAGATGCTTATCAATAAGAAGGATTTCGATTCTCCTTCTAAAAGTATTTTCTTATAGAAGATTCTCTTTCTGTGAATATACTCACTGATTTTTAAAAACTAGATCAATAACTCACTTTGTTAATTGTTATAGAAATGTAGAAATAGAAGAGCCTAAGACAAGAGCTTAATTGGAGCGCCACATTGCAAATGACGATATTGTAGCAGTCGAAGCTATAACGGCCTGGAATTATTTAATTTATTTTGAATATTCAATAAATGGTATAATAATTAAATAACCCACTTTTATTTTATAAGTAATGGTAGAAAATTCATTTATGAAATTTATTTAACAAAATAGGCAGTTCAATGAAACACAGAAAATGTGATCGAGACCTGCTTTTCGAATTTTCAACTTTTTATCAAACGACAAGTTGTAGTAAGTTATTTACCTTAGCTTATACATTTAACCAACATTTAAATGGTTTGGCTAAGTTAAGAAAAACCATATTTGTGAAATGCAACAAAGTAATTGTTACCTAGAGGTTTGACCAAGTAACTGAAGGCATGGCATAAGCATCGGTCGGCAATGAAGAGGTCGCTCAGCATTAGTGTACCGTTCGGCATCCAGCACCGTTCAGTATCCAGGCTCTACCGACATCCGGCATCGTTCGGCATCCAGGCTCGATCGGCATCTAGCACCGTTCGGCATTCATGCCTCATTCGGCATTCCAGCCTCGTTCGGCATTCATGCCTCGTTCGGCATTCCAGCCTCGTTCGGCGTTCGTGCCTCGTTTGACATTCCTGCCTCATTCGACACATGACCTCGCTCGGCATAAGTATGTCGCTCGGCATCTCTCCTCGGTTGGCATTGGATTTCATTCGGCCTACACTTCTCACTCACTACCTCGTTCAGCTTAGCGATTTGGCTCGGCATTTGCCGTTCGGCATTTGTGGCTCGGAACATAGAAGTTGCTTACCACGTGCCGAGGTATCTCACTCTAGGCCCATTAGGGAAGTCCAACTCATCTTCATCTATAAATAGAGGGGCAGGGGCACAGTGAAAGGGACCTTTATCGAGAATACTGGGGAGACTCTGTCACATTCAAGACTCATTCTATTTACTTAGTAATTGTATTCAAATAGTTGGTGTATGCATTGTATCTGTAATCAATTGTTGAGTAAAGCAATAAAGATTAACTTCAAAGTGGACGTAGGAAGATACACCGAACCACTATAAATATGGTGTTCTTGTCTTCGCATTTAATCTAGCATATTGTTCTCTGTTTAAATTTACTTTCTTCATTAGTCTCTCTACACAATCTTTCTTAAAGCTATTAGTGACCAATTCTGGTGCTTTCACTTAGAATCGAATTCTCTGGCCGATAGGATCTAATTTGCAGCTACTGGATTTAATAAATCCCCTGAAGGAGATCCGATCAACTCATAGGACGTCCTTGAATCTATTCAGAGTTTCGACCAACAACTCTACTATGGGAAGATCAAGTACCCGATCAGCCTCTCACAATGCAGAGTCTACGAGACTGCTAGTGTACAACAAGTTGGACCTAGCAATCAACAAGCAAATTTAGGTGTAGGAACTATCTCCCAAACTCAAACGGAAGTCATCACCAGGACGGAGTTCAATGACTTGATGAGGGAACTCAGGGAAAGTAGAAGGCAACTCGCTGAGTAGACTCAGGCCAACGCTAATCTCATGACTCAGCTTACTCAACAGCAGCATCAGATTGCTGGAGGTAGCCCTGCCCCTTATTCTTCATCTGATAGATTGACTTCATCCGATGAACCTCCCAGGTGTGGACGCCGTAAGACTAAAACTGTACAAGCAGGTATCGCTGATCGATCAACCAGGGATCATGCACGTGAGGAGGCCAGATGCCTGGCTCACCAAGATTCTAATGAAGCTAGCCTTCAGGATGCATGTTTGGTCGATCGTCAGCAGAGGGGACATCAACCCGAGCGGTCTCGTAGAAAGGAACCAAACCTTCCATCCTCCATACAAACTTCGGACTTATCAGCCATGGTCAGGCACTTAATGAGAGAGAACCAAGGCTTGACCAACGAAGATTGGGCAGTATCCACGAGTCATACTTCCTTCACAGATACTATCCTATAAGCCGAGTATCCCAGGAAGTTTAGTATGCCAACTATACCGGCCTACGAAGGGAAGACTGATCCCAAACAGCACATAATGAGGTATGAATGGATGAACGATTTTGCTAGAGCAAATGATGCGACCAAGTGTAGGTGCTTCCCAATCACTTTATCAGGAATTGCCACTATGTGGTTTACTCGACTTCCCCCGCGGTCTATATCCATCTTTGACGAGTTGGCATTGGAATTTGTAGAACAATTCAGGATACATGCTACCGGTCCAAAGGATGTGATGTCCTTATCAAGCGTAATCCAAGCTTCGAGAGAGTCATTGAAAGCATACTTGCAGAGATTTCATGTTGCGGCCACTAAAGTTAGCAAACCTAACAACCATGCAATTTTTATGGCGGTAATGCGAGGTGTAGATCCAGAATCGGAGTTCGGAAAATGGTTGGCGGGAAAGCCCCCAACAATGTTGGAGCGATTCTATTCGAAAGCTCATCAATACATAAGGAGGGAGGAAGCTCGATGGACAAGGCGAGATAAGGCACCAGGGCCTGTTCAGGAGACTGTGAAAAGTAACATCGCCGTAAAGCAATCCGACGACAACTCGGCAAAGGTTCAAGTCAACGTCTAAAATAAGCCTGGGCAATCTAAAGGCTCCGAAGGAGGAAATTCCGGAAAGAAAAGAGAGGCAGGGAAATGGAAGCTGAGGATCCCAACCTACAACGAATAGACCCCCCTAAATACGTCTCTTGAGAATATTTATCTATCAACCTGCAGCACCTTTCAATACAGAAAGCCATGCCCAAAGGAGTCCACGGAGGAACAGAAGCGGACAGGGAAGTACTGTCGCTTCCATGAAACTCACGGGCACAATACTGAGAAATGTAGACACCTCCGTGATGCCATAGAAAAGTTGATCAGACAAAAAAGCTGCAGGAATTTGTTTAAGAACCCACAGGAGGGCTGTGACGATCCTGACTCGACCTACGAAAATCAGCGCCGAATACGACACTCATATTTCAATGTCGCAGATCCAAACGTCGAATGTGGTGCGTCGGAGCTTATAACACTATTAAGTACAACACAGCGGAAGAAATAAATATCAATACATATAACATTGATACAATGACAGATACAATATCTGATATAATGAATACACAAGAATGATACAATGAATATCAATACTATCAGAGATACAAGACACAGCGAAAAGAAATAGTAACACCAGCAGCGGAAATATCTTCAATAGAATGCATCCCCAAATCCAATGCTCCAATCCAAAGCTAGCTCAAACCAACATCGCGTGCCACCTAGACAAGCAAGTCTCGTCCATATCCAAAGACTAGACCAACTCTAGATAATCTACTAAACCTGACTATCTGAAAAACCCAACTCTAGACTTCCCGTGTGGAAAATTGTGGGCACCCAGAGTTTAGGAGAGGAACAATAAACTCCGAGTCAGTCATGGGACTGGTGTGAGTAACAAAAACGGTTGGTCTTTAAAAACAAACAACAATGGAATTTAAAAATAAATTCGCAATGCTTTTTAGAAAATGAAACTACCATAAGGCCTCCCACCGCACACACCATGCAAACGCAGAATTGGAGGAGATTTCTCCTTATGATAGTCAAACATGCTTGATACGAGAAAATTTCTTTGATATTATTATTATAAGTGCACAATGGAGAACATTTCGAAAGTAGAATATTAATCTTAGCCAACATACGACCATTACTGTATGCCTACTATAACTATCATATTCAATAGTAGGTTACCACCACATTCCATGGCAGGTAATACAACTAAAACCGTACAGGGCACGACTTATTTCGTTTGGATTTCCAACAAATAATCGGGCTAAGGAACTTTCCACTGTTCATGGGTACGCCTCTGGCGGGACGTCTCGAGAACCTAACCGGATCTCTGCCAACACAAGGCCGGGTTACCTCTGTAACTAGGTAACTATTTCTCGAGCATGCCACTCCCCAGTCCTTTGGGACCTTTATTCGAGGCGCCACTAAACCACAAAGCAACAACCACACAGAAAATGAGATTGAAGCCCACCACATAGGTAAATATCTGGGCTCCATACCATGATACCATCCTTTACCAGAAGGGAATGACACACCCTAAAGGGCGCGACCCTCATAACCTTGCCGCATCTTTCCCGTTTTGACCATTTTCAGTCTGTGAGGTCCTATGCAGTCTCGTCCACAAAGCTATGCTTCATACAAAAGCCATGCTCTGATCACAAATGATCATCAACAAACAGCAGTACTCATCATGCCACACTACCAAATTGGGAGTATATTGCTGATAACCTTCAAGTACATAACCTTTGAGCTCGTATGTCTCAAAAAAGGGTGTTAAGCTAAGAGAATAAATTCTCCGCCACTAACAGAAATGTACTTGAAAGAAATCTGATTTATATCTCAAAGTGTAGTGTAGTGTCATACATACAACCATACAAGTCTGTCCCGGGTTCGAACAGAACCGAAGGCACTTCCGAAGAAGTCCTTGTAAATCCGGGTATTCACAATCTCGATCGGACTTCCCATCACTTAGGGAATCTCTATACCGGTGCGATTCGGTGCGAAGACAATCGATAGGTTATCCTATCGTTCTCACAAATACCCGCTCTTCACCACCGGTATTCAATGCAATCCATAACATCGTATCACTATTCGGAATGGGTTATATGACACAAGGTCCTCTCCCGGCTAAACCGAATAATGAGCACAATATTTAAAAACATATGAATATGGGATTTCAGTTAAGTCACAACTTATAGAAACCCAAAAAATTTCTTTCAAATGGTTAAACAAATTACCATTTCAAATCTTTTAAACAAAAAGATTTATTTCACAAAGTTCACACAGTTTCACAAAGATCCATTTACGGATTTCAAAACAATTTCTATTTCAATTGGATTAACTTGTTAAATCTTTAAATCAAAGATTTAAATCATAGCTTTCAAACCGTTTCCATAAATTGGAAATCATTTTCATTTCAAACTAAAATCTTTTTAACCCAAATTGGATGTTCATTTTCTTATGTGAAAGCTTTTATTGTTTGAAAACAAATAGTTTTCGTTTCGGAAGAATCCAATTATAATTGCGCGAGTTAAAGCCTTTGAATTTAAATTCCAATTCCCAAATTAATGCCTTTAAAATGGCTTAACCCATAGATAGCTTGTATAACATCTTTAATCCATAGTTTCAAATCATAGAATTCAGTTTCAAATATTGAACTCTAATTTAACTCAAATTTTTTAAACTTCAAAACTCAATCAAGTTATTTGAAAATAAATTTGAAATTTCATTTCAAAAGCTTTTCACATTTAACCCGATTCCATTTCCAAACCATTGAATTCAAATTGTCTATTTTGAAATCATTTCAAAAATCTGTGACTTAATCGATTTACTCGTGAAATCCATATTTGTGTGTGTATGGTGTGGTCCAGGGGTTTAACACAATAGTGCAACAATCATTCAATCATCATAGATCAAAACACAGAAATATAGTTGATAAGCGGTATAATTTATAATGCTTATCTTTCATTCATAGATTCACAGAAAATATACAAATGTATCCTAAATAAATGAATAAATTTCACACAGCTCAATCCATAGAACAAAATAACACAAATCAGATAGGACAATCAATTCAAGGCACCTCACACAATACAATCATTCATAAGTACGGTCAAGCATTCAATAAACATTTATACACAGGATTAATTAATTCAATTTATTTACAATTAAATTAATTACTTATGAATTAATTATCCAATCTTGATTTATTAATTATAAATCATTTGGTATAAATTAATTAATCTTACCTTAATTAATTAAATTATTCTTAATTAATCATATTAATTAAATTAACCTTTGAACCAATTACATAATTAATTAACCCCTTAATTAATTATTTTAAGAAATTAAACCTTTATTTACTTACCATAAAGTAATTACACTTATACAATCTCATAAATGATTATCGTTAATTAATTATTAAAATTAATCACATTGATTAATTATTAAAATAATCTTAGTTAATGACCCTCATTAACGAATAACAATTCTTTAATTACTTTGCTAAAGAAATTATTTACATTAACCATTATTAATTAAAACTGATTAGGTAGAAAAAAATTTGAAAAAAAATCAAATATTTTCTTTCAAAAATAGGGACCGCTCCTTTTCTTTTTTCAATTCCCGCTGTTCTGTCCAATCCATCTTCTTCCCTACAGCCTAGGCCATCATCTCCCATCTTTGTACCTCCCTCCGTGCCTTCCTTACTTCCTCTGCCAAATCTTTCTGCATCTAATCTACCCTCTGACAGTGTTAATCTTAACACTGTTCATCTTTCTGAATCTTCACCTAAGCCTGCAGCTCCTCTTCAATCATCCTCATACCTGCCACCTCAACCCCTACCCAAACCTCCTCTTGCATGGAATTCTCTCTTCAGAGCCAAACCAAATAATGCAGGTACTTATGTGCCACGTGATATTCAACTAGAGTACAATGGAGATGCCATTGTGCCTCCTACTGAAGTAGTAAAAGCAGGAAGCTCGATGTGGCAAGATTAATCTCGTTGGCTTCTTCTTAGATAATCCACTCACATATTCTACTGTATTGTATTATCTCAAGAGAGCTTGGAAGCTTAGTGGATCCATTTCTGTAAAATTTGATGGTTTTCTTTTCTTGTTCAAATTCATTAATGATGATGATAGGAAAAGAATTTCTGAATCTGACCCAGTGGTGATGAGAAATAAACTTTTTATAGTGAAGCCGTGGGATGAAAATATAAGCAATAGTTGTAGAAGCATCAAAGCAGTTCCAGTTTGGATTAAACTTTCTAATATTCCACTGTATGCATAGTCTCCTTTGGGTATAAATTGGTTAGCAGCTAGGGTTGGCAAACTACTTTGTATGGATGCTTCAACTGAAAATTTTGAGCGTATTTCTTTTACCAAATGTTTAGTTGAAGTTAATCCAAACAAAGAACTACCAGATAACTTTTTAGTTAAGTTTCTTGACGGATCTGAACAGAATGTAAAAGTTGAATACTTGTGGAAACCAGATATATGCACAATTTGCAAGGAGTTTGGGCATGTGGTTAAAAATTGTAAGAAAGCTATTTGTGAAGATAATGTTGAACAACATGTTAATTCTGAACATCAGAAAACTAGTGAAGACAACAGGAATAACATGGAGAAGGGGAAAAATCAATATAAGCAGGATAAAGTGCAGCAAGTTTGGCAAAAGGTAAACAAGAATAAGGAAAAAAAAGAATTTTGAATGTAGATTTGGAGGAAAATGTTATGAACAAACAAGAAGGGAAAGTTAAAATTGTGAATGATGAAAATAAGGAAAATAATATTGTGCATAATGTTGTGCATAAAACAGTTGGTGGTGTACAAGTTTGTTCTGTTACCACACTAAATAAGTTTCATTTGTTGCAAAATGAAGTGGATGAGCAAGCCATAGTGGAAATACTTGATGAGGAGGAAGGGGAAATAACAAATGAACCTATTTGTGAAGAACAATGCAATGATGGATCCAAAAACAACACAACTTCTGTAACTGGAAAAGTTTATATCAAGAAAGACCTGATATCTAATGCTAAAGATCCAAATATGCCAAAGGGGGTTCCTTCCATTAAAAGCAAAAGTATTGAATCTAGAAATGAAACTTCGGAAGAGCTAGCACCAACAGATATTCTTGTAACTGACATTGATAAAGACTGGTGCAAAAGTTTTGAGCAGCAAGTAACTCAACTAATTATCTCTATGCATTTCCCTTCTGTTGATGGTCAATCTACTGACCCAACTCCCTACAACTTTTCAATTGAGTTGCCTGGATGGCCAGAATGTTTCCCCTCCTCTAAAAATCCTTCAGTTCCTCCACTTGTCACAACCACCCACCAATCAAATTCACATCCTCAATCCCATCAGCCTCAGTCACATCAGAAAATAGAAACTAGATCTCTTTCTGCTAAGAGAAGAAACAACTCTTCCTACCCTCAATAATATTTTATGTTTAAAAAATTGCATCTTGGAATATTAGAGGAGCACACAGCAACTTGAAACTTGATCAAGTTAAAAGGTTAATCACTGAGTACAATATTTGTCTCTTTGGTCTACTTGAAACAAAGCTCAATCAAGCATTATCCACTAAAGCTGCAACATACATCAACCCAAACGGGTCCCTTCATCATAACCTTGACAATGCTTCTTATGGTAGAATTTTAGTTATCTATGATCCATCTATATTGACTCTTACTCACCTCCTATCTTCTAGACAGTTCATCCATTATCATGTCCTAGAAACTCAATCTCAATCCTCTTATTATATAACTTTTGTTTATGCTGACAACTCGGTTAGCTCCAGGAATGCTTTTTTCAACTCCTTGCCCCCTCTTAGACAATCTTCTCACCCTTGGGTTGTGTTGGGTGATTTTAACTCCTACTATAATCACAATGACCAATTTGGTGGTAAACCTCTATCCCCTCAAGAACTTGATCCTCTCAACCTTGCTGTTTTTGATTCTGATCTGATCATGGTTAACAAGTCAGGAGCTAAGTATTCCTGGAATAATAGAAGTCGAAGTGGTATTCGTACCTTCACTACTATTGATCATACTTTCTGCAATATCCAAGCTATTAACCACTGGCCTTCCCTTTCTGTTTTCCTTCCCCAGCCTATATTGTCTGACCACTCCCGTTTAATATTATCTCTTGGCCACCATTTAAGAAAGGAAAAGAGAAGTTTTAAATTTTTTAATGCATGGGTAAAACATGAATATTTTCTTAAATTAGTCTCTAAAGTTAACACTGAATTTTCTTGTTTTGGTAATCCTATGTATAATTTTGGCAGGAAACTGAAAAGAATTAAACAGGAGTTAAAATTGTGGGCTTCTTCCACCTTTGGTAGTGGTTGTCTTCTGTCAACTACTCTTAAGGAAAAACTGAAGTTCCAGCAAGACTTTATGATGGAGCATCCTCTTGATGTACATGCTGCAGTTGAAGAAGGTAAATTATTCACAGAGGTCAATAATGCCCTGTTTATGGAGGCTAGCATGAAGAGACAACAATTGCATAATAGGTGGCTTGATGAAGGAGATAAAAACACAAAGTTCTATCATGATTCTTTAAAGGTCAAGCAAGCTAGAGAGAATATTTTCAGTATTTTTTATGTACATGGTACCTTATTTTCCACTGCAGATTCTATTGATAAAGCCCTTGTTGACCATTTCACTAAACTTCTTGGTAATAATGATGGTTTCATCCCTGATATCAAACAAATTTCATCTCTTGCTCTACCTTCCATATCTTCTCAACAAGCAGCAAACCTTATTAGACCAGTTACTGATGATGAAATTAAGTCTACTCTTTTCTCCATGAATCAGCAAGCTTCTGGTGGGCCTGATGGGTTAAATGTGATTTTCTTTATTTCTACTTGGAGTGTCCTTGGTAGTGAGTTCTGTAAAGCAATTCATAATTTCTTCAAACACTGTAGGTTACTTGGTGAAGTTAATAGCACTAACATTGCCCTTATACCTAAAGTCATCCCACCAACTAGTGTCACCTCTTTCAGGCCTATTTCATGTTGTAATGTACTATACAAATGTATTTCTAAAATTATTGCATCTCGTTTAGTAACTGTTCTCCCCTCTGTAGTATCCAGCAACCAGGCTGCCTTTATTCCTTCTAGGAGCATAATTGATAACATACTACTTGCTCGGGAATTATTGAAAGGTTATAGTAGAAGTAAGGTGACTCCGACAGCTGCTATTAAAATCGACATATCCAAAGCATATGATTATATTCACTGGGATTCTATTGTTAGGGTTATGGCTGAGATGGATTTTCCTAAAAATTTTGTATCATGGATTTATGTGTGCATCTCCACTCCCTCTTTCTCTATTGTAATTAATGGTAGACCTGTGGGTAATTTCAGAAGTAGAAAAGGCATTAGACAAGGTGATCCAATTTCTTCTTACTTATTTTTGTTGGTTACGGAAGTATTTACAGTTATTCTTCGGTCAAGATACTCTCAAAATATAATAAAGTATCATCCTAAGTGTGCACAACATTATATAACATCTATCATGTTTGCTGATGATGTCATGCTGTTTACTAAACCTGAGTTACCTTCCATGATTGGAATAACTGATGCATTGAAAGATTTCTATAATATGACTGGCCTATCTATTAATCATGATAAATCATCCATGTTAATTTCTGGTGTTAGTGCAGTTCATGCTGCTGCATTACATCATTACACTGGTTTCTCTTGTATGGACTCTGACACGAAGTATCTTGGTCTTCCTTTAATTTCTAAAAGAATTACCAAAGCAGACTGTATTCCTCTTTTAAATAAGATTACTTCCACAATGACTGCATGGGATAATAGGCACTTGATCCAGAGTGGATGATTAGTGCTTATAAAATCTGTAGTATTCTCCTCTCTTGTGTATTGGGCTCGTTCTATGATTCTCCCAGTCAATTTAGTGCATCTAGTTAGGTCTGCTATGAATAGATTCTTTTGGACTGGTAGTATTCACAATATGAAGTTGTTGCCATATTCCTTTGCTAATTTTGAAATTCCTAACTTGGTGGTCTTGGAGTGTTAAATGTTAGGAAGTGGAATATTGCAGCAACTAGCAAGCATTTTCATGATCACATCAACAAGAGAGACAGTATATGGGTTAAATGGACATGGCATTTCAATATTAAGAAAAAGAACTTTTGGTGTATGGCCATTCCTCTGAACAGTAGTTGGTTATGGAGGAACTTATTGAAACTGAGAGAAGTCTTTTTACCCATGATCAATTATTCTGTTACTGCAAACTTCCCAGTTAGTTTCTGGCATGCACCTTGGATAAGTAAAGGGAAGATATTGTCCAAGCTTTATGATTATAATACTATTTTGCAGTCAGGGATACATATTGATGCTAAGGCAAATGATTATATTTTTGATGGCAAAATTGTGCTACCATACAATAGCAATCAACAAATTAGGCAACTGTTGTTTGAAATGCAGCAGAATTCTTTACCTGATAGACAACTTGAAAATGTTACTTGGGATATGAAACCTCACTCTATCAAAGGTGTTTATAACTTTGACACTGTTACTGCCCCTCTAGCTACTGCAAAATGGTTTGCTGTGATCTGGACTAGTGATTCACAGCCTAAAGACAATTTGATGTTTTGGAAAGTTATTAATCAAGCTATGCTTACTAGAAGTGTTTTGAACAATTATGGGTTGAGTTGTTCTTCTACCTGTTTATTTTGTAATATGCTTGAAGAAACTCCTCAGCATATATTCTTTGATTGTTCTGCACTACTTATTCTTTTGGCTAGGATTAGTTCCACTCTCGTGATCAATCTAACTTCTGCTAACTCTGGGCCTCTCTGGGATTATTTATTCAAAGCTACTAGGAAGAAAACTGATTGTGGCAGAATTCTTGTTGTCTGTTTGAAGATTTACATGTCTGTGATATGGAGAGAAAGGAATGCAAGAGTTTTTGAAGGCAAAAGTAAGAATTGGGAGGTGTTGTGGAAAGAAGTTAAGAATGGTACATATTGCCAATTGGTGAACAGTCATTATACTTTCCCTTATGATATGCAGTGTGTTTGGGCATGATGTTGTTTATGCATTTTAGTTTTTTTCTCCTTCTTTCTTTTCTTTACTTATGTAACGTTTATTGTTTTGCAATAAATCTGGTAGGGGACCAGTTAACCCCGTTGGCTTTGCCAAATTAAAACTGATTAGACATTAATAACTCATTAATTAACTCATTGATTAATCCTACTTATTTAATTAATTAAGTGTTAATTGTAACTTGATGAATTCGTAATTACAATTTAATCATTCCTTAATTAAATTAACTAGCTTTAATTAATAAATTTAAACTTGTAATTACGAATTTAATTAATACAAAACATTAATTATCTATTCTAATTAACGAATTATAAATCATTAAATTTTCATTAACTTAAGTTAAAACTCATCGTTAGTGATGATTAAATTACCATTCATAAATATGTTCGGAAACATTGATTTACAAATTACTTTTAAAATTTCATTTTAAATTCCAAGATTTAAAAAGAATACCAATTTATCTTTAATAAAGTTTAAACTAATTTTTAAAATCTTTAAATTTACATGTTAAAGTAGTACTTTTGTTATAAAAGAAATTTAAAAGAGTTCAACATCAATTTCCCTTGAATTTACATATCAAACGAATTCTTTACATTTAAACTTATTCAAATATTTAAATTTATAAAACTTTGTTAAATTTCAAAATCTAGAATTCAGATGTAATTTAAATCCAGGTTTAAAATTTGATTTAACTTTGTTTAAATCTTTCCTTTATAATTTAAATTTCATTTTTAAATTCAAATATACTTAAATACTTAAACACCTTAAAGTTATTAAACAATTTTGAATTTAAAAACTTAATTATTTCCAAACTAAGATTCAACCTAAACTTAAATTTATATTTAAATTTCGATTTAAAAACTTGGTTTCAACCTTGCTTTAGAGTTTTAATTTCAGTTCTTAAAATTTAAAACAGGACAGGTTGAAATCCGTAACAAGCATATACCCGGGCCACTACCCTATCTACTTCGAGTTTGGACCCGGGCAAGGCCACGCCTTAAACTGCTTCGAGCAAATTCTCCTTTTGCACGCGCTACACCCGAGCTTATTCCTCCTTCCCCAAAAACGTTCGAACCCAGTCACACACAAATGCACGTATACATGCACAACCACTAGCCGGAGTTTCAGCCAACATCGCGATCATCGACCGATCACTCATCAACCCCTGAGTGGCCACAGTCACTCAAATCACCAAAACCAAGTGCGATTCGAAAATGAGTCATTCGACTCAACACTGGAACCCAACTTCGACCACAAGAACCCATTGCCTGACCACAATCGATCACCAATAACCTCGCCGACCCGTCCCCTGCATTCGCCACAGCCTCCACTTCCTGCTCCCTCTAGTGCGATCGCCAGAAACACGGGGCGACGGTGCGATTAACTCACGACTTCGACCAGGTAAACACAAGCTTTAAACCCTAATTTGCTCTCGTTCAAATCATTCCTTACAATAGAAAAAAATTTAGACAATTTTCCTAACATAATCAACGGCTCAGCTAGCTTCAAGCAAGATTACAACATCAAATTTTTCTTTGATCGCTGGAATTTAGGTAAAAGGCATTTTTAGTTCATCTATCTACTACTCGAAGCATACTAGATTAAAAATTCCCATTTTTGTTCTAAAAATCCTTTTTTCGAATGCAGTTTCAAGTTATATAATTGAATCAATGTTTTATAACATTCGAAATTATCAAAAAATTGAGTTTGTTCTGTAAAATCAAGTTTTTTCAACCTGTATATTTATAATTTACTTGAAACCATTTTTAAACAATAACTGATAATTAAACAAGCATATTTTCTTTTAAACCAAGGCCTAATAAAGGTTGAATCAAGGGGTAATGAATTTTGATAAAAATCTAGGCTTGAAAACTAAGAACAGGGATATCACAGGGACATCAAGCATGCATACATCATAAATTTACATATAAACACATGAACAAACTTCAATATACACAGCATAACATTTTCCAGATAGATAAGCAACCAATCCAGCTTAAAAAAATGTTACTCACTTTGGTTTCCATAAAATGAACAGAGCCTATATGATGAACAGGCTTGAGAAATTTGCAAACTGGAATACTTCTTCCATCTTCTTGTTTGAGTTGGTTTAAATTGTTATTATAACTGAAGTTTAAGCTAAATCTTTGTTTAAGTTTAAGTGATATTTACTCAAATTTACTTAGCTTGGTGGACGAATTGAGAGGAGAAGACTGGTATAAATAAAAAGAGTTATACAGTAGATATGATTTTGTTTGTTTGTACAATGGGGTGACAATATTTTGATTTGTACAAATATAAGATCAGTTGAATAAAGATTTTTTTTTCTTTTCTTACTTTAGCCAAACAAAATTTCGGCTGAAATGATTTTTTTTCCTTTTGTTTAGTGGCCGATATGATACGGTATTGGATGCATAAGCCTATACATAGATATTTATCTTGTTTCTTTTTTTGCAAGCCATTTCTTATATTTGAATATATATTTTTATCTTTTCTTTTGTCTTTTTTATTCACTTTATATTTTCGTTTCTTGTTTATTTTCAAGTTTACATACTTGTCTTTATATTTGTTTAAACTTGAATATATAATATTGTCTTATTAACACTTTGTCTTACTTCTTTATAATATAAATAAATTTCTATTATAAATAACTATATTTTCCTTTTATTCCTTTGTTTTAGAATTTAACAATCAAGCATTTAATTCGTGTTAATATATCTTTATGCTTTTATAACTAACTACCATTAGTTAATTTACATAAATAATATTTTCCAAAACCCAAATTATTTTTCTCTAAGTCATTTATTCAAATTTTAAAGTCAAACCCAAATTTACTCATATATAATTCCAATTCAAAATTATTCTAGAATTTATCCAAAATTATTAATTTAAAATTAAATCAAAAATTGGGATCGTTACAAGGGCAGGCAAGGAACATCAGACCCCGGGCGCGGTCCGGCTCCACGCCATCCAGAGGAACCTGCCCGAACCATGGGTAGATTGATCATAAACACTATAGTCGGAGGACCTCACCCTGCAGACAAAAATTGGCAAGAGATGGAGCGATACACTACCTCCTTAAGGAATTCGGATTACGAATGTTATTTGAATGTAGAAGATGGAACCCCTACGAAACAACAACGCAGACAAGAATTGGCAGGAGATGGAGCGATACGCTACCTCCTTAAGGCATTCGGATTACGAATGTTATTCGAATGTAGAAGATGGAATTCCCCCGAAACAACAAAGCATGATGATAGACAACATAGTGTTTAGGAGCCGAGATGCAAACAAGGTGGAGGCTCCTACCATTGACCCGATGGTCATATCTGCGATGATCGGGCCAGCTTACGTCAAAAGAATTTTAATTGATTATGGGAGCTCCGTCAACATCATCTTCAAAAAGGCATATGACCATATGAAGATGGAGACGAAAGATTTAAAGCCATCTAAAGCCCGTATCCATGGCTTTAATGGTGCAGCGACTGACGCGATGGGTTATGTTGAGTTGCCAGTTGAACTGGGAGAAGGTGAGCGTAGGAGGGTGTGAACCCTACCGTTCATCGTGTTGGATGTAGGCTCTCCATATAATATATTTCTGGGTCGTCCGGCCCTGGAGGAGTTTAGGGCAGCTTTGGCCCCATGGTGTTTGACATTAAAATTTTCGACGGACAACGGAGTCGGTGTAGTGCATGACGATCAGGCGACCGGTCGTGCATGTTAAGTGGCAAAGCTGAGAGAGTCTCATCGGAGAGAGAAAGGAAAGGCTGTGGACATCTCCGTCCGCATCCAAAACACTGACAATTGACAAGTAGTGCCCGAGCCCAAGCTCGGGCAACATTCTCGGATCTATAGAGACATCATGAATGTTGCCAGCATAGTTCCTTTCATTACCAGCCGGTTGATTATTTGCCCCAAGTAAGTCGTTCAACTTATTCAGAATCAGAGCATTCTGGGCACTTTGAGCCTCTAGTTGTGCATTTTGGGCGTTTATCTGCTGGTTTAGCCCTAGAATCACAGCATCCAATTCCGCTTTCGTAACTCCAACAGATGGAGTGGGTAGATTAGGTACAGGGGAAGCGGAGGTTCCCTCTTGAATGTTCCCAGATCTGATAGATCTACTTTTCCTTCCAAGAGCCATAATCTCAGATATACTTCTGGTTTTTAAGGAAATTCTTTCTTCAAATCTCTGCGAAGCAATGATGACAGCTGTCCTGAGTTCAATTCTCAGTGAACGCACCAAAAATGTTAACGCTTAAATTTGAACGCTAACACCCCGGTGTGTGAAGTGTAGTTGTGAAAGCACCACCCGATAGATCGGGAAGGAATTACAAGCAAGTAATAGCGGAAAAGCAGTAAACAACAGCAATTTTATAGTGGTTCGGCTTATGGGTATAGCCTACGTCCACTTTAAGTACTTTTATTGATGATCACGTTACAAGTTGATACAAATCTTCTCAAGTACAATACACTTTGAATTACAAAAGACTTAGAGCAAGTAGCTTAAACTTCAATGGAAATGAGAGTCTTCGAATCCATGTTGGATGTTTACGATCTCTTTTTGAAGTTGTATGTAGTGTTTCTAGTGTCTCAAGAGCTTCAAGTGTTGAATTGGTTTGGAATGCAGCAGAGTATCAGCGCTTGAAGAGAATGTGCCAAAAGTCCCTTTCTAGTTGGAGTTAGTGCTGTATTTATAGGCGTGATTTTCTGGGCAGAATTTATTTCCAAGTTCTAAGTCGCGGCCGACTTAGTATAAGCCGCGGCCGACTTACCATATGTCGTGGCCGATTCACCGAGCCAAGTCCATGGCTTAATGGAAGCAAGCTTGCCTGAACTCATACCATCTGTCTTAAGTCGTCGCCGAGATAAGCTAGGTTGTGGCCGGCTTAAGGCAAGTCGCGGCCGAGTCACCTGGCCCTTCTACGGTTTCACCTAGGTCGCCCCCGAGTCAACATAGCATTATCTCCATAACACGGCATCGGACTTGCATTTTAGTAGCCTTTAGGTCGTGGACGGCTTAGCATACGTTGTTAAGTCGGTTGCCGACTTAAGTATAGGTCGTGCACCTTTCCAAGTCCTGATCAATTAGGTCGGCAGCTTCCTTAGGTAATTAGATCAACACTCAATTTAGGTCGGTAGACTTCCTAAGTCGGTACTCCTTAAGGCATTAGGTCGTTATCCATTTAAAGCCTTAGGTCGGAAACTTTTGTAAAGGTATTTGAGTCGCAAAGTACTTTGAGTCGCTGTCCCTTCTGAGTTATTAAATCGGCAACCATTGAGTCGTCATTCGTTTTAAGTCGGCAATGAGTTAAGGTTGCTGGGTCAGTTCACCTTTTAAGTCGTAGGTCTCTTGAGTCGTGGAGGCCTTAAGTCTTATGTTGGCACATTCATCAGATCACTGGATCGGCATCTCTCTTAAGTCGGTAGCCCTTTTTGAGTCTTATCTTGCTAGGTCGTTAGCTCCTTAACTCGTGGGCGAAACGGGGTTAACATTTGCCCCTCGAAGCACACGCTTAAGTCGTAAGTCGTGTGCTTCGACTTATCATAACCCGGTTGCGCCGATTTAAGTTCCAGTGCCTCCTGATATAAAAGCTTAAGTCGTTCCTCCTATCTCACTCTTCTCATTGCTTATCTCCTGAACCGTTCCTGCCATTGTCTCATCTTTAAGCTTTCAAAGGCGATCTCGATCAATTAACTACTGACAACCTCTGTTATCCACTGTGTAAGTAAACATCCCTCTTCCCTGATCATAGATTATCGTTGATTCATGAATTCCGTCTCCCAAAATCAAACCGCCTCTTCGTACGATGCTTCATCATGAATCCCATCGCATTCATAGTTGATGAAACTTAGGTTGTGAAGTTTTGGCTTCAGATTGGTCGTTGAGGCGATGAAGACGGTTTACTACCTCAAGCTCGATTCCGAATCGTTCAATTGGGTGGTTCGACAGCATGAGTAGAAGCGGGTGTTGAAGGAATGGCTATTGGGTTATCGGGTTTAATGCTGTGGGATGTTGGCTCGAAGGCGAGTTAGTGGATTTAGGTGGCTTAGCCTTCGACCAACCTAGCTTTTACACGACCCTAAATCGTGGTTGAGATAACGCTTGAAAGAATCCTGCCGACCTAAACATTAAAGCTTAGATCGTGACCGAGTTAATACTTGGAGAAATTCCTGCCTTTCGACTCGGAGCTTGCCTTCTTATCTCCCCCATGCGAACTAGAGGAAAACTATTTGGATTCTGACCCGCTACCGACCTAGCCTTATCCCGTAAAAGACTTTTAAAACGTAGCCGAGTTGGTACTTAGGCTTTAGACGTGTTGACATTTAGGAACATAGACCAACTTTATGCATTTTAACTTTGACTACCGGACTAAGTTGAATAAACTCTGAATTGTGGTCAAACTTTGAACAGGGATTAAAATTTGAACTGCCCCAACCTTAAATTTGTTTGAATGTCATTGTGTTACTTCACAGATCATTTTCACTTTTAAGCTGTAAACCTGTTGAGAATAACAGACAAACAAAGAAAACCAAGGCGCTCATACTGCCATTGACTGCCCATATCAAATGACAGATTAGTCAAGACAAGATAAGAGACATGAATATATTGCATGAAATGTTGTGAATTAATCGACTAAAGTAAAATATTAATGCAAAGTATCAACAATTTGAACTGATTTGTTTGCATCAACATCTTACTTGCATATTTAGGCTTAAAACAATAATCCCTGAATTTCATAACTAACAATTGTTTGCTAGTTTTTATTCCAGTTATATTTGTTTACCGCTTGATTGATTCTACACAACAATTCACACACTTTAGGAAACGTGCACCTTCATGTTTGAATACCCAGTTGTTTATGTAGAATGACTTCCCATCGAGAAGAAGAAGTGGTAACTCAAGAAGAAGAAACTTTCCCGACAACAGTTCCGATAGAGAATCCTCCGGAAAGAACTTCGACTATTCTATCTTTGAGAACATTTATTCAGCTGCGCACTCAATTTGGCTTTGCTGAAAACGATGTCCTATTCCCTGGATCAAATGATACTGCTGATAATCCTCCCTATGGTTTCGTTGCAGTCAACCGCCACATGTGCTTAAGTGGGGCGATTCCTCCTTTTAATGACTTCCTTCGAACTCTTCTTCTCCGGTTGACGATCTCTCCATTTCAACTTCATCCTAATGGTTATGCCATCTTGATGGGGTTGTGTGTTTTGTTTAGAAGAACTCTTGATCGCCTACCGAGTTTTGAAGAAATTCGTTATCTGTGCTCGTTTACAAAGAGTAAAGATCATCCTTCACTCATTATTGTGAGAAGTGCTAGAAACCGCAAGCTCCTTTCCGATCTCACTGAAAGTGTTCATGGATTTTTGAACCAGTTTTTCTTTGCTCGCTGCCCTCCAGGGTTTTATGCCATCTGGAGAATAGGAAGTAAGACTAGTGTTTCCATTTTTTCGTTTTTGAAACTTTTTCCGAGATCCGAACTTTCAGTTGCTAACTTCATTTTTTTTGCTCTTTTCAGCACTTCCTCTCCCTTCTAGAGATCCGATTCATAAACAAGTTTTCGAGAGGTTGAGTGCCGTGGCTGCGGAAGAAAGGAGCATAAAATTTCTGCTGAAGGATGAATTTTTACACCAATACGGGCTTCTACACGCTTCTCGTTCTACGCATGCTCATGAAGTTCCAACAGAAGTTCCCGATTCTCCGACGAAAACTCCTGACGCCCCGGTTACTGTCGAACAACTCACATCAAAAGAGTCTAATATTGAAGCTTCATTGGTGAAGTGTTCCACTCCTACCGACATTATGGGGTCATCCAGTAAGACGGTGCTTGCCCCGATCGAGGAAGAAGAAGAACCTTCACGGCCTCTCGGGGGATTAGCTGATGTAGGAATTGAGAAAACAAGTCCCACCAAGCATGATGGTGACGATGTTTACGAGGGGTTGAGCGACATAATAGTGACTTCGCAGGAGCTTTTTAGAGATGACGTATCTAAAACTATCTCTCCTGTAATTGAGGCGACATCTCTTCTTCGACAAACACCAACACAAACATCAACTCCTCATACCCAAGCTATCATCACCTCTGCACCAAAGAGTGGTTTGTAGCTTAATGCGTGTAGCTTGCACATCACACAACACTTAGGATTTTCCAGCACATTTATGCACTTATCTTCTTATACTTTAAAGATTTCTAAAGCTTATCTTTTCTTATTTCAGATTCTTCAATGACACGCGGCGGGTCATATTATCAGGATTTCCAACGCTACGGGGGGCGTGGCCAATATGATTATCGGCGTTACTTTCCTTCCTATAGAGAGTCTGACGAAGAGAGGGCTGCTCGAAAGGCTCGTGAAAGGAGGGATGCAGAAGAGCGTTATGACAGAAGGGATAGGGATGAGCACCATGATTCTCTGCAGAGAAGTGATGACTCTCACAAAAGGAAATCTCACGATGACCGGGGAAAAGGTCATGTAGCTGAAGATTCAGGCAAACGAGCCCGACATGGTGAGAGACATGCTTCCACTATTCCCGAAAAGCCTACTGCCCCTGCCCCTCTTGACATTACTTCCGACTCTCCTGCTCTTGGGAAGGAGGACATCCAGACAATAATAAGCAGGCCTAAATTTCAAGTGGGACCGGGCCCAGCCACTTTACAAAGTCGTTTTCCGCAGTGGTGTTTAAAGGGTGTGAGGTTCGATCTCGACCTAGTCCCTATTGACAAGCCTGTTATGCTACGAAATCTTGACGCCGTTAAACTTGATATCGAGAGGATGTCAAACTGGCAGAAGCTTGTTGATGAGCTTCAACGAGTTAACCGCGCCAACTTAGAGGCTATGCTCACCATGGAAAATGATAAGGCTGAGTGGCAAAAGGTCCTTGAGCAGCACGACACCGAAATGAGGAGCATTACTTCCTACAACGAGGAGCTCGAAGCAAAGGTTGAGAAGTTGAAAGATGAGCTTGCTGCTTCCTCTACTTCATACTCTCAAAAAGAAGAAGTGCTTCTCAGACAAGTTAGAGATGCTCATGCCAGTCAGAGGGACGCTGAGGACAGGCTTGAAGCACAAAAAAGAATCAGTGATGGCTATGTCTCGGATATTGCTGAGCTTCAAAAGAAAAACAACTCCCAGGAGGCGGAGATACAAATGCTTAAGCTTCAGCTTGCCAAAACTGAAAGGGAGCGCGATGAGGCTGTCGCCGGCAAAATCGCAGCCGAAGAATCTCATGAGGCGACCAAAAACAGCTTCGGCTCAACATTATTCGACTTCTACTTGCATAGCGTCTTGGGTCGTGGAAGCCTCGCCTTTCTTGGTCCCAAGTATGAGATCACTTTAGCTGAAGTGTGGGAGGCCGCTCTTGAGATGCTCGGTGCTGAAGGTGCCGGTTACGACGAATCAGCCCTGGAAAGGCATTATTTTGATGAAGACGCTCGCGCTGCTCTTGCCAGGGGAAAGGAACAACTTGCCAAACTAAGAACCGAAGTGACGGAAGGGGACCAGCTGGGGAAAACTACTTCAACTACTCTAGTCCAGCCACCTTCTTCGTCTGAAGTCGACATTATTGGTTCCAGTTCCCATCTCGCATCTCCCACCAAAGTTACCGCTGATATTACAAGCACACAAGGCGGAGACGAGGGTGAAGAGAGTGCTGATGCGCAAGCTTATGAAGTCGATATCAGGAAACCAGCTTCTCCAGGTAACTTCACTGTTAATCTCGCTACTGTCAATTCTGCTCAAGCGGGTTACTCGTTTATTTCACATGAGTTTCACGAGCTCCTTGGCTATTTTCTCAACCTTGACGAGCCTTCATCTCCTCTCTTTACTGACTTCATTGGTGAACCTTCATCTCCTCTTTTTACTGACTTTAACCTTTTTTCTTCTGTAGAGAAAGTACCAAGCACTGCTCAAACTTCTACTCCTCCGGTCATCCTTCCTTCATCTCTTCAGGCGGTGCCTCCTTCTGCCTCGCAACCTGGATCACAGGAGGAACAAATAGAGGCTCTTCACGGCTTGGATGATCCCATCACTTCGCAAGAGCAGAAAGATGAGAGACCTGAGGGAGGTGACATATCCCCGGAACGGACTCCTTCTGACGACATTGTTCTATCAAAACTTGTCACTCCGGGGAGTGAGTCTTCCTCACAAAGGAGAGAGAAGCGTGGGATATCAAAGAGGAGGGGGAAGAAAATCACCGCCACTGAAGAGGAGCCAGAAGTTGAACCGGTTACACCTACCTCTCCTACTTCCCTTATACCCACAGGCCGACCTGGAAAGCTGGTCATTCGACCGGGTAAAGGGTCCAAAGGAGGGAAGAAGAAGTGAAGATTTTAGCTTTTTGTCTTTTATATGAACTGGCCGAGAGTTGTGCGGGCATCGGCCCCCGCTTTTATTTTGAAAACCTGTATCTGCATTATAGTTGAATAAAATGATTCTTCGTTTGTACAAACTTCTGCTTGAATTTGAGAATGCATTTACTATTTATTTTTGCACAAGTTTGTTTATATAACATTGCAGCGGGCTTATGGTATGTTGTTTGAGTATTACTTTACTGATGCAGCTATACTACTATACCATGTTGCCCCCATACCTTAAGCTTGTTGCAATATTTTATACTTCGAGGGGACTTGCACTCTTATTTGTTAAAGAATAATTATTTTATTCTTTAAAGAAAATTTTATAGAGTACAACTCCTTTCGTATAAGTTTTTACGCTTTGTCGTTCGAAGAAATCACTTTTTTCTTTTGCTTATGTGCATATTTTACCAAGTGAATTCCTCTATGTGGTAAAGCGGACCTCTGAAGGGTACTTTAACTTCTTTTCTTTTTACGATCATTTTCCATTTGAAAGTTAAAGTACGCCTTTGATGAGGATTTTTTTTTTTTTTTTTTATACAAAATTGTACCTCTGAGGAGGGATTTTCCACGTTTCAACACTTGGAAGTTTTATTTCAATCTTGGTGAAACGTGTACCCCCAAAGAGTTGTGCCTTCGAAGAAAGCCTTTTCACGTTTCAACACTTGGAAGTTTTATTTCAATCTCGGTGAAACGTGTGCTTCCAAAGAGGTCTTTTTCTTGATTGTTTCCCCGGGAGGGGGTCGTACCTCTAAGGAGGGATTTTTTACGTTTCAACACTTGGAAGTTTTATTTCAATCCCGGTGAAACGTGTACCCCCAAAGAGTTGTGCCTTCGAAGAAAGCCTTTTCACGTTTCAACACTTGGAAGTTTTATTTCAATCTTGGTGAAACGTGGGCTTTCAAGAAGGTCTTTGTTTTTGCATTTCAACTTTGGTGAAGTGAAATTCCGAAGAGCGGTTGCTACACTTCAACTCCTGGCGAAATGTGCCTCCGAAGAGGGCTTTTATTTTGTTTACATTTCAACTCTGGTGAAGTGAAATCCCGAAGAGCGGTTATAACACTTCAACTCCTGGTGAAATGGGCCTCCGAAGAGGGCTTTTATTTTGTTTACATTTCAACTCTGGTGAAGTGAAATCCCGAAGAGCGGTCATAACACTTCAACTCCTGGTGAAATGGGCCTCCGAAGAGGGCTTTTATTTTGTTTACATTTCAACTCTGGTGAAGTGAAATCCCGAAGAGCGGTTATAACACTTCAACTCCTGGTGAAATGGGCCTCCGAAGAGGGCTTTTGTTTTGTTTACATTTCAACTCTGGTGAAGTGAAATCCCGAAGAGCGGTCATAATTTTCAACTCCTGGTGAAATGTGCCTCAGAGAGGGTTTTCATCGCCTGGAAGTTACTCTCTCATGGTTGGAGGGTCATGACTCCTCCAATCTTTTTTGTTGAGTAGAGAACTTTCTTTTTTGTGGCGTATGACCCATTAGAGGTCTTTTATCCTCCGAAGAGTTGCGCCTCCGAAGAGGACTTGTGCCGCTGATGGTAGCTTTGGTTGTTCCTCTGTTCACTTGCTTATGCCTTTTCAGCGATCCTCTTTTTTTTTTTTTTTTTCTTTTCAAGTTTTCATTCCCCTTTCTCTCACAAGTGGCTTGTTTAATCCAAGGAAGTGTACTTCATTGCCAGGCAAGTTCGTGAGAACGGGCACTAGCTTCCTAATTGGATGTTTGTTTGTTCAAACGATCTCAATTTATCAGCAAGGGCTCGTTTCTATCGAAATCATTAGCCGTTCAATTGAAGTATTTCCTATCTAGGATTTGAATTCGGGGTCTTTGTGACTTGAAATTTGCTTGTTGAATGATGGTGAGAATCGCTCGGTCTTATTATGCGCAAGTTTTATCTCCATTGTCTGCAAAAATTTAAATCGATATTTCAGCAATACATTTTATGTATTTTTATATCGAAAACAAAGCAAACATATAATGATAATAAGGAACACAAGATTTATAGTGGTTCGGCCATGAAATTGGGCCTACATCCACTTTATATTCTTTCATTATTTACTTGCATCAGTTTCACAATTGCTTTTAATTACAAGAATCATTCATTCATAATTCTTTTTACAATGTTTCAACAAAATTTTCAAGTAAAGTATGGACGCAAATGGTTGCTGTTCCATGCCCTTGGAATTTGATCTCCATCAACAGTGGTGAGCTTGAATGTGCCGTCAAGAAGCTTCTGACCTATTACATATGGTCCTTCCCAATTTGGCCCAAACACACCTGTCGCGGTCATAATTCTTTTCAGGACTAGATCTCCAATTTCAAAGCTGCGTTGACGAACTTTGGAATTGAAATGTCTGGCTATCCTTTGCTGATGAGCTGCAACTCTGAGGTTAGCTTCATCTCTTTTTTCATCAAGGAGATCCAGCGCTTCAAGTTGCAGCTTTTCATTTTCTGCTTGATTGAAATGGATTCTTCTGTGTGAAGGGACCTCTGCTTCAACCGGGATCATTGCTTCCGATCTGTATGCTAACGCAAAAGGAGTATGCCCAGTTGCAGTTTTGTGAGTAGTTCTGTATGCCCATAGTGCAAGTGGTAGTTTATCGACCCAACCACCTTTTTCTCTTTCGAGTTGCTTTTTGATGGTTGATTTGATGATCTTGTTCACTGCTTCCACTTGCCCGTTTGCCTGCGGATGAGCTACTGCCGAAAAGCTTTTCTGGATTTTGAATCGCTTGTAAAAATCCTGGAATTCTTCGCTTTCAAACTGAGTACCATTGTCTGTGATTATTTTCTGAGGCACACCGTATCTGCAAATGATATTCTTGGTCACAAAGCTTATCATTTTCTTTGAAGTGATCGTAACCAATGGTTCAGCTTCAGCCCACTTAGTAAAATAATCAACTGCAACAATAGCATATTTAATCCCTGATTTAGCAGTTGGTAGCGGCCCAATGAGATCCATTCCCCAAATTGCAAATGGCCATGGACTGACCATCTGTGTGAGTTCGGTAGAAGGTGCTCTAGGAATTTTGGCATATCTTTGGCATTTGTCACATTTTCGGGAGTAATCTGCAGCATCCCGAGTAATTTCTGGCCAAAAATATCCGTATCGGAGAATTTTCTTTGCTAATGTTTGTCCACCTGAATGATCACCGCATTCTCCTCCATGCACTTCTGCTAGGATTGTTTTGGACTCTTCCCGGGATACACATCGAAGCAATGGCATTGAGAATCCCCGTCTGTACAATCGGCCATCCTGAATCACATAGCGGGAGGCCTTCCTTAGTAGCTTTCGTCTTTCTATCGAGTTTTCTGGCAGAGAACCTTTGAGTAGGTAATCCAGTATTGGAGTCATCCATGACTCTTGTTCTTGAGATACATTCATAATCCAGTCTATATCCATCTCGTCTATACTTGGCGCTGAAAGGACTTCTACAGGGACCAATCCCAATGGTTGAGCTTCACCAGAACTTGAATATTTTGCGAGGGAATCTGCCTTCATATTCTCTTCCCGAGGAATGTGGCTTATTGAATAGTGATCGAGTTCACATAGGAGTTCCCAAGCTTTTGACAAGTAGGAAGGCAGGTTTCCACCTTTTGCTTGAAATTCCTTCTTGACTTGGCATACAATAAGCTGGGAATCACTGAAAATTTGTAGTGCTCGAATGTTTAGCTCTTTAGCGATTTTCAGACCTGCAATAAGAGCTTCGTATTCTGCTTCATTGTTTGTTGAAGGAAATTCCAGTCTTAGTGCATAACATAATGATCGACCTTCAGGAGTTTCAAGTACCACTCCGGCTCCAGAACAGTAGTCATTTCTTGCGCCATCAACATACATCTTCCACTGGATTGGAGAATCATTGATCGCTTTTTCCTCACCATTATCTTTCTCTGTGAATTCTGCAATGAAATCAGCTAAAGCTTGTCCGTTGATTGCTTTTCGGGGGTGATAGGTGATGTCATATTGACTAAGTTCAATGTTCCATTTTAGAAGACGACCCGAAGTTTCAGGGCGAAATAGGACTTGCTTTAGAGGTTGATCAGTGAGTACTTTGATAGGATGAGCTTGGAAATATTGCCTCAGTTTCCTCGATGCAACTAGTAGGCAATAGGCGAGTTTTTCCAACTTGGAGTAATTCAGCTCTGCCCCAGTGAGTCTTTTGCTGATATAGTAAACTGGATGTTGAATCCTTTTGTCTTCCCGTATCAGCGCTGCACTTAGAGCATGAGATGATACTGCCAAGTATATAAGAAGATCCTCACCATTGCCTAGCCTAGAAAGTATCGGAGGCGTTTCCATATGACGGATCAACTCTTCAAAGGCTTTTTGGCATTCGGGAGTCCATTCAAAGTTCTTCTTTCCTTTTTTCAGGGCATCGAAGAATGGGATGCATTTATCAGTAGCTTTGGAAATGAACCGACTCAAAGCGGCGACCTTTCCGTTGAGACTTTGCAATTCCTTCTTCGTTCTAGGAGCTTTAACTTCTTTTAAGGCGGTAATTTGAGCTGGACTGGCCTCAATGCCCCTAGCACTGACGATAAAACCTAAGAACTTTTCGGATTCGACCCCAAATGTACATTTCAGAGGGTTAAGTTTCATTCTGTATTTCCGGAGGACTGCGAACATTTCTGCTAAGTGTTCAATGTGATCCACTGCTTTCCTGGACTTCACTAACATGTCGTCGACGTAGACTTCCATAGTTTTGCCCAATTGCGGTTTGAACATAGCATTAACAAGTCTTTGGTAGGTTGCCCCTGCGTTTTTCAATCCGAAGGGCATAACTCTGTAACAATAAAGTCCAACATCTGTGATAAAGCTTGTATCCTCCTGATCCGGCTCATGCATCATGATTTGGTTGTAACCGGAGTAGGCATCCATGAAGGATAACAATTCATGTCCCGCAGTTCCGTCTACCAGTTGATCGATCCTGGGTAATGGGAAGCAATCTTTGGGGCAAGCCTTGTTTAGATCAGAAAAATCGATGCACACTCTCCATTTTCCATTAGCTTTCTTGACCAACACAGGATTTGAAACCCAATTCGGATATGTAGATTCTTTGATGAAGTTATTTTCCATGAGTCGATCAACTTCTTCTTTTAATGCTGCTGACCTTTCTGGACCTTGGGTTCTTCTTTTCTGTTTAACTGGCGTAAACTTTGGGTCAATATTCAGAGCGTGTACTGCAACTTCTGGGGATATCCCACACATATCGGCATGAGTCCAAGCAAAGACATCCAGATTTGCTTTCAGGAAAGATATCAAGACATTCTGAATTGACACATTAAGCTGTGAACCCACATTCAACACCTTATTTGGGTCCTTCGGGTCAACAGGTACCGGAATTGTCGTTTCCACCGGTACTACTCTATTCTCCCCTGTACTGGCTTTTCTGGGATCCATTTCTTTCCGTGCCCCGCTGTGCTCGCCAGTGCAGGGTCCGCTCTGTAATTGCTACAAAGCTGGTTCCTTGATGCGGACTGGAGTTGCCGCATCCTTTCCCATTTCTCTTTTTCTTGACTCTCGCAGCTCTGTCCAATAGCATTCTCGCGCAGCATTTTGATCCCCTTTTATAACTCCTACTCCATTGTCGGTAGGAAATTTAATAGTGAGGCACCACGGGGCTAGGATAGCTTTGAATGCTGCGAGTGTTGGACGGCCAAGAAAAGCATTATAAGCAGAATATTCGTCGACGATCACAAAGGTTTGCTTTCGGACCACTTTCCTTTCTCCTTCCCCAAGTTCTACAAACAGATCGACGGTTCCTACTGGTTGCTTTGGCTCCCCAGTGAAGCCAACGATTTTCTGTGATGAGGCTTGCACATCGATCATAGGGATTTTCATCTGGTCAAATGTCTTCTTGAAGAGAATATTACATGATGCTCCGCAGTCAATGAGGACTCTTCTGACAATGGCTGGTCCAATACCAGCCGAGATGACCAAGGGATCTAAAGTAGGAGCTTCAATACCTGTGGAATCTCTGGCTCTGAAAATAATATCATCACTGAAAGTTTTCTGTTGTTTAAGGGGCGTAGTGTCTTCTAGAACAAAGACGTCTTCTTCGGCTGGAGCATATTTCAAAGCCCTGGAATATCTCTCCATCTCACCCCAACTTTTGCCAGCTGGGTGAGGTCCTCCTGAAATGACATTGATAACGGGCCTTCCAGATTCATGCCCCGTAGCTTTCTCTTCCGCCCCAGGCTGATGAACAGGAGCCCGCTGCCCCTGACTCGACGATGCAGGATTGTTGCTATTCTTTTTCACGAATTGCTGCAACTTGTTTTCTCTTAGCAACTCTTCAATCAGATTTTTCAGCTGGCGGCATTCATCAGTTTCATGACCTGGTTGATTGTGGAAGCGGCAGAATTTCCCACTTTGTATGGCTTTTCTCCCAGTTCTCAAAGGGATAGGTTTAGGGAAATCGACGGAATCTTTAGTGGCAAGGTAGATGTGCTCCGGCGTATGTGATAATGGAGTATATTCTGATGGCTTGAAGGACCGGGGCTTTTTCAGATTACCCTGTTTCTTTCCATTATTATTCTCCCTTTTCTGCCCCACCGACTCATTCTTGCGTGGAGCGACAGTGTTGTCTTCAGCTTTTTCCAACACTGCCTTTACTGGCAAAGGACGACTTTCCAAGCGAATGAATTCGTCTGCTTTTTTGTAGAACTTCTCGAGAGAGGTTGGCTCCTTCATATTTAACCATTTCCCAAATTCGCTTGACTTATCAATAGCCCTCATCAGATAAGTCAATATCATTCGTGGTTCAGCATTGTCCACCTCAGCCAATGCTATATTGAAACGGTTCAAGAAAGATCTGATAGACTCACCAGGATTCTGCTCTAAACTGGACAATGACATGATATCCTTGGCCTTCGAAGCATATAGCCTAAACTGCTCCTTGAATTTTCTGGTCAAGTCTGAAAACTGATCGATAGATCGAACTGGCAACTTGGTGAACCACAGTAAAGCCACGCCTTCCAGGTATACAGGGAAATATCGGCACTTTATTTCGTCGGAGGCCCTGGCACCTGTCATGTGCCAATCATATTTATACAAGAACTCATTCGGATCACTTGTCCCTTTGTAAGCTGGAATAGTTGGAGGGACAAACTTCCTTGGAAATTCCGCCTTCAAGATTTTTTCAGTAAACGGAGTTTTACTTGGAGCGAAACCCCATTCCTTCTCATCTTCGACCCTTTGCATACTTTCTTTCATGATCTGCCGGACCATTCCAGAAAGATATTCTTCATCATGTCGAGTTCTAGATCCACCGGCCTCAGGTACTGCCTGCTCAAAGGGACTAGTAGGCCTTTCAGGAGCATTTCTTTCATTAACATCATGAATGTTGCCAGCATAGTTCCTTTCATTACCAGCCGGTTGATTATTTGCCCCAAGTAAGTCGTTCAACTTATTCAGAATCAGAGCATTCTGGGCACTTTGAGCCTCTAGTTGTGCATTTTGGGCGTTTATCTGCTGGTTTAGCCCTAGAATCACAGCATCCAATTCCGCTTTCGTAACTCCAACAGATGGAGTGGGTAGATTAGGTACAGGGGAAGCGGAGGTTCCCTCTTGAATGTTCCCAGATCTGATAGATCTACTTTTCCTTCCAAGAGCCATAATCTCAGATATACTTCTGGTTTTTAAGGAAATTCTTTCTTCAAATCTCTGCGAAGCAATGATGACAGCTGTCCTGAGTTCAATTCTCAGTGAACGCACCAAAAATGTTAACGCTTAAATTTGAACGCTAACACCCCGGTGTGTGAAGTGTAGTTGTGAAAGCACCACCCGATAGATCGGGAAGGAATTACAAGCAAGTAATAGCGGAAAAGCAGTAAACAACAGCAATTTTATAGTGGTTCGGCTTATGGGTATAGCCTACGTCCACTTTAAGTACTTTTATTGATGATCACGTTACAAGTTGATACAAATCTTCTCAAGTACAATACACTTTGAATTACAAAAGACTTAGAGCAAGTAGCTTAAACTTCAATGGAAATGAGAGTCTTCGAATCCATGTTGGATGTTTACGATCTCTTTTTGAAGTTGTATGTAGTGTTCCTAGTGTCTCAAGAGCTTCAAGTGTTGAATTGGTTTGGAATGCAGCAGAGTATCAGCGCTTGAAGAGAATGTGCCAAAAGTCCCTTTCTAGTTGGAGTTAGTGCTGTATTTATAGGCGTGATTTTCTGGGCAGAATTTATTTCCAAGTTCTAAGTCGCGGCCGACTTAGTATAAGCCGCGGCCGACTTACCATATGTCGTGGCCGATTCACCGAGCCAAGTCCATGGCTTAATGGAAGCAAGCTTGCCTGAACTCATACCATCTGTCTTAAGTCGTCGCCGAGATAAGCTAGGTTGTGGCCGGCTTAAGGCAAGTCGCGGCCGAGTCACCTGGCCCTTCTACGGTTTCACCTAGGTCGCCCCCGAGTCAACATAGCATTATCTCCATAACACGGCACCGGACTTGCATTTTAGTAGCCTTTAGGTCGTGGACGGCTTAGCATACGTTGTTAAGTCGGTTGCCGACTTAAGTATAGGTCGTGCACCTTTCCAAGTCCTGATCAATTAGGTCGGCAGCTTCCTTAGGTAATTAGATCAACACTCAATTTAGGTCGGTAGACTTCCTAAGTCGGTACTCCTTAAGGCATTAGGTCGTTATCCATTTAAAGCCTTAGGTCGGAAACTTTTGTAAAGGTATTTGAGTCGCAAAGTACTTTGAGTCGCTGTCCCTTCTGAGTTATTAAATCGGCAACCATTGAGTCGTCATTCGTTTTAAGTCGGCAATGAGTTAAGGTTGCTGGGTCAGTTCACCTTTTAAGTCGTAGGTCTCTTGAGTCGTGGAGGCCTTAAGTCTTATGTTGGCACATTCATCAGATCACTGGATCGGCATCTCTCTTAAGTCGGTAGCCCTTTTTGAGTCTTATCTTGCTAGGTCGTTAGCTCCTTAACTCGTGGGCGAAACGGGGTTAACATAATGCACATTCCAGATCAAGAACACACCAGTTTTGTCACAGACGTTGGGTTATAATGCTATGTAGTGATGCCCTTCGGATTGAAAAATGCAGGAGCAACCTATGACGCTGGTGAACCGAATGTTTAAAGATCGGATTGGTAGAACGATGGAAGTCTATGTGGATGACATGCTCGTGAAGTCATGATAATCAAACGACCACATTCGAGACTTAGCAGAGATGTTTGATATACTCAGGCATTATGGGATGAAAATCAACCCTTTGAAGTGTTCTTTTGGCATTGCGTTAGGGAAGTTTTTGGGTTTCATTGTGAATGCACGGTGAATCGAAGCTAACCCAGAGGAGATTGAAGCTATTCGGGACATACAAGTACCTAAAACTATAAAGCAAGTACAAATCTTGAACGGAAAGGTGGCTGCGCTGAGTCGATTCATATCCAGAGCTATGGATAAGTGCATTCCCTTCTTCGACGTGATAAAGAAAGCAAAGAGAAATTTCGAATGGTCATCCAACTGTGAGGAGGCATTCCGAGCACTGATTAGGCATTTAGAAAGTCCCCCGGTGCTGTCGAAACTGATTGACCATGGAATGCTGTATGTATACATGGATGTATCCCAACATGCTATCAGTACGGCTTTGGTTCGCGAGGAGGACGGAGTTAAAAAAGCCAGTGTATTATGTCAGTAAACATTTGACAGGGGCAGAAAGAAATTATCCCAAGATTGAGAAACTAGCTTACTGCTTGGTGATTGCATCACGCAAGCTTCGTCTATAATTTAGGCACACTCAATCAGTGTTTAGTGTTTACAATGATCAACCCTTGCGGTAGGTACTCCAACATCTAAAAACCTCTAGAAGGATGTTAAAATGGAATATCGAGTTGAGTCAGTTCAATATTACATACCTGCCACGAAGGGCCATACAGGGGCAAGCGCTAGCAGACTTCATTGCTGAATTCACCATGTCAGATGAATCAAGCGGTCACAATGTCATACCTCCCATTCGATGGAGGATGTACACCGATAGGGCATCTAACGGCCGTTGTTCGAGGGCTGGCATAGTTCTTGTGACTCCTGAAAACCGATTAGTTTGTCACACTTTGAAGCTTGAATTCACAGCAATAAATAACGAAGCCGAGTATGAAGCATTGATTATTGGCTTGAGGCTTATCAGAGAAATGGGGATAATATCAGTTGAAATCTTTTGTGGTTCACAGCTGGTGGTGTACCAAGTTCGGGGGGACTATCAAGCAAAGGGACAGAGACTTGCCCCATACCTGGCATTGGTTCAAAAGCTGCTAGCGAATCTGGACTATTATGATATTTCACACGTCCCGCGTGAACAAAACAGATCAGCCGATTCGTTGGCAAAATTTACGAGCACCGGTGATGCGCAGCAAATGTGATTGTTTCCCGTTGCAACCTTATATGTTTCGAGCATAAATATGATGGAGGTAGATTTCATGTTAGAAACAAAAATCGAGATGGAATCATGGATGATCCCGTTCAAGCAATACTTGTTACACGGAGTCGTACCTGAAAGAAGAAGTGAAAGACGACAAGTCATTCGTAAGGCTTCGCGATATGTAATGCAGGACGGAGTAATGTATCGGAGGGGATTCTCGACCCCCTTACTTCGGTGCATAGCCCATGATGAGATTAAACGAGTCTTGAAGGAAGTGCATGAAGGAGAATGTGGTGATCATACTGGGAGGGGTAGACGTTAGCAAAGAAAATCCTTCGCTATGTATACTATTAGCTGACTGTAAATCGGGATGCCGCAGACTATATGAGAAGATGTGACAAATTTCAGAAATATGCAAAAATCCCAAGAGCTCCGCCGACGAAACTCACACAAATGGTTAGACTCTGGCCGTTTGCAATGTGGGGGATCGACATAGTCGGTTCCTTACCTATATCCAAAGATGGTGTGAAATACGCGATAGTTGCGGTCGATTACTTTACCAAGTGGGCAGAAGTAGAGCCTTTGGCCACTATCACCACCAAAAAGGTCATTAATTTCGTTGTACGAAATATTATATGTCGTTTTGGCCTTCCACGGACCATCATTACAGGCAATGGAACTCAATTTGAAAGCAAAGAGTTCAAAGATTTTGCCAAAAATATGGTATTGAGAAAAAGTTTGCAGCGGTTGCTCATCCAAAAGCCAACGGATAAGTGGAAGCTGTGAACAAAATAATCAAGTCCATATTCAAAAAGCGTTTAGAAAAGGCTACAGGCAAGTGGATGGATGAACTTCCAACAGCGCTTTGGGCTTATAGAACCATCCACAAGTCCGCGGCTGGCCACACTCCATTCGCATCGGAATATGGCATGGAAGCTGTTATACCCGTAGAACTTGAAGTTCCATCACATCGGGCAACTTATTATGACTCTGAGTCGAATCAGGATCTTTTGGTGGAATCATTGGTCTTCATTGATGAAAAACGCGAAGAAGCTAATTTAAGAGCGGCCGCATACAGACATCGAGTCGCTCGATAATATAATGAAAAGGTCCGACTGAGAATCTTTAATGTGGGTGACCTCGTTTTGAAACGAGTTTTTCCAGTCCCATCACATATGAGCCCCGCATGGGAAGGTCCATACGTCGTTGAACGGAAGCATGGAGAAGGCACTTTCAAGCTAGCGACCGTTGATGGTGCGACACTCCCCCGAGCATGGAATGGCAAGCATTTGCGGCATTATTATACTTAGTTCATTTCTTGCATATTTTACTTGCAATTATTTTCAACATGTTTTTATTTCGTTGATTCTTAGTTTATGGCATGTAATAAGACAATTTAGCTTGTTTGCATTAATAAAGGCTTGAAGCGATTTTTTTCCATGGATTGTTGATGTTTCTATGTATGATAACTCTGTGGCAAACAAATAAGAGGTATAATATTCTGTCTGGCATAGAAACGCACACTAGCACTTGAAAAATCCAAGTCCCCTAAGTGCGAACTGGAGTACTATGATTCCCTTTAGTACGGACCAGAGCATAAAGGACTTGAAATCTCCAAGTCCCTGAGTGCGGACAGGAGTACTCTGAGTCCCTTGAGTGCGGACCAGAGTATAAACGATTCAAAATGTCCAAGTCCCCTAAGTGTGGACTGGAGTACTTTGAGTCCCCTGAGTGCGGACCAGAGTATAAACGACTTGAAATCTCCAAGTCCCCTGAGTGTAGATTGGAGTACTCTGAGTCCTCTGAGTGCAGACCATAGTATAAACGACTCAAAATCTCCAAGTCCCCTGAGTGTGGACTGGAGTACTCTGAGTCCCCTGAATGCGGATCAGGGTACAAACGACTTGAAATCTCCAAGTCCCTTGAGTGTGGACTGGAGTACTCTAAGTCCCCTGAGTGCGGACCAGAGTATAAACGACTTGAAATCTCCAAGTCCCATGAGTGCGGACTGGAGTACTCTGAGTCTCCTGAGTGCAGACCATATTATAAACGACTTGAAATCTCCAAGTCCGCTGAGTGCGGACTGGAGTACTCCGACTGAGTGCAGACCAGAGTATAAACGACTCAAAATCTCCAAGTCCCCTGAGTGTGGATTGGAGTACTGTGAGTCCCCTGAGTGCGGAACAGAGTATAAATGACTTGAAATCTCCAAGTCCCTTGAGTGTGGACTGGAGTACTCTGAGTCCACTGAGTGCGGACCATAGTATAAACGACATGAAATCTCCAAGTCCCCTGAGTATGGACTGGAGTACTCTGAGTCCCCTGAGTGCGGACCAGAGTATAAACGACTTGAAATATCCAAGTCCCCTGAGTGCGGACTTGAGTACTCTGAGTCCCCTGAGTGCGGACAAGAGTATAAACGACTCAAAATCTCAAATTCCCTTGAGTGTGGACTGGAGTACTCTGAGTCCCCTGAGTGCGGACTAGAGTATAAACGACTTGAAATCTCCAAGTCCCTTGAGTGCGGACTGTAGTACTCTGAGTCCCCTGAGTGCAGACCAGAGTATAAGCGACTCAAAATCTCCAAGCCCTTAAGTGTGGACTGGAGTACTCTGAGTCCCTGAGTGCAGACCAGAGAATAAACGACTCGAAATCTCCAAGTCCCTTGAGTGTGGACTGGAGTGCTCTGAGTCCCCTGAGTGTGGACCAGAGTATAAACGATTTAATAATCTCTAAGCCCCCAGAGTGCGGATTGGAGACCTCTGAATCCCCAGAGTGCGGATTGGAGTAAAACAATTTAAATTCTATAAGTCCACGGAGTATGAGCTAGGACACAAATGGCTTGAAGTCATCAAGTCACAGACGTACGGACTAAAAAATATTCTAAGTGCTTGAAGCATGGAATAAAAGATGAACAACTCTAAAGAATTTTAGAGTTATATGAAGGTAAATTGAGAAGTTTATGTAACTCACAACAGTTTGGGTTTCGACCACAATCATACAGAAAGCTGAACGATAAAATTCTTTTGAAAGACAAGAGAACAAAGTTTTATTTATTCAAAATAAGTTTCTACTACAACTCCTCCAAAATTCGGAGTTAAAAGTCTATTTACATGGACTACGAAGATAAATAAAAATAATTACATAATCCAAACTAACTCTCGTTGAACAAGAGTAACAATTACTTCTTCGATTTCTTCGACTTCTTCCCAGACGACTCCTCTCCCATATGTTTTCCCTTGGTAATTTTATTTGATGGGGAGGTAACAACTGAAGAAGTATGGGGAACTTCCACTGGCCTGAACCCGCCAGGGAGGATGACCTTCAACGGCTTATTCAGAGGATCATCTAGGTCCATGACTCGAGGCTCGACTTTAATCATGGTTATCTTTTTCTTTTCCTCTTCGAGCTTCTCCTTCATGCTCATTTTAGAAGTATGTTCGGAGGCGCTTGTGATCTCGATTTCATAACTTCCCTCGATGGGAGATGAAGTCTCGGACTTATCCTCATCAAGCGCCCCAATCACCTAAGCATCTAGACCGGGAACCTCCCCTGCATGAGTAGCTTCACTTGTTTTTCCCTTCACCTCCTTGGCGTCATCGCTCCTCGGAGGGGGCTCGGGATCAGAACGTCCTGCGCAAAATCATGGAAAACAAACATTAGAATACAATAGCCTCTCATCAAAAATGATGACTCTTGGAATGTTAAAGTGAAGGGTTATCTACCAGCTTCTGGCTGACTCTCAGTCACCCGAGGGGCTCACCCTCTGGAATAGGAGATAGAATGTGAATGCCGAGGCCACGGTCCTTCGGGTCATAACCAATATGTTGCTCAAATGGATCAAGTATCGGTCGATTGAGTAGGAGCATGAGTTGGAGACTCGGTCACGGATGGACCGGCAATAACATCTTTCCCTTTGGATGAGGAGGAACCTTGCAGTAAAGAGCTTTCGCCGCAGATAGGTCTGAAGGCTCGTTCCCTTTAAGACATTCTTTCATTAAAACATCTTCATCGACCTCCTCGGTGCCAAGTTCGACCTTTCTGATTTTATTAAATTCTCCCATGCCTCAGCTAGGTATTCGAGGTAGCCCTCGCCCAGAAAAGTTAAATCTCGATGCATGAGGACGCGGGCATTGAATTCTACGATCAATGGGTTGAACATGCATTTGACCTCCTCCCTAGCAGCCTCTTTAGCCGCCTCCAGGCGAGAGTCAATCTCCACAGATGCTATTTTCTTGCCCTCTTCACGGGCTTCATCCTTTAGAATCCCGACTTTAGAAAGTTCATCATCAAGCTTCGCCTTCAGAAGTCGTGTAGCAACATCTCGTCGCAATATCCTTGCGACTCTTCTTGGACAGCAGTCTTCTCCTCTCTTTCTTTGTGGAGTTGCTCCTTCAGCTCTTTGACTCGGAGGGCAAATGCATCGCTTTCTTTGTGCACCGAGTCCTTCTGTAAAGCTCGGGCCCCACAGCGTTGCACCACCTCGTCAATTTCTTTTTTTGAGTTGATTTCAGACGATTGACGGCCTCTGTAGTATCTTTAGCGCTCTGTTGGGCGGCTTCAAGTTGAGACTTGTAAGAAGCAAGCTCTTCATCCTGAGCTTTAATTATATCTTTATCATGGATAGCCTCAAGCTTCAGGCGATCGATCTCATGCTGATGCTCTATGGAGACTTCTGAAACTTTTTCGGTTAAATGCACGAATGCATCATGCTGGACATAGACGTCATTGGTACAGGCAATAGCACTTGGCTTGACATGTCCGGGAATCTGGTGAATCGCCAGAAGGAATTTTAAGCCATCGAAGCATATCTTTGGGAATGAGGCTTTAAGCTCAGCAAGTCGGTCTGCGACCGATGGATCAGAAACAGGACTGAGAGGAGTCTGCTTGGAGACCGCAGATGTTCTGTAGGGATCTCGAGATTTCCGGGTACTTGATGAACCGGAGTGTTGATCCCGATGAGCCTCAGGTTGAGGCCCCTTATGTGCAAGTTATTCTTTGCTATGCTCCGGTTGAGAAGAAGGATCACAAGGGTAGGAGGGCTGAATATAAGTTTTCTCCGGTAGGACGATTCGCGGTGGTGGTATTCTCGATCATCGGAGTCGTCTCTATCTCGACGCTTGCCGGAAACCGAATCCCGTCCGGATTGGTGAAAAATTGATGAATCGCAAAGGCGGTCAAGTCCATGTGTGCGCCCTGTGTCACCTATACAAAGTTTAAGTAACAACGAGTTAGCAAAGAGTAGGGTGATGACAGAAAGTTAAGTGCAAGGTGAAGTGCATGTGTTTGTGTGTGTCCTAGTGTTTCCCCCCGACGGACCAGTTTCTTTACTAATAGGAGTTTTTTCTCCCTGGTTTTGGGCATGAACGCTTGTATCGCCTCTTATGGGCGAATGAAGCTTAAGGACCTCTGGATCGTCAAAACCATAGTTGAGCAGATCATGAAGTATGGTGAGATTCGACGGGCCTTTCAGAGAACTTTCTAAGTGCTGCGAGGAAGCTTCTTTCCCCGTCGGAATAAGGGTAACTTTAGAAGTTTTGTCCACTGTTTTCTTCCTCGGCTTGCATGTCAGTTTCTTCTTTTTCTTCGAAGGGGAAAGCGACGTTTCAATGTCATGAACTTCAACTATCGGGTCTCGAGATGGACTAGCATTTTCGCCCTGTACTTCTGGCGTTTCGGATTCTTTAATCTCCCCTCCTCTAGTGTGTCAAGGGCGTTACGTGCTGAAGACTCGGCCTGCTTTTTTACTTTGCTTGAAGCAGGCCTGGTTATGGTAACACCTTGGGGGAGGCTTATTCGACGACCTTCCGCCAATAACCCAAATTTCGTGAGCGACACATTCGAAATGAGAGACCTGATGTCCTGGTCTTCTGCAGGGAGAGCTCGGATGGCTTCGATGGCTTCAGAATATCTGAGGCCCTCGAGACGAGGGTTGATACCTGTGAAAGTAGGCGAAGAGTCAGAAAATATGAAAATTTTGCCAAATTCAAGTATAGATTCAGAAAAGGAACTCAGTTCCTTCTACCCATCTCCTAGCAAAACCGGGGTGACAACGCGCGTAGAACCACTCTTGCTTGTATTGGGCGAATTTGCTCCATGCCCCAGTCAGGTTTTGGCATTTACTATGTGGCTCGAGGCATATGATGGATGGGCTATTTGATCGTCTCTTGAAGTGATAAATGTAGCAGATATCGCCTGGAGTCGGAAGCCTGAAGAGGACACTCATGAAGAGAATACAAGTGCCGTATATGAATGCGTGTGGCTGTTCGGATGTAGTTGCAAGGGCGCAATCTCGATATACTGCAACACGTCTCGAAGAAAGGAGTTAAATGGCGGCACGCTGCCAACCCAGCACATGAATCTGTTACAGGCTGTGTATCCGACTGGGGGCAAGTGAGGACGATCATGCCCCGATGGAATTAGCACATCGTCGAAAGGGATTCCATGGACAGAGAATATCCGACAGAGCGTACTTTCGTTAATCTTTAAAGCCTGGGAATCGATTGGATCATCTAAGAAAATCGCTACCTCCAGAGCGTCGGGAGCCAGGTCGACAGATGCGGTCGCAGGGGTCAGTAAGTCTTGAGCAGGAGTAGTTGGCGGATTTGAAGTTCCTACAAATTCTTGTCAAGAGGATAGCCCGGGTCTATCCGAGATCGTAGCAGAACTAGATTTCCTAGACATCTCTAATGAAGATTGAATCTGGCAAAGCACATGTTTGAACTATACTTGAAAAACAATCGATGTTAGACTTAACAACATAAATATTCCCCTCGTGTGGTGTGTGAACTAGTGCGATCATTCAAATGTACGTGCTAAGAAATGAAAAGCCCCTAAGTGGATGAAATAAGTTTGAATTTTGAATTGTCATCTTCGAAGACCGTCGTCGCTGACCGTCCACGAGGACTTATCATAAGATAGTTAATGTTTTGGACCCAGCATCGACACTGCATATGATAGGTTATTAACTGTTAAGCAAGTTAAGTCCAAGTTTTCAGTTGTCTAGACATGGGAGTTATCAGTCTGGATTGTCCGATATGCTTTGTTGTTTAAGTCTGTCCTTGTTCACTGTCATATGTTCAGGCATGAAATGTGTTAAGTCAATTGTGCATTAGGTTCAACTAGTGTTGCTGTTGTGCACAACTCTCCTATCATCCATCATCACCGTTTGGCATGCAGCAAGACGTGTCGAACCGCAATCATGCCGGGCAGCATCGTTCGGCACTCCACTCTTCTATCTGTCCTTTCCACCGTTCGACATAAGAGAGTCATGCCGAACCACACTCATGCTGAGCTGCATCGCTCGACATTCTACCCACAATGCCAATGCTCTTCACCCATCCACTTCACTGTTCGGCATGCGAAAAATCATGCCGACAACAATTATGCTGAGCTACATCGCTCGGCATTCTGTCCTTAACACCAATTTCACTTCTTCCCTCCATCCCTACCGACCGGCATGGTCGAGTCCTTCGGCAAGTCATGCCGAGTCATGTCGATCGGCATTCTTCCAGGCTCCCACTTCTCTCCTGCCTTCCCTCCTACCTCATTCGGCATGAGAGAATCATGTCGAGTCGTGGCCGTGCGGAACCACATCATTTGGCACGCTGAGCCTTAACTCCAAACTCACTTCTATACACCCGCTCCGTCGCTCGACATAAGGAAGCCTTACCAAGCCACATCAATACTTCTTCCACCAACACCCTCCTTCGAACACCTCAAACGTCTACTTCCTTCCATCACTACACCTATCCCTGAAACACGTTTGGACCTTGAATCCGTTGTCCTTTATCCATGCGGTCCTATCATCCTCAGTCTTACAGATATTCACGAGTTCGAATCTCGTGCTATGTTTCTTATACAAGAGTAAAATGTTTAAGGGAAAGGCCATTACCTAAGAAATAACTCGAAGATTAGGGGTATTCTGGGGTAAGAAGCACGACTCTGGTCGGGTTCGTTGATTTGGGAAAGAAGGTGAGGCAATGTATCGAGTTTGAGAAGAGGAGGGAAAAGTAGGTAATTTGCAGAGGTTTGAGGCAAATTGGTAAGTACTGGAAAGCGAAGGTAAAAGTAAAAGGGAGAAGAAGAAAGAGCATCAGCTTATATAGAGAGAAAAGAAGTCGAAGTGACAGCGACCGGTAGAACCGGTCAAATCATCTCCCCCGTTCGGCATTAAGGTCATTTGGCATTTGTATGTCGTTTGGCATTTGTATGTCGTTCGACATTAGTACGTCATTCGGCATACATTTCCTCGATCGTCATTTGGAATAAGGGCTCAAAGCAAGACACGGAGAACTCATGATTCAAAGCGCATCATGTTCATCCACATGATGCACTTTGGGGGGAAAGTGTTACCTAGAGGTTTGACCAAGTAAGTAAAGACACGGCGTAAGCACCGGTCGGCAATGAAGAGGTCGCTCGGCATTAGTGTACCATTCGACGTCTAGCACCGTTCGGCGTCCAGGCTCGACCGGCATCCAGCACCGTTCGGCATCCAGGCTTGATCGGCATCCAGCACCGTTCGGCATCCATGCTCCACCGGCATCCAGCCTCGTTCGGCGTTCATGCCTCGTTCGGCATTCCATATTCGGCATTAGTGCCTCATTCGGCATTCCTGCCTCGTTTGGCACATGACTTCGCTCGGCATAAATATGTCGCTCGGCATCTCCCCTCGGTCGGCATTGGATCTCGTTCGGCCTACACGTCTCACTCAACACACTGCCTCGTTTGGCTTAGAGATGTGGCTCGACATTTGCATTTGTCATTTATGGCACGGCATACACAAGTTACTTACCATGGGCTGAGGTATCTCACTCCTAGGCCCATTAGGGAAGTCCAACCCATCTTCCTCTATAAATAGAGGGGCAGGGACACAGTGAAAGGGACCTTTATCGAGAACACTGGGGAGACTCTGCCGCATTCAAGACTCATTCTATTTACTTAGAAATTGTATTCAAATAGTTGGTTTACGGATTGTATTATAATCAATTGTTGAGTAAAGCAATAAAGATTAACTTCAAAGTGGACGTAGGCAGACACGCCGAACCACTATAAATCTGGTGTTCTTGTCTTTTCATTTAATCTAGCATATTGTTCTCTGTTTATATTTACTTTCTTCATTAATATCTCTACACGATCTTCTTAAGTGTGTTAGTGACCAATTCTGGTGCTAACAGTAATAATAATAATTAATTAATATAAAAAATATTTTAAATTTAAAAATGAAAAGATGGATTTGAAATATAGAAATTCCTTAAGTGTGAAAATTAATTAAAGTACATTAATCACTCTAAAATTCAACATATTTTCTAATGGTTGATACTTTGATGGTTTAGAAAATGATGAAAGAGTTGAAAATGGGACTAAGGGTATTTTGGTCCTTAGTCTTTTCATACAATTATAAAGTAAAGCTTTGTCTCCTTTTTTTCCATTTTAACTTCTTTGCTTCATCTCTTTTCTACCTTCCTATAGTATTCCTAAAGTAGGAAAATGTTCTCTTTTCGAGTTAAAGTTAGAAATTTTAGTTGTGCTGGGGGTTGATTGCTAGCATAGGAAGCTTATATTTTGCATCTTCATCAATCTAGGAAGGTGAGATATCCAATCCTAGTTTAGTATATTTTGATGAAAAATATAAATGTTTTAAATTTGTTAGTAATTTGATTTTTGATATCAAAATCTTGGTTTTAGTAAACTGTTTAATCATATTATGAGAATTTTGTTTGGGAAGTGAATATAGGATTGCTATAAATAACGTATACAGAGATATGCATATGGGAACATACATTTCTCTCTCCTTTTTCTTCATCATGTTCTCTGTTTTAAAAAAAACATATCCATTCATAATTCAAAAATCCATCAATCAAACCATTCGAATTTAACCGAAGCAACCAACTGGAAAGTTGTTCGTCTAAGTGTCTAGTCTTTTTTTAAGAATAGTCGTAGTCATTTTTGTCCAATAAGTTGTGATAAATCTGTTGAATACAGTGAATGGTTGAGTGAAGATAGTTTTTCAACCATCGCGTATCGACGAATGGAGTATACGTTTATGTCCGTCTAGGCAAATCATTATTTTTGAAGTTGTTCATGTGATTTTACAGGTTGGGGTTGTGTTGTGGTGATGACATGAACTGATTCCGTTCAAAATTGATATTTCGATGATCCAAGTGTCGAGGGGAGGTACAAAAAATCTAGGAGGAGGTTGGGAACTTAGCGCAGTTAGGAGTGAAGTCGCAAGCGATGTGATGATCTATGGTGCTCGGTTGAGCTAACTCTACAGTTTCCTAGATTTGTGTTTTGGGGTTCGTATTTTGGCATGTACGCGATGACAGGGTGCGCCGAGTGGGCTACGTTTTGGTGGGGAGGTGAAGTGGTGAAGTGGTGTTCCAATGGAGTCAACAACGGCAATTAACGTGGATGGAGGCAAAGATGGTAAGTGATGGACAAAGAGAATTTCTAGAAGTAGAGTTCGAGTTTTGGGGATTGGGTTGAAATTTGGTGGAGGCGGCTGGAGGCATCGGCGAGGGTATCGATGAGATGAGGTTTCAAAGTAGGGTTTGTGGGTGGTTTTGGCTCAACGAACGATAGCGACATTGGTAGTGCAAGGTGCATGCCATGCACGTTGGTGCACATTATTTTGGGTACAGGCAACAAGTTGAATTAGGAATGTTAAGGACGGAAGATGAAGTTAAATCAATCATTTTAACAATAATATTTTAAGTTAACTAAACATTTTATTTATGGTATTTAAATCGAGTTAATTGGTTTATTGATGGTATTTAAGTTTATATAATTAATTTAATAATGTGTTTTCAAATAATAATATTATTTATAAAAGGTGTTAAAAAATAAATTATTTTATAAAGAGAATTATTTTTGAATGAAGGGTTTCTTAAAGTTATAAATTGGAAAGAGACCTTGGAATTTGAAAAGGAAGTTTGGATTTATAAGACTTTGATTTTACATGAATTGGATCACTTATGAAAAATCAAGTTTATCAAATAATAACTAATCCTTCTTAATTATAATGGTATGGGAACATTATTTCCATAATTAACACCGAAGGAAAAGAGGTTTGATTTTGAAGTAAGTAATGTTTTAAATGATATTTGTTTCTGACCATTTAAATATAAATTTGGAAAAGAGGAAATATTCTTTAAGTTTTGTTAATATACTTGTACCGTTGAGATAAGTATATGAATATATTTTCTAAGTATTGAAAGAATAATATTTTGTAATATATTTATACCGGTGAGATAAGTATATAAATGTTTTTCCAAATCTTGAAAGGAATATAAGGGTTTATGAGAATATCTTTTGGTGAACGTATTTTGAATCAAATAATTCAAAGTGATAAATTCAATGAAAGATTAATTAATAGAGGCTTAGTGAATTCAACATGGAATTAAATCTTTGTTTCATTGTTTGTTTATTTGATAGTTAAATAACCGACTATCAAATCTTGGCCAAAATATCTAGAAAATTCTATAAGGAACATGAGATTAATTTGAAACAGTTATCTTTGATGAGGCTATATTGTACGTATAAATCTTGTTTCGTTCTCCTAGGACAAATGATAAGAAAATTTGTTTGCTTAAATGGTTATGAGGTGATCCCCACTCTTATGTATTATCTGATTATTTCCAAAAGAACTGGAGTTGAGTTTACATGAACTTTCGATTTGGTTTTGGAGCGACTGGTAAACAGGGGAGTGTACTTATATGAGATGACCCGAAATCGTAACCAATCCAAAACCTTCTATGCTTTGAAAGAGGTTTGAGATAATGAAATCGAAGATGGAGTTCTTTGAAGTGCAAGGGTTATTTGCTATAAGTCCTAATAGTGATTCCAAAATGGATGTAGTAGAAGTAGTGCCTTCCATTTGTTCATATTTTGTACAACTTGTTTTGATGAATGCTAAATTACATTGTTGCCTAAATGGCTATGTTAGCATTCCAAGGAGGAATTGATAGGAGGAAAAGGTAAAAGCGTAACCTCACAAGCCTCACAACCCGGTAATGACTAAAATAGGGGATGCTCGGAGAGCTAAGTGATGCGCTACCATTAGGAGCATCATTCCTCGATCCAAATTGATTTTATGGATTTGGTGTGCGCGCAGGGCGACCATGAGGCTATGTGTAACGACCCGTAAACTTTCAATGATTTAATTTTGTTAAATTGATAAAGTTTGGTAATTTAATATTGAAAGAATGGAAAAAAATTATTAATTAAATGAAATTTGGTATTAAATATTGAAACAAATAAAATTTGTAAATAAATAATGAAATAGTTCAAGGTATGTTAATTGATGAATAAATACGTAATGTATGTAAAGTAATAAACTGGTATAAGAATGGAATTAAGGAAATTTCATTAAATGGTTTAAAACCTTAATTAATGTGTTAAATTGTTAAAAGTACACATTTAGGAATATAATAGTTATTCAAATTAAGATGTAAATAGGCGTACATTGATGAAAGGAAATAAAATTAGCTTTATATATGGAATTATAATATGGATTGATAAGTAACGAACTTATAAATGCAATTGAAGGCAATTAGGTGGAAATAGTGTAGGTTGCTTTTTTATTTAATGTGTTGAATAAACATGGGTAATCAGTTGTAATAAATCTAAATTTAATGTTTGGTTACTGTAAATTTAAGTAATAATCGAAAATAATGATAATTTTATTTATAATATGACTATTGGTTGATGTAAAGATTGTAAATCAAGGTTTATTAATTTATTTGAATGTAACTAACAAGGGTTGTATAAATAAATGAATTAGTATAATAAAAGGTAATTGGATGAATTCAGTGTTACATAACTAATCATAATAATTAGTTGAAATTAATAAACTTAATTGTATTATAAAGTTAATGGTAACGGTTGTTGAATTTAATTGGCCAACTAAATCAAAATAGAAAATTCTTAATGTTTTAATGAAAATTTGTAACGGAAGGTGTGAATGTAATAATGAAATAATTGGAAGTGAAAATTCATTCATAATGTAGTAATCTGTATAATGGAAAGTATGAAACCAAGTAAATAAATTGATTGAGAATATAAACCGTAATTAATGTACATATCTGGCAGCTATAATAAAATGGAAATTGTAGTTAATACAAAGAAATGCTGGATTTTTGAATATAGTAGTTAATGAAAGACAAACAAATCATTCCATCTAAATCCAATTTATAATAAAGCGTAATTATTTCAGCAATTGGAATTAAACATTATGCAAGCTGAATAATAACTAATTTACTGCAATATCTATTTATGAAAACAAATTATAAGGTTATATTTGATTGTAATTGGTAGATATGGAAATAAATTTAAAGTTATATTAACTGATGTAATAATACGCAGTAAACTATAATGTGACATAGTGAAAGTTAGGTAAATAATTTTATTATGGGTCATTTGATAATAGAATATGAATGGAAAACAATTAGGCAATTTGTGATAATTACTAATTGTTACCTATTTATTGAATTTAGTGAATTAGATCTAAATCCATTACAATTAAACGTAATTAAATACTACATTAATATGAATTTAGTTGATTACTGGAAAACATTGGGGAATTTGGATTTACAGTAAGGTTGAATTTACCCATAAGATAATGAGTGACTGAATAAAAAGGAATGGGAATCAAGATTTATCACTTTTATTTTAATAAATTGGGTTTATTGAAATTAAATGAAATATAATGTTTAAATTTTTACGTTAATTGAAATGAAGATGGGATATGAGGAAATTTATGTAATAGTTTTGAATCCAATGCTAAATCCATCTATTCCACAATAATAAATGGAACAATGATTTGTTAATTTAATTTAATAGAAATTTTGGAAGTTAAATTTAAATTTATGAATTGGATGGAATTGAGGATAATACTGAAATCGATAAGTTAATCAACTTTAAATTGACTTCTAATTTGTTTAAATCATTGTAAATGATTAAGAAATTAATAATGTTGAAATTGGTTAATTAAAGAATTGAAATTTGAAAATTTGATTTAACCAATTTATTTTAATTTATTTAATTAATGGAAAAATAGCCATTTTGGCCACTGTTTCGGATTTCGACGAAACCAGTTTCATCGGATCTGTAACGGTGAATTATTATAAGGTCTCAAGTTTCGTAGCGATCGGACTTGTCGTTTGATCGTACGGACTCGAAACGCCTTAAAATCAATGAAATTGAAATCAATTGAAATCAATTTGAAATAAACTGATTTTAGCATAACATCTTTATATGATGGAATTTGGACTTGAAACTTATTCCATCACGTTTAAAATATTTAAAAACACCTATTTTGATATATGGGTTTACCCAATTTCATTCCCGGGTCAGAACGGGCTTTTTGGGCCACTTTTCGTTAGCGCATATATCCAACCTTATCCATCCATTCTAATTTCTGACTTACCTATATAAACCCGGTTATAAACCCTAGCCTGCCTCTATTTTGTCTGTATGTATATTTCAACTATCTTTCCTCCTCAATGGTAGACAAACAAATCCTAGATCCAAATATAATTTCAAACCAAATCAAAAGCTAAAATTTCAAACTCCACAATATATAGCAAATTATATATCAATTCGAAGCTATTGAAGAGCGCAACCCAGATCCACTGTCTGTTTTCCGATTGGAATTTCTATGCATCCGAAATCAGTGGAAATCAAATCGTTTTTGGGTATTGTAGAGTGGACCAATGGGACTGCATCTATGCAGTTTATTTGGCAAATCAACGATTGGATTTTGCGCAAAATTCGATTAGGGTTAGTTAAAAGTGGCGGCTGTTTTTTTTTCATGCCGGTCGAGGCCGTGCATGGGGGGAGTCGCAGAGGTGAGGCGCCTGGGGGTCGTGGCTCGTGATTTGAGGCAGTGTGGCATCAATTTGAAAGCGACGATTTTACGTGCGATCGTGAACCTTGCTCCTGTTCGAACGCGTTGTACAGTAAGAGGGTGGGTTTTGGTTTTGTGCGAGCGTTTCTGGAAGATGAATGCTGAGATGACGTGGCGGGGTAAATATGTGTTCTTTTTTTTATTTTGAAAATTAAAATTCAAGCACAATTTTCGCTATATCTTACACATACGAACACCAATTCGCACGTTTTTTTTGTTAGGATCGTATTGAAATTTCGAACATTTTGGCGCTGGTTTGGATGAATTCTGAGACTGGTCAATTTTTGGATTTAAATTGATTTAACTTCAATTTAAATTCAAAAAGCTGAGTGTTTTAACCCACTCACAACTTCTAAAAATTCTTATGTTTGTTAAATTGATATATGATGTGATTTGAAATTTATTTATGGTTGTTTGGCATATTTTAATCATCATCCCAGTAAAATTTAATTTTTTTTTATTTAATTGTTATTTAACTATTCATTGCATATTAACTGCCTGTAAAATTTGTTATTTATTTATTGCATATTAACTGCCAGTTAAACAGTTATAATTTATTTTTGAATATAAACTGATAGTTGATACCTGTTATTTATCACCTGTTATATATTAATGTATTGTTTGAATTTGGATGATGATTTTGATAAATGGATGTATGATTTTATGATGGATGAATGGATGTTTATTTATATCATCATAAACTGCAAGTTGTTATGCATTTTATTGCATTCGGGATTGCGGTTTGAAATGATATATAACTGCAATTTTACTTTAAATTACGGATTGAAATGATAAATATTCGTATCACTTGACCATAGGATAGAAAATTATATACAGGCACCGCGGTATATATATAAAATTATTTTGAAATGATTTCTATGGTTTTAAAAAGAAAATACGATTTAATAAATATTAAATTTTGATATCCTAAATAATATATTATATATATAGTTAAATTCTTGAATTTAAGCTATGTATAAATTTGTTAAATAAACAAGCAATGATGGAGTTTGATTGTTTTATATCATATGGCTAAGTACATATTTCAGATATTGTATATATAGAGTTTTGATGATTTAAATGAAATTTAAGTTGGAAGATAAATACGGAATTGGTTTAAATTGAATTATTTAAGAAGTGTACTTGAATAAATTTGATTTGAAATTTAATAAAAAAATGGAGGTTTTAAAGGGTATGATTTTATAACTTGATTTTTGCTTAGAGGATTTAAATGAATATCAATTTGTTTTAAATGAATATTATCAAGTTAATTAAATTGAAAGAATATCCAGTTATTTGAAGTCTAAAGGTTTTACTAAAATGATATTTGATTTATTTAGTAAACATTTCAAATCTAAATAATAGTAGTTGAAATTGATGTATATGAAATTATCAAAGAATAAGTTTTGAAATGGTGGGATAATTAAAGCTTTGAAATATATGGAAATTATATTGATTTATTTGGGGATCTAAATCCATATTTGGAATTGATTTGTGAAGGTGAAGAAGTTATTCTATTATATAAAGTAATTTAATAGTTAAACCATTTAAGTGGTGTAGTATGTTCAAAGTTACGAACTTCAAAGTTTTATATTTTGAAAGGCTCTAATTTAAGTTTTGGTTTCGAAATATTTTAACTTTGAAAATGTTATGGTTTTAGAAAAGGATATATTTGAAAATGATATCATATTGATTTGGTTTTCAAAGAGGAAGTGATATCGTATTTATATGGTTTTGAAATTGATACTATATTCTGGTTTTAAAAGGATAAATTATTTTGAAATGACCGCGGTGTTATAATAACGTTTGGTTGTTGAAGAGACCGGGATCGGAAGTTGTCATACTCTCTGCCAACTCCGAAAACCACTTTAACAACCGTGTATGCGATGGAGATTCCAGAATGAAGTAGGATGGTGACGGCGTTTCCTTTGAGGTAAATACGTGGACCCGACTCCCGTGAGTTGGCATAAGGTGGCTAAAATAGGAACGGTTGACGGGTTAATGAGGTAGCATATTTGATCGGACACATCCCTTCGATATTATACTTTGATTTTGGATTGATTCGGTGGCCACTTTTGATTTTTTTTTAATTTGGGGGTGTGGCTCGAGGTGGGCGGTAGCTGCGCGTTACCACCAACCCGGAAGCGTAATTGGTATATCTACCCTGACGTTGCCTAGTTGTGCCGTATCACCTACCCTATCGCGCCTTATACGAGTTTGGATTTCTCCCGTAGCCCGTGTGGTATCCTCTGGTGGCTTCCCGATCAGGAGGGACCATGATATTGGATGGTCTACTAGAACTATTACTTGTTAAGGGCTATATGGGTAACCCCTTAATGCTAAGAAAAAAGTAAGTTTATTTTACTATTAGACATTATTATAATAGCGAAATATTACTACATAGTAAATAGTTTAACGGATCCTTAGGAGATGTGAATCCCGAGCATCTCTTAAGTTACTGCACTCATATTTAGTTCTGTAATTTAACTCACATAAGATATTTTAGTTCTGACTCGAGTGTTTTGTCTTTTTAATTCGCTCGAGTCATCCTGAGCATTTCAGGATTCGAAGACTTTAGCTCTGGAGGACAAGGACGAAGATTTATATTACTATTATCTACTATATTATTCCACTACACCATTTTATTCCGCTGCATTGTTATTATCCTTTGGTATGTGAACTCTGATATTTATTGTATAAAGAAAAATCAAATGTTTTGTAAAACAGTTTTATGAACTGTATATTGATTATTATATTTTATCGTTCCGCTGCAAGATTCAGTTTTGTTTTTCTTCTCTGCTTTGCTTATTTACCCCATAACAATCCGCCCTTTTGTATGTTTTAAGTCTGACGTGTGTTGTTTTGTCGTCAATTTAAAGCGTGCGAAAAGGCGGCCCGTTACACAATGTTTGCAGCCCTATGCCCAATGGATGATGTAATCCGGTATATCATATTAAAGGGGCGGCCAGCTCTATCTTGGGTATATTTGATCTAGAGATGTACTGTACGGAAGGTAGTCCCTTACCTTGCCATGTTGGAATCCATTCTCCAATACGTGCACTAGGTTTTAGTTGCAAAACCTAGTATTGTTGAATGTAATTATGCATAACCATTCTAGATATATATTTATTTTTCAACTCCTATACATTATTATAATATCACTGGGTTTTATAATAAAATGATTTGGTTATCGTAAGGTAAAATCTCGTCCGTGTTTATGTGCGGCGTGGTCTTAAAGATATCTTTATTTCTGAAAGGTTTTATAACATTAAGAAATCCAAATGATTTGAGTTTTCTCACGCTGGTTTACCAGACTACTTTGGACGTTATTTTCTTATAGCCCAAGCATATTTTCCAGATTGAGATAGACACTTTAGAGCTTGAGGAGATGAGTTGAATGCTTTCAAGACGTACTGCAGTATTTTCTTTTATCTGCGCTATACTTTCTTATTTGTATTTATCAGCAATGTGAGGACATGTTGTTACAATTGTCAAAGCTGGTGATAGGTTGGTTACTCTGGTTTGGTGTATGTATATAAAACTTTTCTTCCACTTAAGATCTTGGTATATTATATATTCTCTTCATGTTGTGAGATTCAGTTTTGTCTTTTCTTTCTTTCACCCCAATGACTTGTCTTTCGGACAACTAAATGATCGACACATGAATACCGTGGATATTAAGTGTTGGGTCTTTAGTAGTAAGAAAGGCGGATTGTTATAGAAGCATCGGAGGCGTATCATGAGTTGCTTGTTAATAAACACGTCTAAATTTTAAACGATTGCCATTATGTGAAAACCTATCCACAAAATAATATTCATTTTTTGTTTGATAAAATATGGATATAGTTTCATTTTAATAAAGATATTATGAATATTCATTTTGAAATAAAACTAATTTAGTACACTTAAATGGTAACATTTTGGTTCCAAATATTGATGATGTGTTGGTCACTGAAAGTAAAAAAAGCATCTAAACAAAGGACAGTTACTTTTGATATTATAGACTAGACCATACCATTGAGAAATGATTATATAAGTAGAGAAATAAAATTTATCTTTCTTTATTTGATTATGGATCATATGATACTTGTTAATCATATCTTAAAAGGAATGTGGATAAGTGCCCATTCAGTGGGAGCAATGAAAGAGTAATTAAACCACTAGGACTGATGCGTTTACACGTATGTAGTCTAAAGTCTGTTTTCTTCTTCACATTTATCATATTTTATCTAAGACATAGAAATGTGTATCTTATGAAGCACAAATCGGTGGTCTATGAGAAATTAAAAATATATTATATGGAAGTAGAAAAATAAAACGTGCAGTAAAAGTAAATACTTCGATTGGATCGAAGAGGTAAGTATCTTGGATATGACTCTAAAAGTTCCTAAAAGAGACTATAATTCTCTCTCAAGTCACTCGTCCACATGCTCCTCGACCCAACTGTGTTTTGAAATGGAAAAATTAAACTTTGTTGGACATCGTTCAATTTACGATAAGTGAAGCTGAATTACCTTTTTCATTCAAGGATATGCGCCAATGACTTTAGCGGTAAGTAGAATATAATATTATCTAATATATGCTTGTTACTCCATATTAAATATGGATTGAGAATAAATCATATCTTAAATTGTTTAACATATAAGATTGTATAATCTACGTAAAGAATGTAAACCACAACGAACTTAAAGCTAAATTAGTTTTGCATAAGGTTATAAGTTATACATAGATACCTCTGTAATAATATTGAGGAACAAAGGTAGTTATTCCATGACATGTCACCTTCTTAAAAGACGGAATTTCTTTCTAAAGAAATTAGCGGTGTATAATAAACTGGGACAAGGTCCAAGAATCTAACGTGAAAACTAGATGATAATGATCAACTATACCCCAAGAGGTGCACCACATTAGAGGGTCTAATATATATCTTGCATATTAAAGAGAAAATGCATTTTCCATCAATGGCGAGAAAGATGATTGTATCAATTACGTTTGTAATCCCCTCAGTTACTAACAAGTCATGGAGGGTATAGACTCTGCCTGATGGCTTAATGTTGTGAAATTTGAAGGGAATTCCAGGTACACTGACAAAGTTAGGACTTTGAAAATGTACTAAATGGGATGATACACACTGACTGCAAGAGGGACTTCATTAGAATATTAGTGAGATGAAAGAGTGCAGACCTACATAGCAAGGGGGATGGTGGACAGAACTTGGTCAATTCAAATTTTGACAAAATGTTCTTCGCCAACCGCTATGTTTGAGTCCATTCATATTTTACTGGTATTTGTTGCATACTATGACTATGAAACATGACATATAGATTTCCAAATGATTTATCTAAATTATGATTTAGAAGAGACTATTTGAACAACACAGTAAAAGGTTCTAAGTTCATTCGGAGCGATAATAAAGCTTGTAGACTCATAAGATCTTCTCATCATCTTAAACAATTAAGGAGTTAGAACAAGTGGTTTTGATAAGATAATCAAATTCTTTGATCATGGTAAAAATATAGAGGAAGCGTGTGCCTTCAAGAAAGAAAGAGATATGTGTGTGTGTATACATGAAATTATATAAATATAAATAATATTAATTAGGCCGAACAATATATATTGCTTTGTAATATGCATCTATGTTAAATGGAAAATATAAATGCATATAGTACCAGTTAATAACATATGTATATATATAGTAATAATTCCAAATAACTCTGTGTGTGTGTGTATTATCATCTATAAATATGTATATATGTACATGATTATCTATTATTATATATTATCGTATTCGCATAATATTAACTATGTAAATCTGAGTATATTAATACCCACTTTTAAATAATTAAACTATTTACAGAACAATTTTCAAATCGGATAAAATCAAAAATTGCATTAAATATGTTCAATACAATAAAATATTTATTCATAAACACAAAGGGTAATTTTGTAAAATCAATAAGGGGAATTTTTTTTCGAAATCATCCATTTGACTCTACTGCGTGATCTTGCTGAATCAAGTTCAAAAACCAATGAGATGCAGCATCGATGAGTGCCACCGAGAAGAGGGTACACTTGGCTAGATTGTTAACGTGGTCGATCCTCACAGTTGCATTGAAGATGGCCCCTTGGTCGGAGGGATTTTTGTTTTCATCATGCTTTTCCATGTTGGACATTCACATCTTCGGAGAACATGTGCTCCGAGGATTTTTTTTTTTCCTGAGAACGGTTCCTCATTCTCATCGTCGGAAATAGCCTTCTCGATTTAACTTCCTATACGAACACGTTGAATTTCTCTTCTTAGCACTACCACCACACCGCGAATGTTACTTTCTACTCTCCGAGGATCAATTGTTTCTCTTGTGGTGGAGCATGTTCTAAATTCTTCCCGAGGGTCGAGCGTTGCTCTAGCCATGGTGCTTTATCATATGCACTTAACGAGGGCTATATGCTGCTCTAGTCAAGAAACGAGTTCCGTCATGGGAATGATTGTGGTCTCGGGGCAGAGTTGTCTACTTATCATGGTCGTGGGCTCTACCATGCCTTTCTTTGCATAATCTCTCAAAATGTGAGCCATGGTCCCATCTACCCCAACCCCCCCCCCCCCCAAACAACTGGGTGAAGGCAGACGAGCTTGTAAGGAAATGGCAGGAATCGGCTCTGATTAGGAACCCTAGATTTCGGTTAACACCTTAACGAGGGCCCAAACGGTATCTTAACTTGATTGTGTACTGACCACCAACCACATTCCCTCAATACCTAGGCAAGAATGTTCCATAGACACTACTCACTTCGGGGATGAGGCTTACAATGCTCACATTTGTTCTGCTATTAGAATTGTCCTTGGGATCTTCAGATTGTGAGCTTCTTACTACGTTAATCATGGTTGGTGCTTGAGAACAAAGATGAAAAATACGGAGGTTTGACTCCTTCTAGCGTTGAAATATTGACTGAAAATTCATCCTACCTCGGTATTACAAAATTTCAATGGACCTTAAACCACTTAGACTAAAGATGTTATAAAAGTGAGTAATTACGAGATTAATGCTAAGAAATGCAAAGCGAGACATAGTATATAGAGTGGTGTGATTGGAAGATTTACGTCCACTATGATTCTTCTCGCTTATTGCTTGATTTTCGATTATAGAGCTAGGAATATATGCATCAATATTGCTATATGAATTGCTACTTTGAGTATATTGTTCCAAAGAGGAAGGAAAAAAGTTCAATCTTTGTTATCATGCGCACAGGAGGGCTTTAAATAGATGCTTGTGCTATGATTTGAATGGCTCGGATGTAGAGTACTCTCAATGTGATATGGACGGTCCAGATCGATGCCTTATGCCTCAAGTGTTGACGTATCCATTGATGCTAGCTAGATGACCCAAATATGTCATCTTCGGCAATCTCGGTTTCGTGTGTGCGCTGTGATAGAGGAGTTTTTGAAGAATTGTGTCCTTGATCTTAACTTTAGAAGTAGTTGCTGCTACAACTGCCTTTGTCGGGGCACAATTGTTGCTTTTTTCAAAATTGCATGTGACGGGCACTTAGGGATTGAAACCTCATAGGTGGTCTAGCTTCGTATATGGTAAGATGGACGATCGCTGACATGCTAGGCGTCCATGAGATGTTAAGTTGGGATATACGAGCCCCTTAACTATATCGAAAAAACCGAAGCCAACAGGATTTTAAATGATGGGTGCTGATTTGATACGAGGAATAGACATGGATTGCTTGCTAGAGGACGGTGAGACTTGAAATTGGTCTAATATTTGTAATGGTCTAGAATGGTAGCTAAAGCAAGCATGTTGATGCAGACGAACGTTTGAAGGATGGTCGAACAACCTTAGGCAACTCTTCCTATAGCAGGCACTACTTCAAGGTTATTCGGTCGTTAGTGTAGCAGGCCGCGAAATTCTAATGGACTTTGCATTGAATTTTGCGTCGAACATTGAACTTTTTGCATGGAAAATTCGCACAACAGTGGTCATTATTTATATTTGGAACTAATAAGAAAATGAATTGAATCCATCAATAACCAACCCAATTCGAGATCATGTTGTAGACTGGAAGTGATTCACATTCCGTTTCTCCGATACAAGTTACAAAATCCACAAATATTGTTGTTATCGAAATAACAACTTCAAATCTTCTATATCATCTAGGATTTCATCGTATTCTTTTGAATCTTGAAATTATTGAAGAATATCTCAACATTTTAACTAGATTACCTTAAAAAATCTTGTTTGTAAGTTTTGATTAACACATCTAAATTGTGTTCTTCTATATAAAAGTCTCATTCATGCTCATAACCATTAAGCTTTAGGAAACTCATTCAGAATACTGTAAAGAAATTTCTCTACTGCATAAAAACTATTCCAAATATAATAAAAAGGTAATAATAACAAATTTTGAAACTAACCTTAGACAATTCTGCATACGCGCAGGCGCGCGGAGAGAACTATGAAATAACAGTGGTAAATGAAGCGATGTTTCAACTCTGTTAGGGCTGAATTTCAATAGATAGGGTTCTGCTGTTTCCTTCTTATGAATAATCTGATTGGGGCAGGTGATGTACTGTATTTGTGTTTAACTAGGGTTTCTATTTTGCACAAAGACAGTAATGTTTATGCTGTGTGTACTTAATTCAGTTTAGAGAGATGTATAATTATTTGGCTTATTTTACTTGCTATGATCTCTAGCTTCGTAAACACAAAATTAATACATTTGATGCCATTGAGGGGAAAGGGTCTTTCCGTATTTATTTGCAATTTACTGTAACATTTACATCTAAAATTACTAAAACCCAAAACCAGAACCAAAATCAACGTTGGAATCTCCAAAATTGATTGAAGCTACTTAAATCTCTAATGATGGAGACCGAAATAGAGTTCTCAAACCCTGGATTAAAAGCTACCAAAATTAATATCAAGCAACTGAATCTTGTATTTAATATTATACAAGGTACCAATAATAGATAATATTGCTTGATTTGTGAATAGCAAACAATGGAGATTTTACATTTTTCAAAATCTTTAGTAAGATCATCCACTAATCTATCCACACGTCCCTACATGTATAATCATCAAAATAATAAGATTGACAAAATCTTCACCATTATAGTGAATTGCTCTGAACATGTAATGTATCACCAAACTCCATTTGTTCTCATATATTTTTTCTATTTTCATAATTACAAGGCATACGGCTTTTGTACTTAGATCAATTCCTCTTGTAACCAAATGCTCAGTGATGGTGTTATTGTTGTGACGACTAAGATCTCAACAACAGGAGAAGGAAAAAAAAGGACTTCTTTCCACATCTACCAAATTTCTCTTTGCAACATATTAAATTCCAAACTCCCTGCTTGCATCGCTGGTAGTTTTATACAGAAAATATATACAAAGGAAACACTGACTTTTAATAGCAAAAATATGATTTAAGTTTCAAATTATACCTATGTTAACTGCTATATAACCACCTATATAAACACAACCAACCTTTATCTATCATTACATAATACATAAGCAAGCAAGTTTCTGAAAGTTGAGGTAATAGTCAGTTGCATGTCACAGGGGAAAGAAACTACTACCAATACGAAATTGTAAAATTTAAAGCTATATACTTTTCATAAGTGTATCCAGTTCAGAAGGACATGATTTTCCTTCAATGGATTCATAATTCAAATTTTGATGGATGCATTGAAATGAATACTTAACCAAAACTTGATATGTGGCTTTAGAATTTGAATTTTGATGGAAGCATCAACTACTTGACCAAACATAATGGTGTGGTTGCTTTCAGCATATTACCAAATTAATAAAACTCTCTTGTGCCAAGGGATAGCAACTGGATTAGTAGCATCACTTTGCTTTGTGTTATCACAAGGACAATGCCCACTGATTTGCGCATGATAGATACTTTAGACTAGATTGTAACCATCCCTTTATATATGACATGCATGTTTTTATTTATTATTTAAATGATCATGAAGTTCTTTAAAAATATATTATACATATTAATAGCGCTTTTCCAATTAAAATCTTAATCTTCTTATATAAAATATTTGTAGATGGACGTAAAATATAAAACAACATAAATGACAACCATATTATTGTTCATCACTTTTGTGTGTGTGTGTGTGTTTAAGTTGGATAATCCATTACTAGATTTTGATTTTATAATTAAATCATGACTACATTTTCATCACAATTATATATACTACACACACAATTATAAATCACACACATGTGCATCTAATAGCTAAATGCATTTATTTTTTATTTAGTAAATTTTAGTGATGGATGTTCTATAAAATGCAAAGATTTGGTGGTCGCAACACCTTTATTTCAAGCAGTCTTGTTGATGGTCGGATGCAAATCAACAGTGAAAGGTGGTGTTGATGGGTGGTCGGGAAGGAGATGATGGTGAAGGCTACAAACTGATGGTGAGATTTCGTTGATGGTTGGTCATGAAGGCATACAATTTAGGGTATTTTCAAATTTTCAAAAAGACACGGTGGAAATTCTTTTGATTGAATTTGCACTATTAATAGTAGAGAAGGGATGAGCGTTTGGACATGTGCAATGTACATGAACATAACATTTTCTTGAAAAAAATGCAAGGATTTGAAAACTTTAGATTTCAATTTTGTATATAGTTTTGATACACATATATTGAAAAATCGAGGTTCAAGAATATAAAAAAAAATTAATTGAAAAAAACTGTTACTTTTATCATGAACGAGATTCGAACTAAAGACATGATTTGCATATAAGAATATTTTGAAAAGTTCACACTCGAATCAAACAAATTTTTTTGCACATATTCCAATTACTAATAAAGATAGACATGTAATATGCGACACTAAGAAAATAACATTAAGCTGTTTGATGAGCAAAAACAGATCTAAAGCATGACTGTTTTATGAAACGATGATCAATTTTCTAATTGACTTTATATGAAAATGAAAATGAACATATTGAAACTAAATAAACTATTTGACAAAATATGAGAAGTTTGTTGGAGAAATATTGGATTTACATGCAATGTTATTTAAAATACTTGTAAATATGTTAATATTGTATTTATGTGCAGATTTAGCAGTGTATGAAATATATTTCTAAATAACATTTCTTCTCCTAAAGCTTTCAATGGACATATTTTAGTGTGTTGTCAAAGACACCAAGATTGTCTCTTCCTAATACCATTTCTAAGGATACCATCAAAATCTCATACTTCGCTTCTTAATATCAAAATGGCAAGGCTACCACGTTACAACATAAGCAACAATTTATTGCTGATGGTCGAACTTTAACCTTTGGGATAATAATGTACAATTATAAATCACCAAACAATAATTCTTCAACCGCCAAAGATCAATTATGTTCGTTGGCATTAAAATTTCACACTATTTGTAAAAGCAAAATATGGTGCCCTTAGCACCACTCTATTCTTATTATCTTTGCAATAGAAAATTCTCTATATATTACAAGTTATGTAATCCTATGAACGACTATGAAATCACATGCAGGCTCAAAATAGTTTAGAACACTCTTGATATAACACATTAAAACTTATGTTCAATAACCTACAAATAAATAAAAGGAAGTAATTTGGATTTGGGGTGCATGTGGAATAATCATTTCATATATAGATGATCTAAACTATAAAGTTTCATCTTCAAATTCTATTAAATGAGTTATTGTGATAAAAGTTTATGTTTACACATACATACACACACACGTACAAATATGTATGTATGTATATCAATGTTTTAAAACACGAAATTGTACGCAAGCTGTTTTTGTGCTCGTGAGGTGAGCCATAAGTTTTTCGGGTAAAAAAAATAAATGAAATACATATAAAGAAGTTATACAAAAAATCATAAAATAACGCTAAATAGCGAATATTAAATACGAAATATAAAGCATTCAAAGTAATTTCAAACAAAATACAATCAACCATAAGCGTTTAAACATTAAATCCACATAAACTGCAAATATAAAGCATTTGAAATATAAATCGTTTTTTAAAACACTGATCTATACAAGTAAAAAAACAAACTAAAACAGTGCAAAAAAAATTTATATATACAGCTGCAGTTTTTTTTTATGTACAGAACAGTAGCAGTTTTCTTTTATTTTTTAGTTACAGAATAAAGAATGTAGGGTATTATAGTAGCATATTATATGTAGTTAATATATAATTAATTTAGTAACACGGCAGGGTTTTCTAAGATAACCTGCAGCAAAACATAATTGGCAAACAGCAGGCAGAGCAGAGAAAAATGCCCAGGTACGTTTCTTTTTTTCCCTTCTTCTGATTTTCTTCTCTTTTTTCTTAAAAAGAAATCGATCAGGGATTCCATTCGGAATCGATTAGGAAACCCTAATTTATTCCAAGTCGATGGAATCCTTAACCGATTTCCAGAATTGATCAGGATTCTCGATCGATTTCGAGGATCGTGATTCAATTTAAAGGACATTTTTTTTACCTGCTGCTTCTTCATGCTACTGCTTCCTTTTGTTTTATTTTGAAATGAGCAATGGGTTAGTTTCGGTGAACGAGTAAAAACTGATTAGGATACCTAAAGAACGTGAGCCTCAACTTCCTGAGGCGTAAAAAAAACCTGCTCCTCATGATGAGAGGCGTACATGTTCTGAGCAAAACGTTTTTTGAAATGCGCTTTGAGGCCTTTTGGACACCGCGTCGCCTTGAGGCGCTCCTCACGTGCATTATTCAACACAATGATATGTGTGTGTGCGCACGCACGCATTTACACACACGTATGTATGTAGAACTAGGATCAATGGCAACATTTATTTAGCAATTTGTAGTCTACCATATCAACCACAAATTTATATTTAAATATTTGGTTCATGTGATAGGGAAGAAAAGGAACAAATATTTAAATAGAAATTTGTGACTGATATCATGAGGCTACAAAATGGGGTTAAATAAATGGTGCTATCGATCCTAGCTTGTGTGTGTATAGGAGTGATACTCAATTTAAGCAGAGCATTCATTTGATGTCATGGAGGATCGAACCCAAAACCTGTAGAACCATAGTCTAGATATCTTATCACTTGAGCCAGTAGTTTACAAAGGATATTAAATCTTAGTGGGAAAATGGTCAAACAGAGTCAAAATTTTCTCGTGCTAGCTATATCCACCATGCATATCAACAAATGCATGGATAATGATGATTATTTTACCCAACTATGACTTATCAAAAAACTTCTATTGTTTTACACAAGTCATTCCATCCCTTCCTCTCAATATTTACAAGCTGCTTAACGCACACTTGAGTCTTGACACCTACATAATAGAAATCATATTTGTTTGTACGCCCTCACAGTAGAAACCAGACGACTCCAGATACAACTGTTCGGCTATCCTACTTTTGACAATCTTGCACAAACAGTCGATCCCAATTTATCGTGTTTGATCTAACTCACAAGTATGATTTCCACTATTTCAGTTGTCGTGTCTAGATTACTCTGCCGTTGGGTCTCCAACTCCTATTAAAGTAGCGACTCTAATAAGTAATAGTACACGAAATTCATTTGTTTTGCTTTGGTTGTATAACCTTATGAATAAAAGCGGATATGAGAAGATCACCACAGTGAGGATAATGCTGGAACTATTAACTTCATTGATGCTTGTGTTATCTATGAATGTGCAAGCTAGGTCTAAGCACAAGACAAACATTACAAGTTTACAACCTAAATCTTTAGTAATGCTAAGGTGGCAAAGTCGACAAAGAATTAGTAATTCACACGTGACAGAAGACTTGGTAATTCAGAAAAGACATAATGCTCATTTCTCCTGCTATAGCCCCTGCATCTCCTATACCTTCACCGCGATGCTAACTGACACCGCTAAATTTCAACTGTCTCGTCCAATTCATGTTCCAAAAAAAATGACCCGGATTGTGTTTATTAGTTCTTTTCAAAATAAATTATTCAGATTTAACTTCTATTAAAACATAAATATAGCTATATACAGAACGCACACATTGTAGACAGTGCAGGTATGCTAGCATTATAAGTGATGCTTAGCATGAATTACACAGTTAAAATAGCAGTTCAAACATTCAATCATCTATGTCTATTACAAAAGATTCCAATACCAGTGGTAGATATATCATATGATCTTCATATATCAATAATTAGAGTTTGCTTTATTGATACCTTAAGATAAAGTAGATTACAAAGTATCATAACGTACACGTTCAAACACGTAATTCAACATAACGTAGACCACATCAACAGGATAAACACACATACACACGACCATATTCATTCAACCATAAAATACGAAATCAGAATCAAAGTAAGCTTACTCTTTCCAGTAATAGCCATCATATTCACGACGATAACCATCTCCACCGTCACCTACACTGCTCTCGACCTTCTCCGAAAGCTTATCCTCTTCACGCTTCACACCTTCTGCCAATGTCAATCCTCCCAACCCTCCCGCTATGGCCCCAACTGCCAGTCCTGCTCCCATCCCCATTCTCCCTCCTCCCTTCTCCTCTCTCTCATACGCCCTTGGCGCTACAGCACTATCATAATACACTGGCTGCTGCCTAATTGGAGGAGGCACAGAAGCAGAATAGCCACCATAGTACATACCAGCTGTAGCAGGATATCCATACTGTGGTGGAGGAGGCATTGGGGGTGGTGAGTATGAAGCAAAGTAATCTCTTGGCTGTTGCTGAAGCTGTGGGGGAGGCGTGGTTGAGTAGTAGTAGCCGGAGGTTGGAAGAGGAGGCATTTGATAAGTAATTTGCTCTTGGACCGGCGTAGGACGGTCCCTGAGGGCGACTTTGATCTTGATTTTGCCGTGAGGGCGCCCAGAGGGTCGGTGCAGATCAAGGTTACTAAGCACTGCAGGGCCGGAAGAGGGAGAGGGGAAATCGGGGAGGAGAGATTTTAGGTTAACTCGAGCAGTGCCGACCAAGGGTTTGGGGGTTTCGGAGGGTTTGGAATGGAAGACGTCTAGGGTTAGGTAGAGATCGTCAGAGGAGGAGGGTAAGGGGAGGGAGAGACGTTCATTCCAGATGGGCTTGATGGAGCAGAAGTCGTCGGGTTTGGTGGCGGAGCGGCGTTCAGGGTCGATGTAAGCGACGGCGTAGGGTTTGAGATCGCCGCTTCGCCAGTTGACGTTTTTGAGGTGTTTGGCGGAGAGGATAGTTAGTTCGAGATCTGGGAGAGACTTCGGTGGTTGATGGTGGTGGTGATGAGGTGGAGGATGATGAGGACGAGGTGTTGTGGTGGCCATGGATTTTTATTTTTGTTTTCTGAAGTGGAAAAACTAAAATGTTACACATCCGTAGCTCCTTGTACCAAGAGTTGTTGTCCAGTGACGAAAAAGCAAAGACAAAGTGCACAAAATTAGCTAGTAGCAGCTAAAATAAATAAAATTTTAAAAACTAAAATGCTCTTAGAAAGCAGCGTACTTTCTTTCTTTTCATTTCTATTATCATTTTAGATCAGTTTTTTACTGTCTAAACCACCGTTTCTTCAAAACCCTCGTTTCTAAATCAGTGAAGAAAGCTACTGTGTTGTTTTTTTAGTTTACAGAATTTTTTAGTTGTAGTTTTGAACGAAATATGAATTGGCTTTCTAAATCAGTGAAGAAAAATTCAGTTTCTCGCTACTAAATTAATTTTTGGGTTTACAAACTTTATTAAGAAAAAAATTCAATTTTTCACTACTAAGTTTCTAAATCAGTGAAGAAAAAGTTCTAACCCTACTTTCTAAATCAGTGAAGAAAAAATTCAATTTTTCATGTTTTACGGGATGGGAAGGGTAGTTCTGAAAATGGTAGTGGACTACTAAGTTATTTTTTTCATTTACGGACCTTTTTAATTTTTGAATGGCTACTAAGTAAATACTCGGCTTGAGATGGAATTTGGCAAAAAAAACTATGGCTTTACCAAAATCTCAAGTCCCTGACTTCCTAATAAAGCAAGCTTAGGTAGATTGCCCAATACAGTCCACCATAGAGGTTTCATAACGAACGAAGATGAGTTCCAACAGATTCAAAACAAAGCTAATAAAAGAAAAAAAGTTCATGATTCATGGTTTGCCATTGGCTCAAGTCAACAAAGATAATATAGAAATGAGGAGAGATTAAAGAACTCCAAATCCTCCAAACAATGGTGTTAAAGGAAATGATAGTTTTGTTAATAGGAGCACGACTAATGTCTCACTTAAGGCCAAAATCTGAGACTGAAATTACTGTAGAGGAACCATCAGCGGAAGAATGCAATATTGAGTACATACCTCCAATCAAGATCAATAACAAGAAACACTGGGTGATAAGAGAGACGGCGTTCAAAGAATGGAAGAATATTTGAATAACTCTGTCCTTGCCTATGTCATAGAGGCTAAGCCATATTTCTTGTATTTTAAATCATATATTCAGAGAGTGGAAACCTATTGGAGATTTGGACATGTGCTCAAGAGAGAATGGATTCTTCCTTGTTGAATTTAAAGGTTCAAAAGATTATGAAAATATTTTGAAAAATGAGCCATTTTTTGTGTCGGCGAACTCATCATATGAAGAGGTAGTCTAATTTGCCAAAATTGGATAGGGACTTATTGATGCCTTTGTCGATTTGGATCAGACTACCCAGTGTAAATATGAAATTGTGGGATCATGAGGCGTGCAGTATCACGATAATTATAATATGAGAACCCATGAAATTTGCAGCTACATCCATGAAGGCAAAATTAAGTTATGCACGTATTCTAATGGAGATGATTGTAGATGCAGAATTACCGAAAGAATAAGTTTTAACACTTTATAATGGGGAAAACATTGTCAAAAAACTGAAATATGAGTGGGTACCTCCAAAATGCGAAATACGCTTGTGTTTTAGACGTAAAAAGGAGCAATGCAGTGTATGAAAAGCTTAGGTACCAAAGAATGGTAATCAAGAAAATCAAGAAAATATCCAAAGGAACCAGAAAGTGTTGAAGGAACACCAACACAAATGTACAATTCAACCAAGGAAATAGCAGTATCAGAAATGTTTTAGATTCAAATCATTGGTTCAACCAAGAATGTACCATTACCAACAATGAAAACGACCATGCTGGCAATAATATAAATTAAGAAAGTAATGGTTCGCAACAACTCATTGAACAACATGTTTAGATCATAGTTGATAATATTCAAGAAGTAACATAAAGTCAAGATGAAAATATAACAAAGAAATGACAGTGCGCAACAACGGGGGATGTACGTGTGAGCAATTTTTGGTTAAACCAAGCAAACTAATTCACTTCGGTTGGATTGGTTTTAAAACTAGATTGGTTTATAATTGGCTTATAGAGTAATTTGTTTGGTTATCTATCTAACCAAATTGACCAAACTTTTATTATATTTTCGAAATTACTAATGTTATAATAATTTTTTAGATTAGTTTAGTGAGCCAAGTAAACTATATTTATTATATATGTGTTAAAAATTACCACTAGAAAGCATAAGAAGTCTAAACAATAATACTTTAATCATATATTTAGTTTTTTTTAAAGTTACAATGAATGTTCCAAATATAAAATTTAGTTTGGTTATTGGTCTAACCGATTTGTTACTTGTTCGGTAAAATCGCATAACCAACAGAACCAACCAAACTTAATTTGGTTGGTTTGGTTTGGTTTGTATTTTTATTGGTTTTAGTTTGTTTTAACAATTTTCATAGTCGAATAATCAAACAAACAAAGCGCCACCCCTAGGGGAATGGAATGAATAAACAGGTCTTTGAAATTGGACCCAAAAGTTCTAGTTCCATGTTTAGCTACATCAAAAAATAATACAGAAATGAATGAATATGTATAGCATATTAGCAATGCAGAAAATACGTTAATAGAGATAATCCCACAAGCATAAGGTGCTGTAGAAACTGTGGACATAGTGGGCATCAAGTCAGAGTTTCCTCACACTTTTGATTAGAATCCAATAGCAGTATCACAAAACAAAGCAAATAAAAGGGTTAGAGGAAGGAAAAATAACAAAGCAGTTTATGTAGAAGCATGTGTCAAATAACCTAAATTGTGATGAAATGACAAACAAGCTTAAAGAAAAGGGTACAAGCAGCAAAAAAAGAAGCAAAAGTGCTTTAGTGGCAGTATGAGAACTAGAACTTCTTTGTAACAACTCTCTCCAGAACTGACCTAATTTTCAATCCAATAAAAGCTCATTGAACTTTAGGTCCATTTCACAGCTGGTTGTTGATTGGTATAATTAATTTAACAAAACAATATGTAGAGTTATCTATCTATGCTTACGATTTTATAGCGGAATGAATAAAATATAATAATAATATAAAGTATCCATTCATAAACCAAATCATAGAGTACAATGCCATAATAGTGCATAAAAAGAAATGAATAAAATATAATAATAAAATAAAGTACCCACGCATAAACCAAATCATAGAGTACAATGTCATAATAGTGCATAAAACATGTCTATTACATAGTCTGGGTACATCATAACAAATAAATAGATTACAATAATAGATAATCGCCCATTAAGTCTCCACCATCTTCTCCACACTCATCGTTGTACCTAACCTGTAGGTTGTAATGAGGAGGGAGTCAGAACAACAATGTTTGGTGAATGAAAACCTCAAGTTTTATAATAACAGTGTAGGGGCAGCAAGTAATATGTCTTACATATTTATTATACTTTCCTATGTATCTCTCTACTGTACGATAATGGCCTTACATGCCAAACTCCATGACTGTATACACAAATGCCGCTCAACTATGGAGTGTATTGGATTTAACAACTAATCTCTTGTCTAATCATATCATAACGATGCGACAGAAAGTATTTTGGTCACTTAAGACCTTTTAAATAGGGATAGGCAAACTCTTCAACCATTTATGTAACGACCCAGAAATTTTATTAAATTAAAATTTGAATATTTAATTAATTTTAAATATTTATAAGTGAATTTATAAGTCAAATAAATTTTTATTTGAATTATTAGATTTAATTAGATAATTAAATCAATAATTTAATATGTTAAATTATGAAAATAATTAAAAATTGAGTTAAATATGATTGAAAATAATTTGGAAAATTTTATTTAATCATACTGGAGTTATAGAAATATTTTAGAACTTTTAAAATCGAATTAAAAGTTAATTTGTGAAAATTGAATATTTTAATATTTAATAATCGACTGTAAAATAGTCAATTTTTGAACAGTCTCAGAATTGAACGAAACCAGTTCCATTGGATCCGTAATAGTTAGTTATTACCGGATTTCAATTTTCGTGTCAATCGGAGTTATCGTTTGATCGTGGCAGCTCGAAACGCATCGAATTATTTTTAATTTAAATTTGGCGAGTGAAAATAGCCATTTTTCAAAAAGTCTCGGAATTCGACGAAACCAGTTTCATCGGATCCGTAATGTGATATTATTGTAAGGTTTCAAATTTCAAGTCAATTGGATTTACCGTTTGTCCGGTACGAATTAAAACGCCTAGAAATCGATTTAAATCGGTTTAATTTAAATTGAACGTTTTCAGCCATAACTCGCACATACTTCCGAATTAGCTTCCGAAACCTGTTCCATTGTGTCCGGAACGCGGGATAAACCCTAGGTACGCTGGTTACGGCGCCTAAATCGGAGTTCGGAATTCCCGGGATGAATAGTGTTTACGCTAGCTTTTTCTATAAATAGAAGTTAAATTCACAAAGAAATAAAAAAAAAAAATAACTAGGGTTTTATAACAGGGCCGCCTCCTTCATTTTGAACGGCCAGAAAATGTCCCCTTTCTCCTCAAATTATCTTCTAATCCATGCATTGTTTCAAGAAGTTTTCAACTAGCAAAATGTAGAGAGCGTCGAGTACTAGAGATTCAACGGTGGTGATGTTAAACGGAGTTGTATTTCGTGAGATAATGACCTGCGTTCTCATCAGTTTTCGCACGCCATACGAGGCCAATCTCAGGGCCGAGCATCATGGGGTTGGGGCCGAACCTAGAGGGGGAGAGGAGCTTCGAAATGCAAGTGGTGTGATGGGATATCGTTGAGAAACAAGGTTGTAATGTTAAAACCTAATTTCTTTGAATGGGTTGAGGAGTTCGGCTCCTTCCTGTAGTTGTTGCGCATGTGGAAGATGAAGGGGATGGATGGCCTTGATGCAAACCAGTGAGATCTAATGGCCTGTAGGGTTTGGGTATAAAATTATTAAAGTTTTGTTGTAAATTGTTAATATAAATACGTTCAAACTTGTAAAATCAATAACTTTTTCATACGAGGTCGAAAAAATGCAAACTCAGTTGCGTTGGAATCGTATGGACGAGCACTACGCGATGGAGTTGGTTTGGAGTCGTTTGGAGTTAGTGAGAATTTTGGGTAAAATTAAACGCGCGTTTAATTTTATTCGAAATAAAAGCTAAAACGGAAATTAAAATCAAGGTGAGAACTTCTCACTCAATCGAATAGATTTCGATTTTTATTTTAAATAGTTAGATTTAAAATATTTGAATGCATGTTTGAATGTCGATTGTTATCTATTGATTGTTAAAATAGACATTATGCGCCGTTAGTAAGCGGATGTTATTTAATAAAAACATATACCGCGAATATTTCATAAACAGTGAAATTGGTATTATATATAATAGCAATATATATATATTGGCATATGTATATATTGCAGTTGTTGATTTCCCGCATTTTTTGTTTAGCGGATGAGACCCTATTACGCCGTTATTAAGCGGATAATATTTAATAAAAACATGTACCGCGATAATTTCGTACTGGAGCGAAATTGGTATTGTGCTAATGTTTTTGGATGCAGGAAAACAGGTTGGAGGGATCCAACTGGATTCCTCAACAGTTTTTATTTGATTTCAGATATTTTGATATTTGATGGATTATCATATCGATATATGATATCGTTGTTAGTCGTGATTGACTATTTGGGTGTGTAGCATCATTGGACCAAATAACTGATATAGTTCTTTTTTTTAAGATTATTCATTTATTATTATATGTTGTTCCGCTGCGAATTGTGAGATTCTGTTGTTGTTCTGTTGTGTCTGTTCTATTCCTTCTTCTCTATGTTCTATTTTAAAATTTAAAATTCTTCTATCTTCTATTTTCTGTTTCTCTGTTTTCAAAAAAAATTGTCTATCTTCTTTCCTCTCTATTTCCTATCTCTTCTCTCTTCTCTTTCTTTTCTTTTTAAAACTCATAACTATCCGGTTTTCGGCCTTCGATTTCTCGGCGGTCGATAAAGTGAGTATCGATGTTGAATTTACGAAAGTCGAAAATTTCCGGGGCGTTACATTTGGTATCAGAGCTGATGGTTAAGCGACAACCATGGTTCTGTAGGGTATTACTCATTAGAGATAGAGTCAGTAGTACTCTAGAATGAGTTTGAGTGTAATAATAGCTATGAGAGCGTACTTGTTAGTGAATATGAAATTGTTTTATATTGTGATGATTGGTTTATTGAGTGGCATATGAACTTTCGTCAGCGTGGTCCGCAAGACTATGCCGAAGGGGTTTCTAAACACTTGACTAGAACAATTCGACACAGTATTATTTTAAATTGAGTAAATGAAATAATTTTACCTTGATTATATTTTTATATATAAAGGAATAATTTTTCAGAATTATTAAAGTGTATATAAGTTGATTGTTAGGTTGTTTGAATGGTCTAAACTGAAGAATAATGGTATAAGCAAAAGAATTATAAGAGTTGAATTTTAATTAAAGTGATTTACAATTGTGAAATAAACTTATATATGAGAAGTGAAACTATATGAATATGTTTATGAATATGAGTTGTAAATAAAAATGAATTTAAAGTTAAATGGAACATAACTTAAGAGATGTTGAATGAAGTTGATATTGGTATCAAAGTAAATTAATAAAGGTTAATGATAAATGTAAACTTGAGTTATATAAAAGAAGTTCAGCTATGTAATTGAATTGAATTGAATGAATGGATGAATTGAATGTTAATCAATTAAATGTGAATTAAATTGATATGGAATAATGAATGTAAGTGATAATTCATTAAAATCAAATGTTATTAGAAGTTGAATAAATTGAATGAGAATGAATATAAGCAAAGGAATTTGGTTGAAATTAATATACTTTGGTTGTTATATGATTGTTGATTGATTGTATGTAATTCATTAAGTGTTAATGAAATGGAAAGCTAAAGTAAATAAATTTGAATAGAATTGAATTTAAATTGGAAGTGAACCAACTTGAATATGAATTAGTGAATATAAGCAAAGTGAAAAAAAATGTTAGTAAAAACGTCCACTATCAATAAATCAAATGTGATTAAATTGAAAACCTAATTCATTGGATATTAATGAGAATATGAATGAATATTATTGGTTATGGATGTTAGTTGGATGTAGTTGGTTGATGGTTGAATGTATATTGCTATTGTTGCATTTGCTATGTGACATATATAGTTGATATGTTGCTATATGTTGTATATTGAGATTATTTGCATATGTGCATGTTCTCATGTTGTTTGTTGAGTGTTTAGTAGGTGCGGATCGCGTTTGCTTCGCATTTGGAGCTCGCTTTAGCGCTATATTAACCGTATATGCTTGCTAATAAAGTATAAGGTACATATCTCGGATTAAATATCGCACTTTTACACTTTTTTCCCTTCGGGATGCCTCATTACTTGATGAGATGTATATTTGTGATATATAAACTGTCATAATTTTTTTCGGATCGAGCCGCGCGAAGGAGACTATGGCGAATTTTTCCGAAAATTTAAGGCGTTAGAAATTTTTTGAGAAAATTGGGAAAATTTTGAAAACTTTAACTTTGATTTTGGAATTGAAAGTTAAACAATAGTTTGTTTTTGAAAAGATAACTAAGTATGATTTTGAAAACTAAGTAAAGATTTGTAAGCAGTTTAATTATGAATTTTGGAAAATTAATAGATTCTGTAACCTTTCTTACTTGTAATTTCGGGGACGAAATTCTTTTAAGGGGGAAAGATTGTAACGACCCAGAAATTTTATTAAATTAAAATTTGAATATTTAATTAATTTTAAATATTTATAAGTGAATTTATAAGTCAAATAAATTTTTATTTGAATTATTAGATTTAATTAGATAATTAAATCAATAATTTAATATGTTAAATTATGAAAATAATTAAAAATTGAGTTAAATATGATTGAAAATAATTTGGAAAATTTTATTTAATCATACTGGAGTTATAGAAATATTTTAGAACTTTTAAAATCGAATTAAAACTTAATTTGTGAAAATTGAATATTTTAATATTTAATAATCGACTGTAAAATAGTCAATTTTTGAACAGTCTCAGAATTGAACGAAACCAGTTCCATTGGATCCGTAATAGTTAGTTATTACCGGATTTCAATTTTCGTGTCAATCGGAGTTATCGTTTGATCGTGGCAGCTCGAAACGCATCGAATTATTTTTAATTTAAATTTGGCGAGTGAAAATAGCCATTTTTCAAAAAGTCTCGGAATTCGACGAAACCAGTTTCATCGGATCCGTAATGTGATATTATTGTAAGGTTTCAAATTTCAAGTCAATTGGATTTACCGTTTGTCCGGTACGAATTAAAACGCCTAGAAATCGATTTAAATCGGTTTAATTTAAATTGAACGTTTTCAGCCATAACTCGCACATACTTCCGAATTAGCTTCCGAAACCTGTTCCATTGTGTCCGGAACGCGGGATAAACCCTAGGTACGCTGGTTATGGCGCCTAAATCGGAGTTCGGAATTCCCGGGATGAATAGTGTTTACGCTAGCTTTTTCTATAAATAGAAGTTAAATTCACAAAGAAATAAAAAAAAAAAAAATAACTAGGGTTTTATAACAGGGCCGCCTCCTTCATTTTGAACGGCCAGAAAATGTCCCCTTTCTCCTCAAATTATCTTCTAATCCATGCATTGTTTCAAGAAGTTTTCAACTAGCAAAATGTAGAGAGCGTCGAGTACTAGAGATTCAACGGTGGTGATGTTAAACGGAGTTGTATTTCGTGAGATAATGACCTGCGTTCTCATCAGTTTTCGCACGTCATACGAGGCCAATCTCAGGGCCGAGCATCATGGGGTTGGGGCCGAACCTAGAGGGGGAGAGGAGCTTCGAAATGCAAGTGGTGTGATGGGATATCGTTGAGAAACAAGGTTGTAATGTTAAAACCTAATTTCTTTGAATGGGTTGAGGAGTTCGGCTCCTTCCTGTAGTTGTTGCGCGTGTGGAAGATGAAGGGGATGGATGGCCTTGATGCAAACCAGTGAGATCTAATGGCCTGTAGGGTTTGGGTATAAAATTATTAAAGTTTTGTTGTAAATTGTTAATATAAATACGTTCAAACTTGTAAAATCAATAACTTTTTCATACGAGGTCGAAAAAATGCAAACTCAGTTGCGTTGGAATCGTATGGACGAGCACTACGCGATGGAGTTGGTTTGGAGTCGTTTGGAGTTAGTGAGAATTTTGGGTAAAATTAAACGCGCGTTTAATTTTATTCGAAATAAAAGCTAAAACGGAAATTAAAATCAAGGTGAGAACTTCTCACTCAATCGAATAGATTTCGATTTTTATTTTAAATAGTTAGATTTAAAATATTTGAATGCATGTTTGAATGTCGATTGTTATCTATTGATTGTTAAAATAGACATTATGCGCCGTTAGTAAGCGGATGTTATTTAATAAAAACATATACCGCGAATATTTCATAAACAGTGAAATTGGTATTATATATAATAGCAATATATATATTGGCATATGTATATATTGCAGTTGTTGATTTCCCGCATTTTTTGTTTAGCGGATGAGACCCTATTACGCCGTTATTAAGCGGATAATATTTAATAAAAACATGTACCGCGATAATTTCGTACTGGAGCGAAATTGGTATTGTGCTAATGTTTTTGGATGCAGGAAAACAGGTTGGAGGGATCCAACTGGATTCCTCAACAGTTTTTATTTGATTTCAGATATTTTGATATTTGATGGATTATCATATCGATATATGATATCGTTGTTAGTCGTGATTGACTATTTGGGTGTGTAGCATCATTGGACCAAATAACTGATATAGTTCTTTTTTTTAAGATTATTCATTTATTATTATATGTTGTTCCGCTGCGAATTGTGAGATTCTGTTGTTGTTTTGTTGTGTCCGTTCTATTCCTTCTTCTCTATGTTCTATTTTAAAATTTAAAATTCTTCTATCTTCTATTTTCTGTTTCTCTGTTTTCAAAAAAAATTGTCTATCTTCTTTCCTCTCTATTTCCTATCTCTTCTCTCTTCTCTTTCTTTTCTTTTTAAAACCCATAACTATCTGGTTTTCGGCCTTCGATTTCTCGGCGGTCGATAAAGTGAGTATCGATGTTGAATTTACGAAAGTCGAAAATTTCCGGGGCGTTACAATTTAATACCTAGGCCCAATAGGCAAACTCTCAAGCCATTTAATACCTAGACCCAAGGCGAACCCCTCCTGATATTTCCTAGCTAACATTATAAAAAAAATCTCTTAAGGACGCTTAATACTTCTTAGATATGGAAGAGGCAGACCCATCGACCATTCAATACCTCAATCCCGAAGTTATCTCCCCAAGGGATTTTCACTAACGCAACTAAAAGATAATTCCAATCATTTAATACTTCCTAAATATGGATGAACTAGACCCCGATGGCCATTTAATATCTAAACCAGAAAGCAAGCCCATCCTAGAATTACCATGCCAAAAAGGAAATCCGACCCATTTAATACTTCCTAGACAGGGAAGATGCAGGCTCAACAACCATTTACCTCATCCCCAAAGCATCCAGTCCTGGGATTACCCCACGTTATTTATGAGAAATTCCCTAAGTCATTGTTGAATTAGGAATTTTCAAAGTTTAATTTGTGGGAAGATTGCCCGTTTGAATTTTATAAATTTGTTTAGTTTCCAAATTGAATAGAAAAGTGCAGCGTTTGATATAATAAGAAATCTTTGCAAATGAAAATGAAGAGATGTGTAAAGTATAGATTTATTCTCCGTGCTTTACAATGTCTATTCCAATAAAAAGAAAATAATCATTCCTTGTAATTTCAATTGAGGCAAATCTTTTCTTTTATTCTTGATCTTTTGTTTTAAACTAATTTACAGAAATCACAATAGAGAATCTTCCTAAGAAATGTATTTTCAGCAACTTAAATATGAAAAAGAACATCCTAGTCAAAAGATTTATGACTAGAATATATTTGGTAAAAGTAGGTACTTATACGTATTTATATGCGCTAATAAATATGACGATTTGTGCCTAAAGCTCGCATAGGATATAAGTTTACATAGTAATAACGTTGATTTGCGAAAGGAAGTAGGAGGAAAGTTTGGAAATGTTGTGACTCCAGTTTATGGTAATAAATGTGAAATTAATTTGAGAGTTACAAGTAATTAATAGGGTAAATGGATTAATGAGACTGATAAATAAAGAAGTTAGGTCAATAATTATGAAATAGTTATAAAAAGATTACTAATTAGAAATTAGTAAATATATAAATGTCTTAGGAAATGTCCTTAAGACGATAAACTTTTATCATGGATAAATTGGCATTTATGAAGAATGGATAAAAAGGGGACTTACGGGAAGTTGAATATTTAAGGTAAATTATGTAGCCTTAAATAAATAAAAGAAGGCTAGTAAGCTAAGTCCAGTATCCAATTTAGGATGATAAAGCTTAGTAATCATAAAGCCTAGAATAATGTGGCTTAAATTTGTAAAGCTTAGAAAATTAACTGGACTTAGTAGATTGGGATGTGAGATCAGTAGAGTTACACAACAGAAGTCTGCCTCTTAGTTTGAAGCCACCAACAATTGTGTGCACTTCCTACTGATGTTAGACCCCTTTAACCATAGAACTCATAGAATAATCGAGCTTAGAAGATTGGGATGCAAGGTCAGTAAAATGACACAATGTAGGTCTGTCCTTAACTCAGAATGCTACTAGCAGTTATGTACACTTATTATTGATTTGTAGCACAACAAAATTTGCTTTTAGTTGCACTTATCGGTAGAGTTTAAGGCCATATGCAACTGTTGATCATTTTAAAATATAAAAAACATCAAAAAAAACACCACCAGTTGATTTCCGCCACCATTTCACTAAAATTTTATACAGCCGCTCATGTATCTTTCTAACACATAACCTTTTCTTTATCCTAGCAATGAAAACTCAAAAAAAATATTACTTATTAAGAACCGATTCAACCTTAAATCTCTCTTGTCCTCTTTTATCAATCGATATATACATCAGTCAAGAAATTCCTCATCTTCTGGTTCGTGCAATTCATCTTCGCATCGATTCCTTCCCAAACTCTAGCACCTGAAATATGGCAGAAAAATTCATCTTCTACTTCACACAATTCAACTCTTATGAGGTAATTTAAAAACCAATTACCTTTTTAGTTTCCATTTTGAACTAGATTAAATCAATTTTGTTTGAGGTTGTTTTTGAATTGAGTTCAAAATTTGTTAAATTGTTTGAATTTGTTGCTTGAATTGATTTCCGTTTATCCAAAATATAAATTGGTTAATTCTTAGATTATGTTGTTAGAACCGGTAGCTTGGATTGGTTAATTGATTTCAGATGTGGATATTGGCATGTCTATATCTGCTTTTGCATTACCGTAATTTTTCATTTATACCACTGGTTTACTTAACCTAAAGTGAACATCTAGACTTAAAGGAATTCATTAGCGTTTTTCTTATGTCCAGAGATGAATAAAATTGTTAAGCAACCAAAATAACTTATATACAAGCACTATTGTCCAAGTGGTTAAGTGATTTGGTTTTGGTGGCAGAGGTCATAAGTTCTAAACTTGCGTAGCGTGATTCAAATGCTTATTGACATATGATATGTTGTCCCAGTGATATGTTATATATAAAGTACCATTTCAAAAAAAATTATAGACAAGAATCACCCAAGGGGTGTTACTGGTGCTTGTAAGGGGTAGGAATTTTTTTTTTTATGCATTTGATGCTGGTTTGAGTGTTAAGAATAAAATGATGTTAATGGAATTTGGTTAATTTTATTGTTTTCATGTTTTATAATTTTGATAATCAAATTTGGTGGTATATATGACTATTGAATACAGGTTCGACTAAATCTGTTCAATCCTTAACATTGTCACTGAGTATAACTAAAGAACAAAAATGGTCGCATGAGTACTTTACAAATTACACTTACCTTAGTCTGATTTTCCATGCAATCGTGCGTGCAACAGAGTGCATATATAGGCATGTGTGTTGTATGGGCAAGTGTGCATACACCATATTATACGCGTAAATACATCATTCCTGATCATATATGCACATGTTAACATAACATAGGAATATAAAATATTTTATACTGATTTATAAAAATTTATTTATTTTTATAAGAATAGACATCGGTTGTTGTGTTGAATAACATTTTATTTCATTGTTTAAATTTTGAAATGATAATGCATTTAAGCATTACTAAGTTGAATTACACGGAAGATTCTTATCATTGAGATTAGTAACAACCAGGTTTATTATTATCTCGAATTAATCCCATGATGAATATAAATAAGCTCAGGAAGCCCGGTAGTCAAATAAAAACTCAAATCATAAAACAATCAATTCACCATATGAAAGGAACATCTTGGGTTCTAGAATGAGGTGGGAGTGGTTACCGCATAAATGGACTGGTTATCAAATGTAGATTGTTTTGACTTTTTTCTAAATATGCTTATGCTCATGCATTCTTCGTTGGTCGAACCTCCATTTCACTTGGTGTTTTCCTCATGAAAAACTTATGATCTCCTATTTGAAATGACGTATTTATAATCATAATTTTAACACTAAAAAATCACTTGGACCTGCAATGACTCAACTAGCAACAACGAGTTATTGGATCTATGTTCTATGGCAACATTAGCTTAAAAACATTAATTAAGTTAGTACAATGTTCCAACTTAGTTATTGAAACTCTAAGTAGCTCTGTCATTTCTTCGGCTTCGGAGCCATTATTCCCTAGTGGATATCGGTTTAGAGACTATATTGGTTTCTACACTAAGAGTAAGTTTGCAAATAAAGTATCGTGGTTTAAAACATAAAAAGAGATGATCAGGTAAAAGGTTAATTTTGTTAGTAAATAAGAGCATTACTCCTCAGAGTTTCTATTACAGCTTGAAAGAAATAAGTAAGCAACTATGTATGTTCTCTCTACTTTTAGCTACCATGTAATAAAGTACTTCATTATATTCGTAATGAAATTGGGTATTCATATTGATTGACTGCCTCAACTTTAACATAGTTATTCATATTTTGTCCTTCTCTGTGTCTAAACCACCAAGGAACAAAAAATTTATGTACATCCTTATTATTTTAATGTAACTAATCGAAGCACTACAAAATTAGCTAAGAAATATAATAACATCGAGTGGTTTTTAGCCATTATAACATCTACAAAATTGACTGGGTTTTTTATTCCTTTCGGTTCTAATTTTCTGTTCTTGATCATGATATGTCGGATGAGATTGTTTATGCCCACTTTTAGCCAAAGTTTGCCCATAATTTGTTTTGTCATCTTACTCTTACCATAACTAATAATTTCAGTGGTTGTTCTTAGTGATAATCTTTAACAATGGGTAAACATAATTATTCCCTTAACTATCAATGCTAATGTAGGGAGGCAACTTGAAGTATTTTGTGATTCATGAATGGATAGCCATGTTTCAGCTTCTTCATCAAGCTCAACATATGTCTCAATATTTGCCGATGGTAGATATAGTGGCCATGAAAGAACAAATTTTCAAATAAATAGCTCACAATGACTTGAAAGTAACAAGCGCTATAGTTGAATTGTTAAGTCTATTCAAGGTACAATGAGAGCAGAATGTCTTGTTTGTATAAATCTCAAGAATGATTATATAGTTAACAATGAGAGATGCATGTTTTCTCTAGAACTTATATATATCATTTTTGTATTTGAATAGGATGCACTAGAGTTTTATTTGAAACTTCCATGGCGACATTATAATACAGGGTGGGTGCCATGTCAGGTGACTTGTATGAACTTCAAGTTATCTCTTAGTTCTATTTTATGCCATTGTCATATCTTCTTTAAATTTGATTATCTTACTTGTGGACTAAAACATTTTTTAGCATTTACTTTTAGAGAAATGCCATGGGATAACTATATATTTTGGTTAATAAATTAAAATTTTTGAAAATTTATTTGTCTCAACAAATATAAAAATAAAGTTTGATTACAAGTAGCTATGGTTTAACTAGTATATAGGAAGGCTCGTGGGTGTTAATTATGAAGTATATCCTAATTGTAGATCTTTATTTAAAAGAGTGGTTGATTTAAAGTAAAGGAGATAACGTTTTTAATCTTTTAAGTTAAATGATGCTAAGATGATTTTGAAAAACTCTCTCTTCATACATAAAAAAAGAAAAAAAATGTTTTTGAGAAAATAAGAAACACCTAAAGTCATGTGTTCACACGCAAGTGTGTACACTCGCCATGCTCTGTACCATTTTCACGTAAGTCCAAATGACAGTGCATGATTGATATATCTGGTCTCAGTTTATCGGAGTTAGGTGTATGTAAATAGATTTAATAAAAATAACCACCTAGAGCCATGTGTCCATACGCAAGTGTGTTCACTCGCCACACTCTGTACCGTTCTCACATAAGTCCAAAAGGCAGTGCATGATCAGTATATCTTGCCCCGGTTTATCTGAGTTAGGTGTGTAAATATTAATAATGTTAATACTTTCCAAAAATAGAGAGAGGAGGCAATTGAAATCCAAGCACTATTTTCATTTATTTGATTCGATTTGTTATTCAAAAGAAATAAAAATACCACTTTGAAAAACTTTGATAATCAACTAAGGATCCATTTCATAGTTGCACTATATTATCAATCAAAACAACTAGCCAAACTCGAGCCTAATTGTGATGATAACTTATTTTTTGCTGAAAGTTTTGACGAGTAAAAGGACTAAAATTTCATGATGATAACCGAAACTTATATTTAACTTATTCATGTCAATTTACAAGTAAATTCTTCATTTGTAAATATTTTGCATTCGTTTCTTTGTAAATAAATATTGCATTTAGGAATTTTTCATGTTGCATTTGGATTTTGTGAATAGTATCCGCTGAAAACTCTCACGAGACAGCACTCGTCCTACTAGGGATACCTAGAGGTTTAACGACTTGTTGCATACGCTCAATGCAATTGTGCTTCCTACGAAAACAGATTTATCTTAGTTTTAGTTCATTCAATGTTGAATAAAAAGATAATTGTGGAGGTATTTGATGTCACATAAATGTGCATGTATTTACTTCCATATTTAATCTACTTTTATTTAAATAAATGTCATAATTTAGTATTTTTACATGTTTTTACCAAAATCCAAATATCATCAAATCATCACTTATTCATCTTCATTTAGGGGCAAAATGGTAATTTTGTACACGTGTTTAATTTGAGAAAAAATTACTCGCACATTTTAATTTTAATTTGTAGAAATTTGGATGGAAAATGGAAAGAGATTTCATATATGTATGCATGCACAAGGATGGAAGAACAAAAGAATGAAGAAATAAATCAATTCATGCATCATGGAGGGCCGCACCTACCCACTAACCATAAACTTCAGTTAGGAGCAAATGCACATGTTAATGGGGATTAAATCTACATGCACATTTAAATGGAGGATTATGCTCATGCTAATGGTCACTTCGAGGTTACATTCTTAAAAGACAATTTGGGTAGCTCCCAAAAATATAGATTAGGGTTTTATGCATGTATAAATATGTAATAACCGTAATTTTATTACCGTCGAAATAAATATTTAAAATAGAAATTTTAAATTGAGTTTTTTTTTAAAAAATGATGCAAATTCATTTGCAAAGTCAGTTGCAAATTGCTTGTTGCATTGAATATAACTAAGTTGTGTTATATGTTCATTTTGCCCTTCACGTGCATGTGAATACAGTCCAATTCAAAGGCAAAATATGTGAACATTCTTTGCTATAAACATAAGTTGTAAAAAGCAAATAGTGAACACATTTTATCATTTTCATCATTTGATATGCAAGCATGTCCTTTTCTCTCCTCTTGTGCACGTCTAGCTTTTAATGCGTTTGTACAACTTCTGCCACATATATTTTTTGACTTATAAACAAATTTAAAAAGAAAAGAAAGAGACCAGCATCTTTTTTTTGTTCTATCTTTCCCTGTTGCTTACAACATTCTATTGTTCCAATTTCTTCAATAGCTTAGTGAATACATTAATGGCCGCTCAAATACCTTGCTTTCTTTGGATTCCTACTTGCTAGTTGCTTTTGAAACGAGTTAAATGTGAGTGCAACTCACATTTCTAATTTAAAATCTTTGCTACCATTACACTGCGTGCTAGTATGTAGCTTTGCCTGGCCATCATTTATTTTATCAACTTCATTTTTGTACAGGTTGGTATAATATAGAAAATCAAGTTCAATTCAGATTTTGTTTACAATCATCTCTGTGTGCGTGTATATATTGGGTGCAAGTTGTAAAATACACTTTAGATTATGGTTTATTTTATTCTAAAAATAATACTTTTGATTTAATATCATACTGTGATGCTGATTATGCTGGTTGTAAATCAGACCGAAAGAGTACAAGTGGAACTTGTCACTTTCTAGGACATTCACTGGTTTCCTGGTTCAGCAAGAAATATGATACTGTTTCCTTGTCAACAACTGAAGCAGAGTATATATCTGCTGCTCTGGCCTGTTCACAAGTCATATATATGCAACAAACTTTAAAAGATTTTGGAATTAACATAAGTAAATCACCAATATATTGTGATAATACTAGTGCAATAAATCTATCTAAAATTCCAACTCATCATGCTAGAACTGAACATATTGATATAAGACATCATTTTCTTAGAGATAATATAACTAAAGAAATAATAACTCTAGATTATATAAATACTGAAAACCAAATTGCTGATATATTAAGTAAACCATTAACCGAACAGAATTTTACTAAATTTAGAAGAGAATTAGGTATTTGTTCAAAATCTGAAATATAATACAATATAATATAATAATCAATAAAAATTCAAAATAAAAATTACATTTTTTTAAGAACATGTCGACATGACCCATCTCATGATGTCGACATACCCAACAAAAATTTGAAAATTAAATTTCCCTCCAAAGTTAGTTATTTTGTTATTTATCTATTTATTTCGTTTTCTCTCCTCTTTCTTCACTATATTCTCTGTAAATAACTTCTGAAACAATAAAATAATGGTCTCCTCTTCTACTAATGAACCCACTTCACCCACGTCTCCTCATGCTGGTCCATTTCAACGAAATACGCACGCTCGAGTGATCAAATTGCAAAAGAAGATGAAAGATATCCTTCAATTGATGACTGAAATTCAAGTAAGTCAACTTAGGATGGCTAGAGAACAACAAAGGCAAGGGAATATTATTAGAAATGTACAAAAATTCCTTATGGATAACCGTACAAATCCTGTTAATATTGAAGACTCTTCACAAGCCATGGAATCCGAGGAAGAAGAACCTATGGAAGAACCACAAGAAGACCAAGAGGAAGATCAACCTTTACCTCAACCCGAAGTCCCTATGAATACAGACGAGAGCGTTATTTGGGTTGGTGAGATCCTTGTTGATACTAATGGAAACATAATTGAACAACGTGGAAACTTTTGTCTCCACTACACCAATTGTTCGATTCATAAGTCTCCTATAGTTAAGGATCGCCATTAAAGCGTACTTTCATTTTATTCTTTGTTTTAATTTGTTTTGTTTGTTCGTGTTTATGTATGTTCTTATATATGTTGTAATAACTAAAATGTGTTCACTTATACTCATTGTTTCATGCTTGTTCTATACATATTATTTGTTCATACTAATCATTCTTGAATTCTTAAGTAGTTAATAGTTTTTGTTGATGACAAAGGGGGAGAAAGTTATAAAAATATATGTGCTTGGTGTAAGAGGAAGTCATGGAGTAAGGGGGACTTGTAGTTTTAAGAAGAAATCACGGAGTAAGGGGGAGTTATGGCATGGTAAGAATATTCTATAAATAAAGGTTGTCATCATCAAAAAGGGGGAGATTGTTAGGAACTGAGTTGATGATGTTTTGATGACAACAACCTTATATAGTTATTATACTTTACTTTATAAAATATATACAAACATTTCCATATAGATATATATATATGTATATGTATATAGGAAGTATATGCAGGTATCATCGAAGACTGATCAGTATAAAGACTCAAGCATCAAGATGAAGATTAGAGATTCAAGATTCAAGACTCTAGAGAATCAAGATTTTAAGATCTCAAGAAAAGTGTCTAGTATTTTGTTAAAACTTCATAATAGCACTCTCATCTTTCTTCCAATTTTCTTTTGGGATGGAACCCAATTTCTATTGAAACCAGTGGCTAACAAACCCACGACAAGTAGCTTACAAACCTACGACAAGTGGCTTACAAACCCACGAAAATCAAATTCATTTAAACTACTTTGTACAAGTTCTCGAGTCCTATGGAGGAGCTCTGTAGAAAGGTTCTTGCAATTTTAGTTTGAATAGATTTTTCAAAATGTTTTTAAATCTGTTTTCAAAATGTTTTACCTTTCAAAATCATGTTTTCAAAAATATTTTCAAACTTTTTTTTAGCCTTGAAAAATTCCTCTATTCTGATTTTAAAAACTTCTATTTTTAAAACATCAAAACTTATCTGATTTTAAATATTACTTATATAATTGACGGTCTATATCAATTATATATATATTTAAAATAATGTTTTATATTCATTCTCTATCTTAAAATATTGTTTAAACATTTTACTTTGCTTCAGAGAAGTTTCAACTTGTTTTAAATTCAATTGTCTTTACAAAACAACATCTTTATAATTTTGAACTAAGGGATGTCGACATAAGGGGATACCCCATGTCGACATGGTGACAGTTGGATTCAAAATTCAATTTTCAAAAGAAGTGTCCATTCGTTCGAAAACCTTTCGCCAATGTTATGACTGTTGTGCATCTATATAAAGGTTTCCAAAATGATTTTTTTTAACAACTACTTTCTTATTTTCTTCACTCTTTCTTCTCCACCATTCCATATCCATAAAACTTCATATTTTCAAGATCGTGCCATCATTCTGCCAAATTCTCAATAGGAAATCATTTAGATACTCACTCTATTTGATTCTCCATCATTCTACTAAAGATCAAAGTGCTATTCAGAGTTATAGGATTAATTTGTATTCAAAAAGTCCATAGAGTCTATCCATTCAAAAGGATTGTTATTAGAAAGTATTAGGGTGATCTTGTGTCCCGTAAATCAAGAGAGTTTACCCCAGACTCGGAGATAGGAGGGTTCCTCAAGGCCTTAGAAATTGAGGGTTGTAATTTGAATATTGGCTAATAAAAATCTGTACAAGAATATTGCCTTGGTGCAGGACTGGATGTAGGAGGATTCCGAACCAGTATAAAATCCGGTGTGTTCTTTCCTTTTACTTGCTTTACTTTACTATTTGCATTCGTTATATGTTCTGTGATCATTCTGTGTTAGAATTCTATTTAGATTTGTGTTGAAAGTATTAATTTAGTCATATAGTTCATATATTCTTTAAAACACTATCCACCCCCCCCCTCTAGTGTTATCTCTGCCTTAAGATTCTTAATCCGCATCCCTAAAAAAAGCTACATTATACTCCATACCAAATTATTTTCTTGAAAGTAATAGTGTCTAGGCTATTTACTTTGCTTTAGTAACTTACAGGTTGAAGTATTAAAGAAAATATATGGTTCAGGTCCACATTTTTGCACCGTGCATATTATACACGTAAGTATTGATATGGGCAGCTCTTCATGTGCCCAGGCCACATTTTTATTTACTTTATACACGTAATTATTGATGCGTGATTGATGTACGTTGAATATGTGCATAAAATGCACGAAGCAAGCCCAGAATTTTTATATTAGTGTGCATGATGTATGTATAGGTTTCATTAAACTTCGCCTATTTCATTTTGTGAAAGAAAGGTTAAAGCTTTGTGTTGCGTGTCAGTAGTTGTGTGAAATGATAATGGTCAGGTTGGTTTTTTATCAACACTTTTATGCAAGGTTATGTTGTATACGAAACCCAGGTTAAGTCACTTACAACTTTAGAAATTTATGGCGTGTCTGCATATTGGAGGGTACATGTACGTATCAGTTTGTCCAAACTATTTCTATGCATGCGTGTAACAGTGTAAGAAGTTGCCTAGCCATCATTTAGTTTCTAGCATACTTGCGTGCGTGAAAATCATAAAATGTGTTGAAAATTAGTTTTCGTGCGTGTATATTAGTCCAGGTTTCTATGAATTTGTGACCAAGTTTGTATTACACAAATTTGTGTCCAGATACTATATTTACATACGCGCATATAATGGTGTGCACGCAAGATGTGTTACGTGTGTTCTCATGTATAAGTTTTACTTCTTTTTGGGCAAATATGTGGGCTATTGCATATTTTAATTATCTTTTTGTGCAAATATATTGCCCAGGTTGCATTTTTATAATACATTATTTGTGTGTTAAGTGTAGTCCTGACCATATTACATCGTGCGTGCAAAGTGAGCAATCCTGGACAATTTCTTCAAATAATGGGTGAAATTTTGTAGTAACTATTAGTATATGTCCAGACCACTTCATTTTCATATCATATACGGTGAATGCGTGTGTGCATGAACTATATTGTTTATTATGTCATGTGTGTATGAAGTGTTAAATGCAAGTTGAATTGCATGAAAGTGTTTCAAATATCAGTGTTTAATTCGCTTTGAACCGGTGTTTGGTTTTAAAACGTATTTTGCGCCGTTATTTTTATAACGAATTTTTTTACCCCGGTGTTACATTTTTGAAGCGTGTTGTTTTGACGACATTTTTGACGAATAAAAATTACTGTTGTTTTGACTTCAGTAACCGTCAATTTAAAGTGAATTTTTAAGCGGTTATCCCGCAACGCTGAATTGGTATCCATTTTTACGGTGTTTGGTGAAGCGCAATTTCTTTGTCGAAATTGTTATAGATATTGCTGTTTTAATCACATGTTTTTAAAATCGTTTTAAAATAAAATTGTTTCCAAAAATTTCAGAATTTACGCTTTCAAAAGAATGAGGAAGCGATTTAAACGCTTCAGCAAAATTAAGGACTATGAACCCTTACTTTTAGTGATCCGATTAATTCCGGACTTGTCCATTTGAGAACGTAAAATTATTTATTTAAAATTCACAATTTTGCACTTTCAAGGAAACGATGAAGAGATTTAAACGATTTAGCAAAAGTGTGGAATATGAAACCACGCCTTTACTAATTCGGTAAATTCCGGACTCGTTAATTGAAATATTTGCTGTGGATTTGTTGTTTGATGATTTTGTTGGGCTTTCGAGCCACTATGCTGGACCTTCGGGTCATATGTTGGACCTTCGGGTCAATTACCAGTGCTAGACCTTCAGATCATTTGTTGGACCTTCGGGTCATTTCTTTGGACGCCAAAAATTATGATGACAGTACTTGGTAGGCTTCAGTCATATGTTGATGCACGTGCGGCGTAGCTTAGACTCGCTATATGATGGGATCGATCCACTTTTATGCTGATTTTTCTAGTTATCTATTTTTGATTTCTAGATTTTGTGAATTGCTTTTATGAATTCAATTTAGAATTTGAAAGTTGATTTTGATGGAGTTTAATGAGTTTAATTTGATGGAATTGAATGAGATTTCTTCATTCAAACTATGTTGATTGTATATGTTGAATAGTCTCATTCGAGATTATAATTAATTTGCTTTGATGTTGTTTATGACACATTCACTTCTAAGACTAAATTAGACCGATCCGTTTATTATGTTCTTTTGAATAATACTTGGGTCAGACCGAGTTATTTCAGGATAATCACTGTCTCTGATTCTGTTGCCGCTTCAGCTATTGGGATTTCACATCATCTTTTGTCTAGTCTTCGAGGTGTTAGTTTTGGTGTATTGATTTTCATCTCATGTATGTATAGATGGTTATGTAAATGTACATTTGGTTCATGTGAACCATCGACTGCTGTAGCATGTATCCAGATTTATCTTCCGCTATATATCTGATGTTTCTGTTCTGGTGTGATTATACTTATCAGTGTTGTTGTTATTATGAGTTGTTCTGAATTTTCCTTGAGCCACCGTAGTTTCATTTTAGATTTGGATTGAATATATATCTTCGAGAGTAATTTACACAACTCCTATCGACGTAATCAATACTCTTCTAAGACATAACTTACAGATGGCCGCTTCTAACAAGCCTTATTCTTCGCAATAGCAGACGTTATTTCTTATAATAACCTTTGTTATTGTGAGCATAGAGGTGGGTCGTCACATCTTGGTATCAGAGCTGAATTCAGAACAAATTATAATAAACACAGAACAGAAGCAGAATGGAACATGTGTTACAACTATTCAGGGGTTTTATTCGTGCCTTTCTAATCTATTCTTTCCACTTTAACATGTTGGAGTATGTCTAGGAATAAATCTCATATTCTATAGTATTCCATTTGTTAAATTTCTTATCAATTATGTGTCGTTTAACTAATCCTTATCTTCTCTTGTTCTCTCAGCCTATGGCTGGAAGAGTTAGAGGGAAGCGTTCTTCTGCAGGCCCGTCTAGTGGTTCTCATCCAGACGGAGTCTATATGTCAGGCGATCAGTTTATGGAGCTATTTCGAGGTACTCAGCCTTCTGTTGCTACTTCCGCAGCTCCTAATCACAAGTCTGCCTTCGCCTGCATGTGTAGTGACTATTCCCACCTTAGGGGCAAGCCTTTCAAGGGATCAGAAAGTGTATTGGAGGTTCAGACTTGGTTGCATGCTTATGTGCGCATATTTTCTCGGATGGATCTTTCTGATCATCATCGCGTTTTCGCGGCATCTAGCATGTTGCAAGAGCGTGCGCTCGATTGGTATGAGCTTTTTATTGCGGAAGTTGATGAATCCTCTCTCTCATGGATTCAGTTTAAGGAACGTTTCGAACTTAAGTTCGTTCCTGAATCAGAAAAGGCTAATCTTGCTCGTAGTTTCCTTGAGTTGAAGCAAGGAAAGTCCTTTGTTTCTGATTATGTTGTTTCTTTCGAGGCCTTGTCCAAATACAGAGTTGTGTTTATTACACTCCGCGTAAGAAGAATCTTCGTTTTGTTGATGGTTTGAAGATGTATTTGAAGAAAGTTCTTTTGCTTCAGCTTAAGCTTCCTTTTGAGGAGCTTGTTGATTCGGCACTTTGCCTTGAAGCTGTTGAAAAGGAACGTGATAGTGATGATGAGGTTGAGGTTTTTAAGAACCCCAATAAGAAGAGGTTTCCATTTCATAGGCCTAATTCTTCTTCCAACTACAAGAAGAAGAAGCAAACTACCTCTAGTTCTCAGCCTAGTAGTACACCTTCTATTCAGAGGGCGTGCTATAATTGTGCTTCTTTGGATCATTTTCTCGTAGCTGTCCTAAGCCTCGTATTTGTCGTTATTGCAAGAAAGAGGGTCATTGGGTTTCTGATTGTCCTACTGCTTCTAAGGATTTCAAATCTGAAAAGTTTAATGTTGCTAAAGCTTCTGGTGATTCTTCTAAGCCCAAAGGTATTACTCTTTCTGTTTTGGAAGATTTTATTTTATTTCATGGCCGTTCTATTAGATTTCTTTTCGATACGGGTGCATCGCATTCATTCGTGTCAATGGAGCTTGTTGATGTTATTCCTTTGGATGTTGTTACTCTTTGCGACCCTTTGAGGATTGTGAATCCTATTGGTGGATCCGCTACTCTTGGTTTGTTATGTGTTGATGTTGAGATTATACTTTGTGGTTTCTCTTTTCATGCGAATCTGCATGTTCTGGATCATCTTGGTTTTGATATGATTTTGGGTATGGATTGGCTTGTCCGTTATGAAGTTCAAATCCTATGTCCCGAAAGAACTTTATATCTCAAGCATCCCGACGTTATCGAGCAGTTATCTATTATATTTCAAAGCATGGATCATACTTCTAATGCTCTCATTTCTTCCTTCGAAACGGAGAATGTCATTGCTAATATTCCGGTTGTTTGTGATTTTTCTGATGTTTTTAAGCCTATTTCATGTTTTCTGCCGAAGAGGGCAATTGAGTTCCGTATTGATCTTATCTCTGGTGCTCATCCTGCCAGTCGTTCTCCTCGAGGATGTCTGCTAAGGAAAATGAGGAACTCAAGCAACAATTATCTGAATTGGAAGCCAAATGATTTATTCGTTCTAGCTCATCTCCTTGGGGCGCCGCCATTGTATTTGTTAAGAAGCCAGATGGTACTCTTAGGCTTTGCATTGATTATCGCAAGCTTAACGAGCTTACTATCAAAAATAGGTATCCATTACCTAGGATCAGCAACATATTCGATCAATTAAGTGGCGCTAAGCTGTTCTCCCAACTCGATCTTGCTAACCGGATTTGATCAGTTACAAGTTGCGGAAGATAGCATTCCTCTTACAACATTCCGTACTCATTATGGTTCTTACGAATGGCTTGTTATGCTGTTCGGTTTGACGAACGCTCCGGCGTATTTTGTTGATCTTATGAATTGGATATTCCGGGAATATCTCGATAAGTTCGTCTTGGTTTTCATTGATGATATTCTTATTTATTCCAAATCTGAAGCCGATCATATTCATCATTTGAAGATTGTTTTGAGCACTCTTCGTCAGCATCAGCTTTGTGTCAAATTCTCCAAGTGTCACTTCTGGGAGAATAAAGTGAAGTTTCTCGGTCATATTGTTTCTTCCGATGGTATTTCTGTCGATCCTTCCAATATCGAATCTATTCAGAATAGGAAGAGGCCCGAGACCGTTATTGAGATCCGTAGATTTCTTGGATTGGCAGGTTATTATTGTCGGTTTATTAAGGACTTTTGTCGTATTGCTTTACCACATACCACTCTTACGAGAAAAGCTGTTCCTTTTATTTGGTCTGATAAGTGTGAGACATCTTTCATGAAGTTAAAAGATCTCCTTACTCATGCTCCTAACTTAGTGGTTCCCGAAGGGAATCATGATCTTCTTGTTTATACCGATGCCAGTTGTTATGGACTCGGTGCTATTCTCATTCAAAAGGATAGAGTAGTTGCCTATGCTTTTAGACAACTAAAGCCCAACGAGATTCGTTATGCTACCCATGATTTGGAGTTAGCCGCTATAGTCTTTGCTCTAAAGATTTGGCGACATTATTTGTTGGGCGAGTTTTTTATTCTCTTCACTGATCACAAATCTCTGAAATATCTATTTACTCAGAAAGAACTTAATATGAGGCAACAACGTTAGCTCGAATTTCTTGCTTCATATGATTTCGATATTCAGTATACCCCTGGTAAGAGTAATCGAGTTGCTGATGCGCTTAGTCGCAAGCAGCAAGTTGTTGTTTCCATGATGCTAGCAGAGTGGAATATGTTGGAAGCTTTATCTCTTTGTGATATTAGAGACCGTCCTTCAGTTTCTGATTCTCTCGTGCTTTTATTTAGCATGGAAGCTCGTCCTAGTTTGTTGGATCGTGTTGCCGATGCCTAGAAACAAGATCGAGATGTCTCTTATCTTATTCAGAGTTGTAAATCGGAATCCCAAAGTGATAGTCTAAAGGATTTTGATATTGATATTCATGGTTGTATTCGGAAGAAGGGAAGGTTGATCGTGTCTAATGTTTCTAATCTTAGAAATGATATTCTTGAGGACTCTCATCGTTCTAATTATACTATTCATCCTGGTAGTAGTAAGATGTATGCTGATATGAAACGCTTATACTTTTGGAAAGGTATGAAGCATAATGTTGCAAGTTATGTGAGTCTTTGCATGACTTGTCAACTTATTAAAGCAGAACACCAACGTCCTAGTGGTCTTTTGCAGCCTCTTGAGATTCCATTATGAAAATGAGATCAGATTTCTATGGACTTCATTGATGTTCTACCTCGTTCGACGTCGGGCCATACTAGTGTTTGGGTGATTGTAGACAGATTGACCAAATCATCTCATTTTATTCCTATCAAGTTTAATCAGACTGCTCCTCTGTTGTCTAAGCTTTTTATTAAAGAAGTCGTTCGACTTCATGGTGTGCCTAGTTCTATTGTTAGTGAATGAGATCCGTTTTTTACTAGTGGTTTCTGGCAGAGTCTTCAGAAAGCTTTGGGCACTAAGCTTAATCTCAGTACAGCTTGTCATCCACAGTCTGATGGTCAGACTGCAAAGGTGAATCAAGTCATAGAGGATCTCCTTCGCGCTTGTATTCTTGATTTTGATGGTTGTTGGAAAGACCACTTATCTCTTGTTGAATTTTCTTATAATAACAGTTTCCAATCAAGTATCGGTATGGCTCCTTTCGAAGCCCTTTACGGAAGACCGTGTCAATACCATCTTGTTGGTTGGAATCCGGGAAAAAGTTAGTTCTTGGCCCCGATTATATTCGTGAATCTTCGGAGAAGATTGATATTATTAGGCAGAGAATGAAAGAGGCTCAGAATAGGCAGAAATCTTATGCTGATCATCGTAGGAAGCATTTGGAATTTTCTGTTGGCAATCACGTATTCATTCGTGCTTCTTCGATGAAGTGTGTGGTGCGTTTTAGTAGCTCCGGGAAATCGGCTCCGTGATATATTGGACCGTTTCCTATTACGAAACGCATAGGCCCTGTTGCATATCGTGTATCGCTACCTATTCAGTTTACGAGAATTCATGACGTATTTCATGTATCCCAGCTTCTTCGATGCCTTCGAGATTCAGATTCTATTATTGATCCCCATATGTTGCAAGATCTTGAGATCTCACACGACTTGTCTATGGTGCAAAATACTATTCGTGTGCTAGCTTCGAAGGTTAAACGCCTTCGAAACAAAGAAGTGCCGCTTGTGAAAATTCAATGGTCCGCAAACCCCAAAGATTGCACTTGGGAAACCAAAGAATTCATCGAACGTTCTTATCCCGGTTTTCTCTCCTCTTCGGGTGGGGGTGAGCATTCTAAATTCATCTTTTCTTTTTTTGAATATTTGTTGTGATGATTATTTGTGTTATAAACAACTTCTAGTGCGAAAATTGCGGGGATGCAATTTTTATAAGGGGGGTTTGTAACAACCGTGATTTTATTACCATCGAAATAAATATTTAAAATAGAAATTTTAAATTGAGTTTAAAAAAAAATGATGCAAATTCATTTGCAAAGTCAGTTGTAAATTGCTTGTTGCATTGAATACAACTAAGTTATGTTATATTTTCATTTTGCCCTTCAACTGCGTGTGAATACAGTTCAACTCAAAGGAAAAATATGTGAACATTCTTTGCTGTAAACACAAGCTGTAAAAAGAAAATAGTGAACACATTTTATCATTTTCATCATTTGATATGCAAGCATGTCCTTTTCTCTCCTCTTGTGCACGTCTAGCATTTAATGCGTTTGTACAACTTCTGCCACATATATTTTTTGACTTATAAACAAATTTAAAAAGAAAAGAAAGAGGCCAGCGTCTTTTTTTTGTTCTATCTTTCCTTGTTGCTTACAACATTCTTTTGTTCCAATTTCTTCAGTAGCTTGGTGAATATATTAATGGCTGCTCAAATACCTTGCTTTCTTTGGATTCCTACTTGCTAGTTGCTTTTGGAACGAGTTAAATGTGAGTGCAACTCACATTTCTAATTTAAAATCTTTGCTACCATTACACTACGTGCTAGTATGTAGCTTTTCCTGGCCATCATTTATTTTATCAACCTCATTTTTGTACACGTTGTTATATTATAGAAAATCAAGTTCAATTCAGATTTTGTTTACATTCATCTTTACGTGCGTGTATATATTGGGTGCAAGTTGTAAAACATAGAAGCTACATTATACTCCATACCAGATTATTTTGGTTGAAAGTAATAGTGTCTAGGCTATTTACTTTGCTTTAGTAACTTACAGGTTGAAGTATTAAAGAAAATATATGGTTTAGGTCCACATTTTTGCAGCGTGCATATTATACACGTAAGTATTGATATGGGCAGCTTTTCATGTGCCCAGGCCACATTTTTATTTACTTTATACACGTAAGTACCGATTTGTGATTGATGTACATTGAATATGTGCATAAAATGCACGAAGCACGCCCATAATTTTTATATTAGTGTGCATGATGTATGTATAGGTTTCATTAAACTTCGCCTATTTCATTTTGTGAAAGAAAGATTAAAGCTTTGTGTTGCGTGTCAGTAGTTGTGTGAAATGATAATGGTCAGGTCGGTTTTTTTATCAACATTTTTATGCAAGGTTGTATTGTATACGAAACCCAGGTTAAGTTAGTTACTACTTTAGAAATTTATGGTGTGTCTACATACTGGAGGGTACATGTACGTATCATGCAACGACCCAGAATTTCTGTCAATCAAAATTTGTATATTTAATTGATTTTAAATATTAATAAGTGAAATTTATAAGTCGAATAAATTATTTTTCGAATATCTAGATTTAATTGGATAATTAAATCGATAATTTAATATTTGAAATTTCAGAAATAATTGGAAATTGGGTTTAATATGATTGAAATTAATTTGTAAAATTTTATTAAATCATATTGGAGTTAGAATGATGTTATAGAACTTTTAAAATTGAATTAAAAGTTAATTTGTGAAAAATTGAATATTTTAATATTTAATTGACGAGTTAAAATAGCCATTTTTCAAACAGTCTCAGATTATGACAAAACCAGTTTCATTGGATCCGTAATATGATATTATTGTATGGTTTCAAATTTCGTGTCAATCGGATTTACGGTTTGTCCGGGGCAAGCTAAAACGCATAGAAATTGGTTTAAATCGATTTAATTTAAATTTGATCGTTTATTGTCGTAACTCGCACAGATGATAGAATTTGGCCTCCGAAACATGTTCTATTGTGTTCAGAACGTGGGGTAAACCTTAGAAACGTCAGCCGACACGCTTCGTTTGGATTCGAAATTTTTTGGATGAATAGTGTTTCGCCATTTTTCTATAAAAGGCCCTTCATTTTCACAAATTGCAACAAAATCCTAACCCTAAGTTGTAGCCGCCGGCTAAGCAAATGTCAATGGCCGAAAATCATTCTCCTTCTCCATCAATTATCTTCAAATCCATTAACAATTACAAGAAAACTTCAACTACAATGTTGAAGAGCACGACGAACTCTATATTCTCAACAGTCAAGATCGTTTTTAGAGCTACGGATCGATGGTAATTTCTATTTGAATGGCCGAACTTCGTGCATGCATTTCGAGGTCAAGGGAGGGATGAGCTTCACCAATCTCTGGCTGAGCATAGGGGAGGCGATGAACTTTCCGATGGTGGTGGAGTGATGGCGTTTCGAGCTTTGTAGTGGTCGCGGTTCGAAACCCTAAAGGGCGGCCAAATGGGTTCAAGCAACGTGAATTGCCTGATGTGTGCGTGAGGAAGAAGTAGGAAATAGCGGCCGTGATTGCTTTGCCTGGAACATGTGGCAGTGATGTGGTGTGGGTTTTAAAATTTAAAATATAAATGTAAATTGATTTATATTGATTCGTAGAATATTTAAAACTGCATAACTTTTTCATACGAGGTCGAAAATGCACGAAACGAATTGCGTTGGCTTCGTTTTGTCAAGCACTATGCTATGGAACTGGATTGGAGTCGTTTGGAGCTAGTTTGAATTTTGGGTAAAATTGAACGCACGTTTAATTTTATTCGAAATACAACGTTGAAACTGAATTGAAAGCGAGGTGAGAACTTCTCACTCAATCGAACTGTTTCGGTTTAAATTTTAAATAATTAGATTTAAAATTTCTTGATTGAATGCCAGGATGATAAATTATTATCTGTTGATGATTGAAATAGACATTATACGCCGTATATTAAGCGAAGGTTATTTATTAAAAACATATACTGCGAATATTTCACTGCAAAGTGAAATTGGTATTATTTATGTACTTGGAGTTGATTTTCCCGCATTATATAGCGGATGAGACCCTATTGCGCCGCATAATAGCGGATAATATTTTATAAATCTCATATACTGCGATATTCCGTATTGGAACGGAATTTGTATTGTGCTAACATCTGTGGATGCAGGGAAACAGGTTGGAGGGATCCAACTGGATTCCTCAACTATATTTATTTGATTACAGATATTGTGATATTTGTTGATTATCATATTGATATATGATGTTTTGATTGTCGTGATTTATATATTGTTGCTGTTGCAGCAATGACCTATTTTTGGAATTTTAAAAGTATTAAAGTAACGATTTTGAATTTAAAAGGGTTTTAAAGTGATTTTTGAAGGTATACGTTTATTAAATTTTGAATTGTTAAAATAAATAAACGTTATAATTATTATTATTATAAAAGTTATATTTTTGGAAAATAATACTGAAGTATGATTTTGGAGTTATGTATATAAGCTTTAATAACGATTTGTAAATTATTAAAAAGAATGGTTTAAATTGGGATTTTTGAATTATTATAAACGATTTATATAAAAGATTTATAACATTGATATTTATAAATTAAAAATATAGGAATTATAAAACGAGTTTTATTAAGTGCTAAAATGAAGTATAAATGGATTCATAAGCGAATGAAAATTATAGATTAATAAATTGTGAAGTTATCAAATGAATAGATTTTTGTAAAATAAAAGATTTATAAGTAATTAACTTATAAATCGGATTTTGGCATTTAATTGAGATTTTCGAATAAGTATAAATGGTTTATAGATGAGATTTATAAAATATATATTTTATAAATCGAAATAATGGAATTATAAAAGGAGTTCTGTTAATGCTGAAAATGAGGTTATAAATGGAATTTTATAAGTAGTAAGATTTTTAAATTTTGTAAATTGAAGTCTTTAAATAAAAAAAAATATAAATGGGAATTTATAAACATTTTTTTCTAAATCCGAAACCGACTTATTTTCATAATTCAATTATTTCAGATTTTTAAAGGAGATATATTCATGATTTTGGACGATGGATAATCCTTTAAACAAAATGTGTAGAAAAATGTCGAATTGGGTTAACGAAGAATATTCACGATTTTGGGACAGTGAATAATATATTAAAGTGTTTTGGGAAGTGAAATTTTAAAAGAATTAAAATGATTTAAAGATGTCTTAAAATGCGTTAAGTATCGAATACATAGATTTCAACATTCATTGTTGAAATAGACGTTTCGAGAAATAAGGAAATGGTGGACTATAACACTGTTGTTATAGTAAATGATTTTTGAAAGGAAATGTTTTTGTATAGTATTGGGATTTATATATCTATCTAAATTTCGAATCCTTATACTAGTGATTTTGGGTTGTCGTAACGATGTTTTACGCAACATTCGTTTTGGCCCAAATAAATGTGTTTAAGAGAATGTTTTCTTTAAAGAATGAAATATATACTTAATTTCGATTTAAGTATATTGAATATTTTCCAAGTGTTGAAAATAAATGGATTTGTGAATTACTTATTATTAAATAAGTATGGAAATGTTTTCCAATATGAAGTGAATATTTTGAGATTTTATCTTTTAAAGATAAATTGAAAATGAATATTAGAAATCGATTTGGAAATCGTATATTATAGATATTTTGGAATTGTAAATTCACTATGGAATTTATAAAAGAAAGGGAAATTTGTTTAAAAATAAACGCTGATTTATTTTTGAAGTGTGGAAATAAATTTACGGATTTGGAACGTAAATATAAAGTAAATCGGTAAGGATTTATTTAATTGGTTTAAATGAACCATTTTGAAATGAAAATGAATAAAGATTTGTGAATATATCCCGTGTAGGGAAACGATTTTAAATTTGTTTTCAAAAGTTGTAAAGGTGAAAAGTGATTTTAAAATTTGTTTTCAAATGGTTGAAGTGTGGAAATCATATATCTTGTAAAGATATTTTTGGAAAATAAATAATTTGGGAAATTATTTGGAATCTGGTGATGTTGTGCACGCCTGTTGATAGTTAAATAACCTACTATCAGTATTTACCTTTAAATAGGTATTTGTTGTGATTTTCCTGAATTTGAATGCCACACTTATTTTCAAAATGAGCGCTCACTATTCGGGTTAGCCGGGAAAGGACCGTGGGGTCGTATAACCCATTTCGAATATGTGATACGTCGTTATGGATTGCATTTGATGACCGTTGTTGAAGACCGGATATTTTTGAAAACGGAAGAATTACCGTTGAATGACTCTGCATCGGCTGATCTCTGATATAGAGGTTTTATCACCCTTAGTGACGGGAAGTCCGGACGTGATTAGTGAATATCCAGATTGCGAGGGCTTCCTTGGAAGTGCCTTCGGTTTCGTTCAATCCCGGAACGGACTTGTATGGATTGTGTGTCTGACATTACAATTTGAGATGTAAAGATGGTTTCTATCAAATATATTTCTGTTGGTGGCGGAGAATTTATTCTCTTAGCTTAACACCCTTCTCTAAGACGTACGAGCTCAGAGGTTATGTAGTTGATGGTTACTAGTGATATATTCCCAAATTGGTAATGTGGCATACGAAGTGCCGTTGAGCATTTGATGATCAAAGCACAGCTTTTGTATAAAGCATGGCTTTGTGGACGAGACTTCGTCGGACCTCACACCCCGAAAATGGTCAAAACAGGAAGGATGCAGCAAGGTTATTAGGGGGTAGCGCCCCTTTAGTGTATGTCATTCCTTCTGGATAGAGGTGGTATCATGGTATGGAGCCCAGATACTTAAGCCATGTTGTTGCTGCAAATTTATTACTTTGTGGTTGTTGGAATCGAGGATCCTCGGATATAGATCGGTTACGATCGGGGAATGACATATTCGTGTCAGTAGTTACCCAGTTTGAAGGGTAACCCGGCCTTGTATTGGCAGAGATCCGGTTAGGTTCTCGGGTCGTCTTTACAGAGGCGTACCCATGTGGTAATGAGAAGTTCCTTGGCCTGACCATTTGTTGAAAATCCAAAGAAACAATACGATCTTGTACGGTTTTAGTTGTAGAACCTACCATTTACTTATGGTGGTCACCGCTGTTTAGATGGTAGCTATAGTAGGCATAAGTGCGAAATGCCTATGCTGGCTAAGATTTATATCTTTACTTTCGAAATGATTTTTCCTACACTATGCACTAGTAATAATATCAAATGTTTCTTTTTAATGCGTATTAAGCATCTTTGACTATCATAAGGAGAAATCTCCTCCGATTCTGCGTTTGCATTGTGTGTGTGTGTGCAGGAGGCCTTATGGTAGTCTCATTTTCCAAAAAGCATTATGAATCTATTTTAAAATTATCCTGTTCTTTGTTTTATAAATAAATTGTTTTAAGTTCTCACACCAGTCTCATGACTGAATCGGAGTTTATTATTTTCCTTCCTAAACTCTGGGTGCCCACCAATTTCCACACGGGCAGTCTAGAGTCAGGTTATCAGGATATTCTGGAATACAAGAGTTGCTGGAGGCAAGCTGGATGGAATGGCGTATTCACTAGTATATAGTATTTCTTTTCCGCTGTTTTTTGTTGTAAACTCTGATGATGTAATGTAATGTACTGTGATGAAATGAAATAACCGATATAGGTCTTTGTTTAAAGATTATTCATTTATCTATTATATGTTGTTCCGCTGCGACTGTGAGATTCTGATATTATTCTGTTGTTTCTTTCTGTTCCGTTCTATCTTTTTCTCTCTTCTTCTATCCTTTTCTTCTTCTTTAACCCTAACGGTACAGTTTTCCGGCCTTCGATTTCTCTGCAGTAGATACAGTGGACGTTTTGATGTCGATTTTCGAGCGTCGAAAAAGCGCATTCGTTACATATCAGTTTGTCCAAACTATTTCTATGCATGCGTGTAACAGTGTAAGAAGTTGCCTAGCCATCATTTAGTTTCTTGCATACTGCGTGCGTGAAAATCATAAAATGTGTTGAAAATTAGTTTTCATGCGTGTATATTAGTCCAGGTTTCTATGAATTTGTGACCAAGTTTGTATTACACAAATTCGTGTCCAGATACTATATTTACATACGCACATATAATAGGGTGCACGCAAGATGTGTTACGTGTGTTCTCATGTATAAGTTTTACTTCTTTTTGGGCAAGTATGTGGGCTATTGCATATTTTAATTATTTTGTTTGTGCAAATATATTGCCCAGTTTGCATTTTTATAATACATTATTTGTGTGTTAAGTGTAGTCCTGACCATATTACATCGTGCGTGCAAAGTGAGCGATCCTGGACAATTTCTTCAAATAATGGGTGAAATTTTGTAGTAACTATTAGTATATGTCCAGACCACTTCATTTTCATATCATATACAGTGAATGCGTATGTGCATAAACTATATTGTTTATTATGTCATGTGTGTATGAAGTGTTAAGTGCAAGTTGAATTGCACGAAAGTGTTTTAAATACCGGTGTTTAATTCGCTTTGGACCGGTGTTTGGTTTTAAAACGTATTTTGCGCCGTTATTTTTATAACGAATTTTTTTACTTCGGTGTTAAAATTTTGAAGCGTGTTGTTTTGACGACATTTTTGACGAATAAAAATTACTGTTATTTTGACTTCAGTAACTGTCAATTTGAAGTGAATTTTTGAGCGGTTATCCCGCAACGCTGATTTGGAATCCGTTTTTACGGTGTTTGGTGAAGCGCAATTCCTTTGTCGAAATTGCTATAGATATTTCTATTTTACTCACGTGTTTTTAAAATCATTTTAAAATAAAATTGTTTCCAAAAATTTTAGAATTTACGTTTTCAAAAGAATGAGGAAGCAATTTAAATCCTTCAGCAAAATTAAGGACTATGAACCCTTACTTTTACTGATCCAATTAATTCCGAACTTGTCCATTTGAGAACGTAAATTTTATTTATTTAAAATACATAATTTTGCACTTTCAAGGAAACGATGAAGAGATTTAAACGTTTTAGCAAAAGTGCGGAATATGGAACCACGCTTTTACTGATTGGGTTAATTCCGGACTCGTTAGTTGAAATATTTGCTGTGGATTTGTTGTTTGATGATTTTGATGATTTTGTTGGGCTTTCGTGCCACTATGCTGGACCTTCGGGTCATATGTTGGACCTTTGGCTCAACTATCAGTACTAGACCTTCGGATCATTTGTTGGGCGTCAAAAATTATGATGACAATACTTGGTAGGCTTCGGCCATATGTTGATGCACGTGCGGCGTAGCTTAGACTCGCCATATGATGGGGTCGATCCACTTTTATGCTGATTTTTCTAGTTATCTATTTTTGATTTCTAGATTTTGTGAATTTCTGTTTTGAATTCAATTTTGAATTTGAAAGTTGATTTTGATGGAGTTTAATGATTTGATGGAGTTGAATGAGATTTCTTCATTCAAAATATGTTGATTATACATGTTGAATAGTCTCATTCGAGATAATAATTAATTTTCTTTGATGTTGTTTATGATGCATTCACTTTTAAGACTAAATTAGACCGATCCGTTTATTATTTTCTTTTAAATAATACTTGGGTCAGACCGAGTTATTTTAAGATAATCGCTATCTTTGATTCTGTTTCACTTCAGCTTTTGGGATTTTACATCATCTTTTGTCTAGTCTTCGAGGTGTTACTTTTGGTGTATTGATTTTCATCTCATGTATGTATATATGGTTATGTATATGTACATTTGGTTCATGTGAACCATCGATTGTTGTAGCATGTATCCAGACTTATCTTCCGCTATATATCTGATATTTCTGTTCTGATGTGATTATACTTATCGGTGTTGTTGTTATTATGAGTTGTTCTAAATTTTCCTTAAGCCACCTTAGTTTCCTTTAGATTTGGATTGAATATATATCTTTGGGAGTAATTTACACAACTCCTATCGATGTAATCAATACTCGTCTAAGGCATAACTTATGGATGGTCGCTTCTAACAAGCCTTATTCTTCGCAATAGCAGACGTTATTCCTTATAATAACCTTTGTTATTGTGAGAATAGAGATGGGGGTCACAGCTTGGTATCAGAGCTAAAATTCAGAATAAACTATAATAAACATTGAACAGAAGCAGAATGGAACGTGTGTTACAACTATTCGGGGGTTTTATTCGTGCCTTTCTAATATATTCTTTCCACTTTAACATGTTGGAGTATGTCTAGGAATAAATCTCATATTCCGTAGTATTCCATTTGTTAAATTTCTTATCAATTGTGTGTTGTTTAACTAATCCTTATCTTCTCTTGTTCTCTCAGCCTATGGCAGGAAGGGGCAGAGGGAAGCGTTCTTCTACAGGCCCGTCTAGTGGTTCTCATTCGGACGGAGTCTATATGTCAGCTGATCAGTTTGTGGAGCTATTTCGGGGTACTCAGCCTTATGTTGCTACTCTCGCAGCTCCTAATCACAAGTCTGCCTTCGCCCGCATATGTAGTGACTATTCCCACCTTGGAGGCAAGTCTTTCAAGGGATCGCAAAGTGTATTGGAGGTTCAGACTTGGTTGCGTGCTTATGAGCGCATATTTTCTTGGATGGATCTTTCTGATCATAATCGCGTTCTCGTGGCATCTGGCATGTTGCAAGAGCGTGCGATGGATTGGTATGAGCTTTTTATTGCGGAAGTTGATAAGTCCTCTCTTTCATGGATTCAGTTTAAGGAACGTTTCGAACTTAATTTCGTTCCAGAATCAAAAAAGGCCAATCTTGCTCGTAGTTTCCTTGAGTTGAAGGAAGGAAAGTCCTCTGCTTCTGATTATGTTGCATCTTTCGAGGCCTTATCCAAATACGTAGTTGAGTTTATTAACACTCCGCGTAAGAAGAATCTTCGTTTTGTTGATGGTTTGAAGAAGTATTTAAAGAAAGTTCTTTTGCTTCAGCTTAAGCTTCCATTTGAGGAGCTTGTTGATTCGGCACTTTGCCTTGAAGCTGTTGAAAAGGAACGTGATAATGATGATGAGATTGAGGTTTCTGAGAACCCCAATAAGAAGAGGTTTCCATTTCATAGGCCTAATTTTTCTTCCAACAACAAGAAGAAGAATCAAACTACCTCTAGTTCTCAGCCTAGTAGTGCACCTTCTATTCAGAGGGCGTGCTATAATTGTGGTTTTTTGGATCATTTTCTCCGTAGCTGTCCTAAGCCTCGTATTTGTTGTTATTACAAGAAAGAGGGTCATTGGGTTTCTGATTGTCCTACTGCTCCTAAGGGTTTCAAATCTGGAAAGCTTAATGTTGCTAAAGCTTCTGGTGATTCTTCTAAGCCCAAAGGTATTACTCCTTCTGTTTTGGAAGGTTTTATTTTATTTCATGGCCGTTCAATTAGAGTTCTTTTTGATACGAGTGCATCACATTCATTCGTGTCAAACGAGCTTGTTGATGTTATTCCTTTGGATGTTGTTACTCTTTGCGACCCTTTGAGGATTGTGAATCCTATTGGTGGATCCGCTACTCTTGGTTTGTTATGTGTTGATGTTGAGATTATACTTTGTGGTTTCTCCTTTCACGCGAATCTGCATGTTATGGATCATCTTGGTTTTGATATGATTTTGGGTATGGATTGGCTCGTCCATTATGAAGGTCAAATCCTATGTCCCGAAAGAACTTGATATCTCAAGCATCCCGAAGCTATCGAGCAGTTATCTATTATATTTCGAAGCATGGATCATACTTCAAATGCTCTCATTTCTTCCTTCAAATCGGAGGATGTCATTGCTAATATTCCGGTTGTTTTTGATTTTTCTGATGTTTTCGAGCCTATTTCATGTTTGCTGCCGAAGAGGGCAATTGAGTTCCGTATTGATCTTATCTTTGGTGCTCATCCTGTCAGTCGTCCTACCACGAGGATGTCTGCTAAGGAAAATGAGGAACTCAAGCAACAATTATCTGAATTGGAAGCCAAGCGATTTATTCATTCTAGCTCATCTCCTTGGGGCACCGCCGTTGTCTTTGTTAAGAAGCCAGACGGTACTCTTAGGCTTTGCATTGATTATCGCAAGCTTAACGAGCTTACTATCAAAAATAGGTATCCATTACCTAGGATCGACGACATGTTCGATCAATTAAGTGGCATCAAGCTGTTCTCCCAACTCGATCTTACTACCGGATTTCATCAGTTACAAGTTGCGAAAGATAGCATTCCTTTTACAACATTCCATACTCATTATGGTTCTTACGAATGGCTTGTTATGCCGTTCGGTTTGACGAACGCTCCGGCGTATTTTGTTGATCTTATGAATCGGATATTCCGGGAATATCTCGATAAGTTCGTCTTGCTTTTCATTGATGGTATTCTTATTTATTCCAAATCTAAAGCCGATCATATTCAGCATTTGGAGATTGTTTTGAGCACTCTTCATCAGGCCAAATTCTCCAAGTGTCACTTCTGGGAGAATAAAGTGAAGTTTCTTGGTCATATTGTTTCTTCCGATGGTATTTCTAACGATCCTTCCAAGATCGAATCTTTTCAGAATTGGAAGAGGCCCGAGATCATTACTGAGATCCGTAGTTTTCTTGGATTGGCAGGTTATTATCGCCGGTTTATTAAGGACTTTTCTCGTATTGCTTTACCGCTTACCACTCTTACGAGAAAAGCTGTTCCTTTTATTTGGTCTGATAAGTGTGAGACATCTTTCACGAAGTTAAAAGATCTCCTTACTCATGCTCCTATCTTAGTGGTTCCCGAAGGGAATCATGATCTTGTTGTTTATACCGATGCCAATGGTTATGGACTCGGTGCTGTTCTCATGCAAAAGGATAGAGTAGTTACCTATGCTTCTAGACAACTAAAGCCCAACGAGATTCGTTATGCTACCCATGATTTGGAGTTAACCGCTATAGTCTTTGCTCTAAAGATTTGACGACATTATTTGTTGGGCGAGCGTTTTATTCTCTTCACTGATCACAAATCTCTGAAATATCTATTTACTCAGAAAGAACTTAATATGAGGCAACAGCGTTAGCTCGAATTTCTTGCTTCATATGATTTCGATATTCAGTATACCCCTTGTGAGGGTAATCGAGTGCTGATGCGCTTAGTCGCAAGCAGCAAGTTTTTGTTTCCATGATGCTATCAGAGTGGAATATGTTGGAAGATTTATCTCTTTGTTATATTAGAGACTGTCCTTCAGTTTCTGATTCTCCCGTGCTTTTATTTAGCATGGAAGCTCGTCCTAGTTTGTTGGATTGTGTTGCCGATGCCCAGAAACAAGATCCAGATATCTCTTATCTTATTCAGAGTTGTAAATCGGAATCCCGAAGTGATGATCTAAAGGATTTTGATATTGATATTCATGGTTGTATTCGGAAGAAGGGAAGGTTGATCGTGCCTAATGTTTCTAATCTTAGAAATGACATTCTTGAGGACTGTCATCATTCTAAGTATACTATTCATCCGGACAGTAATAAGATATATGCTGATATGGAATCTCATACTTTTGGGAAGGTATGAAGCGTGATGTTGCAAGTTTTGTGAGTCGTTGCATGACTTGTCAACTTATTCAAGAAGAACACCAGCGTCCTAGTGGTCTTTTGCAGCCTCTTGAGATTCCATTATAGAAATGAGATCAGATTTCTATGGACTTCATTGATGGTCTACCTCGTTCATGGTCGGACCATACTAGTGTTTGAGTGATTGTAGATTTATTCCTATCAAGTCCAATCGGACTGCTCCTCTATTGGCTAAGCTTTTTATTAAAGAAGTCGTTCGACTTCATGGTGTGCCTAGTTCTATTGTTAGTGACAGAGATCCGCTTTTTACTAGTGGTTTCTGGCAGAGTCTTCAAAAAGCTTTGGGCACTAAGCTCAATCTCAGTACAACTTATCATTCACAGTCTGATGGTCAGACTGAAAGGGTGAATCAAGTCTTAGAGGATCTCCTTCGCGCTTGTAATCTTGCTTTTGGTGGTAGTTGGGAAGACCACTTATCTCTTGTTGAATTTTCTTATAATAACAGTTTCCAATCTAGTATCGATATGGCTTCTTTCGGAGCCCTTTACGGAAGACCAGGTCGATCACCATCTTGTTGGTTGGAATCCGGGGAAAAGTTAGTTCTCGGCCCCGATTATATTTATGAATCTTCGGAGAAGATTGATATTATTAGACAGAGAATGAAAAAGGCTCAGAATAGGCAGAAATCTTATGCCGATCATTGTAGGAAGCCTTTGGAATTTTCTGTTGGCAATCACGTGTTCATTCGTGTTTCTCCGATGAAGGGTGTGGTGCGTTTTAGTAGCTCCGGGAAATTGGCTCCTCGATATATTGGACCGTTTACTATTACGGAACGCATTGGCCCTGTTGCATATCGTGTATCGCTACCTATTCTGTTTTCGGGAATTCATGACATATTTCATGTATCACAGCTTCGTCGATGCCTTCGAGATTCAGATTCTATTATTGATCTCCATATGTTGGAAGATCTTGAGATCTCACCTGACTTTTCTATGGTGCAAAATCCTATTCGTGTGCTAGCTTCGGAGGTTAAACGCCTTCAGAACAAAGAAGTCTCGCTTGTGAAAATTCAATGGTCCGTAAACCCCAAAGATTGCACTTGGAAAACCAAAGAATTTATCGAGCGTTCTTATCCCGGTTTTCTTTCCTTTTCGGGTGGGGGTGAGCATTCTAAATTCATCTTTTCTTTTTTTGAATCTTTGTTGTGATGATTATTTATGTTATAAACAACTTCTAGTATGAAAATTGCGGGGACACAATTTTTATAAGGGGGGTTTGTAACAACCGTGATTTTATTATCGTCGAAATAAATTTTTAAAATAGAAATTTTAAATTGAGTTTAAAAAAAAATGATGCAAATTCATTTGAAAAGCCAGTTGCATTGAATATAACTAAGTTGTGTTATATTTTCATTTTTCCCTTTACGTGCGTGTGAATACAATCCAATTCAAAGGCAAAATATGTGAACATTCTTTGCTGTAAACACAAGTTGTAAAAAGAAAATAGTGAACACATTTTATCATTTTCATCATTTGATATGCAAGCATGTCCTTTTCTCTCCTCTTATGCACGTCTAGCTTTTAATGCGCATGTACAACTTCTGCCACACATATTTTTTGACTTATAAACAAATTTAAAAAGAAAAGAAAGAGGTCAGCATCTTTTTTTTTTGTTCTATCTTTCCCTGTTGCTTACAACATTCTTTTGTTCCAATTTGTTCAGTAGCTTGGTGAATATATTTATGGCCGCTCAAATACCTTGCTTTCTTTGAATTCCTACTTGCTAGTTGCTTTTGAAACGAGTTAAATGTGAGTGCAACTCACATTTCTAATTTAAAATCTTTGCTACCATTACACTGCGTGCTAGTATGTAGCTTTGCCTGGCCATCATTTATTTTATCAACTTCATTTTTGTATAGGTTGGTATAGTATAGAAAATCAAGTTCAATTCAGATTTTTTTTACATTCATCTTTGCGTGCGTGTATGTACTCGGTGCAAGTTGTAAAACATAAAAGCTACATTATACTCCATACTAGATTATTTTCGTTGAAAGTAATAGTGTCTAGGCTATTTACTTTGCTTTAGTAACTTAGAGGTTGAAGTATTAAAGAAAATATATGGTTCAGGTCCACATTTTTGCATCATGCATATTATACACGTAAGTATTGATATGAGAAGCTCTTCATGTGCCCAGGCCACATTTTTATTTACTTTATGCACGGAAGTATTGATGCATGATTGATGTACGTTGAATATGTTCATAAAATGCACGAAGCAAGCTCAGAATTTTTATATTAGTGTGCATGATGTATGTATAGGCTTCATTAAACTTTGCCTATTTCATTTTGTGATAGAAAGATTAAAGCTTTGTGTTGCGTGTCAGTAGTTGTGTGAAATGATAATGGTCAGGTCGGTTTTTTTATCAACATTTTTATACAAGGTTGTGTTGTATACAAAACCCAGGTTAAGTCACTTACTACTTTAGAAATTTATGGTGTGTCTGCATATTGGAGGGTACATGTACGTATCAGTTTGTCCAAACTATTTCTATGCGTGCGTGTAACAGTGTAAGAAGTTGCCTAGCCATCATTTAGTTTCCTGCATACTTGCATGCGTAAAAATCATAAAATGTGTTGAAAATTAGTTTTCGTGTGTGTATATTAGTCCAGGTTTCTATGAATTTGTGACCAAGTTTGTATACACAAATTCGTGTCCAGATACTATATTTACATACGCGCATATAATAGTGTGCACGCAAGATGTGTTACATGTGTTCTCATGTATAAGTTTTACTTCTTTTTGGGCAAGTATGTGGGCTATTGCATATTTTAATTATTTTGTTTGTGCAAATATGTTGCAAAGGTTGCATTTTTATAATACATTATTTGTGTGTTAAGTGTAGTCCTGACCATATTACATCGTGCGTGCAAAGTGAGCAATCCTGGACAATTTCTTCAAATAATGGGTGAAATTTTATACTAACTATTAGTATATGTCCAGACCACTTCATTTTCATATCATATACGGTGAATGCGTGTGTGCATAAACTATATTGTTTATTATGTCATGTGTGTATGAAGTGTTAAGTGCAAGTTGAATTGCACGAAAGTGTTTTAAAAACCAGTGTTTAATTCGCTTTGGACCAGTGTTTGGTTTTAAAACGTATTTTGCGCCGTTATTTTTGTAACGAATTTTTTTACTTCGGTGTTTTTTGAAGCGTGTTGTTTTGACGAATAAAAATTACTGTTATTTTGACTTCACTAATTAAAGTGAATTTTTAAGTGTTATCCCGCAACGCTGATTTGGTATCCGTTTTTACGGTGTTTGGTGAAGCGCAATTTCTTTGTCGAAATTGCTATAGATATTGCTGTTTTAATCACGTGTTTTTAAAATCGTTTTAAAATAAAATTGTTTCCAAAAATTTCAGAACTTACGCTTTCAAAAGAATGAGGAAGCGATTTAAAACGCTTCAGAAAAATTAAGGACTATGAACCCTTACTTTTACTGATCCGATTAATTCCGGACTTGTCCATTTGAGAACGTAAATTTTATTTATTTAAAATACACAATTTTGCAATTTCAAGGAAACGATGAAGAGATTTAAACGATTTAGCAAAAGTGCGTAATATGAAACCACGCTTTTAGTAATTCGTTAATTTCGGACTCGTTAATTGAAATATTTGCTGTGGATTTGTTGTTTGGTGATTTTAATGATTTTGTTGGGCTTTCGAGCCACTATGTTGGACCTTCGGATCATATGTTGGACCTTCGGGTCAATTACTAGTACTAGACCTTCGGGTCATTTGTTGGGCGCCAAAAATTATGATGACAGTACTTGATAGGCTTCGGCCATATGTTGATGCACATGCGGCGTAGCTTAGACTCGCCATATGATGGGATCGATCCACTTTTATACTGATTTTTCTAGTTATCTATTTTTGATTTCTAGATTTTGTGAATTGCTGTTTTGAATTCAATGTTGAATTTGAAAGTTGATTTTGATGGAGTTTAATGAGTTTAATTTGATGGAGTTGAATGAGATTTCTTCATTCAAACTATGTTGATTATATATGTTGAATAGTCTCGTTCGAGATTATAATTAATTTGCTTTGATGTTGTTTATGATGCACTCACTTCTAAGACTAAATTAGACTGATCCGTTTATTATTTTCTTTTAAATAATATTCGGGTCAGACTGAGTTATTTCAGGATAATCGCAATCTTTGATTCAGTTGCCGCTTCAGTTTTTGGGATTTCACATCATCTTTTGTCTAGTATTCGAGGTGTTACTTTTGGAGTATTGATTTTCACCTCATGTATGTATATATGGTTATGTATATGTACATTTGGTTCATGTGAACCATCGATTGTTGTAGCATGTATCCAGACTTATCTTCCGCTATATATCTGATATTTCTGTTCTGATGTGATTATACTTATCAGTGTTATTGTTATTATGAGTTGTTCTGAATTTTCCTTAAGCCACCATAGTTTCGTTTTAGATTTGGATTGAATATATATCTTTGGGAGTAATTTACACAATTTCTATCGATGTAACCAATACTCGTTTAGGGCATAACTTACGGATGGTCGCTTCTAACAAGCCTTATTCTTCGCAATAGCAGACGTTATTCCATATAATAACCTTTGTTATTTTGAGCATAGAGGTGGGGCGTCAAAAAATAGTCCTTTTATGTTTATGTAATGAATCTTTTATCTCTTACCATATTATACAAGTTGTAGGCCTCAAAATTATATGAAATAAAATGGCTTTCTAAGCATCCTTTTATTTTATTTCTTCTTTGTTCTTATTTTAATTTCTTGCTTGTTTTTATTTATATGTTCTTTTCCTTTCATGTTAGTAGTTAGCTTTCTTTGTGCAAGTAGTTTAGCTTTATTTTTATGCAATTATTTAGTTCATTTTTATTTTAATAACCTTGCACTTTCCATTTATTTTTTATATTGAAATTTACATGTGATGGATTGATAAGACAAATGAGTAATTAAACCCATTCAATTTAGGGTTAATAAAGCTCTCTAAAATTATGTAAATTCAACATATTGTGCGATTTATGATCTGTTTTATGTTTCATGAAAAATTAGTTTATGATGTAAGTTTATTAGTGAATTTGATAGTCTCTGTCGTTATCACAAATAGGCTATTTTTATTCAAACATAAACACAATTTACATTATTGACTAACTAAGTGATTTTTTATTGAGAAATTAAAGTAGAATTAAAATTTGATGATCTATGTTACTAAATACAATAGTAGATAGATCATACTTAAAATAGCTTTTGCTTTGACTTCATTTTCATTACGATTGATAAGTGGTTTTATGTGTTGTATTATAGTTTGATGGTTTAAGTTATTAGTTAATAACATAAATTGATCATACTTATGGCAGATACATCACTAACTCCTCTAAAGTTCAAAATAGAGAGATCGTAGATTATTTTTGTGTTGATTTATGTAAAAATATGAAAGTTGATTTGCATCTAAATTGTTTTCTAATCTTATATTTTCAATCACTTTTGTTCTAACTAGTTTCACATTTTTCTTAGCTCAAAACAATCTCAGGTTTGATTTAATTCAATTGAGTAGAATTTTTAAATCGTTTCAATTCCCTGTGTATTAACACATACTCGCCGCGTACTAAAATTGTACGCCGTGCGCTTGCGGCTATTTTTATTATAATCTTTCGGCGATTTTTTAATCCACTAGAAAACTCGCTGATTCAACAAGTTTTTGACGCCGTTGACGGAGAATTGCAATCTTATTTTATTCTATTCAATCTTATTTTATTCTATTCTTTGAATTATTATTATTTGATTTTATTGTGCGTTAATTTTGTGTATGAATTGCATTTAAAAAAAATTGTTGTGTTGTGTGCTTGTTGTTTTTCTTTTTGCATTTCCATTTTAAAAAAAAAAATCGTTCCCAATTTCAAAACATATTTTTTTTTATTAATTTACATTTGCATTTTGCATCTACATTATTACATTTACATTTTTTTAACATTTACAAAAAATACACATAAACAGTGCACTGTGCACATTTCTGCAACACTACTGCCGCCTTCTTATTCCCCTGTCAACCATCTCTGTTTCACCATCCCTTCTGCATACATACACCTCCTCTTGCATATCACCTATAATAACTTGCCTTGTGCCACACTTTTAAACTGCATGGATATCACAACAGCAACTCTGTGCTCCATCTCCTCTGCTTATAAAAACTGCCTATTGTCATCCTCCACTTACCACAAAACATTACAACAGCCACACCATCTCATTCCACAACCTTCCTTCACAATAATTTTTACTTACTTCACTGCATTCAATCTGTCACTAAACATATTAGGCCACTGTTCAACCATTATTGCCATACCTCCACCCGAAATACATACTCCAAACCAGTCATCTGCAGCAACTCCTTCACAACTTCTGCCTGAACCTTCATTTGCCAAACCACTATCTTCTCCTCCACGACCACACTACCCCTCTGCTCATTTTCATTTCTGCTACTTCAACCCTGACTGCAACCACCTGCCTTCCCCTCCTTATTTGTCATACCATCATCTCACCAAGACCATCATACTGTCTGCCATTAGTTCATCCCTACATCACCCACAAACAACCACTGTTGCCATTCCATCACATCTCCAACTCTGTTATTTGCAACTTAAACACAAACCGTACAAACTTCATAACCAAATCATACAAAAATTCCCTCCCACTATCTCAACATACCACTGTGCACATAACTGTGCACAGTGCACATCCACTTTACTACTCACTATTCCATTCACCACTGCATACCTACTGTGAACCACTATCTTACAACAAACTGCCACCACTGTCAATCATCCAAAATCAATTTACATTGCTACAAAACTGCAGCAGTGCTACCATCCCATTGCAATAGAACTTCTGCCTCATCTCTGATTCACAACAGCCATAACTGCTACCATCATAGACTCCAATTGCTTGAACCACCAGTCTCTACATCTATAACCCTCTCTGACTATCATTGTACAAATCACTGTCACCCTCCTCTATGCCATACGTACAATCACTTCCCCCCTCCTATCTGCCTACCAACCAGTTGTGCCAAACCATCCACAGTTGACAGTGCATATCACCACTGCACACAAATAAACCATCAAATTCACTAATATCTTGCTTTCAACATTACTGCTACTTGCCTGGACCAGCAAACCACTACTGTGCACATATATACTTCAAACATTCTGCCTTAAAACTCCACTACTGCAACAAGAACTACCCAAAACTAACCTTGATCCTCCTACCCAAACTTCATCCATAACCACTGCTGCAGCCTTCCACCACTAAACTTCATCACTTCATACCCACCAGACCATCCACTGCTCTTCCTTCTTTCACCATTTCACTCAACTAATCACATCCACACTGCTGACCACAACTGATACCATCCTCCCCACACTTCAAACTTCATCACATATACAAAAAACTGCCCTTCTCTCTATCCCATACTTCATCACAGATTCACACTCCTACAACTCCTGACCATTCACACAATAACCATAACACTTCCTACAAATCTTCCTCCCCACTGCTACTGCCCATACTTCACCTGAACAACCACTACCACAAAACTGAACCGCCTCAACAGCATAAACACCCCCCAACAAACTGCAACTACACTTCATATAGCAACCTCATCACCCACCTTAAACACTCGCTAAACCTAATACCCAAACCTCTCCTCCCACCTCAAACAATCACGACCATTCTCAAATCTCCAACTTGAAATTATCAACAACCACCTCTTCAAATCGTAACTGGAATCCCCACTTCCTTCGACAATTACAATCGACACTTGAAACCAATTTCCCAAACACCGTAGCTAATTCGCGATTGCCAAAAGAAATAACGATTTTTTATTTGACTAGATTTGTGTTTGGGTGTGTATATAAGATTGTTACTGGATTTAATTTGATTTTGACTTTGTAGGCCGGGTTTTGTTTTGAACGGTTTTGAGTGTTTCATTTAAAAAAAAAGATTTCCTTTGTATTTTGTTGTATTCTTCTAAAAAAAATAAAAAAAAAGAGTTTGTTTTACATTGTTTGTAAATTCATTTCTTATATATATTCTTCAAAATTTTAGGTGCAGGAAACCAGAACAAGAAAAAGTGCTTACTGAAAATAATTGCTCTGCTTGCTTGCTTTATGAAAAAAAATATTGCTTTAAAATAATTTGCTAATAACTCTACACGCTCTGGTATCGTGCTCCGACCTCTTGTTTTTATTTGTTTTGCATTGTTGGTTGCTTGCATTTGCATATATAAAAAATTTCAAAAAATTCAAAAATTCAAAAACAAAAACAAATTTCATTATAGGTTCATTGTCAATTTACGTTTAATTCTTTTTTTGCATTCATCTCATCTTATTTTTATTTTTAAGGGCAACACCAAAATACACATAAGGTAGGAGATTTCATTACCCCTTCCTTAGCCCACAAATTGCATTTCATCATAAAATTTTGACTAATAATAACGGTTAAACATTTAACAGTGTCACGAGCTCACCTCGGGCTTAATCGTATCTTGACAGTTGTTTTCTTTGAACAATTTTATTTCTTGGTGTCTAGGCTACGACAAAGCAATAATCAGTTATAAATATTACGATGATTCATAAATATTATACTGATTGTTTCTTTGAAGGTACTTAAACCTTCGGTTGCATTGCTACGGTGATTTGTGGTGCACTGATAACTCCTACCTCTTACCTAGCTAAATTTTTTTTGTTGGATCAAGACAAAGTGTGATTACACAATTTGGGTTAGGAGCTATTAAAGACAAAAAATTTGTAATTAAGTCCTTGCATTTATTTAGTTGCATTAGTTCATGCATATTGAAATTTTTTTTCACAAAACCAAAATAATTGTAAATTTGACTTTACTTAGTTTCTTATTAAAAAATCCAAAAAAAAACTTTTTAAACCTTTTCCTTTGAAAATTTTCAATCAAAATTAAAATAAATAGTTAGTTTTGAAGAAAAACAGAAATCCTAAAAAAATAACAATAATATAATCTTTTCAAAAACTTAAAAAAAACAAAAGCATATAATTTTTTTTGATAATCCAAAAAAAAACCCAAACAAAGACAAAAGTCAAATTTCTCTTTTGAAAAAATAATCCTTTTTGGTAAATATTCCTCCTTAATATATATATATATATATATATATATATATATATATATGAATAAACAAATTTTCACTTCATTTCAAACCTTGCTTCTTTCTCTTAAATTCAATTCCCATTTCTTTCTCTTCTCGACTTTACTTGTGCATGGGTACGTGGACTCGTGACACAACAACAAAAACTTGGACTCATGACCCTTCTTGAATCATTTAACTCAAACAAACGATCCTTCTACAATGGCGAACGAGACACCCATCGAACTCTCATGGATAGAATATTTCCCAATAGAGTTTGTATTCCTTCTTGTATCGTGTTACCCGCCCCAATGTGTAACCATTTCGAAATTCACTAAAACCATATTGCCACACTCCCAAAATTTGGCAATTTTGCACACAATGACCCTTACATTTTCTTAACGAAATTTGAACCAGTTTGCGCAACCATTAAACTCCAACAACTTTTTAATGACGGAATCAAACTCTAATTGATTCCATTTGCTCTTACCGATTACGTTGAAAAATGGTTGTATAGCGAACTCGATTAAAACTTGAGAAGAATTTGTTAAAGTTTTCTTAAAAATGTTCTACCCCTTGGAAAAAACAACTAATATCCGAAACGAAATTGTCAATTTTCATCAATTCAGGGGAGAACCATTCGAAAATAATTTTAAAAGATTTAAAGAGCTTTTGATAAAATGTCCATACCATAACTTTGAAAAATGGACGCTTTGCTAAATCTTATACGATGGACTAGAAAACAGCCCACGAACCAATCAATATGCCAAGGCAATTTTCTCGCTCAACATCATGACGATTCTTGGTAATTTCTTGAAAATCTAGCCGAAAAATCGTCCCAATGGGAACTCTAACGAAAAATCAATTTACTTACGATCGAGCACACACTCGATAGGATCATCTTTGGCTTTGGAAGCTAAAATCAATGCAATGATTAATAAATTCAATAATGTTTTCTCATCCAACTAAATGATTCAAGCTTCCCAACGCATGTGTTACAAATGCAACGCTCCAAATCACATAGCTGATTAGTGTCCCAATTCAATAGAACTACTCAACGCTTTCAACAAGGTTAAAAATGATCTGTTTTCTCCAACGTACAATCTTGGTTGGAGAAATCATCCGAACTTTGCTTGGAACCAAAATAATCCCAACATGAATTTAGTTCGTCTCAATTTTTATGCATTTTCGAACGATGCTTCGAATCCTCCCTATCAACCCAATCATTTTCAACAAAATTTTGTGCCTCCGTCCCAAAATCAACCGGAACAATCTTTTGCTCTCCAAGATAATAAACAATTAAGTTCACTTGAGAAAAGTCATGAAACTTTGGCTAAAGTCACGACCCAAAATCTCCAATCAAATAGCAATTTGCACAATTTGTTGACCTCATATATGCAAAACACAAGTCAATCAATTGCTAAACTTGAAATGCAGTTGAGTTAGTTAGCCACATCTATGAGTGAACGTGAACGAGGTACATTCCCAAGCCAGCCATCCAAATCCCAGAAATCAAAACACTAATTCAAATCAAGCTCATGTTGTTCAAGATAGCAACTTTGTGTTTCGAAAAACAAATCGATAATCAAGTCAATAATCCAAATGATTTACCGAAAACTCCTCTCGACACTTCTAAACCAACAACGAATCTGAACAGAACGTAGAGCCAAATGTTGAGCTAAATTCCAATCCAAGTTCTTCTTCTACTCATGTAGACCCTCCTATTGAGTATCATGTTCCATTTCCACATCGTCTTCGACCCAAGAAACACTCCGACCAAATGGAAAAGACGTTGAAACTTTTTAAACAAATGAAAGTTAACATCCCACTTCTGCATATCGTTTAACAAGGTCCAACTTACGCAAAGTTTCTCAAGGACTTGTGTACCCAAAACGACACACACATGTACCCAAGAAAGTCTTCTAAGCTGTCGGACTAGCGAAGTTTTGTCTCAATTAATTCCCATTAAATACAAAAATTCTGGATATTCGACAATCTCGTGCACGATAGGGGACAAAACGATTAACAAATGCTTACTCGATTTGGGTGTGAGTGTCAATTTGATTCTTTATTTTGTTTACCAACAACTTGGCTTGGGTGAACTTAAACCAACAAAAGTAACACTTCAATTTGCCGATCATCCGATTAAGAAACCCGTGGAAGAAATCGAGGATGTACTCATTAAAATCGAACAATTCATATTCCCCGTTGATTTCATCGTTTTGGAGACTTAACCCGTGAATGATCCTTTGAGTCAAATTCCATTAATTTTAGGCTGACCTTTCTTGGCTAGTTCAAATGCTCTAATCAATTGTCACAATGGTTCAATGAAAATTTCTTTGGAAACATGAGTTTGGATCTTAAGATTTTCAATCTTGAAAATCAATCAAATGAACCTTGTGAGCAAACGTTGGAAGTTAGTGCCACTAATAAAAAAATAAAAAAAGAGATGATTGACCTTAATGATGAACGCGAGGCTGAGTATAAAAGTTTGTTTCACGAAATCCTCAACGAGATTGAATACGAGCTCTCATTTGAATCGCTTCTACTTGAGCCCAAATTTCAACCTAATTATTTGATCAAGCAACCCTCGAGGTTGGACATTAAACCCCTTCTCGATCACCTTAATTATGCGTACTTAGGTAACAAGGAAATGTTTCCCGTCTTCAACTCTCTCTTGATCAAGAAACTTCCTTACTTTCAATCCTTTCGGAAAACAAGAAAGTAATTGGATGGTCGATCACCGATATAAAGGGAATTAATCCCGCTCTTGTTCAACATTGCATCTATTTAATTGACGATGCCAAGCCTGTTCGTGAAGCAAAACGAAGGCTTGACCCAAAAATGAAGGATGTTGTTCGTGATGAAATTCTTAAACTTCTCGATAATGGAATCATATACTCAATCTCTGAAGTTCGTGGGTTAGCCCAATTCATGTTGTGCCGAAATTTTTTGGACTTACCGTTATCAAGAATGATTCTAAAGAACTCATTTCAATTCGTACTCAAACGGGTTGGCATGTTTGCATTGATTATCGTAAATTAAATGCTGCAACACTAAGGATCACTTCCCTCTTCCTTTCATCGACCAAATGCTTGAGCATTTAGCTGACCACAAATTCTATTGCTTTCTTGATGGTTATTCCATCCATAACTAAATTCCAATCGCTCCCGAAGATCAAGAGAAAACAACTTTAACATGTCCCTTTGGCACTTTTGCATACCGACGTATGCCATTTTCCCTTTGCAATGCTCCTGCTGGTATTCAAAGATGCAAGGTCAACATCTTTTTTGATATGATTGAACACTTTGTTGAAGTGTTTATGGACAATTTTTCTAATCCTTGGAAACTCTTTTCTTGAGTGCTTACACCATTTTGAATTGTTCTTAAACGATGCACGGACAAACACTAAGCGCTAAATTAGGAAAAATGTCACCTTATGGTCACTCAAGGCATAGTCCTTGGACATATCATTTCAAATGAAGGCATTAAGGTAGACAAGGAAAAAATCAATGTCATTGCAAATCTACCCATTTCCAAATCTGTTAAAACATTCGCTCTTTTCTTGGACACGTGGGTTTTTATCGACGCTTTGTGAAAGACTTTAGTAAGACCGCTCGACCTTTTATGACTCTTCTTGGAAATGACATTTCATTCGAATTTAATTTTGATCATGTTTATGCTTTCGAATGTCTAAAAAACGAACTCATTTCTACTCCCATTATTTGCTCACTCGATTAGGATCTTCCATTTGAAACAATGTTTGACGCTTCGAATTTGCAGTTAGTGCTGTCTAAGGACAACGCATCAACAATTTTTTTTATGTAATATATTATGCTAGTATGAATCTTAATGATGCTCAACTCAATTACAAGACCATTGAAAAAGAGCTTCTAGGTGTAGTCTTTGCGCTCGAAAAATTCAAATGATATTTGACTGGCTCACACATTACGCTTTACACTGACCATTCCACTCTTAGGTACCTTTTCGCTAAAAACGATGCTAAATCTCGTTTGATCCATTGGATCCTTCTACTCTAATAATTCGACCTTACGATTAAAGGAAAAAAAGGATCAGACAATGTTATAACCGATCACTTGTCTCATCTTTCAAACGCACCGTCTTCTTTACCGATCAACAAGAACTTTTCGGACGAACAACTCCTTTCTGTTCAGTCGAACCATGGTATGCAAACATAGTGAACTATTTATTCACTTACGAAACTCCTTCATTTTGGTCGAAACAAGACAAACATAAATTTCTTTCCCAAGTCAAGTATTTCTATTAGGACGATCAATACTTGTTTAAGTATTGTGCCAACCAAATCATTCGATATTGCATCCCGGATTCTAAAATCAAAAGTGTTCTTTCATTTTGTCACAATCAAGCGTGTAGTGGTCACTTTGGTCCTTGAAAAACTATTGAAAAAATACTTCAATGTAGCTTTTAATGGCCCACTTTTTCAAAGAATCATTGAATTTTGTAAAACTTGCGATCGTTGCCAAATATTAGGAAGAATACCTTGATGAAATATGATGCCTTTAAACCACGTTCTTACAATAGAAATTTTGACGTTTGGGGTATTGACTTTATGGGACCATTTTCCAATTCTTTTGGAAATTTGTACATTCTTCTTACTGTTGATTATGTCTCCAAATGGGTCGAAGCCGTTCCATGTAAAAAAACAACCATAGAATTGTTGTGAAATTCCTTAAAAAAACATCTTTTTGAGGTTTGGCACACCTCGCACATTAATAAGCGATAGCGACACTCATTTTTGCAATCGTTCATTTGAAACTCCCATGAAGAAATACTCGATAACCCATAAGTTATCCACTCCATATCATCCTCAAACTTGTGGTCAAGTCAAAGTTTCAAATCGACAAATAAAACAAATTTTGGATAAAACCGTTAATAAAAATCTAAAAGATTGGTCTCAGAAATTGACTGACATGCTTTGGGCTTACCGGACTGCTTTTAAAACTAACCTTGGGATGTCTCCATTTCATTTAGTTTATGGAAAAGCATGCTAATTGCCAGTTGAAATCGAACATAAAGCATTATGGGCAATTAAGAACTTAAACTTTAACCTTGAAAAGCTGTTGAAAACAGAAAATTGCAAATAACCGAATTAGAAGAGATTACAAATGACGCGTATGAAAACAAAAAAATTTACAATGAAAGAACAAAAGTTTTTCACGACAAGTCAATCCTAAGAAAAATGTTTTCGCCAAACCAAAAAATTCTTTTGCATGACTCTAGACTTCACTTATTCCCTGAGAAATTAAAATTAAGACGGACCAGACCATTTGTGGTTTGAACTATTTTTCCACATGGTGCAATTGAAATACAAAACCCCAGGGATGGAACAATTTTCAAAGTCAATGGTCATTGCTTGAAACCATACTTGGAGTTGCCAAGTACCAAGAGGAAGAACTCGTTCTTCTTCTGAGCTATACTACGTCTAGTAAGAAATGTTAGCCCTCTTTGTAAATATGTACATATTTTCCCCCTTACATTCATTATATCATGCATTAACTATGGGGACACAGTCAAAATTAGGTGTGAGGGGAGTCTCATCTTTGTTTTTTATTTTTCATAGTTTATTTTTTGCATTCTCTTTCCGAAACCTAAATAGACATAAAAAGTTTCTTTCTTTTTAGCATTTACTTTTAGAGAAACACTATGGGATAAGTATATGTTTTGGTTATTAAATTGAAATTTTTAAAAAATTATCTGTCTCAACGAAAATAAAAATAAAGTTTGATTACAAGTAACCATGGTGTAATTAGTATATAGGAAGGTTCATAGGTGTTGATTGTGAAGTATATCCTAATTGTAAATCTTTGTTCAAAAGAGTGGTTGATTTAAAGTAAAAGCGATAACGTTTTTGATCTTCTAAGCTAAATGGTGCTAAGATGATTTTTCTAAACTCTCCCTTCATAAAAAGAACATAAAAAAAATATGGTTTTTGTGAAAATAAGAAACATCTAGAGTCATGTGTTGACACACAAGTATGTACATTCATCATGCTTTGTACCCTTCTTATGTAGGCCCGAAAGGCAGTGCAGGATTGGTATATCTGGCCTCAGTTTATCCAAGTTAGGTGTATGTAAATAAATTTAATAAAAATAACCACCTAGAGTCATGTGTTCATACGCAAGTGTGTTCGCTCGCCACACTCTATATTCTTCTCACGTACGTCTGGAAGGCAGTGCATGATCAATATATCGGATCTCGGTTTATTTGAGTTAGGTGTGTAAATATTAATAATGTTAATACTTTTCAAAAATAGAAAGAGGAAGCAATTGAAATCCATGCACTATTTTCAGTTATTTGATATTCAGTTTGTTATTCAAAAGAAATAAAAATACCGCTTTGAAAAACTTTGATAATCAACTAAGGATCCATTTTATAGTTGCACTATGTTATCAACCGAAAAAACTAAACAAACTCGAGTCTAATTGTGATGGTAACTTAATTTTTGTTGAAAGTTTTGACGAGTAAAAGGACTAAAATTTCATGATGATAACCGAAACTTATATTTAACATATTTATGTCAATTTAAAAGTAAACTCTTCATTTGTAAATATTTTGCATCCACCTCTTTGTAAATAAATCTTGCAGTTAGAAATTTTTCATGTTGCATTTGGATTTTGTGGGTAGTTTCCGCTAAAATCACTCAAGAGACAACACTCATCCTACTAGGGATACATATAGGTTTAACGGCTTGTTGCATTTGCTCAATGCAATCGTGCTCCCTACAAAAACGGATTTATCTTAGTTTTAGTTTATTCGATGGTGAATAAAAAGATAAGCGTAGGGGTATTTGATGTGCACATAAATGTGCATATTTTTACTTCCATATTTAATCTACTTTTATTTAAATAAACGTCATAATTGGGTATATTTACATATTTTTACCAAACTCCAAATATCATCAAATCATCACTCATTCATCTTCGTTTAGGGGCAAAATGGTAATTTTGTGCATGTGTTTAATTTGAGAAAATTTACTTACACATTTTAATTTTAATTTGTAGAAATTTGGATGGAAAATGGAAAGTGCTTTCATATATGTATGCATGCACAAGGATGGAAGAACAAAGGAATGAAGAAATAAATCAATTCATGCATCATGGAGGACCACAAGTACCCACTAACCATAAACTTCAATTAGGAGCTAATGCACATGTTAGTAGGGATTAAAGCTACATGGACATTTAAATGGAGGATTATGCTCATGCCAATGATTGATTGGAGGTTACATTTCTTAAAAGGCAATTTGGGTAGCTTCAAAAAATACGGGATAGGGTTTTATGCATGTAAAATAGCGCTCTTATGTTTATGTAATGAATATTTTATCTCTTACCATATTATGCAAGTTATAAGCCTCAAAATTATATTAAATAAAATGGCTTCCTAAGCATCCTTTTATTTTATTTCTTCTTTGTTCTTATTTTATTTTCTTGCTCGTTCTTATTTACATGCTCTTTTCCTCTCATGTTAGTAGTTAGCTTTCGTTTATGCAAGTAGCTTAGCTCTATTTTTATGCAGTTATTTATTTCATTTTTATTTTAATTAGCTTGCACTTTCTATTTATTTTCTATTTTGAAATTTACATGTGTTGAAATGATAACACAAATGAGTAGCTAAACCCCTTCAATTTAGAGGTAATTGAGCTCTTTAAAATTATGTAAATTCAACATATTGTGTGATTTATGATCTCTTTTATGCTTCATGGAAAGTTAGTTTATGATGTAAGTTTATTAGTGAATTTGATAGTCTATGTTGTTGTCACAAATATGCTATTCTTATTCAAACATAAACACAATTTACATCATTGACCAACTAAGTGATTTTTTTATTGTGAAACTAAGGTAGAGTCAAAATTTGATGATATATGTTATTAAATACAATAGTAAATAGATCATACTTAAAATAACTCCAGCTTTGACTTCATTTTCATTACAATTGATAAGTGGCTTTATGTATTGTGTTATAGTTTGATGGTTTAAGTTATGTTAGTTAATAACATAAATAGACCATACTTATGTTAAATACATCACTAATTCCTCTTAAGATCAAAATTGAGGGATCATAAATTATTCTTGTGTTGATTTATGTAAAAATATGAGAGTGTATTTGCCTCTAAATTTTTTCTAATCTCAATTTTTCAATCACTTTTGTTCTAGCTAGTTTTACATTTTTCTTAGCTTAAAATGATCTCAAGTTTGGTTTAATTTGATTGAGTAGAATTTTTAAATCATTTTATCTAATGACCCAAACTCGACCTTCAAAAATTGGCACCGAATACATCACCCGTATTCGAATGCCGCAGATCCAAACGTCGAGTCAGGCTTGCCGAAGCTTATAACACATTAGGTATAACAACACAGCGGAAGAAATGAATAATATCTTTGATATAACAATGAATACAATATCTGATACAATATGATACAACAATACCAGAGACAAATATACAACAGCGGAATCCGACAACAACGGAGAAGATAACTCAAATATGATCTTCGATAAAGAGTGAGTCTAGAATCTGCAACTCCAAACCAAAATCTCATCCCAAAAGCTACAAAGACTCCAATCTAATAAGCTCGAATCGCCATTATTGTTGAAGTGAAGCAACTCGATCCAAACGCGATCGCCAAAATCAAAGGCTGGATGCTATCGAATTCTACACCTATTATTTGATTATCTGAAAAACCCATCTCTAGACTGCCCATGTGGAAAATTGTGGGCACCCAGAGTTTAGGAAGGGAACAATAAACTCCGTGTCAGTCATGGGACTGGTATGAGCAAACAAAAACAGTTTATCTTTAAAACAAACAACAAAAGATTTTAAAAGAAATCCTCAATGCTTTTTGGAAAATGAAACTACCATAAGGCCTCCCGCCACACACACCATGCAAACATAGAATTGGAGGAGATTTCTCCTTATGATAGTAAAAAATGCTTGATACGTGAAAACCATTTTGATATTATTATTAGTGCATAGTGGAAAACATTTCGAAAGTATAATATTAATCTTAGCCAGCATACAACCCATTATTATATGCCTACTATAGCTACCATCTAAACAGTGGTGACCACTATAAGTAAATGGCAGGTTATACAACTAAAACCATACAGGGCGCGTATTGGAGATTGGATTTCCAACAAATGGTCAGGCCAAGGAACTTCCCATTGCCATATGGGTATGCCTCTGGAGGGATGCCCCGAGAACTTACCCAGCTCTCTGCTAACACAAGGCCGGTGTACTCCCTTCCCAAGAGTAACACCTAAGATATGCCACCCCAGTCGTTTGCGACCTTTATCCGAGGATCCTCAACCACAAAGCAACATCACACATTAATAAATTTACAGTGTCCACATGAGTTAAGTATCTGGGCTCCATACCATGACACCACCCTTTTCCAGAAGCAACGGATATACCCTAGGGTGCGACCCCTGCAACCTTGCCGCATCTTTCCTATTTTGACCATTTCCGAGGAGTGAAGTCCAATGAGGTCTCGTCCACGAAGCTACGCTTTTCACAAGGCCATGCTTCGATCAACAAATGATCAGCAACACTTCGTATGTCACATTACCAAATTGGGAATGTATCACTAGTAACCATCAACTACATAACCTCTGAGCTCGTACGTCTCAGAGAGGGGTGTTAAGCTAAGAGAATAAATCTCCGCCACCTAACAGAAATGTATTTAATAGAAACCGATTTTACATCTCAAAGTGTAATGTCAGACACACATCCATACAAGTCTGTTCCGGGTTCGAACAGAACCAAAGGCACTTCCGAAGAATCCCTTACAATCCGGGTATTCACAATCCCGATCGGACTCCCCATCACATATGGAGATCTCTGTACCGACGCGACTCAGTACAGAGACAATTGACGGGTTATCCTTTCGTTCTCGAAAATACCCTGTCTTCACCACCGGTCTTCAAATGCAATCCATAACGTCGTATCATTATTTGGAATGGGTTATATGACACAAGGTCCTCCCTCGGCTAGGTTGAATAATGAGTGCAATATTTAAAAACATATGGATATTGGGATTTCAGTTAAGTCACAACTTATTACCCAAACAAATAGTTTAAACAAATTACCATTTTAAATCTTTTTAAACAAAAAGATTCACTTCACAAAGTTCACCCATCTTTCACAAAGGTTAATTCATAGTTTTTAAAAATATTTACAATTCTATATCCTTTTATATAAAGATACGCCCTCAAGATTCTCTTCCATTTGGAAACAAAGTTCACAATTCATTCACAAAGATTCATTCATAGATTTCAAAACAATTTCCATTTTAAATTGGATTTACTCATCCAATCTTTAAATCAAAAATTTAATTTATAGCTTTCAAAATCTTTTCCAAAGATTCATTCATAACTTGGAAAACAATTTTCATTTCAAGTTGAAATCCTTTCAACACAATAGGAATTTCTTTCCTTATATAAAAGCTTTTATTATTTGAAAACAAATAGTTTTCATTTTGGCAAAAATCCGATTTCATTTGCACGAGTTAAAAGCCCTTAGATCTTGGGTTAAATTTAAATTTCTGAAAACAATACGTTTAAAATGGTTTAAAACTCATATAAATATATTTATAACTTATATAACCTTTTTAAACCATAATTTCTAATTATAGAATTCAATTTCAAATATTGAATTCGAATTCAAATCAAATTATTTAAATTCCAAATTTTATCAAGTTATTCAAAGTAACTTGTATCTTTTTGAAACTTCTTTTCAAAAGCATTTCACATTTAACCTAATTCTATTTCCAAAATCATTTGGATTCAAAATTCAATTTTAAAACTATTTCAAAAATCTATGACTTAACCAATTTCCTCATGCAATCCATATTTGTGCGTGTATGGTGTAGTCCAGGGGTTTTACACCATAGTGCAACAACGTCAATCATCATAGATTCAAACACGGCAATTATCGATAAGCGGTATAATCTATAATGCTTATCTATATACATAGAATCACAGATAAATAATACACAATTGTCACAGATAAAATAAATAACATTCATCACAGCTTGAATTAAAACAATCATATCACAAAGCACCACACAGTAGAGATATCAAACAACTCACAACATTCAATGCAATCCAAACATCCATAAGTAAGGTTAATTGATCATCTGATTAATTGAAATCAGATTAATCACTAATCTAGATTAATTAACATTAGTAAACTACAATTCATGTAAATTAATTATCCTTTAATTATTTATTAATTAACCTTTAATTATTTATTAATTAACCTTAATTTATAAATTAATCAATCTTTACTTGTTAGAAAATTAATCTTGATTATTTAATTACCCTTAATTAATTATCCTTAATTAATTAATCGATAAATTCATTAACCCTTAATTAATTACCATTTAATTAATTAATCTTTAATTACCTAAATATTTTTTTAATTAATTATCCTTAGTTAATCCTTAATTAAGCAATTATTCTTTAATTAGAAATTAATTTATTAACTCTTAATTAATTATCCATTACTATCTTTTAAATCAATTTCACAAAGTAATTAGCTTTTATTTAATTACACAAAGTAATTATCTTTAATTTACTTTCATAAATAAATTAATCTTTTAATTAATTATCCTTTATTAATCTTTAATTAATTACATTAAGTAATTAACCCTTAATTTCTTATCCTTTAAATTCATTACATTGATTAATCACTTCTTGTATTGAACCAAGACCTTAATTAATTTAAAAGATAAACCAATAAATCTTACTTAATCAACATAATTTCATAAATCAAGACTTTAATTAAGTAGAGATAAACTTTTGAAACTACTTGATTTTATCATTTAAATTTTATTTGAACATTTTTGCCTTGGGACCTAAACAAATACTTTAACATGGAAGACTTGTTTCTGTTTTGCTTTTAAACTTTGAAAACTTGGTTTTCTTTTAAATTTTAAAACCTAGAACAACATTTCTTTCAAAATTTAAAACCTAGTTTATAACAAAACAAACCCGAGCTACAAGATAATTTTCCCGAACAAAAATTCGAACCGAAACTATATTTATTCAAGGCCATTCCCGAGCCCAGACCTTCTTCCCAATCATCAACAAATCCAGACACCAAGATACCTCGTGCACGTGCACCTGAATTCGCCACTGTTCTGATCATCGCCATCGTCGTCTACACATCGATTTTGACCTCACCGAGCAATCCAAACACCCATATTTACAAATAGGCCTGAGAATCAAAATCAAGCTACCTGATCAAATGCTATAACCTATCATAGATAACAAAATCCACCACCGCCGTTTATCCCAACCACTGGAATTCACGCGAACTTGACAAGAGCGTCGACACGACCTCCAGCCTCGATCCCCCTGGACAGGTCGCCCACGATCACCTATCGACCATAGAATAAACCCAAGAACAACGTTGACAAACATATGCCCTTAAACCCTACAACCACGTCGATCCTCTTCCACGATGATCTGAAATCCCTGCCATTATTTTTCCTGTGACCACCGAGCTTCCAACTACCTTCACCCACGATTCCGAGATCCAAACTTTCTTCGATCACCAGATTTTGACTAAATTGCAAACCCCGTTCAACTCACATTTTCTCATGATTTAATGAACTAGAAATTATGAAATGATTTTCTAAAATCATCATTTTCAAATTCGAACTTGGCTATGTAATCAAACTGAAAAATTAAAATGTTTCATTTTTCTGTTATTTCAAAAGTTACACTGTAATTTATTATTTTTGATATATCCACTGAATATTTTTATTTGCAATTATTTTTAAAAATGATATTGCATGGTTATCATCATTTTATTTTTTAAAATCTTAGCCTAATATTGATTGTACAAAGAGAATGGAATTTAGTTAAATGGATTAGTGCCCGATATCTTAACAGAGGGTACATATTTACATATAAAGGCATGTTCATACTACACAGAGGTGTCCATCTATTTTTCAGAAAAACATTCATGCCAAACATATTTCAAGTCATCATCACAAACATGCAAAATCAAGCAGATCAGATTTTAAAATAAGGTTTGCTCACCATATTATGATGCATAGAGGGCTTGAAAACTAGATTTTGATTTTTGTTAGCTAGATTTTACTACATGCCCTGATTTGTTTCTGGAATTGCTTGATCTTGACCCTTATTCCAGATTGAAGCCACCTTTTGTTCTGATTTGATTTCAGAAGAGCTTCCAGGCTTGGCAATTTATAGAAGATTTGCTTTTGATCTTCTGGTTTTCAGGTTGAAGCTTTGATTTGCTTCTATCTTTTATTTCTGGATTTAAATTTCCCTTCTAGGTCTTGAAATCATGCTGAGTTGAATTTGAATTTAATGTTTGTTGCATTCCATGATTTCAAAATTTTAAATCTTGATTTCTTCTTTTTTTTTCTTTTGTTTGCCTTTGATCCAGGTTGATCTTTGATCGGGTTTGTAACTTGATTTCTAACTTGCTTCCTTGGTCTGATTTGTTACTTGAACTCTGATCTGGAAGTACTTTTTTTTGAAATTTTTTTTCTTTTTCTATTTCAGGTTTTCAGACTTAAAATGAAGATGAAGAGAATTGTAGATTAATGGCACTTGAGATTTTTTTTTACTGAAATGAGTAATTCTGGTTTTACTCTTCAATATGTTTATAAAATTTTAATTCAAATTGAAAAAGATTAATGCCACTTATATAATTGTTCTAACACTTGTAATTATATGTTGTTACTTATTAAACATTTGTCACATGTTTCTTAAATTATGTTTAAGTCCTCACTTTAATTAATTTTACAAATTTGTGTTTTAAACCTTGTTTATAATTAATTTATAACTTTGCTTTAAACCCTTCTTTATTTTAAAGTTTGTGAATCATATCTTAATGTTTTTAACTTACATATATTTATAAATTACATTTTAGACCTTACTTTATTTTTAATTCATGAAACATGTTTTCTCTATTTTATACCTACATATGTGTTATGTATTTAATTTTTTTTATACTTATATTTTCAAAAGATCAATTCATATCAAAGCTTCTATATTTATTTTCAAGCATATAAAAGAAAGTATTTTAAAGCTTTTATTAATTCTTGTTTTACATTTTAAATTCAAGTTATTATGAATATTCATATTTATACATTTTCTATCATTAACACTTATATAACTTTTTAAGGAAAAATAATCTGAAACAATTTATACACTTAAAAGAAAATGATTTCTAAAATTTAATCATCCATAATAATAATTATATAAACATATATAATAGTTTGTAAAGCTTTTAAATCAAAAAAATTTATTTATATATGTGTATTTATTTATTTAAGATACTTGTTTTTGAATATCAAAGAAAAATTCTTTTTATTTCCTGGAAACAAGCATATTTTATTTTATTTGTTCCTGAAAAATTCCAATTAAATTACCAATTAATTCTTAATTAAACCCAAAAATCAAATTAATCACCAAATTAATTTGACTTAAAAACCAGGAATGTTACAGATCCCCCCTTAAGAAAATTTCGTCCTCGAAATTTTCCAGGGAGACAACAATGGATGGATATACAAAGATAGAGAATCGACTCATCAATCGAGCTGATTATCTATTCTATATTTTTCTCACCAAATCAGAATATCATCAATATGAGAACGAACTCATTCAATACTACACAAGATACTTGGGTCATCAACTAAATATGCAGGGGCACTGTTTAGTTCGAAGAAATAACTAACCGTTCGTAAAATATATCTAGACCCAAACAATAGATAATGGATACTAAATTCAGGTTGGGAATCCCAAAATATGCACTAGCTTGTCCATCTTCGGACTTTGATCCTCACAAGAAATTACAATATAATTTCAACTTTGGTTTTAATCGAAATCGTTTTATCGATACAATTCAATTTTAACTTCATCTTTTGTTAACCTATAATTTTTTTCCAATTTTTAAATCTCAAGTTTATTAAAGTTAAAACGAAAAGATGATGGGGAACCGATGAAGAAGGTATGAAATAGAAACTTATCTATATGATTCGCAAGGCCACCACAACACCAAAGCTTCTCCCTCGAGCTGCCACGAAGCAATCAAAGAATTGGAAAGACGGATCAAAGGAGATTGATAGAGAAAGTTGTTTCCGTTGTTGCAGGGTATTGACCATTTGTAGTGGTACTCCCCTATCCCCTATCTCGTCCTCTTCTTGCACTCATACTCACTATCAGTGGATAGTAAGAGAATTTACTGAGGCCTACGAATGGATATCTTAGGGAATACTCATTCTAGGGTATACTTCACTCTATCTCTAATGAGTTACCTAATGTGTTATACTCCTGGGCTAAAGTTTCAACCTTCAGCTCTGATACCAATTCTAACGACCCGAACTCAACCTTCGAAAATCGGCAGCGAATACATCACCCGTATTCGAATGTCCAGATCCAAACGTCGAATCAGGCTCGTCGGAGCTTATAACACATTAAGTATAACAACACAGCGGAAGAAATGAATAATATCATTGATACAACAATGAATACAATATCTGATACAATATGATACAACAATATCAGGGACAAATATACAACAGCGGAATATGATAACAACGGAGGAGATAACTCTAATATGATCTTCGATAAAGAGTGAATCCAGAATCTTCAACTCCAAACAAAAAGCTCATCCCAAAAGCTACGAAGACTCCAATCTAATAAGCTCGAATCGCCATCATTGTTGAAGTGAAGCAACTTGATCCTAATGCGATCGCCAAAACCAAAGGCCGGATGCTATTGAATTCTACACCTAGTATTTGATTATCTGAAAAACCCAACTCTAGACTGCCCGTGTGGAAAATTGTGGATACCCAGAGTTTGGGAAGGGAACAATAAACTACGGGTCAGTCATGGGACTGGTATGAGCAAACAAAAACTGTTTATCTTTAAAACGAACAACAAAAGATTTTAAAAGAAATCCGTAATGCTTTTTGAAAAATGAAACTACCATAAGGCCTCCGGCCACACACACACCATGCAAACGCAGAATTGGAGGAGATTTCTCCTTATGATAGTCAAAAATGCTTGATACGTGAAAACCATTTTGATATTATTATTAGTGCATAGTGGAAAACATTTCGGAAGTATAATATTAATCTTAGCCAGCATACAACCATTAATGTATGCTTACTATTGCTACCATCTAAACAGTGGTGACCACCATAAGAAAATGGCAGGTCATACAACTAAAACCGTATAGGGTGTGTATTGGAGATTGGATTTCCAACAAATGGTCAGGCCAAGAAACTTGCCATTGCCAATGGGTATGCCTCTTGAGGGATGCCTCGAGAACTTACCCAGCTCTCTGCCAACACAAGGCCGGTGCACTCCCTTCTCGGGAGTAACACCTAAGATATGCCACCCCCGGTCGTTTGCGACCTTTATCTGAGGATCTCAACCACAAAGCAACATCACACAGTAATAAATTTACAATATCCACATGAGTTAAGTATCCGAGCTCCATACCATGATACCACCCTTTTCCAAAATGAATGGACATACCCTAGTGGCGCGACCCCTGCAACCTTGCAACATCTTTCCTGTTTCGACCATATCCGGGGAGTGAGGTCGGATGAGGTCTCGTCCATGAAGCTACGCTTTTCACAAAGCCATGCTTCGATCAACAAATGATCAGCAACACTTCGTATGCCACATTACCAAATTGGGAATGTATCACTAGTAACTATAACCTAGATAACCTCTGAGCTCGTACGTCTTAGAAAAGGGTGTTAAGCTAAGAGAATAAATCTCTGCCACCAAACAGAAATGTATTTGATAGAAACCGGTTTTACATCTCAAAGTGTAATGTCAGACACACATCCATACAAGTCTGTTCCGAGTTCAAACAAAACCGAAGGCACTTCCGAAGAAGCCCATACAATCCGGGTAATCACAATCCCGATCGGACTCCCCATCACATATGGAGATCTCTATACCGACGCGACTCAGTGAAGAGACAATCGACGGATTATCCTTTCATTCTCGAAAATAACCGGTCTTCACCACCGGTCTTCAAATGCAATCCATAACGTCATATCATTATTCCGAATGGGCTATATGACATAAGGTCCTCTCCCGGCTAGACCGAATAATGAGCGCAATATTTTAAAACATATGGATATTAGGATTTCAATTAAGTCACAACTTACTACCCAAACAAATGGTTTAAACAAATTACCATTTTAATTCTTTTTTAAAAAAAAGATTCACTTCACAAAGTTCACCCATCTTTCACAAAGGTTAATTCATAGTTTTCAAAGCTATTTACAATTCCATATCATTTTATACAAAGATACACCCTCAAGATTCTTTTCAATTTGGAAACAAAGTTCACAATTCTTTCACAAAGAGTCATTCACAGATTTCAAAACAATTTCCATTTCAAATTGGATTTACTCATCCAACCATTAAATCAAAGATTTAATTTATAGCTTTCAAAATTGTTTCCATAGATTCATTCATAACTTGAAAAGCCATTTTCATTTCAAGTTGAAATCCTTTCAACATAATAGGAATTTCTTTCCTTATACAAAAGCTTTTATTATTTGAAAACAAATAGTTTTCGTTTCGAAAAAAATCCGATTTCATTGGCACGAGTTAAAGCCCTTAGATCTTGGGTTAAATTTAAATTTCCAAAAACAATACTTTTAAAATGGTTTAAAACTCATATAAACATATTTATAACTTATATAATCTTTTTAAACCATAATTTCTAACTATAGAATTCAATTTCAAATATTGAATTCGAATTCAAATCAAATCATTTAAATTCCAAATTTTATCAAGTTATTCAAAATAACTGGTATCTTTTTAAAACTTCTTTTCAAAAGCTTTTCATATTTAACCCAATTCTATTTCCAAAATCATTTGGATTCAAAATTCACTTTTAAAACTATTTCAAAAATCTGTGACTTAACCAATTTCCTCGTGCGATCCATATTTGTGTGTGTATGGTGTAGTATAGGGATTTTACACAATAGTGCAACAACATCAATCATCATAGATTCAAACACGACAATTATCGATAAGCGGTATAATCTATGATGCTTATCTATATACACAGAATCACAGATAAATAATATACAATTATCATAGATAAAATAAATTACATTCATTACAGATTGAATTAAAACAATTCATATCACAAAGCATCACACAGTAGACATATCAAACAATTCACAGCATTCAATGCAATCCAAACATCCATAAGTAAGGTTAATTGATCATCTGATTAACTGAAATCAAATTAATCACTAATCCAGGTTAATTAACATTAGTAAATTACAATTCATGTAAATTACTTATCCTTTAATTATTTATTAACTAACCTTTAATTATTTATTAATTAACCTTAATCCATAAATTAATCAACCTTTAATTATTAGAGAATTAATCTCAATTATTTAATTACTCTTAATTAATTATCCTTAATTAATTAATCGATAAATTCATTAACCCTTAATTAATTACCATTTAATTAATTAATCTTAAATTACTTAATTATTTTTTTAATTAATTATCCTAAATTAATCCTTAATTGTGCAATTATTCTTTAATTAGAAATTAATTTATTAACTCTTAATTAATTATCCATTATTATCTTTTAAATCAATTTCATAAAGTAATTAGCTTTTATTTATTTACACAAAGTAATTATCTTTAATTTACTTTCATAAATAAATTAATATTTTAATTAATTACCCTTTATTAATCTTTAATTAATTGCATTAAGTAATTAACCCTTAATTTCTTATCCTTTAAATTCATTACATTGATTAATTACTTCTTATATTGAACCAAGACCTTAATTAATTTAAAAAATAAACCAATAAATCTTACTTAATCACCATAATTTCATAGATCAAGATTTTAATTAAGTAGAGATAAACTTTTTAAATTACTTAATTTTATCATTTAAATTTTATTTGAACATTTTTGCCTTAGGACCTTAACAAATACTTTAACTTGGAAGACTTGTTTCTGTTTTGCTTTTAAACTTTGAAAACTTGGTTTTCTTTAAAATTTTGAAACATGGAACAATATTTCTTTCAAAATTTAAAACCTGGTTTATAACAAAACAAACCTGAGCTACAAGATAATTTCCTTGAACAAAAATTCGAACCGAAACTATATTTACTTGAGACCATTCCCGAGCCCAGATCTTCTTCCTAATCATCAACAAATCCAGACACCAAGATACCTCGTGCATGTGCACTTGAGTTCGCCACAGTTCTGATCATCGTCATCGTCGTTTGTACATCGACTTTGACCTCACCAAGTAATCCAAACACCCAGGTTTACAAATAGGCCCGAGAATCAAAATCAAGCTACCTAATCGAATGCTATAACCTATCATCGATAACAAAATCCACCACCACCGTCGATTCCGACCACTGGAATTCACGCGAACTTGACCAGAGCGTCGACAAACCTCCAGCCTCGAACCCCCCTAGACCGGCCGCCCACGATCACCCATCGACAGTAGAACAAACTCAAGAACAACGTTGACAAACATATGCCCTTAAACCCTACAACCACGTCGATCCTCTTCCATGATGATCTGAAATCCCTACCATTATTTTTCCTGTGACCACCGAGCTTCCAACTACCTTCACCCACGATTCTGAGATCCATACTTTCTTCGATCACCTGATTTTGACTAAATTACAAACCCCATTCAACTCACATTTTCTCATGATTTAATGAACTAGAAATTATGAAATGATTTTCTAAAATCATCATTTTCAAATTCAAACTTGGCTATGTAGTCAAACTACAAAATTAAAATGTTTCATTTTTCTGTTATTTCAAAAGTTGCACTGTAATGTACTATTTTTGAAATATCCACTGAATATTTTTATTTGCAATTATTTTTAAAAATGATATTGCATGGTTATCATCATTTTCTTTTTTAAAATCTTAGCCTAATATTGATTGTACAAAGAAATGGAATTTAGTTAAATGGATTAGTGCCTGATATCTTAACAGAGGCTACATATTTACATTTATAGGCATGTTCATACTACACAGAGGTGTCCATCTATTTTTCAGAAAAACAAACATTCATGCCAAACATATTTCAATTCATCATCACAAACATGCAAAATCAAGCAGATTAGGTTGTAAAAATAAGGTTTGCTCACCAGATTATGATGTGCAGAGGGCTTGAAAACTAGATTTTGATTTTTGTTAGATAAATTTTACCACAAGCCCTGGTTTGTTTCTGGAATTGCTTGATCTTGACCCTTATTCTAGATTGAAGCTACCTTTTGTTTTTATTTGATTTCAAAAGAGCTTCCAGGCTTTGCAATTTACAGAAGATTTGCTTTTGATCTTCTGGTTTTCAGGTTGAAGCTCTGATTAGCTTCTAATTCTTTTATTTCTGGATTTAAATTTCCATTCCAGGTCTTGAAATCATGCGGAGTTGAATTTGAATTTAATGTTTGTTGCATGCCTTGATTTCCAGATTTTTAAATCTTGATTTCTTTTTTTTTCTTTTGTTTGCTTTTAATTCAGGTTGATCTTTGACCGGGTTTGTAACTTGATTTTTAACTTGCTTCCTTGGTCTGATTTGTTACTTGAACTCTGATCTAGAAGTACTTTTGTTTTAAGATTTTTTTCTTTCTTTTTTTATTTCAGGTTTTTAGATTTTAAAATAAAGATGAAGAGAATTGTAGATTAATGGCACTTGAGATTTTTCTACTAAAATGAGTAATCGTGGTTTTACTCTTCAATATGTTTATAAATTTTTAATTCAAACTGAAAAAGATTAGTGCCACTTGTATAATTGTTCTAACACTTGTAATTATTTGTTGTTACTTATTAAACATTTGTCACATGTTTCTTAAATTATGTTTAAGTCCTCACTCTAATTAATTTTACAAATTTGTGTTTTAAACCATTATATAATTAATTTATAATTGCTTTAAACCCTTCTTTATTTTAAAGTTTGTGAATCATATCTTAATGTTTTTAACTTATATATATTTATAAATTATATTTTAGACCTTACTTTATTTTTATCATGAAACATGTTTTATCTATTTTATACTTACATATGTGTTATGTATTTAATTTTTTTTATACTTATATTTTCAAAAGAGCAATTCATATCAAAGCTTTTATACTTATATTCAAGCATACAAAAGAAAGTATTTTAAAGCCTTTATTAATTCTTGTTTTACATTTTAAATTCATGTTATCATGAATGAATATTTACACATTTTCTGTCATTAACACTTATATAACTTTTAAGGAAAAATGAACTAAAAACAATTTATACCCTTAAAAGAAAATGTTTTCTAAAATTTAATCATCCATAATAATAATTATATAAACATATATATTAATTTGTGAAGCTTTTAAATCAAAAATTTATATATATATATATATATATATTTATTTAAGATACTTATTTTTGAATTTCAAAGCAAAATTCTTTTTATATCCATATTTATGGAAATAAGCATATTTTATTTTAATTGTTTCTGAAAAATTCAAATTAAATTACCAATTAATTCTTAATTAAACCCAAAAATCAAATTAATCACTAAATTAATTTGACTTAAAAACCAGGAATGTTACATTTTAATTCTCTACGAATTGGACCTTACTCGCCACGTACTAAAATTGTACACCATGCGCTTGCGGTTATTTTTATTTTAATTTTTCGGCGATTTTCTAATCCGATAGAAAACTCGTCGATTCAACAGGTAGAAATTAGTAAAGGTAGTAATTCCTATTAATAGGCAATTAATGTGGATTAATGGATAGGATTGGATTCTCAATTATTTACATAACTTTAGTGGGATTGTTTTGTCATAGTTTATGCTGTTTCTCCTTCCTCTTTGATTCAAACTTGTGGTTCTTTGATAAAATAAGGGTTTAGATTACGAATTTTATTCATAGATTAAACCGCTTGTTCCACACAAATTTCCTTCTTACCTATTTCTTCGTAAAAGAGGAGTTGAATATAATATGGGGTTAAGATTGCAATTCCTATCGTTTAGGATATTTCATTATATTGATGTAATAAATTGGGTTTCTATTTTATCTACAAGTATGTTATTGCAAGTTTTGATATGGATATTTAGTCCCTTGTTGTATGTGGGAATTATGGCAATTAAAGATAGTAACTCCAATTAATCGATATGGATATTTAGTCCCTTGTTGTATATGGGAATTATGGGAATTAAAGATAGTAACCCCAATTAATCGAAATGAATCAGGAGTTACAACTAATAGGGACAAGAGGATTAATATGATTAATAAAAATAGAATAGATATAAAAAGCTTACTAATTTGAAATTAACAATCATACAAAAATGTCTTAGAAAATGTCCGTTAGGTTTTTATGGACAAATCGATATTATGAGCATTAAAAGGGGAATTACGGGTAGATAGGTATATAAGTAAATCTTATTACCTTAAATAAAAAGGGAATTACTAAAGTAAGTCCAATGTCAACCTCAGAAAGTATAAGTAAAGTCTTTGGATAGTTAATTGGACTTAGTAGGTTGTGATGCGAGGTAAGTAGAGTCACTTGGAGAAAGACTACCTTTCATTTTAAGGTTACCAATAGGCGGGTGAACTTACTACTGATATGAGATATCACTAATCCTAGAACCTGCGATGATGTATGAGATTGGACTTGCTTTCTCAATTGCAAAGTATTAAATGGTCCAAATTTGTAATTAAGAGACGAGGGATATCTTTAAAAAAATTTACTTTAGTGTTGAGGTATTAAGTAGCTATCTTAGGGCCTACCTCCCTACCGAAGGAAGTAACTCAATGAGATTCTGTATATATAATTAAAAGTGATGATAGATATCTCGGGAAGGGTTCGCTTCGGGTTTGATGTACAAAGTGGCTGATTTAGTGTTCGCTTCTCTCCTATAAAAGAAGTACTAAGTAGCCTAATGAGATTCCAAGAAATGTCAGCTAGATAGTACCAGTGAGGAGTCCGCCGTGAGGTTAGGTCTTAAATAGCAAAGGCCTTCCCATAAATAGGTGTTAAATGGTCAGAGGTCTGCCTAGATCTCATTAATGAGGTATTAATTGGCTTGGGTACAGTCTCTCACATTGCTAAGACTTTAATAACTATATATGCACTAGTAGTATGGCTATTATAAATTATAAGGACATAGATAGTGGTCAAAGTTCTTGGTAGCTATGATCAATCGACCAATAATGACAATGCTAGAAGTCCACCTTAGGAATATGTCTTAAATGGTGGAGACTACCTTGATTGGGGTCTTAAATAGCAAAAGTATGCCTATTTCTCTTCTAAAAGTATAACTTGGTGATGTTAGAAGCCCGCTTCATGTTTAGAAGTTTTAAGTAGCAAATAGGTATGAAAGTATTGGGTGGTTGATAAAGCTTCATCGGTGTTTCATACCTTGGGAACGGTAGGTAAGTAACCATGTGTGGAATGCAAGGTTAGATTAGAATTTCTAACCATAATAGACATACCAATTAAATGGAAACAAATCGGTATAAATTTAAGTTATGTACAGTTTATAGATTAGAATCAACTATATGCATATTTGAAGTAATTTATATATATTTGTATATTTGTGTCTATTTTCTCTCCCAATCCCAAATCTCTTCTCAAACCTGTAATTTTAATGTATGTGTATAACCTTATTATACATATTTCTTGGATTAAAAAGGATTTGGAGATGAATTTAAGTTTCTACTTCAGATCTGGAAATTTGTATCGTTTTAAAAAGGTTAGTGGGAAATTTTTATATATTGTTTATGATTTTAAATCTATCTCGTTGTCATACGTTTTATTTTTATGCCTAAATCAATTTTATTTTTGAATTATAGGCTTAAATTAGTGTAAAAAACTGTTACCTATAATTTTTGTTTTAGATCTAATTTTAAATATGTTTACATCGAGATCTGGAAATCAGTCCAAAAGATTTTAGAATTTGAATGTTGTATATTTTTATCCCATATCTATACTTTGGAGTAAAACATGAATTTTGGATTATTGCCCAATTTCTGCTATGTGGTAAATTTTCCATAGTTTAATTTATTGGAGGACACCCGTTTGATTTTCATAAATTTGTTTACCTTTTTCACTTTTAATTCAAAAGGTGACGTTTGATTAAAGGAATATTTTTCCACTCCTTGTAATTTCAAACAGAGTCAATCTTTCCTCTTTATGTTAAACTGATTTATAAAATCAAGACAAAAAATCCTCCTAAGAAAGCTAATTCCAGCAAATTAAGTATGGAAAGCATATTCTAGTTAAATATTTATGACCATAATATATTTAGATAAGAATATATAGTTTTATTATGCCGTTTATATGTATTTATTGCGTTAAAAATAAGAATAATGTTTAATTATGTGTAATTTATGCGTAACATTCGTTAGTTATTATTACGTTCAAGGAAGCGAATAGGTAGAAATTAGGAAATGTAGTAATTCCTATTAATAGGCAATTAATGGGAACTAATGGATATGATTAGATTCTTAATTATTTACGTAAAATTAATGGGATTGTTTTATCATTGTTTTTTCCTCTTCTCCTTCCTCTTTGATTCAAACTTTTGTTTCTTCAATAAAATAAGGGTTTAGATTATAGATTTTATTCATAGATTACACCACTTGTTCCACAAAAATTTCCTTCTTATCCATTTCTTTGTAAAAGAGGAGTTGAATAGAATATGAGGTTAAGATTGCAATTCCTATCCTTTAGAATATTCCATTAAATTGACGTAATCAATTAGGTTACTATTTTATTTACAAGTCTATTATTGCAAGTTTTGATATGAATATTTATTCCCTTGTTGTATGTGGAATTATGGGAATCAAAGATAGTAACTCCAATTAATGGAAACGAATGAGGAGTTATAATTAATAGGGACAAGTGGATTAATAGGATTGATAAAAATGGAATAGAGATAAAAAGGTTACTAATTTGAAATTATTAATCATACAAAAATGTCCATTAGGATTTTATTGTCAAATTGATATTTATGAGCATTAATAGGGAATTTATTGCCAAATAAGTATTTAAGGTAAATCTTATTACCTTAAATAAAAAAGGAATTACTGAGCTAAGCCCATTGTCAACGTCATATAGTATAAGTAAAGTCTTAAGATGGTTAATTGGACTTAGTAGGTTAGTGATGCAAGGTCAGCAGAGTCACTTGATGGAAGACCGCCTTTCACTTTGAGGCTACCAGCAATCGGGTGAACTTACTGCTGATATGAGATATCACCAATCCTAGAACCCGTGACAATGTGAGAGATTGAATTGGCTTTCTCAATTGCAAAGTATTAAAGGGTCCAAATTCGGATTTAGGTGCAGTGATGGATATCTATAAAAGGTTTACTTCGGTTTTAAGTATTAAGTGGCTATCTTAGGGCCCACCTCCATACCAAGGAAGTAACCTAATGAGATTCCATGTTTATGGTTAAGAGTGATGATATATATCTCGGGAAGGGTACGCTTTGGGTTTAAGGTACTAAGTGACTGATCTAGTGTTCGACTCTCTCCTGTAAAAGAAGTACTAAGTAGCCTAATGAGATTTTCAAGCAATGCCAACTAGATAGTACCAGTGAGGGGTTCGCCTTGGGGTCTTAAATAGTAAAGGCCTACCTATAAATAGGTGTTAAATGGTTAAAGGTCAGCCTAGTCCTTATTAATGAGGTATTAAGTGGCTTGGGTACAGTCTCTCATTTTGCTAAGAATTTAGTAATGATAGATGCGCTAGTAGTATGGCTATTATAAATTATAATGCCATAGATATGGGTCAATAATCTCTGTAGCTAAGACCAATAGACTATTAATGACAATGCTAGAAGTCCACCTTGGGAATAGGTCTTAAATGGCGGAGACCACCTCGAGTGAGGTCTTAAATGGCAAAGTATGCCTATTTCTCTTTTAAAAGTATAATGTGGTAATAGTAAAAGCCCGTTTCATGTACAAAAGTTTTAAGTGACAAATTGGTATGAAAGTATTGGGTGGTTGATAAGGCTTCGTCAGTATTTCATACCTTGGGAATGGCAGGTAAGTAATCGTGTGTGCAATCCAAGGTTAGATTAGAATTTCTAACCTTAATAGACATACTAATTAAATGGAAACCAATCGATAGATTATAGATTTTCCACTCACTATACCTTTCTGGCATGTTTGTGCTTACGTGATAAGGGTTTCTTGCGTTGTGAATGGTGGCGAAGCTTTGTCTCTTGCCCTTACATGTTTCGAGTTGGTCGACAAGCTAGTAGCCAAGGTTGACGAGAGGCTGGTTGTAAAACAATGATGTCTGGGGTTACCATTTCTAGCCATGCCTTTCAAGGGTAATCGTTTGGGTTGTTGCATTTGGTATCAGAGCCTTGGTTAGTAGATCAAAGAAATTAGGATAAATTGAGGGAACGTATTTGTATTTTCCTATCTAGTATTATTATATTTTTACGCTAGATTCTAAGAATTCCGACCATAAAAGTAGTTGTAGTTCCACTATGAAGGAATGGACAAAGCAACTATGGTTAGAAATATCTTAGAGTTAAGATTTTCGCGCTGACATCGAAGTACCCCATGGAGTATTGGAGATGCGTAAGGCGCTATTGATAAAGAGCATGAGTACGACATATGGCAAAATCCCAAAGGCTGGAGGTGTTCAACTTAATGGTTGAGATTCTAGCTACCATGTAACAACCCACATATTTATCGATTTTATATTTAAATATTTTATCGTTAGTCGGATTTTAGTCCGAAAAGCTACTTTTTGCAAACAGCCGAATTAGGACTCGAGACCACTTTCATTGAGTTCAAAATGCCGTTTGCGACCTTTTTGAGTATAAGCTTCGATATGTTTGGAGAAAGTTGATTTTTGCCACTTTTTACTTAGGGCTTTGGTTTGGGCTGAGCCCAATAACCCCACTTATGTATTCAGTCCCAACCCCTCCCCTCTTCATTACTTCATTCTTCATTTCCTTATACTCAAGCTTTTACAACAATGGAGAGTGGAAGAGGAAATTAAAACTCCAAGCCCTAGTTCCATAGCAAAATCCAAGTTCTTGCTCCAAAATCTATGAGAACCCATTAGTAAGTATCTCCTTCTTCTTCTCCAACTCTTTCTCCATTCAATTTCAGAAATTTCCTAAACCTAACTTTGGGAAACGTTTCTCTTTTTAGCTTAGATTCAAGCTTCTAGAGTTGGATTTGAAGAGTGGTTGATTCCCCTTTGCTTTCAAGCTTCATCTTCATAAATTTTAGTGCAAAGGTGAGATTTTTAATCTCACATCTATGCTTATAATTCTCTTCTATTGTTAGGTATGAATTCCTAACACTTATTCATGTGCATTTGATTTTGATTTGGACTGCTTTTGTGAATATTCCAAATTTTAGTGTTTTGAGTTCAATTCGTTAAAAAATCCTAACTTTGATGTTTGAACATGTTTTTGGTGATGCATCGAGGAGCTTATAGGGCCGGGTAGTCGATTGACATAAACCCTTAGCGCCGTTGCTCGAGAGAATGCATTTTGGTCAAGATTGAACCTCATTTGTAATAGGCAAGGAAGAGGCTGGAAACAGGTTCGGCCGACCGACCCCCCTGGTTCGGTCGACCGACCTGCTTGTATAAGTGCCTCTGTTTCTGGTTCGGCCGACCGACCCCCCTGGTTCAGTCGACCGACCTGATGCCTGAGGAGTTTCCAACCCTTAGGTTCGGTCGACCGACTCAGGGAGTCCGGTCGACCGACCTGCTACTCTTTGCCAGATTAGCCTATATTGCTAATCCGTTTGAATATCCAACTTTAATCGATTCGTGTTGTCTCCCTTTTGTTGTTGTCATTTATTATCGACTTTGATGACCTTTTCTTTGGGAATTTTAGATATATCCACTTTGATGGATTTTATATCGATTTCTTTGGATTTTATTCACGTCTTCGAATGTGAATTTTTATGCCCGATTGTTTCTACAATCACTTCTACGATCTGTCACTTTAAAAATATAAAGGTTTTCTATAATAGTGGTAAATATCAAAACTCTTTCTTCAAATGATTTCAACACTATTTTATTACAAAGCTCATTTTCTCAAACCGATTTCCAATCTATTAGTATATACAAACCTTTACCTCACTCGTATGATAAATCCAGTTAAACGAATTAGTAAAACAAGTGGTATGAAATGCTTGCGTTTACTTCATCAGTTAATTCTTGGACTTGTTCGATTGAAAACTCTTGTGACAATTTTCTAGTGGAGATCTACAATTTGTTCGTAAATATTTAAGTTAAGCTAGTGGTTATGGGACATGAAGCTAAGCTCATATATTTACTAGCTTACTGTAATCGACACTTCTCTTTGATCATGACGATCATTTTATGTTTTAGACTAGCATTGAGCAATTTCTTAGAGATTTTTGGTTCATCGGATGTCTCGCTGTACGACGTCGTTGTTCCCTTTGATTATGATTTGGTTCATCGGATGTCTCGCTGTACGACGTCGTTGTTCCCTTTGATTGTGATTTGGTTCATCGGATGTCTCGCTGTACGACGTCGTTGTTCCCTTTGATTGTGTTTTGGTTCATCGGATGTCTCGCTGTACGACGTCGTCGTATCCTTTGATTGTGTTTTGGTTCATCGGATGTCCCGCTGTACGACGTCGTTGTTCCCTTTGATTGTGATTTGGTTCATCGGATGTCCCGCTGTACGACGTCGTTGTTCCTTTTTATTGTGATTTCTGGATTTCGTGTGTTGATTTCTGGAATTTATGTTTCACCAACATTTTACGATGGGCATTGATATATATGTCATTTATTGTGGCTTGGTGAATGAAATTAGGAGTATGACATTCCTTTTTATCTTGAGTAGATTATTATGATACTGATTAATCTCTTGTTGATTTTCAATTACTTATTTATCACAGCTTGGCATTGTGATTATTATATGTTTATGTCATATCCCTTATCATATATCATTTCATCTGATATTTATAGCTAGACTGACCTGTTTATTATTTTCTTATTAAATAATACTCGGGTCAGACTGAGATTTCACAGGTGCTTCTGCTTGACTCCTTATCAGACTATCATCCCGACTTTTGGCTAACTACTTTAGTTTAGTAGTTTTTGTTGTATACATTTGAGATACAGACTCTATGATGTGTACTTATTCTTTTGTCTAGAACTTGTATCTATTCCTTTGTATTATTGTGGATCTTTTTGACCACTACTCTGATGAACACTTTCATGTGTTATATTCATATCTATTTCCGCCTTTGTGATATGAATTGTCTGTGACTGATTTGTGTTATGTTTATTTCTATATTTGTTTCCGAAGATTTTATATAGCCACTGTGTGATAGCTTTGAGTTTGTATCTGTATGTCGGATTTCCTCTTGAGATGAAAACTTATATTATTACTATCTGACATATCGGTACTCGCACAAAGCAATCATACAGATGGTCGCTCCTCAACAGCCTTATTCTCCGTGCTAGTCGACAGCATTACTCCGTAGTGTTCTTGTCTAGCGTGGGTATAGAGGTGGGGCGTCACATACCATGTGATTTTGAATTTTGATGACGAGTTTCCATCAGAGACACACATTTATTCCAAATGAGCAAGAAATTAGAGTCTACATGTCGCAATTGTCCAGAGGCAAGTTTTTGCAAGGGTGAATTCATCGATCACCTCTTTGATAGTAAACTGGATTTTTGTTTGAATGATTAATTATAATTCCTTAGTCTAAAACATATGAGAGAATTTTTGTAAAGTATATTTTGGAAATGCCTTAGATTTGGGAAAAAGGTTTTTCAAAAGACTTCTTGTCCGAAGGATTTATTTTAAAAATTCCGTTTTTGGAAAGTTTTGAAATTTTAATTTTCAAAAAAACACGTATACTGCTACGTTGGTCGTGTTAAGAAATTTTTAGTTTATAAAAAGATTAATTTTTGAAATCCTTAAATATTTATATATATATATCTGTAAAGGCTTGTTTTTTATTTTTGGCAAGGGAATAGTTTTCCAATTTTGGAAATTTATGTTTAAAAAAAAGGTTTTTGGAAACCCAGAAACATAAATATATATAAGTTTGATTTTTAAGTGAAGTTTTGGTATGAAATAGTTTCTATTATTTAGAAATAAGTATAAAGGAGCATATATTTAGCTTAGTGATTTTCGATTTATAAAATTGAGGTTTTTAAATTCTTCTCTCTTTACGGTACAGAACAAATAGGAATGACGTTCAATTTTATTTGGGTGTGTAGTTTGAAGTGTTGTTGTACAACCAGCTATTGGAAGAAATAATTTCATCCAAAGTACACAGAAAATAGCAGCTGGAATATTTTTCGATTCTCGAAATTGTTGTTGGTCGTAGTAGTTTTGTTGGGACTACTATGAATTGTTGGAGCTTGGTTTCGGGACTAGGTGGTAGGCTTTGACACCACCGTGATAAGGACAGGAAGTTTTCGAATCATGTCGAATTGTAGGGGATGGTGCGAAACGATTATTATTATTCAATCCGACCAAATTGGGTCTAGGTTCAATTAACGCCTAAAGCCCGTCTAGTGGTTAACCACCTAGCGGTAAACCTAGAGTGGTTTAACAGTTAATGAGTTTTAGCACAACTTGAACTTGGAACAGGATTGTAAAAATCGCGTTTGAATTCCCCAGTTACCTTCTTTCGTTCCTCCTTCCTCAATAAGTCGAACCCAATCTCTATCCTCATTCTTCAATTATCAGCCTCTCTCTTCCATTCCTCCACTAGGCGATGCCGTTTTTTCTGAGAAGCAACAGCCTCGCCTCTCCCACATGCTGGTTTTGCACGTTAGATCTCACCCTACCACCACTTTAGATCTAAAACCTTTTTCCTCCCTCCAATTGCTTTTTAGCCCGAGGTACCTTTCCACACTGTCAGTTTTTCTTCACACCATTAAGGTCTCAACCCTCAAAAGGCCCCTTGGCTGGACTCGAATGAGAAAAAGGTATCATTGCTTTTGGGGCTAAAGAGCTATTCTTAGCGGTAGGATTTGCATCGATTCTCTACCTCGAGACGTTTGAGCGAGAATGTTACCCATGTTGCATCTGCCTTTACGATGTCCTATTAGCATAGAATTTTGATGGAGGCAACAGTTTGATTAATTTGGAGGTGAAGGGTGTTTTGATTGACTATTGATGATCTCGCTAAAATTTTGAAGGCCTTTGTGAAGGGCATGGACTTGAATGATTTTTAAGTGGCCGACTCAAAGATTTATAGCAGATCTTTTCCAAAGATGTCGGTGTTTGGAAGATGGATAATCTACATCTGACTGCCTATCAAGTTGTGCGCATCATTCAACATAACGTCATCCCTAAGACGGAAAGTTATGACTAGGTTTATCCCATGGTGCGAAAGACTACCTATACTAGTATTGGTGGCATCGTCATCAACTGGACCCGCGCCCTTAAGATGCAATTTGTTGATTAAGGATTAGCACCCTACAGGGTCACTTTCCGTATTTTCACCCATCCACTCCCGTATTTGGGTAACATGGGTGAACCTCCATGGACATGTACTTTAATAGAAGGTCTCTTCTGCCATCATTAGATCCTTCCTTAGGAGCATGGCAATTTCAAAGTCGTCAGCAACAACGGCAGTGCCAACGGCACGAGATTGGTGTATAGCCACCATGATATGACCATTTAAGGGTTGTTGTAATGGATCGCGCTCCAGTCATAGAGCAAGATGTCTGTAGTCTATAGGCATTGTTTTAGAAGTTATTATGTTGTTTTCTTTTCCATTCCAGCTGTAACAACCCGCATATTTATCGATTTTTATATTTAAATATTTTATTTAAATATTTTATCGTTAATCGGATTTTTGGTCCGAAGCTACTTTTTGCAAACGGTCAAATTAGGACTCGAGACCACTTCCATTGAGTTCGAAACGTCGTTTGCAATCTTCTAAGTATAAACATTGATATGTTTGGGGTTAGTGGAATTTCACCACTTTTTCACTCGAGCCTTTGGTTTGGACTTTTAGCCCATTAGGCCCAAGTTCCACCCCCCTTCTTCTTCATTGCTTCATTTCATTTCCTAACACTAAAGCTTCAACAAAAATGGTGAATGGAATGAGAAATTAAAACTCCAAAGTCTTTGTTTTATTGCAACTCCAACATTCAACTCCAAATTCAAGAAGAAGACATCGGATTCAAGCTTGTGGTTGCTTCTCCATTTTGCCTTCAAGCTTTGTTCTTCATTTTCATTGGGTTTTGGAGCAAAGGTGAGATTTTTATCTCACAATTCTAGTCTATAACTATATTGGACTGTTGGGAATGATTCCCCATCACCTTCGCATGCACATTTGCATTTGGTTTGGATTGGATTGGCGAAAAACTCCAATTTTTAGTTGTTTGGTGAACTTCCTGAGCTTAGGTCGCTCTGCCCAGGTATAGGTCGCTCGGAATCATTAGCTCGCGCGTGTGGAAAAGTCAAGGCCTGCATATTTCGTTCGCCTCGGATTTAGGTCGTAGGTCGTTGGACTTTAGGTCGTTCGCGTATAGGTCGTTCGGCCTTGCCTGCCTCATTAGGTCGTGGGACCTTAGGTCGTAGGTCGTTAGGCTTAGGTCGTTAAGTCGTTCCCTCTGTTGGAAACGTCTCCTCGGTCTTAGGTCGTTAGACCTTAGGTCGCCACCCCTTAGGTCGTTAGACCCTGAGTTGTTCCGCCTTCATTTAGCTCGCGCACTTCTTTAGGTCGCATACTCCTTTAAGTCGCATGACTCCCATCCCTTTAGGTCGTTGGACCTTGTTTTCCTTGGGTCGTTGGACCCTATTTCCTTTAGGTCGTATGACCCACTAGGTCGCTTGGCCCCTTAGGTCGCGACATCTTTAGGTCGTGTTACCTATATACCCCTAGGTCGAAAGACCTTAGGTCGTGCACCTTTAGGTCGCGAACCCTATTAGGTCGCGAACACCTTTAGGTCGCGAACCACTTTAGGTCGCATGACCTCGTCTCCGTTAGGTCGTGAACCTTGTTAGGTCGCAAACACCTTTAGGTCGCGAACCACTTTAGGTCGCATGACCTCGTCTCCGTTAGGTCGCGAACCCATTTTAGGTCGCATGACCTTTACCCTTTAGGTCGCTGGACCACTAGGTCGTGCCCCTTAGACCCCTAGGTCGCAACCATTAGGTCGCTCGACTCTATCCCTCTTAGGTCGTTAGACCTCATTTTGTCTTCACTAAGTCGTACCGTTTTGGACGGGGAGCTGCCCCGCACCCCGCCGGGGGCGCTGCCCCCTGGACCCCCACGACCTGACCGGGCAGGTCGAACCCCGTAAGCGGTGGCGTTGCCCCCGCACCCCCACCTTGGGGGGTTGCCACCCCCCTGGACCCCCCCTCCGTAGGGGATCTTATCTGAAAAACATTGAGCTGATTTCCTTGGATTTTATTCACATCTCCGTATGCGATTTTTGTGAATGATTGTTTCTACAATTGCTTCTGTGTTTTGTCACTTTATAATATAAAGGTTTCAATACTAGTAGTAAATATCAAAACTCTTTCAACAAAATGATTTCAACTCTATTTTTAATAACAAAGCTCTTTTCTTAAACCGTTTTCCAATCTATCAGTATATACAAGCCTTTACCTCACTCGGATGAGAAATCTAATTAAATGACTTAGTAAAACAAGTGGTATGAAACGCTTGCGTTCACTTCGTCGGTTAATTCTTGGACTTGTTCGATTGAACCTCTTGTGACAATTTTATTAGTGAAGATTTACAGTTTGTTCGTAAATATTTAAGTTAAGCAAGTGGTTATGGGACATGAGGCTAAACTTCTATATTTACTAGCTTAGTGTAATTGACACTTCTCGTTGATCTTGATGATCGCTTTATGAATTAGACTAGCAATTGCGCGATGTCTCTTTCATTGCAAGGTTAGACTAGACACCACTTGTGTGATTCCATTCACACATACCTTTCTGCTTTTTGGTTAGTCTTGACCTCAATCTGTGTGATTCCATTCACACATGCGGGGTAGCTCCCCTTGGTCTTCGGACCGTCATGTGATAGGCCTCTTTCCCTTTTTATGATTTCTGGATTTCTTATGTTGATTTTTGGAATTTATCTCTTTGACTTGTCATGAGTACAAGTTTAGGGTATGATGCCCTCTTTGGATCTTTGAGAAGATTCTTGTGATATTGATTTATCTCTTATCGGTTGATCTCCTGTTGATCATTATTTGCATACTTATAGTAGTATGTCAGTATGGATTTTTATGTTTATGCCATATCTTTTATTTTATATCATGTCATCTGATATTTACAGCTAGACTGATCCGTTTATTATTTTCTTATAAATAATACTCGGGTCAGACCAAGATGTTACAGGTGCTACTGCTTGACTCCTCCCCCAGTGATTCACTACTCAGACTTTTGGCTACTTGTTTAGATTAGTAGCTTTTGTTGTTTACACTTGAGATATAGACTCATAGTTGTATTCTTTTGTATAGCACGCGTTGCTATTCTTTTGTATTATCGTGGATCTTTTTAGACCACTACTCTGATGTACACTTTTATGTGATATATATTCATATCTCTTTCCGCCTTTGTGATATGGATATCTGTGATTGATTCGCATGTTATGCTTACTTCTATATTTGTTTCCGAAGATTATTTTATAGCCACCGTGTGATAAGAAATTACATGGATGGTCGCTCCTCAACAGCCTTATTCTCCGCGCTAGTTGACAGCACTACACCGTAGTGTTCTTGGCTAGCGTGGGTATAGAGGTGGGGCGTCACACCAGCATTTGTTCTTTTCTTTTAGGTTGTTTGGGTTGTAACTATTAGTCGTCTCTTGTAAAAGGCACACATGATATTATGAGTTCCTATTTATTTATGGTGTTATTATTTCTAGACATGCAAACAGCTCTTATATATGCATAACAAAGAAGTGGTATAAATATGGAAATATCATAAAAGACAATAACTAACAATAAATGCAATATAAGGTCGAAAGTTTAGAATAGTTGGAAAATTTTAGCGAAGGACATTATAAAGTGGTTTTGGTATCATGGGCATTGCTTATGTTCCTTAAAAGCTAAAAATTTTCTGGTAATTGTGCATGCTGACATTTTTAAATAAAATGTTAAGTTTTATGGGTAAATATTAGCTGTAGAATTTTAGAATTTGTTTTATGAATTTAGCGCATAACCGGCTTATGACTACGTTGAAATTGTAGCTTAATTTATCAAAAAATTTGAAAAGGAAATATTTTGAGCTTCTTTTTAAAAAAAAAGGGTTTTTAGGTTTTAATTATTTTTTTCTCTTAAATTATATTTAGATTTTTTTTCAAAAATAAAATTTTTGATTTCAAGAGAAAATGTGCGTCCAAATATTTTTAGATTTTATTTTTCAGACGACATATAAATTTGAAAAGTTAGAAAGCTTTTTATGAAATATTTGATTTTGAAGGTCACATGTTTAATGTAGGGAAGACAAATAGATTTAGAATTTTTGGTTTAGAAGTGGATTAGGATTGACGATGCAATAAATACAAACGATAATAAAGGAAAAGTTGTTTTAGTCATTAAATTTCTATTTTCATACCTTGTCGACGACGCGCGCAAGTATATTTTTTAGACTTAATTCTGTTTTAGTGCTTGAAATAAGCCACCTTATGGGTTTTGTGTATGGAAAATTTGAAGTAAATCCTGGGCAGCGAGGAAATTTCTACTGTACTATGGGAATATAAAGATTATAGAGTGGTAAGAATGTTAGTTTCTCCACCTAAATTCATTTTTTTGGCATAGGAGTAAAGTTAAGGAAGTAATTTTTTGATGTATTAGATTTTTGAATGGTAGGAATTGGATGCAAATTGGTTACTTCATGCTTCTATTCGTATGACTATGGGGTTCTAGTTGAAAATAATTTTCAAAAGCTGCATACATATAAAACTACCAGTATATATATAGGTTGTTTGCATCATATTTTTCAAAAATGTTTTCAAAAAAAGGCATTCATGTAGAAGGATCTGATTTAGAATTATTCTGCATGCATATTTTTGGTGTGGTGATGCGGTAATACACTATGCACTTGTGCACGGTTGGTTGCAAAATTGATTGTACACTTATTGGCTGTGTAGTTTAGGATAATTATGAGCCAAAATCATGACTTAGTCATTGGTGAAATTTCGAGGATGAAATTCTTTTTAAGGGGAAGAATGTAACACCCTGTAATTTAGCGCTACTTATTTAATTAGTTAGTTAGTTAACTAATTAGGCTTTAAAAAAGGAATCTATGCAAACGATGAAATTTGACCACGAAACATGAACCATTGCGTTCGTGGTGGAATTCTGAGCAACTTTTATATTTGGGGTTTGCGGTCGGAGTCCAAATGAAGAAGTCACTGACGAAAAACGAACTCAGAACGAAAATAATTTGAATAGGAAAATTAACATTTTATATTAATTGCACAGGTCCCATAGGTCGATCCTGTATTGCAGCAGTTGACCAAGGGAGGTCGACCCCTAGGAAAGGAGCGGTCGACCGCTTCGTGTGTGGTGGCTGCAATAAATCTAAGCCATATACTGCTCGAATTGTATATTTTAAATCGTGCGGTTCTGATCGATTCTAGCGCATATAAATTCGGGCTTAACCCTCCCTTCTCTTCTCATATTTTTTGAGTAGAGCAATGAAGCTCTACCATTTTTTCTTCTCCACTTTCTTTCTAAATTATAAAAATAAGATATTTATATCTATATTCATACAAATTGGAGAAGAATACAAATCTAATTAAAAGGAAAAAAGAATCAACTATATGCGTATTTGGGATAATCTATTTATATTTTTATATTTGTGTCTCTTTTCTCTCCCAATCCTAAATCTCTTCTCAGACCTGTAATTCTAATGTATGTATATACCCTTATTGTATATATTTCTTGGATCAAAAAGGATTAGGAGATGAATTTAAGTTTCTACTTCAGATTTGGAGGTTTGGATCGCTTTAAAAAGGAGAGTGAGAAATTTTATATATTTTTTATGATTTTAAATCTATTCCGTTGGCATACGTTTGATTTTTATGCATAAATCAATTTTATTTATGAATTTTACGCTTAAATTAGTATAGAAAACTATTACCTATATGTTCTTGTTTTAGATCTAATTTGAAATATGTTTACACCTAGGTCTGAAAATTGGTCCTAAAGATTTTAGAATTTAAATGTTGTATATTTTTATTCCAGAACTGTACTTTGGCGTAAAATAGGATTTTTGGATTATTACCCAATTTGTGCTATGTTGTAGATTTTCCATAATTTAATTTTTGGTAGAACATCTATTTGATTTTTATAAATTTGTTTACTTTTTTTCGCTTTTCATTCAAAAGGCGACATTTGATTTAACAAGAAATATTTATTCATTTCTTGTAATTTCAAATGGAGTCGATCTTTCTTGTTTGTGTTAAACTAATTTATGGAAATCATAGCGGAAAATCTTCCTAAGGAATTTAATTCCAGCAAATTAAATGTGGAACGCATATTCTAGTTAAATATTTATGACTAAAATATATTAGAATAATAATAGATAGTTTTATTATGTGGTTTATACGTATTTATTGCATTAATAAATAATTATAGTGCTTATTCATGCGTTATTTATGCGTAACATTTGTTAGTTATTATCGTTCAGGGAAGCGAATAGGTAGAAATTAGGAAAGGTAGTAATTCCTATTAATAGACAATCAATAGGAATTAATGGATAGGATTGGATTCTCAATTATTTAGATAAATTTAATGGGATTTTTTTATCATATTTTATTCCATACCCCTTTCCTCTTTGATTCAAACTTGTGGTTCTTCAATAAAATATAGGTTCAGATTACAGATTTTATTCGTAGATTACACCACTTGTTCCATACAAATTTCCTTACTTTCTATATCTTCGTAAAAGAGGAGTTGAATAGAATATGGGGCTAATATTGCAATTCCTATCGTTTAGAATATTCCATTAAATTGATGTAATAAATTGGGTTTCTATTTTATTTACAAGTCCGTAAGTGCAAGCATTGATATGAATATATATTAACTTGTTGTTTGTGGGAATTGTGAGAATTAATGATAGTAACTCCAATTGATGGAAACGAATGAGGAGTTACAATTAATAGGGACAAGTGGATTGATATGATTGATAAAGATGGAATAGATATAAAAAGGTTACTAATTTGAAATTATTAATCATACAAAAATGTCTTAGGAAATGTCCATTAGGATTTTATTGACAAATCGATATTTATGAGCATTAAAAAGAGATTTATTGTCAGATTATATTTAAGATAAATCTAATTGCCTTAAGTAAAAAGGGAATTACTAAGCTAAGTCCAACGTCAACTTCAGATAGTAGAAGTGAAGACTTAGGATGGTTAATTGTACTTAGTAGGTTGGTGATGGAGGTCAGTAGAGTCACTTGACGGAAGACTGCCCTTTGCTTTGGGGCTAGCTGCCAGCGGGTGCACTTACTACTGATGTGAGATATCACTAATCCTAGAACCCATGACGATGTGAGAGATTGGACTTGCTTTCTCATTGTAAAGTATTAAATGGTCCAATTTTGGATTTAGGCGTAGTAAGGGATATCCATAAAAGGTTTACTTTAGTGTTGAGGTATTAAATGGCTATCTTAAGACCCACCTCTCTCCCGAAAGAAGTAACCTATTGAGATTCCTTATTTATAATTGAGAGTGATGATGGATATCGCGAGAAGGGTTTACTTCGGGTTAGATGTAATAAGTGAATTATCTAGAATTTACCTCTCTTCTATAAATAAAGTACTAAGTAGCATAACGGGGTTTCCAAGCAATGTTAGCTAGATAGTACCAATGAGGAGTCTACCTTGGGGTTAGGTATTAAATGGCAATGGCTTACCTGTAAATAGATGCTAAATGGTCTGAAGCTTGCCTAGTCCTTATTAATGAGGTAATAAATGGCTTGATTACAGTCTCTCTTATTGCTATGACTTTAATAATGATTAATGCGCTAGTCATACAGCTGTTATAAATTATAAGGCCATAGATAGTGGTCAAAGGTCTCTGTAGCTGATACCAATAAACCAATAGACTAATAATGACGACGCTAGATGTCCACATTGGGAATAGGTCTTAAATGATGAAGCCTACCTCGATTGAGGTCTTAAATGGCAAGGTATGCCTATTTCTCTTTTAAAAGTATTATGTGATGATTGTAGAAGCCCGCTTCATGTTTAGAAGTATTAAGTGGAAAATGGGTATGGAAGTATTAGGTAGTTGATAAGGCTTCATCGGTATTTCATACCTTAGGAATTGGTACATAAGTAATCGTGTGTGCAATGCAAGGTTAGATTAGAACTGCTAACCTTAATAGACATAACATTTAAATGAAAACCACTCAGTATAAATTTATCGTATGGATAGTTTATAGATTTTCCAGTCACTAGAACGTTGTTCTGACCCCTCCTCATTACAACGCACATGATAGATTTTGAGGAACATGTCACTGGAGCTGGATGTGTTTAGTTGTTGGAGAAGTCTTCTTTTCTCTCATGCTCGATGTTAATATGACAATCTGCTGTCCAAAGAATGCCATTATTTCCAAGGTAATAGTCATAATCAGTATTCTTATCCTATTATTGTTTTCGTTGTGAGTTTAAATATCTATCAATCTCTGATAATACTCACACTTATTTGTGGGCACCAAATCTAACAATCTGTGCTTTAATTGAATTTTGTTTCGATTTTCGTCGAAATTTAGGCCTACTAAGATACGGGTTATTACAACTCACATGCTCCTATTTTCTTCCTCTCTATCTTTGCACGCATACATAAAGCACAACATAGCAACAAATGTACAATGATGTAAAGAATCACATATTTAAATTTGGTGAATTTTGGTAATTTGTTTGATTTGTTTTTTATTTTATAAGTAGAGAGGGTTTCACTGCGTTGTTGAGGAAGATAAAAATGAGATGATGAAGTATACGTAAAATAGATATTAGTAAATGAAGAAACATCTCGATAGTGAAAACTCTGTAAATAAATTGGGCTTGGAATACTTAGGCGCGGGCCTTAATAAATTAATAAATATATATAGATATATACACACATATAATTTTATTATTTAATTTTTATGTAAATTATTTTTTTATTTAAAACAAACTAACCTAAAATTCCTAATAAAATTATATTCACAATACTTAATAATTACTCAATACTATAGAATTTCTAAAATTTATTCTTTCATATTTTAACTTGTTTAAATTTAAATATTCAATATTCTCATTTTAAACTGGCTATTAAACATTTTCCTAATTAATTTATCTGATAACCCACAAAAAACTATTTTAATAATCATAATACTATTATTGTCTTTAACTAATTACTATTTAAAATTTGAGTTGTTACAGATGTTGGCCGGCTTTGTAATTAATGGGGAGTTTTATTTAAACTTAGTAAACGAGAATGAATATAATGGAAGAAAATGATACAATAAGGGGTTTATATGTTAATGGTTTTGCTTTGGGTTAAAATCTCTCTTATCAAATCCTATTAACAAATTTCCTTTTATATAGGATTCCTTTTGTTCAATATTCAAAATTTTAAATTTTATTTTCCTTATGTTAATTCCCATTGAAATTTCAAATTTAATTATTTATGTTAATGATGCTGACTTTAATTGCTCTAACTACCCTTGGCCTATTTAATTAACTTTTTAAAATGTCCCACACTTAGTTGATTAGATTCTCGTAAGTAATTCTTACAATTAAATTAATTTAATTATCTTTTCATAATTCCTTATTATTAACTTAATTTCATACATTATGACACTCCAAAATATAGGGTGTTACATTTAACTGGATCCAAAATCACGTAGAGCAAGCTAATGAACTTTTAGTGTGTATAGTAATTATAAGATTAGTGTAAAGAAAAGGACAATAGGACATAATCATTTAGAGTGGTATGATTGAAGTGATCCAAGTCTAATATGATTCTTCTATGTTTATTGCTCGACTTCGGTTATAGAAATTGAAAATAAATACCACGATCTTGTTAACTCCATTCCTAGTTGGGGCTTATTGATCCATTTAGAGAGGAAGAGAGTAAAAATTTCAATTCTTGTGGCCAAGCAAGTAAAGGCTTATAAATAGATGCTTGTGATATAACTTGAATAGCTTAGACATAGCGTGTCTTTGATATGATTTGAACAACTCAGATTAATGTCTTGTAACCCAAATGTTGGTATGACCATTGAGATTAGTTGGATGACTCAGATTCGTAGTTCTGAATACTCTCAGTTATAGGTGTGCAATGACAGCAAAGTAGTTGGAAGGCGATGTCCTTCGTTGTTGTTTTAGTCATAAAAGATTACTAGTACAACTAATTTTGTTAAACGGAGCGTTCCAACTGTTGCATTATTAGATGCTTCGTAGTAGCTGTTTAGGGATCATAATTTCATAATTTAATTGGCTCCATTTGTGGAAAAAGGAGCAGCCGTTGAAGTGTTATGCTCCTAAAAGATGCTTTAAAATTTTCTTCAAGCCTCTTTCTTATATCAGACATATTCTAAGCTAGTATTATCATGGTCCATGGTTATTGGTTTATCATAAATGGATAGATTTCTTGTCGAAGATAAGAGAGAATGCTAACTCTTGAGTGAGCTAATATGGTTGCGCTCATTAATTATGCCGATGAATTGGAATAATGATCATAGTGGGCACTTTGATGTGGGAGGACACTTGAGTGCGTGATTGGCAACCATTTGCTCTCCAACCTATGGTGGTTACTTTGTGGTTATTTTGTCTTAGGCCATTGTTATAGCGGGTCGCGCTATTCCTAATTTGGATTTTGTGGTCAGATCCTCATTGGGCATTTGTATCGAGCTATGAATTTCCTACATATAAATTCATACAAAATTCTGCCCCTCATGTCTGCTCGGGGTAGATTTGACCAGCCATAATAAATATTAGGGCATGTGTTACCATCAAAAGCCTTTTGTGGTTGGTATTTCGATGCACCTACGATTCCCCGGTCCCATGATATGAAATGCTAATTTACGTGAGACTATATGGCCAAGATTCTCCACTCCTTTTTTGCATTAACAAATGAGATTGTTATTTCATGCTTATATAATCACAATGCTTCCCCTTCTGCTTTGCTTTTCCTGTTTCTATTACTACTATCAAAAGCAAAAACAACTATCTTTACCAAAAAACTTCCTACCTTTCCCATAAGTAAGTCCTCTTTTACCACAACATCCTTGCCACTTGCAGTTTCTATGTTTAGTTTCATCGTTTTGATTAACTCAATGTTGCTTTCCGCCATTGTTATTGTATGTGATCTTTTAAGATTTCATATTGTCAAAAATGCATCTTTTCCTTATTAATCACTACATTACCTATCGAACCTTGTTTAAACCCCGATTAAGGGAATATGAGGAGGTTGGATTTGTCATGGGTTAAATTTTGATAGCTTGCACTTTATTTATCTACCAAAAAGTTACTGAACTTCATTTGCATAGGACAAGTGTATTGTCTCAACTTGTAAGCTTGTAAATAGGGTTCGTGGATATTATATACTAAAGCAACGAATAAGTCAAGCCTAGTTTGACTTTTGGGTAGCGTGTGTGGGGAGATTATTATGCATGACTGATTGTGTAGGGAAGAGCCCAATATGTTACTTATAGGCCTACCTAGGTGGGCCAACTAGAGGATGGTTCTGGGCATGCCTCCCGTGCACAGGGTGGTTACCACTTAGTTTAGTTGTATTTTCCTTAGGGCGGTTCAGTAATTATTTTTCTAATTTTTAGACAACACAAAAGGGAAAAAACACGATATACTAACCATCCTTGCATGCACCCTACGATGGATACGGTATTCGAAGGGACAGTTTCGACTTTTAATCGAAGGCTTCAATCAAGGACCAATACGAGTGGCATGGGTTATCTTAATGTATTCCAGGTTGGCAACCCTGTAACATTCCTCTACTTGGAGGACCAAAAACAACAGCTATGGATGCTGCAGTCATCCATATTTATTAATCCTCGACGACTAAATATGGTAACATTAGGTACATTGATACATATAAATACAGGAATATGGAAAAAATTTAAACAACAAAACTAATTCCACATTACATTTCATAATATTCCAAATTGAGCACATAATCCCAATTCGCAAACCACATTCAAATAACATATAATTATTACAAAATACGCCAAGAGGAGCATGAAGATGACCCCTTGGTAGATCAGCGTATATAGATAACCAAGAAAACAATTTGCCTTTACAAACAAAACACACAGCGGAAATAGAAGTACTCTAGTAAAAAGTTTGCCTCCTGCATGTCTTCGGAAGCTAGATTCATCTAAAAGGACATCTGAAAACCTTAACTCTCAACCTACTCATAATCAATTGAGTACCCGAGAGTTTAAGGGGAAAACAAAAACTTCGAGTCAGGCATAAAGCCTAGTATGAATAATTATTTATCATCTCAAACCATTTAGATATCTAGTGAAACCACACCACTTAACGAAATGGGTTTTCCTCTCACTAGTATCCTAAAACATTTATAAAATCATATACCGCGATCCTGCATCTACAATGGTTAAAACATAGTATTTCAAAACGTTAATTCAATTCTGGACTACCCATTCCCATTCATTCCGACTATCTTTCTCAATATAGTTTTTACGGTTACTGTTAACCCGATATATGTTAAGGACTATCTATCCAATTACTTAATTTTCATGGGATCACTAAGAACCTATTGGTAACTCCAATATCTTATTTCTTATCCTAGTTTTCATGGGCTAAGCAGAAACCTATTGGCCGACTGCCAATATCTTAATAGTTTTCATGGGCCAACTACAAACCTACTGGCCCATGCCAGTATCAAATCATAGTTTACATGGGCCGATCATGAACCTATTGGCCCCTACCAATATCATATAGTTTTCATGAGCTTACTTTAAAGCTATTGGCCCTTGACAATATCATTAGTTAAGAATTTAACGTCTATTAAGTTATATTCACTACTAGTTCAACCTAATAGGTTATTTAGCCTTTTTTCCCAAAATACAGTTATGAGTTAATAACAATGTGATATCATTTCCGAAATCTATATTTATGCCATGGTTATTAATTTAACTGAGATTGGGTTTATGTTTTGAAACCATAAAAACATCTCTTTCGAAAGCTTTGGATAGCCTCATTCGAAAGTAAAGATTTCTTTTCAAAACATTGTATACATACCTTTCGAAGCCCTTAGTAAACATTCTCTTTCAAAATCTATTATAACTTTCAATGGTATCAAATCATCTTTTTAGAATATAGAGCTTCGAAACAAATGAAAATACCCCTTTCGAAAGTATTACGTTTAATTTTAAAAATCATTTTGGTCAAAATGGTTATATAGGAAAGTATCTCTTTTGAAACCAACAAAAATTTGTTTGGGGAAAAATTGATGGTGTCGGAACCATCTTAGTCGAAAGCAAAGACCATTAAAATCAAAACCTTGAAGGATAGAGTTGCAACCCCTTTTCGACTCCGTCACCTTCGAAACCCTCGACACCTTCAAAAGCATATAGGAAAAACGTTTAACTAAAACAGAAGTAACCCCTTCAACAACGTAGAAATTGGGAAATAATTTATTTCCCTTAGTAAATCAATTGGGAAAAATACCCCAAAAATCATAGAAATTCAATTTCATCATGTAATCAAACATATTAAAATTTTAGACGCAATTTCTTTGTGATGCCCCACCTCTATACCCACGCTAGCCAAGGACACTACAGGGTAATGCCGTCAACTAACACGGAAAATAAGGCTGGTTAGGAGCGACCATCTATAGCCTTGCTCTAACTATCTATTGAATACGTCGACAATAGACATACCAAGCAGGTCGACATACCCAATGAATACTTAAAACAAAACCATAGGTAGTTGAAGGATCTATCAAAACAGAATATAACAACTCAAATGTAATATACATCACAGAACAGTAGATCATCATATACACATATATTGATACATAACAGAGTTTACAAACTGATACACATCAAGTGGTATAGCAAACCACAATATACAGACGAATTCAAAAGAATACATACATCAGAGTTACAATAAAAAGGACTACACAAAAAGCTTTAACAAAAAGGAACAAGCTGAATAGTCCATGCGGAAGCAAAAGAGGCTAAGTCCAAAAGCACCTAACCTGAAACATCTTGGTCTGACCCGAGTATAAAATACACGGGTCAGTCTAGCTAAACAAATCAGTTAGATAAACTGAACAACAATAACCTGCAAGGTCACAATGTATAACAAATATCTCTAAAAGAGATAACACAATCATCTAACAAAAGATGAATCATATCATAACAAGCCTCATATCATCGGCAACTCAGAGAAACAAAGGATAGGAATATCCCAAAACAAGCCATAAAAGCAAATAACAAATACCAATGAAGGTAACACAAGTTCCACAAGGTAATCGCTATACATCATGCGGCTCTAAAAGACCAACACCGAAGGGAGATACCTAGGGAATATACATATTAATGAAACATCATAAAATTTGCACGTGCTCAGTACTGTATAAACAAGGATCCATGAGCCCGAAGACTCCAAACCCAAATATCACTCGAGCGGCTCATAAAGACCTAACTCCGAAAGCGATACAATAAGGCAACAAACCCGAAGGCACAAACCCAAAGGTACAAACCCGAAGGCAACATACCCGAAGGCAACAAACCTGAAGGTGCAAACCCGAAGGCAACACACTCGAAGGCAACAAACCGTAGTGGTGAAGGTCCGGAGGCCCAGTACTGGACACCACTAACTGGCAGAATGTGTCATAACTCTCAAAAAGGAATTCGAAAAGTGGCAACGTGAGTCCCATAACCACTCGTTCGCACTAAACGGTTTACTATCCGTTAGTTAATTTCACACTCAAAGCAGTACAAAGTTTACCTCGTCTCATCGGTAAACCAGACCAAAAGGTCAAAACAATCAATCGAGTAGGTCATGGATTTATCAGAAAGATAAACACATGGATTCATGGTCCGTGTTTTACCGAACCATTTAATCTTCCTTCCACTCCGCTCGAAGTGCGAAATTGTGTATGCGCGTTTATATAGAGTTTATAAATTAGAGAAGCAAGCTTTTAATCAATTTAAAAGATTATTTTATAAAAACCCGTGAATGAAGTCAAAAATAAGTTATCAAAGCCAAAGATGCAATAACAACCATTAAGAACCAACTTGAATCCATAAAATTTGGAAAACACACAAAAAGGCAAAATAGGCAAAACAACAGCATGTCGGTCGGCCGGCTACAGGGCTCGGTCGGCTGGCCAGAAGCAGAAAAAAAATGCTCGGGGTAGTAGGTCGGTCGACCGGCCCAGTGGTTCGGTCCGTCGAACTGCAAGTTTCTACAGTTCCTGCCCTTTCTCATCCAAATGCAAACTCTTCCAAAACGCGACCGGTCGAGCAATGGACCTAAGGAGACTTAGCCAATAGATAACCCAGCTCCATTAGCTCTCCGATTCGCTACCAAAAACATGTTCAAACATCAAAGTTAGGATCTTTAAAGAATTGAACCCAAACACTAAAAACTTGGATATTCACCAATTCAATCCAAACCAAAAGCAAGTGCACATGAACAAGTGTTAGGAATCCATACCTAACAACCAAAGATGATTATAGCCATAGATGTGAGATAAAAATCTCACCTTTTATCTCAAAACAAAGAAGAAGAAGCTCAAACACAAGAAGGAGACTAACTACTCTTCACTTCACTCTACAAGCTTCAATCTAAGAATAAAACACATATTTTCCAAATTAGGTTTAGGAAACTTTCTGAAATTGAAGGAGAAAAAGTTGGAGGAGATGAAGAGGAGGCTTACCAACACCTTCTCTTTGATTTTGGAGCAAGAATTCAAGTTGCAAGAAAACTAGGGCTTGGAATTTCTAATTCCCATTCTCTTCCCCCATTTTCAGTTTTGCTTAAGTTTTATGAAATGAAATAAGTGAGTGGAGAGGAGAGGGACTGAGTTAGGGTTAATTAGTTAGTTAGTGGGCTGAACCCAAACCCAAACCCAACTAGAAAAAGTAGCAAAATTCAACTTACTCCAAACATATGAAAGCTTATACTTAAAAAGATCGCAAACGTCATTTTGGAACCAATGGAGGTAGTATCGAGTCCTAATTTGGCCGTTTGCAAAAAGTAACATTTCGGACCTAAAAATCCAACTAACGACACTATATTTAAATAAAACATTTAAATATAAAATCGTTAAATATGCGGGCTGTTACATTCTTCCTAAAATTCACTAAATAAATTTTAAACCCAATTATATCATATTTTCAATAAAAATTCATAACAAAATTTCCATAGCTTGAAAAATTATGAAAATTAAAACACATCTCCAATATCATGTTTTGCTTAATGTAACTTTTTTCCATGGCAATCGAAAATTATATATTCTTTGTTTTATATCAAAACCGTGCAAATTCATGCGCTTATAAATTAAAAAAAATCATCATAGTATAATTAAAGCATAACATCAGCCATTTCATGACAAAAATGTATTTAAATCATAATTCTAAAACCATATAAAATAAAATAGAGATGGTATAAAATTATTATTTACCTTAAAATTGATAAGGAATTTGAGATTTGTTTTTGATTAATCTTCCCTAGCTTTTGATCTTCAGCTTTTGATTAAAAAAATTTCCTTTCTTCCTTGGTGATGGTCAGCTTTAGTTTAGGTTTTAGAATTGTATTTGTGATCATGAGAAATGAAACATGAATGGACAAAAATGAGAAGTTATAGCCGTGTGTAATAAATTGGTTAATTTGCTAATATGCCCATGTGTAGTTTAATTAACCAATAAATCAATTTTAAAGCCCATTTATCTAGTTAATAAGTATGGCCCTACATGTATAATTCATTCAAATCTCAATCTCCTTATCTTCATTATTCTATTTAATCTATCTAATTAAATTTTGTGAATAATGTTACCGAAAGTTGGGAATGTTAGAGGCTCCCCTTGAAGAATTTCGTCCTCGAAATTCAATAAGGACTAAATATTAAACATAGCAATCATCTGTAACAACACCTAACAACCAAACTAGACTAACTGACTAGCAACTTTCTATATAAATCTAATATAGACATACTTTCAAAGCAGATCAGGATAAGTATTTCTAATCCTGTCCTTTGTCTCCCAAGTATAGTCCTTCTCGTTGTCGATCCACTGAACTTTCACCGACCTAACTGTCTTGTTCCTTAAGCTTTTCTCATCTCTAGCTACAACCCGATCTAGTTGTGTAACGTCCCACCGTTTCGCACGCTTTAAATCGACACACGTGCCAATTCTCACCATACGGAAGGGCGGATTGTTATGTGGTAAGTAAGAAAACAGAGAAGAAAAAAAACAGAACAGAATCTCACAGCGGAAGGATAAAATATAATAATCAATATACAGTTCATAAAACTGTTTACAAAACATTTGATTCTTCTTTATACAATAAATATAAGAGTTCACATACCAATAAATATCAATGCAGCAGAATACAGTGTGTAGTGGAACCATATAATATATAATAATAATAATAATGAAATCTTCATCTTCGTCCTTTAGAAATAAAGTCTTCGATCCTGAAATGCTCGGACTGACCCGAACGAATTGAAAAGACAAAGCATTCGAGTCAGAAATGAAAGATCTCATGTAAGTTAAATCAACAGAAATAAATATGAGTGCAGTAACTCAAGAGTTGCTCGGGATTTACACCTCTTAAGGATCCGTAAAACTATTTATTATGTAGTATATTTCGCTATTATAATAGTGTCTAATTGTAAAATAAACTTACTTTTAAATAGCATTAAGGGGTTACCCATATAGCCCTTAACACAAAATATATTCCCATAGTCTATACAGTATCGTAATCTTCCCCGTACTGAGCGTCGTCAGAGGGCACTCCATAGGTATGGTACAAAACAAAATCGTATAAGGCGTGCTAGGGTAGGTGACATGGCACAACTAGGCAATGCCAGGGTAGATATACCAATTGCTATCCGGGCTGGTGGTAACGCATAGCCGCAGCTACGGCCCACCTTGAGCCACACCTCCAAATAAAAAAAAATCAAAAGTGGCCCTCCGAACCAAATCCAAAAGTTAAAGTATAATATCGAAGGGATGTGTCCGATCAAAGGTGCTACCTCAATTGCCCCGAGAATCACTCCTGTTTTAGCCACCATATGCCAACTCACGGGAGTTGGGTCCACGTATTTACCTCAAAGGAAACGCCGCCACCATCCTACTTCATTCTAGAATCTCCACCGCGTACACGGTTGTTAAAGTGGTTTTCAGAGTTGGCAGAGAGTATGACAGCTTCCGATCCCGGTCTCTTCAATAACCAAACGTTATTATAACACTGCGGTTATTTCAAAATAATTCATACTTTAAAACCAAAATATAATATCCGTTTCAAAACCATATAAATACGATATCATTTCAATTTTTGAAACCAAATCAATATGATCTCATTTAAAGAAATCCCAATTCGACATAATATCATTTTTATTTCAAAAATATCCTTTTCCCAAAATCATACCACTTTCAAATCATAATACCTTGACATCCATAACTTTGAAACATAACTTCCAATTCTTAAATGGTTTACTATTAAATTACTTTATATAAAAAATTAGCTTCTTTAATTTCAACATCAATCCTAATACAAATTTAAATCCTCAAATAAACCATTTCAAATTTCATATATTTCAAAGCTTTAATATTCCAAATTCCAAAACTAAATTTGATAATCTAGATTCAAAAATCAAATCTTCTATTATTTAGTTTTGAAATATTTTACATAATAAATCCATTTTCATTTTAAACAAAACTCAAATTTCAAATACTAAATATTTTCTTCAATTAATTTATACTTGAAATAATCATTTTATTCACCTAGACCCAAAAATCTAGTTATAATAATTATACCCTTTAAAAATTTCAATTGAATAAATTTCACATCAACCTTTTAGAGTTTACTTCTTATATAAATTCAATTTCAAATAGAACTCCAATTTATCTCCCAACCTTAATTTATTTAAATCATTATGCACTCTTTATTAAAATAAGGTTTAAATACTTAATCACATTTATTTTAATAAAATCAAACTTTATTATTAAGCTTAATTTTTATTTAACACACTTATACACAACTTAGATTCAAGCATTTAACTATATATAAAAAATAAATTATAAAATCTCAAAAATCGATATTCATTAAGCCATTTATATAAAATAATCAAACTTTAATATTGGGCTTATTTTATACTTCAAAGCATATTTATATATACAGCAGAAATCAATAATAAATTTGATGTTTATATAACATCAAAATCAATATTTATATAACCCGTATATTTCTTTCCAAACCATAGAAAATCATTTCAAAATATATTTTTTAAACATATAGACCGCGGTGCCTGGATATAATTTTCTATCCTATGGTCAAGTGATACGGATATTTATCATCTCAATCCGCAATTTTAAAAATAAAAGCTACGGTTATATATCATTTCAAACCGCAATCCCGAATGAAATAAGAATGCATAATAACTTGCAGTTTATAACAAAATAAATAAACATCCATTCACCCAATATCAATCATCAAACATTTATCCCAAACATCATCCAATCCAAACAATATCATTAATATATAACAGGTAATAAATAATAGGTATCAACTAACAATTTATATTCAATAATAAATTTAATAACTGTTTAACTGGGGTTTATATGCAATAAATGAATAAATAACAAATTTATTGGCAGTTTATATGCAGTGAATAATTAAAGAACAATTTAATTAAATAAATACGATTTAACCGAGCTAATGAATAAAAGTATGCCAAATAGTCGTAAATAAATTTCTACTCATATCATAAATCAATTTAACAAACATAAGAATTTTAGAAGTCATGAGTAGGTTAAAACACTCACCTTTTGAATTTAAATTGAATTCAAATCCAATTTAAACCCAAAAATTGAACAGTCTTCAAATCCATCCAAACAGGCGCCAAAATGTCAAAAATTTTATTACGATCCTAACAAAAAAAATCGCGCGTGAAACGGAGTTCGTATGTAGAAGTTATTGGCATTAAAACATCACAAGACTTAAACTAAAAACAATTAAAATAAAAAAAACGCACATCATCTCCTACCTAGACATGCGCACAGCAACTCGAACGAACCCAAAATCAAACAACCTTGACCGTGATCGGCCGCACCAACCACGACGAGCCAGAGCCCACCGTACCACTCTTGACCCGCGCCTTCACCTTCTCGACCCTCCGCCTCTACCAACGCCACTTCCCCCGAGTCGATCGACCTCCAATTTTGCACAGCCGCCGCTAGGTATAGAAACCCTATTCGAATTTTGGTGGCAAATACGACCGTTGATTCCCCCTTGAACCACGCTGATGAGCTCCTTTGAGTCTTCTCCACACAACGATACCAACAATTTAATAATCCGTTAAAGTTCATCGATGATCAACGGATGGCCGAGATTTGTTTGGCGAAATCTGGGCAAATGGTGTGTCGATTTGAAAAACGAATCACACCAGAAGATTACGCTCTTCGAGAGCTTCAGTATGCATTTTTTCCAGATTTTTCTGAGGACTTTGAAATTTATGCTTTGGATTTGATTTGCAATTGGATCTGGAAAAATAGAATTTTGTCTGCCATTGGAAAGGAGGAGTTGAGAAGAAGATATACGTACAGACAAATGAGGATTAGGGAGGCTAGGATTTACAGCAGGATATATATAGGAAAAATCGAAATTAGAATGGGTGGGCTCAATTACTATACGCGTTGAACGATGTATGGCCCGAAAAGCCCGTTTCGCCTCCGGAATGAAATTGGGTCAACCCATATATCAAAATAGGTGTTTTAAAATATTTTAAACACGATGGAAAAGGTTTTAGGTTCAAATTGCATCGTATGGAGAAGTTATGCTAAAATCAATATTTCCAAATTGATTTCAATTGATTTCAATTTCACTAATTTCAAGGCGTTTCGAGTCCGTATGATCAAACGACAAGCCCGATCGCTACGAAACTTGAAATCCTACAATAATTCACCGTTACGGATCCGATGAAACTAGTTTCGTCGAAATCCGAGTCAGTGGCCAAAATGACTATTTTTATATTAATTAAATAAATTAAAATTCATTAATTAAATCACTTTTTCAATTTCACTTCCAAAATTTACAAATCTTATCAGTTTTGTTTTCTTAAACAATTTCAGTGATTTAAACCAATTTAGATGTCAACTTAAATGTTGATTCAATCATAAATTTCAGCGTAAATTCAAATTCCATTATATTCATCAATTATAAATTAACTATTCAATAATTCCATTGAATTCACTATTCATTCTTATTATCCAATTCATTATAGTCAAATGGATGAAATTAACATTTGGTTCAAAGCTATTACATAAATATTTTCCAATTTTTTAACGTTCCCAAATTTTAATTAAGTTTAAATTGTTAATTGACTTAATTTTTGAATAAAGGTCATAAATTAATTTGAGAATTTATACAAAATATTAGTTAAATTAAGGATTAATTGAAATTAATCTGGATATTTGGACACTTGTATATAAAATAGATTAAAAATTTAATTGGGATTTAAATGCAAATATAATTGGATTTTTGATAAAATGTTAAAACGGAATATTTCAAACAAATTTTAATTTCATAAAAAAAATGAAATGAAGATAGTAAATTATTCTAGAATTATATAAACTATAAAAAAATAAAAATTGTAAAGTAAAATAAAATACAACCAAACTATACTTACAAAATAAGTTATTAAATATTTGATAATTTAAGTTAAAATAAAAAGAGAGATAAAATAAGCAATTATGTAAAAACGAAACAAAAAAAAACATAAGCTAAAAATTTATAAGAAATATTAAAACAGGGTATATATTTGTACATAAAGTACAAAGCAAGCTAGGCAAACAAAATGTATATTAAACTGTAAACTTGTAAAATAAGGCAAGCTTAATAAATGCAAGTATCTTTAGCCACTCAAGCTAGATCGTACCAGCCACCAAAACATATTCATATCAGCCGAAGTCAACAAGTATTGCAAACAAAAACATAAAAGATTTGAGTAATTAATGCAACATACCTCTAGCAATTAATGTATACCATATCCGCCATACCTTTTGTACACAAGAAATTATATCAGCCCCCACAAAATCTGCATAGCCGAGATCTTGTTTGATAAAACAAAGAAAAAAAAAATATCACCCTGTACAATATGTATATCCCTGTACATTTCTTTCTATATATCAACTTCTCTTATCATCGGTTCATTCAAAGCTAAGAAAGAAAGAAAAACTGAAGTGAATATCAACTAAAAGCTAAATAAAATTCAGTTTAAAACATAAAAAAAATCAATACAAACCAGAGGAAGGAGACTTCAGGTAACATTTCAGTAGCCTGTTTCAACAAGAAGGCTCTGTTCATCTTCTCAAAATAAAGGTGAGTAACATCACTTTTTAAAAGTCTAAGTTTATGAAAATGGTTGCATGATTGATATCTGATATATATATATGATTGTGTATATATATTGTTTCTTGTATTTCTGTAAGTATATGTGTGCATAGCTGATTCCTGTAATACTTTGATCTTTGTTTCAAGCATCAGTTGATTTAAAAATCATTATCTTTTGACTTACTTGCTGTTGGATTTAGGACTTAAACAAAATTGTTTGATTTAGCATAGGTAAATGTTTAAAATCACAAGTAAGTTAACTATAAAATTTGAGTAACTCTGGAAACATAGAAACAATAGAGCAAATCTATTTAGTAAAAATTCAAAGTTAGTAGTTTATAAATTCAGGCATATGAATCAAAAGCTAAGACTAAAATTTGAATTTTAAAACCAAAATTACTATTTTTAATCAAGCGTTGAGGTAGAAGCTTGGGTTTGAATGGAAACGGGAATTTTTGGCTTTTCCGGTGATCAAGCAGATCGGAGTGCTTGGGGTTCTCTGTGGTGATGGAGGGGCGATCCGAGAGTTTGGGAAAAATAGTGGGTGGCGGTCCAGTTCATTGTGGAAGCGGCGGCGAACATTTAAAGTTTTTAACCCTAGTTTAACGAGGGGTCGCATTTTTTTTCTCGTTCTCCCTCCATGGTGCATCGAGTGCTACGAAACTTGGGGAGGTGGTAGAGGTTGAGGTGACGAAGCAATGACCGAGGTTGCGCATGTTTAGGTGGTCAGAGCGGGGAGCATAAGGTGATGACAGGTTGAAGTGTGATTTTCCAATGCTTTCCAGGTTTCGAATTTTTCTGCTCGATCTCGAATTCGAGACAACGATTGTAACGACCCTGGATTTTTGGCCCTATTTATTTTAATAAATATTTAAATCAATTTAAATAAAATGTAAACTTATTCATTTGAAACGGATGTGATTTTGAAATAATTGCCATTGTTTATATAAATGGTACTTTTTTTAAGGGAAATTAATTTGAAAATTTAAATAAATTTTCTCAATAATATTCATAATAAAATTTGTCTTTTATGATTGAATTAAAATATCTTACTTTGTTTATATTTGGTAAGTATACAAATGAATAATAATGTTTGAAATGAAATTTAGCTCTATCAACATAAAAATAAGTCTAACATATATGAATATAACTTAATTATCGATAAAATACTAATAGGTATGAACAATAAACCATATTGAATATAACTTAAATATTATGAGTTAGAAATAAAAAATAAAATAAAATGGAACCAAGGATTAAACATACAATATAATCTGAAGTTAATCATAACACATGAATATAACTAAATTAAGAACAAAGTATAGAATAGAAATAAAAAAAATAAAAAAAAATAACACAAATATAATTAAAATAGATAAACAAGCATACAACATAACCTTAAAATTTGTAAGCAAAGTAAAATGAAATATGACACATATATGCAAAATATTCAAACTAGAAGCTGTCAAAAACAAATACTTTTAAACAAATGCCTTCATAAGCCAAATCCATTTGCAAATATGAAAAAAAAGAGAAACACAGGTCATATACCTGCAAGTATATACTTTTACATAAATATCTATGAGCAGCAAATATTTTAATAATTATGCAAACTAAATAAGATACAAAGCAAATAGGAACAAATGAATGGCTTCATGTACAAGCTTTGTTAGCCTGCAAAGTGAAAAGGAACAAATCAATATCCTTATGCATAGTATAACACAATTGTATACGAATATTATGTGCAGCTGAATATATGAGTATGTAAACCTATTTGGTAAACAAAACATTTAATGCTGATATCTCAGCCTACATTTTGTCAATTCAAAATATTTATAAACCTGATCAATCAAGAAGCTTCTGACCAGTTAAAGCCTCCCCATTCTGTTCTATATTTATATGTATCTATCATGCTACTTCAAGTTCGTAAAACAAAAAAAAGAAAAGAAAAAAAAATGAAACTAGAAGAAACTAAAACAAGAAAAAGAGAAACAAATTCAAATTTAAAAAAAAAAGCAGATTCATGAACAAACCCAGGTTGTTTCATCTACAGTTTTCAAGGCATCAAAGGGGCTTGTTGTTCAACAGTTATTTGTGGTGAGTAAACATATAAATTTGCAAACTTGAGTTTAATTTAAAAAGCAGTATGATATTTCATTGAATACAGGGGTAGCATGTGTTTTTATACTGATATAATTCTGAGTTTGTAAATATTCATTTCATCTCTGTTATATATTACTCTGTTGGTACAGTCCATGCTTTTGATCACAACATAAATTATGCTCATCAAATAGTGTCAATTTGTAAGTATTTGACTTAAATAATAGGATTAAACTAGATTAGGGTTCTTAACTAGTTAATTAAACTAAGTATAATAAATATACCACTGTAACTAGTTTAACAGGTATTTTAATTGTTCTTTGAAAATTTTTAATGCCATAAATTAACAATTCAAATTTATATTTTGAATTATTACTAAAAGATATGATTTTTAAAATTTGAATGGGGATTTTTAGCTCAGTATTTCGAGAGCAACTCGGTATTGAACAAAAATTGAAATTTTATCAAATTCTCGAATTTGATTCAATATAAAATGCTAAAATTCATATTGAAGCAAGTACAAAGGTTAGTGATCTTAGGAAAAATATTCAATGATTTTTCCATTGCATAGAATTTGGATACGAGATCGATATAGGATTTTACTGCGTGTTTTGTTCATGCCAGTAAAAATATGAGATTTGACCTGTACACGTGATCGAGTGGTTAGAGGCTCGGGTGGAAGATTTCTGGTGACGTTGTCGAGGTGTGGTCGAGTTTGCGTCACCTTCGGTGGACCGTGTTTTGGTGGCGAGGCATTTGTTTGCAGTGAGGTCGTTCGTTTCTTTCGTTCGAACTGCATAATTTTGAATTTGAATTTTTGGTGGTACTGCGACTTTGGTTTTCACATATTCGTGCTAGTTGGGATTTACGCGAAGCCTCAGAAGCTCGCCGGAGCCACGAGCGACGCTGTACACGTGTACAACACGGTGGTGTATCAGTGTTTGAAGATTGGGGAGAGGGGGCACTGTCTCGAGTCAATCTCGAGAATATTGGATGTATGCTTCGGGTTTCTTTTGAGTTCGAGTGCGTATATCTTCTGATGTTTATCTTATAATTAAGTTTAAATGAAAACTTGCTGTAAATTAAAAAGAGGGAAGAGGATGGAATTCGCGTATCCGGGTTGGTGACTCGGGTGAAGGGGGCGAACTACTCGAAGCAGCAATTGGGTGTTATAGGGGAGATCTCGAGTTTTTTTATTTGAGTGTAAGATTTTATAAAATTTGTTAATGAATAAATGTTTCAGCAAGTTTCGCAGTAAAATGAATACTGTTCAAAGTTTAAGTAAAAATTTAATTCAAGTATTAATTATCCTAGTTAAGGCTTAACATCAGTTTTAACTCTTGATTAATTATTTTAAATTAACTAATTACTTTTGTTTAAGCTTAACCATGCTTTTAAAATCTTGTTAATATTAAGTAATAAAATTAAATAAATTAACAAATAATGTTTCAGTTAGTAATATAATTGATATAAAATTTCAAGAAAACTTGAATGTTAATTAAGTGAATAATCAATATTAATTGATTGGATTCAGAAGTAATTAAGAGTTATTATTTTGTAATTTTAATTAGTAAGAGTAATTATTTTGTAATTTTAATTAGTAATGTATTATAAGTAATAAGTGAAATTGAGTTAACCGCTTAATTAATTAATGAACGATTTATAGTTAATTAATCAAGTAATTTAATTAATAATTAAGGAAGTGATTAGCAGTAAATAAATAGGTAATCCGTCTCATTTAGATTGTTAATTGATAATTAAGTAATTAAAGTTAGATAACTTGATTAAGAAAGTAATTAGTTAAATAATGTGAATAAAGTAATTGAGTAATTAAGCAATTAAGACATAAATATTAATTAAGAAATGATTTGTTGATTAAATAATTTGAAGGGAAATAAGTGATTAAACAGGGTTAAGAGATTAACTCTCAAGTAATTAAATTAATCACAATAAGGATTTAAGATGATTGCTTATGGATGTTGAATATTTGCTTGTGATGTTTATTGATGATATTCTGTGATGCTCACTGATATGTTGTAATATATCCATGGTAATTGAGTATGATTTATCTGTGGTAAATGTTATATGAATCCAATCATTGAATTAAACTGTTTAAGTTAATTAGACAACTTGGCCTTTAAAATGGCGTTTGGATTTCGATGTGACCGGGATCGGGTATCAATTTGATATTCCGAAAACCACATCGATCCAAATTAAACGTTAGTACGTGAATTCTAAAGTGAAGATCGAGATGGTGCTTTCAGAATGCAAGGGTTATCGTCGTTGACTCTGAGGGTGATTCCAAAATGAGTGCAACAAGATAATGCCTTCGGTTTCGTTCGAACCCGAAACGAACTTGTATGGATTGAATGCTTTCAACACATCGTCAGGTGGACGAAGAGCATTCTAAGAAATATGTCCTGAACGGTAATCGCAGCCTCAATCCTCATCAACCGGGAATGGCTAAAACAGGGGAGGTGCAGCAAGGTTAGGTGGGTCATGCCCAAGCAGGAAGAGATATACCCCTGTCTAGATGTCCCTTTATTTCGGCTGTGTGGGCGGTTGGATATGCGCACCAACTGCGGGGTTATCTTGTTCGGGACCATTTAGTAAGGAATGGTTCCGGCCTTGTGTTGCAGGGGAGTTAGGGTGGCTCCTCGGTACAGTGATCTAGGCCACGTACTGTGACGGGCGGTACCCCAGTAGCCCTGCCATTGTATGGGATCCAGTTTCCAATAAGCTCCGTACGTTTTGATTGTGCCCAACTACGTTGGAATGTGAGATGTAAGCATTTCAGCTATTTCTGTATTTTACTTGAAACCCTAGACACTATTATAATATCACTGGATTTCCTATAAAATGTTTTGGTTAGCGTAAGGTAAAAACTTACCCGTATTTATTTGTGGGGAGTCTTACGTGATACCCTTTGTTTTTAAAAGGTTTTCAAAATTAAACAATTGAAACCGTTTACTCATACCAGACCCATGTCTGACCCGGAGTTTATATTTTGTTTTTCATAAACTCTTGGGTACTCAAATTTTTACGAGTAGCCAAGTGATAGGTTTGGATTTTGATTCTGGAGAAGCTTGGAGCAGGAGTTTCCAGCCGTATGTAGATATCTATCTAGTTCCGCTGTGTTAGTAGAGGTATACTGTATCTCTGATGTATATAGTGACAGATGTATGTATGATTGTCTTGTGTATTGATATTGTATAACTCTGATATATGAAATCTATGTAATAGATATGTGATATATTATATTTTGTTCCGTTCCGCTGTGAGATTCTGATGTTTTGTTTCTTTCTTTTCTATTCTTTTCTATTTCTATCCCTTTCTTTCTTAATGATGATGCGTCTTTCTGGTAGTAGAAGGGCGGGTCATCACAGCGATGGAGTTCAGGTGATCGAGAGTTGATCTATGAGCGATCGTCGACTTTTTCGACGTTGCAGCGTCGGCTGGAGGAGATGGATGGTGACGTCCACGTGCACCGTGCTCGAGATTTTGTTAATCTGGAATTTGGGTTAGTTTGAGTGAAAGCAGGAATTTTTTTCAAGATTATCTTGAGTTATCCTTGAGTTCGGCTCAAAGTCTTTAGCTGATGGACTCGAAGCAAACTTGGGTTGCCTCGGGTTGGTTTAACAGGATTACAGTTTTGTTCAAAACTGTCTGCAAATTGAAATTTAAACAAAATTTAAACGAATTTAAATTTGTAAGCTAGATGTAAATAAAGTTAAATCAAGTTTAAGTTAGATTCAAATGGAGCTTTGAATCTTAAAGTTTTAAAAAGGAAGGAAATTTGATTTTAAATCAAAGTTGTAAATATTTAGAAAGTGGGTTTTCAGGTTTTACACCTGACGGTTTCTAGATTTTAAATTTTATTTTATTTTTTAAAAAAAAATCTGAAACATAATTTAAACTGGGTTTAAATTTCAAGTTTAGTTTTCAAATAAACTTTTGAATCTTAAAGTTTTAAAATAAAATTTGGATTTTAAAACAAGGTTTAAAAGCAAGTTATCAAATGTTCAAATAAGGGTTCAGGTTACTTTGAATCCAAATCCGGAATGTAAATCAGCTTTTACATAGGTTTTGAATGAAAAGTATATGAATTGTCTAAAACTTGAATTTACAAGTTAAATAATTAATGTATTCTAAAATTTGAATTTACATAGTTAAGTAAGTTAGCTTAAAAGCTTTTTCTTATATAAGTTTCATATATAAGTAATAAATGTTTTACATTTATTTTAAAAGTTTATAAATTGATATTAAAATTTGGTTAATGTTTAAATGGTAAATCATTTTGAATCTTGAATTCAGAAATGGAATTCAAATTTAAATTCAAAAAGGGTAATGTTTTTAAAATACACTTTAATATTTAATTTAATCACTAATAAAGAAATAAATTATCTAAGAAATAATTAAAGGTGAAAATGATTTAATTTATAAGATAATTAAGGAATGATAATTTATTTAATTTATAAATTAATGATTTAGATTAATTTATAATTAGAGATTAATTTAAAAGTGATTAAGAAATATTATTAGTTAATGAAGAAAATTAACGAAGGATTATTAAGTATTGATTGAGGTGATTAATTTTAATAATTAATTGGATTTAATTAATTTAGATAATCAATTATAAATTGTTTAAATGTAATTACTTAATGAAAGTAATTAAGGATTAATCACTTATTGTAATTAACTTTGGATATTTTGATTTATTTAAGTTAATTAATTTAGTTTAATTAATTTAGTTTAATTATTTTAAGAAAATCATTTGATAATCGGTAATTAATGAATTAGAATTGGATAATTAATTCATAAGTAATTAATTAAATTGGAAATAAATTGAATTAATTAGGATTAAATAATTAATTAATCCTGCTTATAAATGATTATTAAATGCATGACCTTACTTATGAATGATTGTATTGTACGAGATGCCTTGAATTGATTGTCCTAACTGATATTTTGTAGTGTGGATTGAACTGAGTATTTTATTCATTTATTTACATTTGTATATTATCTATGGATCTGTGAATGGACAATAAGCGTTATAGTTTATATCGCTTATCAACTATATTTATGTGTTTTAATCTGTGATGATTGAATGATGTTGCACTATTGTGTTAAAACCCTGGACCACACTTATACACACACAAATATGGATTTCACGAGGAAATCGATTAAGTCACAGATTTTGAAATAGTTTAAATGTTGAATATTTAAATCCAAATGGTTTTGGAAATGGACTGGGTTTAAAGAGGAAAGCTTTTGAAATGGAATTTCAAAGATGAAATATATTTTGAATAACTTGATTAAGTTTTAAAGTTTAAATAATTTGATTTAAATTTAAATTCAAAATTTGAAACTGAATTCTATGTTTGGAAACTAGGGACTAAAGATGTTATACCAGTTATATATGGGAGAAACTATTTTAAAGGTATTGATTTGGGAATTTGAATTTAAATTCAAAGGCTTTAACTCGTGTAAATAAAATTGGATCTCTCTGAAATGAAACTATTTGTTTCCAAATAGTAAAAGCCTTCATATAAGAAGTGAACTTCCAAATTTTGTTAAAACAGAATTTCAAGTTAAAAATGAAAATGATTTTTCAAGTCATGGAAACGGGTTGAAAGCTATAAGTTAAATCTTTAATTTAAAGATTTTAAATGAGTTAATCCAATTGAAATGGAAATTGTTTTGGAAATCCGTAAATGGATCTTTGTGAAATTGGGTGAACGTTGTGGAATAAATCTTTTTGTTTTAAAGATTTGAAAATGGTAATTTGTTTAAACCATTTGAAAGGAAAGTTTTGGGTAATAAGTTGTGACTTGATTGAGATCCCAATATCTATATGTTTCTTGTAAATATGGCGCTCGCTTTTCGATTTAGCCGGGAGAGGACCTTTGTGTCGTATAACCCATTCCGAATATGCGATTCGACGTTATGGATAGCATTTGAAGACCGGTGGTGAAGACTGGGTATTTGCGAGAACGATAGGATGACCTATCGATTGTCTCTGCATCGAGTAGCTACGATATTGAGATTCCCTAAGTGATGGGAAGTCCGATCGGGATTGTGAATACCCGGATTGCAAGGGCTTCTTCGGAAGTGCCTTCGGTTCTGTTCGAATCCAGAATAGACTTGTATGGATTGTATGGCTGACATTACATTTTGAGATATAAAGCAGATTTCTTTCGAATACATTTCTGTTGGTGGCGGAGAATTTATTCTCTTAGCTTAACACCCTTCTCTGAAACGTACGAGCTCAAAGGTCATGTAGTTGAAGGTTATCAGCAATATACTCCCAATTTGGTAATGTGGCATGCTGAGTGCTGCTGATCATTTGTTGATCAAAGTGTGGCTTTTGTGAAAAGCGTGGCTTTGTCGAAGAGACTTCGTCGAACCTCACAACCCGGTAATGGTCAAAACAGGAAGAATGCAACAAGGTTATTTGGGGATAGCGCCCCCTGAGGGTATGTTCATTTCCTTCTGGATAGAGGTGGTATCATGATATGGAGCCTAGATATTTAACCTATGTGGTTACTGCGAATTTATTACTTTGTGGTTGGTGGTTGTCTGGATCCCGGAATAAAGGTCGATTACGACCGGGGGATGGCATACTCGTGTCAGTTACCCAGTTAGGGGCAACCCGGCTTTGTGTTGGCAGAGATCCGGTTAGGTTATCGGGGTGTCTTTCCAGAGGCGTACCTATGTGGCAATGGGAAGTTCCTTGGCCTGACCATTGGTTGGAAATACAAAGAAACAATACGATCCTTGTACGGTTTTAGTTGTAGAACCTGCCATTTACTTATGGCGGCGCCCCACTGTTTAGATGGTAGCTATATTAGGCGCTAATGGTCGTATGTTGGCTAAGATTTATATTTTACTTTTGAAAGGTTTTCCACTTTGCGCTTATAGTAACAATATCAAAGGAATCTGCGTATCAAGCATGTTTGACTATCATAAGGAGAAATCTCCTCCGATTCTGCGTTTGCATTGTGTGTGTGTGTGCGGGAGGCCTTATGGTAGTTCCATTTTCTAAAAGCATTGCGAATCTGTTTTAAAATATTTCTTTGTTTGTTATTAAAGATAAACTGTTTTTGTTACTCATACCAGTCCCACGACTGACCTGGAGTTTATTGTTCTTTACTAAACTGTGGATGCTCAAATTTTTTAGACACGGGCATTCTAGAGTTGGGTTTTTCAGATAGTTAGTTTCAGTGGATTATCTGAAGCTAGTTCAATCTTTGGATGCGGACGAGACTTGCTTGTCTTAGTGCATCGTGATGTTGGGTCGAGCTGCTGCTGGAGTTCTCTCTGGAGGACTATCTTAGAGTTATGTGTTCCGCTGCTGGTGTTATCTATTTTTTCCTTTCTGCTGCTATTTTATTGTATCATATCTCTGATGTATATTGATATCTATTGTATCATCTGTTGTATCAGATATTGTATCAATGTTATATATCAATGTATTATTGTTTTTCTTCCGCTGTGTTGTTTACTTAATTGTGTTATAAGCTCCGGCGACTCAGATTCGAACGGTCGAATCTGCGGCATTCGAGTACGATGTAAAGTATGGATGTCGATTTTAGAACACGAAATATTCACATCGTCACATTTGGTGTCAGAGCTGAGGGTTAATACTTTAGCTCAGGAGTATAACACATTTAGTAGCTCATTAGAGATAGTGTGAAGTATATTCCTAGGATGAGTATATCCCTAAGATATCCATTTGAATGCCTCAGTAAATTCTCTTACTATCCACTGATAGTGAGTATGAGTGTAAGAAGAAGATGAGATAGGGGACAGGGGAGTACCGCTGCAAATTGTCAATACCCTGCAATAGCGGAAACAATTTTTCTCTTCTCAATCTCCTTTGATTCGATTTCAATTCTTTCGATTGCTTCATGACAGCTCCAGAAAGAAGTTTTGGTGTGATGATGCTCTACGAATCGTTGTAGGAAATTTTTACTTCGTATCTTCATCGGTTTCTTATCAGCTTTTGATTTAAACCTTAATGAATATGAATTGGAAATTTGAATTGGAAATTCAAATAAATTGGAAATTTTAGATTGTGTTAAATTGATTAATAGAATATGAAGCTAAATTTGAATTGTATCAATAAAATGATTTTGTTTAAAACCAAATTTTAAATTCTATTATAATTTCTCGGGTTGATCGAAGTCCAAAGAGGGACAAATTGGTATACATTTTGAGGTATTCCGAAATGAGTTTAGAATCCATATCTGATGTTTGGAAATTGTGGAAGATTAAATCCATGTATCTATCTTTGTTGTTTTCGCGCCTGCAAATTTCAAGGACGAAATTTCTTAAGGAGGGGAATCTGTAACGATCCCGAATTTTAATTAAGTTTAAATTGTTAATTAACTTAATTTTTGAATAAAAGTCGTAAATTAATTTAAAAATTTATACAAAATATTAGTTAAATTAAGGATTAATTGAAATTAATCTGGATATTTGAAATTAATCTGGATATTTGAACACTTGTATATAAAATAGATTGAAAATTTAATTGGGATTTAAATGCAAATATAATTGGTTTTTTGACAAAATGTTAAAACAAAATATTTCAAATAGATTTTAATTTTATATAAAAAAAATGAAATGAACATAGTAAAAAATTCTAGAATTATATAAACTATAAAAAAATAAAAATTGTAAAGTAAAATAAAATACAACCAAGCTATACTTACAAAATAAGTTATGAAATATTTGATAATTTAAGTTAAAATAAAAAGAGAGATAAAATAAGCAATTATGTAAGAATGAAACTAAAAAAAACTTCAGCTAAAAATTTATAACAAATATTAAAACAGGGTATATATCTGTAAATAAAGTACAAAGCAAGCTAGGCAAAAAAATGTATATTAAACTATAAACTTGTAAATAAGGCAAGCTTAATAAATGCAAGTATCTTTAGCCACTAAAGCTAGATCGTACTAGCCACCAAAACATATTCATATCAGCCGAAGTCAACAAGTATTGCACATAAAAACATAAAAGACTTGAGTAATTAAAGCAACATACCTCTAGCAATTAATGTATACCATATCTGCCAAACCATTTGTGCACAAGAAAATATATCAGCCACCACAAAATCCGCATAGCCGAGATCTTGTTTGATAAAAAAAAATCACCCTGTACAATATGTATATCCTTGTGCATTTCTTTCTATATATCAACTTCTCTTATCATCAGTTCATTCAAAGCTGAGAAAGAAAGAAAAACTGAAGTGAATATCAACTAAAAGGTAAATAAAATTTAGTTTAAAACATAAAAAAAAAACAATACAAACCGGAGGAAGGAGACTTCAGCTAACATTTCAATAGCCTGTTTCAACAAGAAGGCTCTGTTCATCTTCTCAAAACAAAGGTGAGTAACATCACTTTTTAAAAGTTTAAGTTTATGAAAATGGTTGCATGATGGATATCTGAAATATATATATGATTGTGTACATATATTGTTTGTTGTATTTCTGTATGTATATGTGTGCATAGCTGATTCCTGTAATACTCTGATCTTTGTTTCAAGCATCAATTGATTTAAAAATCATTATCTTTTGACTTGCTTGCTGTTGGATTCAGGACTTAAACAAAATTGTTTGATTTAGCATAGGTAAATGTTTAAAATTACAAGTAAGTTAAATATAAAATTTGAGTAACTCTGGAAACAAAGAAACAACAGAGAAAATATATTTAGTAAAAATTCAAAGTTAGTAGTTTATAAATTCAGGTATATGAATCAAAAGCTAAGACTAAAACTTGAATTTTAAAACCAAAATTACTATTTTTAATCAAGCGTTGAGGTAGCATCTTGGGTTTGAATGGAAATGGGAATTTTGGGCTTTTCTGGTGATCAAGTAGATCAGAGTGCTCGGGGTTCTCTGTGGTGATGGAGGGGCGATCAGAGAGTGAGACGATCCGACTTTCTCACCACAGAAAATCGTATCATCTTTAAGAAAGAAAGTGATAGAAAAGAGAAAAGAAAGAAGAGAAAGAAGAAACAACATCAGAATCTAAACAGCGGAACGAATAAATTATATTAATAACATAAATATTACATAGTTTACAATCATTATGAGAGTTACACGGATATACATTACATACTAGACAGTTACAAACACCTGTCTAGTTATACAACTCAGTACAATACAAGAAACTACTCAGAGAAATCAAACACAGCGGAAAACTATATATCTACACGCATAAGCCTCCTGCTCCATTGCTCCTCCACAAAACGTCAAAGCCAACCTGAATCCCTTGGCTACTCGTAAAAATTTGAGTACCCAAGAGTTTAAGAAAACAGAAGATAAACTCCGGGTCAGACTTGGGTCTGGAGTGAGTAACAGGTTAAAGTTTCTTAACTTTTAAAAACCTTTTGAAAAGAAAGGTATCACGTAAGACTTCCCACACATAAACATGGAAAGCTTTTACCTTACGCTAACCAAAACATTTGATAGGAAATCCAGTGATATTATAATAGGTCTAGGGTTTTCAAGTAAATATGAAAGAGCCGAAATTGTTACATCTATTAAATTCCAGCTACTAGCCACAGAAGTGGGTAATACAATCAAAACCGTTGGCACTTATTGGATTTTGGATTCCATACAATGGCAGGGCTACTGGGGTACCTCCCGTCACAGTACGTGGCCTTGATCAACGTACCGCGGAGTACGCCCGCTCCCCTGCAACACAAGGCCGGAACCATTCTTACTGAACAGTTCCGAACAAGACAACCCCGCGGTTGTAGTTAGCAACCGCCCACACAGCCGAATAAAAGGGACCTATAGACAGGGGAAAACCTCGTCCTACTTGGGCATGACCCACTTAACCTTGCTGCACCTCCCCTATTTTAGCCATTCCCGGTTGATGAGGCTTGAGGCTACGATTACCTTTATAGGACATATCACTTAGAATGCTTATCGTCCACCTGACGATGTTCTGAAAGCATTCAATCCATACAAGTTCATTCCGGGTTCGAAAGAAACCGAAGGCATTATCTCGTTACACTCATTTTGGAATCACCCTTAGAGTTAACGATGATAACCCTTGCACTCTGAATCATCATCTCGAATCTGAAAGTACTACTCCGTCAAACTCATCTCGGAATCACCCTCAGAGTTATACTAACGAATAGTCCTTACACCTCGAGTCTTTACTCTTCATAAGAGATTCACGACCTATCGTTAATTTGGATCGATGTGGTTTTTAGATATCCAAATATGGAAACCCGATCCCGGTCTCATCGAAATCCAAAACGTGTCTTTTAAGGCCAAGTTGTTTTAAAATTTAAAACAAATCAATATATTATCTATATACAGATAGATAACTCACAGATCATAATTGATAATCAACATTATCAAATAAACAGGTAATCCACATCATCATCACAATAGATAATCTATATTATCATCACAATGCAACTAAGCATTCATACCACACAGCCTATCTCATTTCTGGGATCACAAATCAATGTCATCCATTCATACATAAGCAAAGATTTACTCATAATCATCTATAATTAATTTAAAATGAATTAAATCAACTACCTCCATCTCTAATTAATTTAAAGTGAATTAAATTAATTACTCCATCTTTAATTAATTTAAAATAAAATAATTAATTACCTCAACAATATAAATCTTGCTTACCCAACCATTTAATTGATTACAATCAATTAATTAATCATTCAAATTAATCACCTTAATTAATCACCCTTGATTAATTACCCTTAATTATATTCAAATAATTATCCTTAATTAATTTCACAAATTAATTATTCTCAACCAAACAGTAATTAACCTTTAATTACTTTAATTAATTAATTAACTAAAATTAATTACATTAATCCTTAATTAATTACATTAATTAATTACCTTTAATTACTTATCATTGATTAATTAATCATAATTAATCAACTTTAATTACATCATTAATTGTATTAATTAATGATTCTTAATTATATTTAATTAATTATCCTCTTAAATTAATTACCTTAAGCAATTAACCCAATTATTAATCCTTCTCGATTAACCATATTCAGTAATTAACCAGCTTAATTACTTTATCAAACCAAATGAATTATTCCTTAATTAATTTCTTAATTAATCCCTTGATTAATTACTAAGTAATTAAACTCCAAATCACTTCATTATTAAAGATCTTTCATTAATTACAACCTGTAATTATCAATCAATTACTGCACTAAGTAATTTCCAATCCATTAATTACATTAAGTAATTATCATTAAAACATCCAGTGTTTAAAATTAATTAAACTTAATTAATTAAATTAAACAATCACATTTAACTTAATTAATTACCTTAAGTAATTAATTCTTAATTACTTCATTAAGTAATTACACTTAAACCATTCACAAATGATTATCATTAAATTAATTAATCTAATTAATTATTAAAAATTAACCACATTAATTAATTATTAAATAATCCTGATTAATGACCTTCATTAACCATTCTTTAATTACTTCATTAAGTAATTAACTTAGATTAATCACAAATTAAATTATCTTTAAATATCCATTAATTAAAGTCTAATTATTTAATTAATTAACCTTGATTAAAACTTAATTACTTAATTAATAATTTTTTAAGCATTAATTAAAAATCTAATTAATGATCTTAAATTCCAAATTGAGTAACCCTTAATCAATATTCATTAAATCTTAATCAATTAGTTAAATAAATTAACTGGTTATTCCTTATTTACTCCATAAATTAATTTAATTTCCAAACAGTAAATCTTAACTAAATTTTAAGTTAAAACATTTCTTAATTATGTTTAAAAACAAATTTATTTAAAACAAAGTACTTTTGAACTTACTTTTAAATTTCATTTCAAATACAAAATTTAAAATGAATATAATTTAAACTTAATCAAAGTTTAAACAATTTAAAACCTTTTAAAAATTTCAAGACAAACAAGTGTTTGTCTTAGAAATGAAATTCATAAGAATTTTGAAACCAAATTCATTTCAAAATTTCAAAAATTTCAATTTACATTTTGTTTAAATTTTCAAATTTAAACCTTCTTTCAATTTCAAAAACTGAAGTTCATATTTGATTTTAGATTTCCAAATTTAAATTAAATTTCAAATCTTGCTCATATTTTAGAAACTTCATTTTCTAAAAAAAAAATCAAACTACTTACCAAAATAAAGTAGTTAATTAAGTTCAATTTTTAAAACTTTTATTTTTATTTAAAACTGAGGTTTAAATTTAACCTTAAATTCAAAAATTCAAACTTGAATTTTAAAACCAGGTTTAAAATTTCTTAACATTATAAAGTTTCAGAGTTTAATTTTTTTTTTAAAACACAGAAATTACATGTTTCTGAAACAAAACCTGAAAATACAGACAACCTGAGAACACCACAAACATGCTTCGAGTCTAAAGCCTATTTCCCCAAGCCAATTACCCAAAAACTTCGAGCAAATCTCAAGAACTTCCCCTGCTACCCAACTAAACAAAAAAACATCACCAGTGCAAATCCCATCACCGTGCATATGCACGGCGGCTCCGGCCACAATTAGTCATCGTCGAAGAACGCCACACTCCAGCCACTAACCTAACAACCACCCACGACCATCTATTCGAGCTACAAATCACGAAATCAAAAACGACTACCCAAAAGCAAAACCTGGAAACAGAAAAACAGGTTTCCCCTTCAAACCTGTCAACGACCAACTCTCGCCGCTCCAACCACCTGAGAGTCAACCACTCCGGCCTTGACATCATCCTTGACCAATCTATCAATCCCCAAAACATCACATCACTCGATCAACTACACCATCGTATGATCGATCCCAATGTCACAGTGAAAAACTAGGGTTCCAAGTGGATTTTCACTGCCGCAACCTCTCTGGTAAATTTGATCACCATTAATGATTTTTCTCAGCATCAACAAACATTCCTCTATTACCAAGAAGAAACCCGAGACCTCCCAATTCAAAGATCACCAGAAAATGCTTAAATTTCATTTTTAGTTCAAATCTAACTACAACTTTAACTATACTCTAAAAATCCTAATTCTTGATTTAAAAATCAAGTTTTTGTTAATGCTTTTAATTTATGAAACTGAATGACAAAATTAACATGTTTGGATTTTGGTAAAAATCACGTGCATGATGTTTTCATGTGTTTACAGAGACAACATCTTGTGTTTTTAACTTACTTAAGTTTTAATTATTAACTTCAGACAGTCAAACAACTTCACTTTATAAATTTTCATTCTATCAGAAATTTAAATTAAGAGATAAGTATTTAAAATACTGTGCCAGGAAAATCAAAACAGAACAGGCAAATAAAAAAAAAACAGCATGCACACATAACATATTCACATCAGACTTCCAACAACACACAAACAATACTCATTTATCAAAACATACTAGAATGCAACCTATTTTTAAATTTTTAAATTTAAAAAGTTATTCACTATTTTTAGAAGAATGCAGAGCCTTAGTTGATATGCTTTTTTTTTTGAATTTGCAAATAACATCAAAGTTCAAGATTCAACTGATTGAATTCAAAGCTTCCTTTAAATTTCAAGTTAGAAGAATGAATGCAGGTGCTTTTTGCTTCCAGATTGCATGCAGAGCCCATTTTATTCCATATTATAGAAATATATGATAATGCAGATTTTAAAACTACAGTTGCTTTATTTCTAGGTGCATGCAGAAATCATTTTTTCCAGATTTTATAAAAATGATGCAGGCCTTTTTGGATATGAGGAAGTTGAATATGCAGACTTGCTTTGGTTTGTACACGTATTTGAATATGCAGGGTTTGATTTCTGAAGAGGACTGACTGATTTTTTGATATGAAGAATTTAACTTGCATTTGATAATGAGTTGATTTGGGTTTGTAAATTGATTTGGGTTTATATGTTCAGATTTGTTTTGAGCATGATTTGTTTATAGTGGAGTGACTTACTGATTTTGGAAAGAAAAGTGGAGTTTACTGATTTTTGATATGAAGATGTTTTGAAGTTCTCTTTTGATTTTAGGAAATGAGAACAAAATAATAAGTAAGAAGAAAATGCATGTTTATAGATGTAGTTTCAGATTTTATAAAATAAAAGAAAAACTAATTTAAAAGAGGCCACTTGTAAAAAATTTCAACATTTGTCAAATCGATAGATTAATCTTTGAACACTTGTTAAATAAGGCCTTAAGAATACAACACTTGTCCTATTAAAATAATTAGTATTTAATTTACAAATTAACGTGTGTATTAAGCCTAATTTTAATTTGTTAGTTAATATTTTATATGTATATAAATTTATAAAAGAACTAAAAACAAATTGTACTTATAAATAAAGCTTATACATATAAAAATTAAAACAATTAAAATTCATACTTTGGAATTCAAATTCAAATCAAATTCAAAATCTAATATTTTAAGAATCAAGTTATGAATACAAATTAAATTTTGAAATAACCATTGCTATTTTTATTCAAAACCTATTTATGAAACAATACATTATTGATATTGTTTTTAGAAATAACTCATTATTAAATTTACAATAATTATAAAAGAAATTATTTCTTTATAAATAAATTACCTATTTTATTAAGCTATAAAACTCTTTGTTAATTCATTTTAAATTTAAAACTCAAGCCAATTTTTTTTAAACATTTAAACATTTTTCTTACCAATTTTAAAATCATATATTTATTTATTAAATAGCTTTGAAAACTCAATATTAAATAAAAATCAAAACTTTCTGAATTATTAATGTATATATTTTAATTTTAAATCATGATTCATTTATTAAGTTTAAACCAAGATTTATTTATTTAATAACTTTTAAAAGCTAATATTAAATAAAAACTAATTTTCCAAATTACTACAAATAATAAAAATTAGAAAAATATGTTTCATTTATTAATTTAAAACAATGCTAATCTATTTACAATATGAACTATATAGTTATATTATAAATAGAAACCAATTTATTATTTTTAAAAGATAAAATAACCAATTAAATATTTATTAAAGAAGAATACTAAATCAATTTGAATTATTATTAACAAAATATCAATATCAATTTAATTTTAATACAGATTATTAAATTAATATTGTTAAAAATTCCGGGATGTTACAGATAGTTTGGGAAAAATAGTGGGTGGTGGTCCAGTTCATCGAGGAAGAGACGGCGAACATTTAAAGTTTTTAACCCTAGTTTAATGAGGGGTCGCATTTTTTTTCTCGTTCTCCCTCCATGATGCATCGATTGCTACGAAACTTGGGGTGGTGGTAGAGGTTGAGGTGATGAAGCAATGACCGATGTTGCACATGTTCAGGTGGTCGGAGTGGGGAGCATAAGGTGATGACAGGTTAAAGTGTGATGTTCCAATGCTTTCCATGTTTCGAATTTTTCTGCTCGATCTCGAATTCGAGACAACGATGGAGTTCAGGTGATCGAGAGTTGATCTATGAGCGATCGTCGACTTGTTAGACGTTGCGGCGTCGGCTGGAGGAGATGGACGGTGACGTACACGTGCACCGTGCTTGAGATTTTGTTAGTCTGGAATTTGGGTTAGTTTGAGTGAAAGCAGGAAATTTTTTCAGGAGATTGTCTTGAGTTATCCTCGAGCAAATTTGAGCCCAGCTCAAAGTCTTTAGCTGATGGACTCGAAGCAAACTTGAGTTGCCTCGGGTTGGTTTACCAGGATTACAATTTTGTTCAAAACTGTCTGCAAATTGAAATTTAACAAAATTTAAATGAATTTAAATTTGTAAGCTCGATGTAAATAAAGTTAAATCAAGTTTAAGTTAGATCCAAATGGAGATTTGAATCTTAAAGTTTTAAAAGGAAGGAAATTTGATTTGAAATCAAAGTTGTAAATATTTAGAAAGTGGGTTTTCAGGTTTTACACCTGATAGTTTCTAGATTTTAAATTTTATTTTTAAAAAAAATCTGAAACATAATTTAAGCTGGGTTTAAATTTAAAGTTTAGTTTTCAAATTAACTTTTGAATCTTAAAGTTTTAAATAAAATTTGGATTTTAAAACAAGGTTTAAAAGCAAGTTATCAAATGTTCAAATAAGGGATTCAAGTTACCTTGAATCCAAATCTAGAATGTTAATCAGTTTTTACATAGGTTTTGAATGAAAAGTATATGAAATGTATAAAACTTGAATTTACAAGTTAAATAATTAATATATTCTAAAATCTGAATTTACATAGTTAAGTAAGTTAGCTTAAAAGCTTTTTCTTATATAAGTTTCATATATAAGTAATAAATGTTTTACATTTATTTTAAAAGTTTATAAATTGATATTTGAATTTGGTTAATGTTTAAATGGTAAATCATTTTAAATCTTGAATTCAAAAATGGAATTCAAATTTAAATTTAAAAAGGGTAATTTTTTAAAATACACTTTAATATTTAATTTAATCAATAACAAAGAAATAAATTATCTCTGAAATAATTAAAGGGTGAAAATGATTTAATTTATAAGATAATTAAGGAATGATAATTTATTTAATTTATAAATTAACGATTTAGATTAATTTATAATTAGAGATTAATTTAAAAGTGATAAGAAATATTATTAGTTAAATGAAGAAAATTAACTAAGGATTATTAAGTATTGACTAAGGTGATTAATTTTAATAATTAATTGGATTTAATTAATTTAGATAATCAATTATAAATTGTTTTAATGTAATTACTTAATGAAAGTAATTAAGGATTAATCACTTATTGTAATTAATTTTGGATATTTTGATTTATTTAAGTTAATTAATTTAGTTTAGTTAATTTAAGAAAATCATTTGATAATTGGTAATTAATGAATTAGAATTGGATAACTAATTCATAAGTAATTAATTAAATTGGAAATAAATTGAATTAATTAGGATTAAAAAATTAATTAATCCTGCTTATAAATGATTATTAAATGCTTGACCTTACTTATGAATGATTGTATTATATGAGATGCCTTGAATTGATTGTCCTAACTGATCTGTGATATTTTGTTCTGTGGATTGAACTGAGTATTTTATTCATTTATTTACATTTGTATATTATCTGTGAATCTGTGAATGGGCGATAAGTGTTATAGTCTATATCGCTTATCAATTATATTTCTGTGTTTTAATCTGTGATGATTGAATGATGTAGCACTATTGTGTTAAACCCCTGGACCACACTTATACATACACAAATATGGATTTCACGAGGAAATCGATTAAGTCACAGATTTTGAAATAGTTTAAAAGTTGAATATTTAAATCCAAATGGTTTTGGAAATGGACCGGGTTTAAAGTGAATAGCTTTTGAAATGGAATTTCAAAGATGAAATATATTTTGAATAAATTGATTAAGTTTTGAAGTTTAAATAATTTGATTTAAATTTAAATTCAAAATTTGAAACTGAATTCTATGTTTGGAAACTAAGGACTAAAGATGTTATACCAGTTATATATGGGAGAAACTATTTTAAAGGTATTGATTTGGGAATTTGAATTCAAATTCAAAGGCTTTAACTCATGTAAATAAAATTAGATCTCTCTGAAATGAAACTATTTGTTTTCAAATAATAAAAGCCTTCATATAAGAAGTGAACTTCCAAATTTTGTTAAAACGGAATTTCAAGTTAAAAATGATAATGATTTTCCGAGTCATGGAAACGGTTTGAAAGCTATAAGTTAAATCTTTAATTTAAAGATTTTAAACGAGTTAATCCAATTGAAATGGGAATTGTTTTGGAAATCCGTAAATGGATCTTTGTGAAATTGGGTGAACTCTGTGGAATAAATCTTTTTGTTTTAAAGATTTGAAAATGGTAATTTGTTTAAACCATTTGAAAGGAAAGTTTTGGGTAATAAGTTGTGACTTGATTGAGATCCCAATATCTATATGTTTCTTGTAAATATGGCGCTCACTATTCGGTTTAGCCGGGAGAGGACCTTTGTGTCGTATAACCCATTCCGAATATGCGATTCGACGTTATGGATAGAATTTGAAGACCGGTGGTGAAGACTGGGTATTTGTGAGAATGATACGATGACCTATCGATTGTCTCTGCACCGAGTAGCTACGGTATTAAGATTCCCTAAGTGATGGGAAGTACGATCGGGATTGTGAATACCTGGATTGCAAGGGCTTCTTTGGAAGTGCCTTCATTTCTGTTCGAACCCAGAATAGATTTTTTATGGATTGTATGTCTGACATTACATTTTGAGATATAAAGCATATTTGTTTCAAATACATTTCTGTTGGTGGCAGAGAATTTATTCTCTTAACTTAACACCCTTCTCTAAGACGTACGAGCTCAGAGGTTATGTAGTTGAAGGTTATCAACAATATACTCCCAATTTGGTAATGTGGCATGCTGAGTGCTGCTGATCATTTGTTGATCAAAGCGTGGCTTTTGTGAAAAGCGTAGCTTTGTCGAAGAGACTTCGTCGAACCTCACAACCCGGTAATGGTCAAAACAGGAAGAATGCAGCAAGGTTATTTGGGGATAGCGCCCCCTGAGGGTATGTTCATTTCCTTCTGGATAGAGGTGGTATCATGGTATGGAGCCCAGATATTTAACCTATGTGGTTACTGCGAATTTATTACTTTGTGGTTGTTGGTTGTCGGGATCCCGGAATAAAGGTCGATTACGACCGGGGGATGGCGTACTCGTGTCAGTTACCCAGTTAGGGGTAACCCGGCTTTGTGTTGGCAGAGATCCAGTTAGGTTCTCGAGGCGTCTTTCCAGAGGCGTACCCATGTGGCAATGGGAAGTTCCTTGGCGTGACCAATGGTTGGAAATCCAAAGAAACAATATGATCCTTGTACGGTTTTAGATGTAGAACCTGCCATTTACTTATGGTGGCGCCCCACTGTTTAGATGGTAGCTATAGTAGGCATACGATAATGGTCGTATGTTGGCTAAGATTTATATTTTATTTTCGAAAGGTTTTCCACTTTGCACTTATAGTAATAATATCAAAGGAATCTGCGTACCAAGCATGTTTGACTATCATAAGGAGAAATCTCCTCCGATTCTGCGTTTGCATTGTGTGTGTGTGCGGGAGGCCTTATGGTAGTTCCATTTTCTAAAAGCATTGCGAATCTATTTTAAAATATTTCTTTTTTGTTTTTAAAGATAAACTGTTTTTGTTACTCATACCAGTCCCACGACTGACCTGGAGTTTATTGTTCCTTTCCTAAACTCTGGGTGCTCAAAATTTTTCGACACGGGCAGTCTAGAGTTGGGTTTTTCAAATAGTTAGGTTCAGTGGATTATCTGAAGCTAGTTTAGTCTTTGGATGCGGACGAGACTTGCTTGTCTTAGTGCATCGTGATGTTGGGTCGAGCTGCTGCTGGAGTTCTCTCTGGAGGACTATCTTAGAGTTATGTGTTCCGCTGCTGGTGCTATCTATTTTTTCCTTTCCGCTGCTATTTTATTGTATCATATCTCTTATGTATATTGATATCTATTGTATCATCTGTTGTATCGGATATTGTATCAATGCTGTATATCAATGTATCATTGTTTTTCTTCCGCTGTGTTGTTTACTTAATTGTGTTATAAGCTCCGACGACTCGGATTCGAACGGTCGAATCTGCGGCATTTGAGTACGATGTAAAGTGTGGATGTCGATTTTCAAATGCGAAATATTCGCATCGTCACAAATTTCAACTTAATTTTTAAATTAATGTAATAATTAAATATTTGATTTCGTTTATTTGCAATTAATCCATTTATTATAAATTTAATAAATTAACTCACTATTAAAAATTCAAATTCTATAATTCATACATTTTATCATTTTGTTATACTTATTAATTTATAGTTTTTTAAAACCAATTCCCATCTCAATTTTAAAGCAAATTAATTCACCAATTATAGTATTTATTTAAATTTCTTAAAATAATCCCTTTATTATAAATTGAATCCAATTTATTTCAATAAGTTTCCAATTAAACAGATTAGATTCAATTCCAACCCTTAAATTGAGTCTATTATGACTCTATACCACAATTAGTACTTGTCTCACATTTCGTTTCATTAATATATTCAAATATCATCTTCATTTCAATTAGCGTAATAAATTAAATTTCATTTATAATAAATTCATTTACCAATTAATTTGGTAACTTTTAATAAATGCTCTTATACGTTCGTTACTTATCAATCCAGATTAAAATTCCATAGATAACACTAATTTTATTCCATTGCATTAATATATGCCTATTTACATTTTAATTTGAATGAATATTACATTTTTTAAATGTGTACTACTATCAATTGAACACATTAATTAAGGTTTTAAATACTTTACATTCTATTAAATTCACAACATTAAATTTACATTCTATTAATTACTTTACATACTTTACATATAAATTTCTCAATTAACATAATTTGAACTTATTTCCCAATCCACCAATTACTACTTAAAATAAATTTATGCTTCTATTACTTTACATTCACACTTCCGTTACTATATTAATAATCATTAAAGTAAGTTTATTATCAAAAACAACATTATAATTACTTAACATTTAAATGAACTTTATTTCCAATAAATTATCATAGTTGCCTGCCTAATATTTACTCCAATATTTACACACAACCGTTACTATTTTCATATGCCAAATCCTTATACAATGGTCATTTTATTTTTATTTATTATAACATTTATAACTTAAATGTTTGCCTTGGTTTTCTTACATTAATTGGGTTTTTATTTCTTACAATATCAATGTTACCATTTATCCTATTATTTCACCCATTATTTATAATTAAAGTCTCAATTAAATTTATTTATCTAGATTTCACTCTTTTATTACATCATTTATTACTTTAAAAAATAAACAAACATTTAAACTGATAAATGTAATACCAAATTTTATTTTAAATCCAATTGATTTCAATTAATGTTTATAATATTCCAAACAACTATTATAATTACTCTAAGAACATTGTTTTTATTAAATGACCCTTTATTATAATTTAATTTCCTTAATTTAATTCAATTAATGTAACAATGTGTTCTTTCATTAACTAATTCAATACCTACTTTATATTTTTTATATTCAATTTACATCCAGGTATAACGCTTACCCTATTTCATTTATTATAGTTTCATTCAATCAATAACAATTTTAGCTTTAATAATCATTGTTACACTTCATCATAATTGTTATTTCATTATTCATTTACAAATTTTATTTGTTTCAATATTATTACATTTATACATTGTAAGATATTTATTTATATCTAAATTAAATTACAAAATCCCATTAATTTAACCAAATTTATTTACCAAAATTTACGGGTCGTTACACTCTCCCCCACTCAAAACTTTTCGTCCCCAAAAAATAAAAGAAGGGAAAGGAAGAATTAAGAAATCAATATATAACATAATAATTTCCAAAATAATATATATCCCAACCCGGGAAAAATAATAATAACGCTTTAAACCGTAATCTGAAAACGTACCTATTCGTTGGGCAATTACGCTTATTTTATGGAACCAAAAGCAGTAGCAATTGCTTCCATAACCTGCATTTCACTTATATAATCTAAAAGGGTTAACAATTATATAAAATGAGATATTTAACTTGTTTCAATCGATAACAAACAAATCAATACAGCAACAACAATCCTTTGCAACAAGGCATACACCCATCACATAAAATCAACACAAATCAAACATTCATTCATATAAAACAAACAAATAGTTGTTCGGGTTCAAAACTTTAAATTGTACGGAGTGAAAAATAAACTACTAAGTGTACCCTTCACTCAACAGTCTTAGGTGAAACTATATAGATTATTCATACATCCAAACAATTTTAAAGTTTCCTTACCCAAACAATCATAAACCAAAACAAACAACCATTTAAACAAAATTTCTACCAAACTTTTAATTTCATTTACTCATTCAATTTTTGTTTCATTTATTTTCACTTATTACTTACAATTATTCATTTCTATTAACTCAAGTCATGCCAGTTCCTTTTATTTCCTTATAATTATTCATTCATTTATTATTGCATGACCTCATTTATTTACATTCATTTATCAATGATATTCATGTCCCATTCAATTTCTTATCATTTCCATTTTATTAACTTAAGTTTATAATCATCTATTTGTAATACTTACCTTTTAATTATATTTACGTATAGTAAAATTTCAATTATAACTTAAGTTTATAACATTAAATTCTTATTTATAACAACAAATTCATTGAATTCTTTCATTACCTCAAGCTTTACTCGTAAGATTTCCCATTACATTTTCTTATTAACATTGTAACTTTTATTATATGGTAAGTTTTATATATGCTTTAAGAATGTAATTGAAAATTATACAAATTTATCTCATTGCTTTTAATTTATTAAATGTTCAATAATAATATCCTTTGTTTTATAAGTGACACATTTCAAATTTCTTATACTTTCATTCATAACCTAGCATTAAATTTCTTATTTTAATTAAAGGTTCTAATTATAAATTAGTTTCATTAAATTTCACTATAAAACTGAAATTATTAATTAATGGAAACTTAAGAACTAAATACCGGGTTTAATTTCAAATAATTTTAAAATAATAGATAAATGTATATTTACAATTTATATCCAATTATATTTAAAACAATTCAAGATTTACATTTGTTTATCAAAAATGAATCTGCAGTAAAACTACTACAATGGTCTTCCCACTTCGAGACTCGAAAATGAATGTCGATGATGCGTGCACTCATCACCGAAATTATTTTCCAGCGACAAAGAGGGTAGTACAGACATTTTTCTTTTCGACATTCCTTTTTAAGACAATTCGTTCAATTTATATTGAAGTATTTATACCAGAAAATACTTATAAACAATACTATTATATTCCAAAATTATTCAAAAGAAATTTTCAAAAATCCCGGAACTAAAGCTTTAAGTTTCTAATTTCATTTATATTATTTTCAATCTTATTTCGACTATTAATTATAAATTTATTACCTAACAACCAATATATTGTAACCAAATATATATATACATATATATATATATATATCATTTAAAAATTTATTTTATATATAGAAAATACAATTGGAAAAATTATTTCATTCACCTATATTAAAAACAAATATTATGTCGGTCTGTCCTATTAATTTTTTAGAAATCCCTATTGATGTCACAACGTCCCATGCACCAACCAGAATTTATAAATACAAAACGGAACAGATTAACACAATATTAAAACGTTTTATAACACTAACAAGTACGCTCTCTCATATATATATACTCAGTGACTCCCATAGGGTATTACTACCCTATTAGAAAAGAGTCAGACCCCACAAAGCTAAGGTTTATGGCTAAACCAAAGCTCTGATACCAGATGTAACGTCCCACCTTTTCGCACGCTTTAAATCGACGCACGTGCCAATTCAAACCATACGGAAGGGCGGATTGTTATGGGGTAAATAAAAAAACAGAGAAGAAAAAAAATGAAACAGAATCTCACGGCGGAAGGATAAAATATAATAATCAATATACGGTTCATAAAAATATTTACAAAACATTTGATTCTTCTTTATACAATAAATATCAGAGTTCACATACCAATAAATATCAATGCAGCAGAATACAGTTTGTAGTGGAACCATATAATATATAATAATAATAATGAAATCTTCGTCTTCGTCCTCCAGGAATAAAGTCTTCGATCCTAAAATGCTCGGACTGACCCGAGCGAATTGAAAAGACAAAGCACTCGAGTCAGAACTAAAAGATCTTATGTAAGTAAATCAATAGAAATAAATATGAGTGCAGTAACTCAAGAGACGCTCGGCATTTACATCTCTTAAGGATTCGTAAAACTATTTACTATGTAGCATATTTCGCTATTATAATAGTGTCTAATTGTAAAAGAAACTTACTTTTAAATAGCGTTAACGGGTTACCCATATATCCCTTAACAAAAATACATTCCCATAGTCTATACAGTACCGTAATCATCCCCTTACTGGGCGTCGTCAGAGGGCACTCCATAGGTATCGTACAAAACAAAATCGTATAAGGCGCGCTAGGGTAGGTGACACGGCACAACTAGGCAATGTCAGGGTAGATATACCAATTGCTATCTAGGCTGGTGGTAATGCATAGCCGCAACTACCGCCTACCTCGAGCCACACCCCCAAATAAAAAAAATCAAAAGTGGCCACCGAATCAAATCCAAAAGTCAAAGTATAATATCGAAGGGATGTGTCCGATCAAAGATGCTACCTCATTTGGCCCGAGAATCGCTCCTGTTTTAGCCACCTTATGCCAACTCACGGGAGTTGGGTCCACGAATTTACCTCAATGGAAATGCCGCCACCATCCTACTTCATTCTGGAATCTCCACCGCATACACGGTTGTTAAAGTGGTTTTTGGAGTTGGCAAAGAGTATGACAACTTCCGATCCCGGTCTCTTCAACAACCAAACGTCATTACAACACCGCAGTTATTTCAAAATAATTTATACTTTAAAACCAGAATATAATATCCATTTCAAAACCATATAAATACGATATCATTTCTATTTTTAAAACCAAATTAATATTACCTCATTTAAAGAAATCCTAATTCGATATAATATCATTTTTATTTCAAAAATATCCTTTTCCCAAAATCATACCACTTTCAAATCATAATACCTTAACATCCATAACTTTGAAACATAACTTCCAATTCTTAAATGGTTTACTATTAAATTACTTTATATAATAAATTAGCTTCTTTAGTTTCAACATCAATCCTAATACATATTTAAATCCTCAAATAAACCATTTCAAATTTCATATATTTCAAAGCTTTAACATTCCATATTCCAAAACTAAATTTGATAATCTAGATTCAAAAATCAAATCTTCTATTATTTAGTTTTGAAATATTTTACATAATAAATCCATTTTCATTTAAAAAAAACTCAAATTTCAAATACTAAATATTTTCTTCAATTAATTTATAGTTGAAATAATCATTTTATTCACCTAGACCCAAAAATCCAGTTATAATAATTATACCCTTTAAAAATTTCAATTTAATAAATTTCACATCAACCTTTTAGAGTTTACTTCTTATATAAATTCAATTTCAAATAAATCTTCAATTTATCTCCCAACCTTAATTTATTTAAATCATTATGCACTCTATATTAAAATAAGGTTTAAATACTTACTCACATTCATTTTAATAAAATCAAACTCTATTATTAAGCTTAATTTTTATTTAACACACTTATACACAACTTAGATTCAAACATTTAACTATATATAAAAATAAATTATAAAATCTCAAAAATCGATATTCATTAAACCATATTATATAAAATCATCAAACTTTAATACTGGGCTTATTTTATACTTTAAAGCACACACACACACACACACATATATATATATATATATATATATATATATATAGCTAGAAATCAATAATAAATTTGACGTTTATATAACATTAAAATCAATATTTATATAACCCGTATATTTCTTTCCAAACCATAGAAAATCATTTCAAAATATTTTTTTTAAAAATATATAGACCGCGGTGCTTGTATATAATTTTCTATCCTATGGTCAAGTGATACGGATATTTATCATTTCAATCCGCAATTTTAAAAATAAAAACTATGGTTATATATCATTTCAAACCTCAATCCCGAATGAAATAAGAATGCATAATAACTTGCAGTTTATAACAATATAAATATACATCCATTCACCCAATATCAATCATCAAACATTTATCCCAAACATCATCCAATCCAAACAATATCATTAATATATAACAGGTAATAAATAACAGGTATTAACTAACAGTTTATATTCAATAATAAATTTAATAACTGTTTAACTAGGGTTTATATGCAACAAATGAATAAATAAAATATTTACTGGCAGTTTATATGCAATGAATAATTAAATAACAATTTAATTCAATAAATGCGATTTAACTGAGATGATGAATAAAAGTATGCCAAACAGTCATAAATAAATTTCCACTCATATCATAAATCAATTTAACAAACGTAAGAATTTTAGAAGTCGTGAGTGGGTTAAAAAACTCACCTTTTGAATTTAAATTGAATTCAAATCCAATTTAAATCCAAAAATTGAACAGTCTCCAAATCTTTCCAAACCAGTGCCAAAACATCCGAAATTTTATTATGATCCTAACAAAAAAAATTGCGCATGAAACGGAGTTCGTATGTAGAAGTTATTGGCATTAAAACATCACAAGACTTAAATTAAAAATAATAAAAATAATAAAAAAAATGCACATCATCTCCTAACCAGACACGCGCACAACAACTCGAATGAACCCAAAATCGATCTGCCTTGACCATGATCGGCCGCATCAACCACGGCGAGCCAGAGGCCACCGTACCACTCCTGACCCGCGCCTTCACCTTCTCGACCCTGCGCCTCTACCAACGCCACTTCCACCGAGTCGATCGACCTCCAATTTTGCACAGTTGCCGTTGGGTATAGAAACCCTATTCGAATTTTGGTGGCAAATCCGACCGCTGATTTCCCCCTTGAACCACGCCGATGAGCTCCTTTCAGTCTTCTCCACGCAACGGTACCATCAATTTGATGATCCGTTAAAGTTCATCGACGATCAACAGATGGTCGAGATTTGTTTGGCGAAATCTGGGCAAATGGTGTGTCGATTTGAAAAATGAATCACACCAGAAGATTATGCTCTTCGAGAGCTTCAATATTTTTTTTCCAGATTTTTTTGAGGACTTTGAAATTTATGCTTTGGATTTGATTTGCAATTGGATCTGGAAATATAGAATTTTGTCTGCCATTGGAAAGGAGGAGTTGAGAAGAAGATATACATACAGACAAACGAGGATTAGGGAGGCTAGGGTTTACAGCAGGATATTTATAGGCAAAATTGAAATTAGAACGGGTGGGCTCAATTAATATACGCGTTGAACGATGTATGGCCTGAAAAGCCCGTTTCGCCTCCGGAATGAAATTGGGTCAACCCATATATCAATATAGGCGTTTTAAAATATTTTAAGCACGAAGGAATAGGTTTCAGGTTCAAATTGCATCGTATGGAGAAGTTATGCTAAAATCAATATTTCCAAATTTATTTCAATTGATTTCAAGGAGTTTCGAGTTCGTACGATCAAACGACAAGCCCGATCGCTACGAAACTTGAAATTCTAAAATAATTCACCGTTATGGATCCGATGATGCTGGTTTCGTCGAAATCCGAGTCAGTGGCCAAAATGGCTATTTTTATATTAATTAAATAAATTAAAAATTCATTAATTAAATCACTTTTTCAATTTCACTTCCAAAATTTACAAGTCTTATCAGTTTTGTTTTCTTAAACAATCTCAGTGATTTAAAATAATTTAGATGTCAATTTTAATGTTGATTCAATCATAAATTTCAGCGCAAATTCAAATTCCATTATATTCATCAATTATAAATTAACTTTTCAATAATTCCATTGAATTCACTATTCATTCTTATTATCCAATTCATTATAGTCAAATGGATGAAATTAACATTTGGTTCAAAGCTATTACATAAATATTTTCCAATTTTCAACTTAATTTGTAAATTAACGTAATAATTAAATATTTGATTTCATTCATTTGCAATTAATCCAATTATTATAAATTTCATAAATTAACTCACTATTAAAAATTCAAATTCTATAATTCATAAATTTTATCATCTTGTATTACTTGTTAATTTATAATTCTTTAAAATCAATTCCCATCTCAATTTTAAAGTAAATTAATTCACCAATTATAGTATTTATTTCAATTTCTTAAAATAATCCCTTTATTATAAATTGAATCCAATTTATTTCAATTAGTTTCTAATTAAACAGATTAGACTCAATTCCAATCCTTAAATTGAGTCTATTATAATGCTATACCACAATTAACACTTGCCTCACATTTCATTTCAATAATATATTCAAATTTCATCTTCATTTCAATTAGCGTAATAAATTAAATTTCATTTATAATAAATTCATTTACTAATTAATTTGGTAACTTTTAATAAATGCTCTTATACGTTCGTTACTTATCAATCCAGATTAAAATTCCATATATAACGCTAATTTTATTCCATTGCATTAATATATGCCTATTTACATTTTAATTTGAATGAATATTACGTTTTTTAAATGTGTACTACTATAAATTGAACACATTAATTAAGGTTTTTAAATACTTTACATTCTATTAAATTCATAACATTAAATTTACATTCTATCATTACTTTACATACTTTACAAATAAATTTCTCAATAAACATAATTTGAACTTATTTTCCAATCCACCAATTACTACTTAAAATAAATTTACGCTTCTATTGCTTTACATTCACACTTCCATTATTATATTAATAATCATTAAAGTAATGTTTATTATCAAAAACAACATTATAATTACTTAACATTTAAATGAACTTTATTTCCAATAAATTATCATAGTTTCCTACCTAATATTTACTCCAATATTTACACACAACCGTTACTATTTTCATATGCCAAATCCTTATACAATGGTTATTTTATTTTTATTTATTATAACATTTATAACTTAAATGTTTGCCTTGGTTTTCTTACATTAATAGGGTTTTTATTTCTTACAATATCAATGTTACCATTTATCCTATTATTTCACCCATTAATTATAATTAAAGTCTCAATTAAATTTATTTATCTAGATTTCACTCTTTTATTACATCACTTATTACTTTACAAAACAAACAAACATTTAAACTCATAAATGTAATACCAAATTTTAATTTAAATCCAATTGATTTCTGATTAAAGTTTATACATATTCCAAACAACTATTATAATTACTCCAAGAACATTGTTTTTATTAAATGACCCTTTATTATAATTTAATTTCCTTAATTTAATTCAATTAATGTAACAATGTGTTCTTTCATTAACTAATCCAATACCTACTTTATATTTTTTTATATTCAATTTACATCCAGGTATAACGCTTACACTATTTCATTTATCGTAGTTTCATTCAATCTATAACAATTTTAGCTTTAATAATCATTGTCATAATTATTATTTCATTATTCATTTACAAATTTTATTTGTTTCAATATTATTCCATTTATACATTGTAAGATTTTTATTTCTATCTAAATTAAATTACAAAATCACATTAATTTAACCAAATTTATTTACCAAAATTTACGGGTCGTTACAAGTTGTCTAACAAAAGTCAAATTAGGCTCTACCATTAAGCCATCCAACCCTATCGGAGGAATAGTAGTCTCTGGGTCATGCACGTACTTGCGATGATGAGACACATGAAATACATTATCGACACCTGCCAAACTGCTTAGCAACTCTATTCTGTATGCCAGCTTTCCCATCCTCTCTATAATCTAGAATGGACCTACATATCTTGGGGCTAACTTTCCTAACTTTTCAAATCGTATCACACCTTTCATAGGTGATAGCTTAATGAAGACCTTATCTCCAACTGAGAATTCTAGGTCCTTATGCCTCTTATCTGTGTAACTCTTCTGCCTGGACTGAGCTTCCTTCATCCTTTCTTGGATTAACTCAATCTTCTCTAAAACTTCTCTAACCAAATCTGGACCCAAGACTATTCTTTCTCCAGTCTTTAACCAACGTGCTGGTGATTTTCATAGCTCTCCATATAAAGCTTCAAACGATGCAATTCCTATACTAGTTTGGTAAATACTATTATAGGAAAACTCGATCAAAATGTAGGCGATCATCCCAAGATCTACCAAAATCTAATACACAAGCTCTCAGTAAATCTTCGAGTACCTAATTAACTCTCTTTGTCTGCCTATCCATCTAAGCGTGGTATGCAGTACGCATATTAAGCTTGGTACCCATAACTTTTTGTAGACTCTTCCTGAATTCACTAGTGAACAATGCATCTTTGTCACTGACTATACTACTAGGAACTCTATGTAGTCTAACTATGTTCTTCAGGAAAAACTTAGCTAAAATAGGTGCCGTTCTGGTTGACTTAACTGGAATGAAATGGACACTCTTGGTCAATCTGTCCACTATAACCCATAAACTTTCATTACCTCTACTTGACCTTAGCAACCCGTTTATAAAACCCACTTGGTTTCTGATGTTTGGCTTTCACTTATTGGCAGTTTGCACACTGCCTAACCGACAAGCCAACATCCCTCTTCATGCCTTTCCAATAGAATCTCCTCTTCATATCCTGATATATCTTGGTTGCTCTTAGATGAATCTTAAACATGGATCAATGACATTCTCCAAGAACTTCTCCCTTCAAGTCCCTCATATTTGGAACACAAAACCGTCCCTTCTTTCTTGACCATCCCCTTTGGTCAAGGTTAAAATCCTTTAGATCATCGATCTCTGTTCCATTCTTAAGTCTTTTGATCCACTCAGCTACTATTGGACCCTTCTTCTACTTAGAAGCTATTTTCTTAATCAACACCGGTCAAACTTCCAAACAAGGCAACCTGATGGTACTCTGGCTAGAACCAGCAATCGATCTTAACTGCACACCGCAACTGGCTAAAGCTTCTAAATCTGTCCATTTTGCCAACGTAGATAACACCACATTTTGATGTTACTTGCTAAGAGCATCCTCCACCTTATTACCTTTTCTTGGTGTATATTATATACCAGAATCATATGCAACCAAAAATTCTAGCCACCTCTTTTGTCTCATATTAAACTCATTCTGAGAGAATAAATACCGTAAAAACTTATGATTGGTTTACAACTCGAATCTCACTCCTAAGTGATAATGTCTTCAAACCTTTAATGCGAAGATCACAGCTGCCAACTCCTAATCATGAGTAGGATATCTAATTTCATGCGGTCTAAGCTGCCTAGATGCATAGGCAATGACTTAACCACTCTGGATCAACACCCTTTCTAATATAGTTCCACATGCATCAGTATACACCACCAATCCTTGGTTTTCGTCTGGAACTACCAACACGGGTGCATTGTTTAACAAATGCTTTAACTTAAGGAATGCATCCTCACATTATCCAGACCAAATAAATCTCACCTCCTTCCTAGTTAGCTTAGTTAAGGGTGCCGCTATCCGTGAGAAATCCTTAATGAATCTCCAGTAGTAGCCAGCAAATCCAAGAAAAATCCCGATCTCAGTCATCGTCTTTGGTGTCTTCCAATTATTCACATCTTCGATCTTATCTGGTTCGATTGACAAACCTTTCTCTGAAATCATATGACCAAGAAACTTTACCTCCTTCTTCTAGAAATGACACTTGGTAAACTTTTCCTTTAGCCGATTCCGCCTCAGCGTCTCAAGCACCACTCTAAGATAAACTTCATGCTCCCTCTCATCCTTTGATTGCACTAGAATGTCATCTATAAACACCAGTACAAAACTATCCAATTACTCTCGTAAAACTCGGTTCATCAAATCTACAAAGAAAGCAGGTGCATTCATTAATCCAAATGGCATCACCATCCACTCATATGAACCACATCTAGTCCGAAATGCTGTCAAAGGAATACTGTCCTCCGCCACTCTTAATTGATGGAAACTTATTGCCAAATCCAACTTGGCAAACACTCTGGCACCACTCAACTAATCAAACAGATCATCTATTCTTGGCAAATGATACTTATTCTTAGTTGTCCTTTCGTTTAACTTACGATAGTCAATAAACATCCTTAACAACCCATCTAGTTTCTTTACAAACACTGCGGTTGCTCCCCAAGGAGAACTGCTTAGTCTAATAAAATTCCTTCCTTCTAGATCCACTAGCCGCATGTTCAATTCCTTCATCTCAGAAGGTATCATTCTGTTAGGTGGTTTACTTAAAGGTTCAGCTCTTGGTACAAGATCTATTTTAAACTCAACAACTCTTTTCGGGGGTGTGACTGGCTCAAAGACATCTACAAACTCTCTTGCTACCTGAACCTGGCTTAACTCATTTCCTACCTCCATAGCATTAAGCATGGCATTAACACTCTTATTTGTATTTTGCACTGAGAATATCACTCGGTTATGACTATCAGGGTGTCTCAGTGATACCTCTCTATCTTGGCAAAATATTCTAGCCTCATACCTATCCAACCAATCCATACCCAAAATGATCCCACAATCTACAAAATTAGTAACATACAAACTGCATGCAAATTTATGACCTAACAAGTCAAGTCTAACTATTCACACTTTAAGCTTAGAGTTGCATACCCTCCTATTGGATTCACAACCCTTAAGGGAGTAACAAGGTAAGTGGTTACTAAACATAATCTATCAACCAAACATTGAGATATAAACGAATGTGATGCACCGTATCAGAAAGTTCTCTGACTGAAATACTCCGAATCAGAAGCGTACCTTCCATCACAATCTATCTTTTATTTGTTGCAGTAGGCCTAGTTGGTCCAATGGTAAAAACTTTTTCTTTGTCCTCCCTAACTGGCTTTGGACATTGATTCTTGCAATGCCCAACTTGATCACAATTGAAGCATTTCATATTCTCCTTAACCGCAGCTTTCCTCCCATTTCCTGACCGACATTCATTAGCAAAGTAACCCTTCTTGTCACATTTATAGAAAACTACCTCAGCTTGACTTCTTAGCGGTATCTCTCTTTTGGGCTTCCTTCTTTTTAAAAAACTTCCTCTTCTTCTCCTAAGAACCTTGGGTTACCATTGACTTCTCTTTAACTAAATCTCCAAGCAACTCCGCATGGAAGATGGCCATCTCCACCACTATATTACAAGGATCACAGACATGGGTTATGATCATTCTAGCAAGCTCAGGCCTCAGTCCTTGAATGAACTTCTTATTCCTTTTGATGTTAGTATCTATAATAGCATATCCATATCTAGACAACTCTTCAAACTTGGTAGCATAGTCGACTATTGACATTTCTCTTTGCACTAAATCCATAAACTTCCTCATCGGCTTAGACCTAGCAAACTCCGATACAAACTTCTGCTCAAATCTCGTTTTAAAATAAGCCCAAGTTAACTGCTCTTCTGGCACATCGACATTTACACTATTCCACCAATGTAGTGCTGACCCCTGCAACTGTTAAGAGGCCAACCTCCTCTTTTGTCCATTATTCAGGCCTAAGTCAGTAAATATATGCTCATAATGCAAAAGCCAATTCTAAATTTCTATGGCACTCTCCGTCCCAAGAATGGCTTCCCATGCAAACTGGTGTAATCTCTACTAAGCAAAGCAATATTCCTAACTAGAGCCACATGATTAGCTCCTCCTACATTCCAGCAACTCCAACTGCAGCTTCTGCTTGCATCAAACCGGCTAAGAACTGATACATCGCCCCCATATCTACTGGTGGATTTCCAACACCCACATTAGCTTCAACATTTTGGTTATTGCATTAGCCGGCCGACCCGGGTTTCTCCTAGAGTGGGTCGAGCATTCCTATTAGTTATGGTGCTTCCTCCACCGAGATTTCCTCTTCCGTTTCCTTCTTCCATATCTCCTTTCTCGTAAATCTACATACGAGCCTTCGTAAGATAAAGAAGAACGGTTTAAGAGAATGAGGATACATACTTATATATATAACTATATATAGAAAATACAAGTACATTACTATAGCGTTATCCCAAACCCCAGTCCTATTATCTGATTCATTGGATAATGTTTGGAAAAATCTTTTAGGTTTAAGTTTCTTTTGAAGTTTCATAAACCTATGCTCTGACACTAACTTGTAACATCCCCCTCTTGGAGCCCCAAAACTAATGGCTACAGATGCTATAGTCATCCATAGTTGTTAATCCTTGGTGACAAAATATTATGACATTAGGTACATTGATACACCAAAACATAAGAATATGGAAAAAAATTAAATAGAAAAACAAATTCCACATTCCATTTCATAATATTCCAAATTGATTACATAATCCCAATTCGCAGACCACGTTCAGATAATATATAATTATTAAAAAATACTCCAAGAGCAGCTATGAAGATGATCCCTTGGTAGATTAGAGTATACAGATAGGCAAGAAAACAATTTTCCTTTACAAACCAAACACACAACAGAAATAAAAGAAATCTAATAACAAGTTTGCCTCCTGCACGTCATCGAAAGCTTTATTCATCTAGAAGGGTACCTGAAAACCTTAACTCTAAGCCTACTCAAAATCAATTGAGTACCCGAGAGTTTAAAGGGAAAAAAAAAACTTCAACCTCAAAGCATTTAGATATCTAGTGAGACCACACCACTTAGCGGAACGGGTTTTCCCCTCACTAGTATCCTAAAACATTATAAAACCATATACTATGCTTCTGCATTCACAATGGTTAAAACAAAGTATTTCAAAACATTACGATGATATGCAAAACATATAATTCAATAGATTACCCATCCCCATTCATTTTGCCTGTCTGTCTCAAATATAGTTTTTAGGGTTACTATTAACCTGTTAAATGTTAAGGACTATCTGTCCAATTACTTAGTTTTCATGGGATCACTAAGAACATATTGGTCACTCTAATATCTTATTTCTTATCCTAGTTTCCATGGGCTAACTAGGAACTTATTGACTGAATACCAATATCTTAATCCGGATATAGTTTTCATGGGTTCACTACATACCTACTAGCCCCTACCGGTATCAAAACATACTTTTCATGGGCTGACTATGAACATATTAGCCCCTACCAATATCATACAGTTTTTATGGGCTTACTGTAAACCTTTTGGCCCTTGCCAATATCATCCGTTAAGAATTTGACCTGTAACTACCCACTATTTTGTACCATTCAAATCGAAAATAATCCACCCATGCCAGACTTGATGACGCAAAATAACAGATTGTAATAGCAAATAAAATCAATCGCACAGAATCACAGACACCGAAATATAAATATAACTCGCAGTGGAAATTAAAATATCATAGTAGTTTATGAAGCTACTATAACAAAGTCTCAAAACAAATACATAATATCAGTCTGAAAATAACATAATAGGTATCCCAAATACATAGAAGTTCACTAATACATGAGATAAACTAAAACAGTAGAAACTGAAATAGATATATAACTAGATAAGATAAGTAGAATCTCCAACAGAGACTAGCTCCAGAAAGAGAAATCCAAAGCCGTGAATACTCAGGCTGACCCGAGCGTAAAGCAAAAACATAAAACACTCGAGTCAGGACATACATACTCATATAATGTAAACCAACTCAAGTGAACTATGGTAAATGAACAAGTAACTTAAAGGATGCTCGGGACCGCCCATCCTCTATGGATCCATTAAACTATTTACTATGTAATAATATTGCACTATTATAATAATGTCTACAGTAAAATAAACATACTTTAAAATAGCGTTAAAGGGTTACCAATATAGCCCTGAACCCAAATAATGCCAATAGTCTATATTGTACCTGCATATCTCCTGATCGGAAGACTATGAGAAAATACGCCATAGGTACGACACGAATAGAAACTCGTAGTAAGGCTCGCTATGGTAGGTGACACGGCACACGAGGCAATGCCAGGGTAGATGTTTCAAATCAAAATATTCCATTTAAACCATTTAAAAATGAAATTATTATACTTAATAATCAAATATTTAATTCTCAAATTTCAATCTTTTCAGAATTCATTTATTCGCTTAAATTTATTAAAACAGTGAAATTTCAGCTTTCGCAACATTTAGAAAAATGCTAAGGTAAGTTGCATTTGAAAACAATTCAATTAATCAAAGACAACAGTTAAAATTGTGGTAATAATTCAGGCTCAAGTTTAGTTTCTGCAATTACAGCACTTACAAAGTGCTGTAGTAGCCCTTAGTTCATATTTAGTCTTTTTAGTTCATTTGTATCAACTACAACACTTAGAAATGCTGTAATATCCTTTACTTTAGAAATGATAGCATTTCTGAAATGCTGTTAATTAAATTCCATATTTCAGTAAAATTTCATAAACAATTAAACTTTAATTTAAACCATTTTTAACTTATAAAATCATATTTTTCTCATTTTAAAAATGATCATTTAAATACCCTTTAATTTATGATTTTTATAAAGTAAATTTTTATACATAAATCAAATTCGTATCACGGATCTTGGTTCGAGCTTTGTGGCATTTCCACGAGCAAACTAGAAACAACTTCTTCCTTGGCATAGCTACCAGCCAAAGCAAATCGATTGAATGCCGGGGTCTCAATATTGTTCAAAATGTTTTAGCATAGATATCGACTTATCTGGGCCTATCGATCCACCAAAGAGATTCCATTTCTCCCACGAAGAAAGGGGAAAGTAACTGTGCGTCGCTCACTCCACGGTTGGCGCAGTATATTAGTTCTGAGTTGTGAGCTCCAGCTCAGGAATAAGACCCGGCATCTATCTAAGATAACGAGAAGATCAAAGCGTCAGAAGAGAAAGGAAGGTGTGATTTTAAGATAAGAGGTTGTGCAATACAGATTGTTTGTTTTAAACAATTTACTTATTAAATTCAAACATACCAATTCTATTCTTTAAATTTTAAAATTTAACTTAACATCGAAATTTAAGTTACCATTTCAAAATATAACTTATTTTCATTTTATTTACTCAATTTAAATTTCACTTTTAAACAAAATTGCCAAATTTCAGATTTAAGTTATATTTCAAATTTCAACTTAACTATTCATTTATTTCACATTTTAACTTGTATAAAAATCATTAACACTTTGTAAAATCATTTTAAATTCAATTTAAATTAAATTATCACAAATTTACATTTTCAAAACTACTTTAAAAATTCCAATATATATATATATATATGTATATATATAAACCACGAGTCTGTATAATATTTTCCAAACCTAGGTCAAGTGATACATATAATATATCATTTCAATCCGTAAGTTATAAAGAAAACCCAGGTTCGATCATTTCAAACCCGCAGTCCCAAGTTAAATGAAATAAATAAAAATCGTTCAGGCCTATCATTTCAGCCCATACCGATTTTTCCCTATTCCAAAGTCCATTCGGGTATGTATCATTTCAACCCATAGCGATTCTATTCTATAGGGAACTTGCAGTGTGATAAACTGATATAAATAAAGTATAACATTATATAACAGTAATAGATGATATGACAGGTGTATAAACAGGTGAACATCATATGATCATATCACAGGCAGTTATAACATGATAATAAAATCTACAGATTCAAATGGTGTCAATTTACAAATTATATAAGTACAGATGTCGTGTGTTAAATACTCAACTCTATAAGCGAGAGATAACAAATTCAGACACACAAACACAGATCCAGAAATCACGAAAGCACGACTACGGATTCAAGTGAGGGGAGAGCCAAAGTGATTATCTTGTACATAGCAAGCAAAAGATATTGCACATGAATTTCAACACAAATCATTATTAAACAACTAGAAATATAAACACAACAAAGAAGTAAACAACTTGACCATGTTTCAACCCATCATATGCTTGGCCATATAGTTCAAGTACTCGGCCTAGGTTATGAGTTTGGGTCAGGTATGTAACAACATAGCTCGACCTAGCTTGGATATGAAGGAGTGGAAGTTTATGCATGAACATACACAAGGTGATGGCCTATAGTGGAGTTTTTGTTACAATTCTTGGCTCGGCCTGAGGTGATGTGGGCTTGGCCTTGCTTGGTGGTGATCAAGTGATGGTGCAGCAGTGGCCTATGGTCAGGAAGAGGCCGGTGGAGGTGGTGCTAGTGGTGTCCGAGAGGAAGTGTGGAGTGGTGATGCATGTAGAGGTCGGTTAGGGTAGTTTTCAAGTGGACGATGCAATGTTTTTGTGGAGTTTTGCAACATAGGGGCCACGACCTTGACTGGTCAGTGGAGATAGATGATGGTTGCAGCCGAGTATAGTGGTGGTGGAGGTGAAGGTGGAGGAGACTATGGCCGAGCATGATAGGTAGAAGCAAGGCAAAAATATCAATAAACAAGAAGAAAAGAGTAAAAAAAAGAGAAAGAACCATTACCAATTTTTTTTAGAAATGATAGCCGAATATTTTAGAGATGAGAAGTTTTTTTTCTTACATGAAAAATGAAAGTATATGGCTACGAGAAGGAGATATGGTCGGCAATTCAATGCAAGTGTTAATTGACAAAGTGAAAAGGAAATGGCATATGAAAAGTTTATGGTATATGAAAATGTTACAGCTCTTTATATTTCCTTTTCTTTTATTCATTTTAAACACATGAAATGTAAGTAAATAAAATAGAAAAACAAAAAAAATAAAGTAAGAAAGAAAACAAATATATAATTTTTAGAAAAATATAAAATAATTAAGAAAATAGCTAAATGGTAGAAAATATGATTTAAAATTGTAAATAAAATACAATAATCTTTGGAAAAATTATAACATCATTTTAAAAATATTTTAAAAATAAAATCTTGAAATAAAATGAATTTAGAATATTACCAAAATGAAATAAAATCAAATAAAAAAATGTTTCAAAAAAACTAGGATTGTTACACTCACCCCCACTCAAATCTTTTCGTCCTCGAAAAGAACGAACAAGGAAAAATAAAGAAATAAGATAGGAAAGCAAAATAGTACATGAAACGAACAATTCCGGATTCAAAGCACGAATGCTCTCCTCCGTCTCCCAGGTGCAGTCTCGATCATCAGTACTCCACTGTACTTTGACGAGACTAACAGATTTCCTTCTAAGTTACTTCGTACCTCTGTCGACAATACGAAGTGGCTTCCTCTCGACAGTCAGATTAGGCTTAATATGCAAACCATCAAGAGCAGAAGGCTGAACAATAAGAGATGGATCATGAAGATACCGACGAAGATGAGAGACATGGATACATTATACACTCCAGAAAGCTTCTTGGGAAAATCCAGACGATAAGCCAAAGGACCAACTCTTTCCATAATGCAGAAAGGACCAATGAACCTAGGAGAAAGCTTCCCTCTTCGACCAAAACGAATGACATTCCTTAAGGGAGAGATCTTGAGGAAAATCTGATCACTAACAGCAAATTCCAAACTCCGCCTATTCCTATCAGTGCACTTTTCTGCCTATCTTGAGCAACCCTCAACTTCCTCTTAATCCCTCAACTCTCTCAGAAGCCTCCAAAACCAAATGAGTATCAAGAACCAAATGATTACCGAATTCAATCCAGCAAGATGGAGATTTACAAGGTCGTCCGTAAAGAGCAGCAAACGAAGACATTTGATACTGGCCTGAATTCAAAGATGGAATGAGATGAATAAAGAGATTAAGATAAGCTTAAAGAAGTAGATTAGATTATACCTGATAACTATTATTATAGGTGAATTTGACAAGATGGAGATGATCTTCCCAAGATCCTCTATAATCAAGTACACAAGCACGAAGAAGATCTTCGAGAATCTGATTCACTCTTTCCATTTGACCGTCGGTCTGTAGATGGCAAGCAGTGCTCAAATTCAGATGAGTACCTAAAGATACCCGAAAAGCTTTCCAAAACTGATTGGTAAAGATAGGATCACAATCACAAACTATACTGAGAGGAACACCATGGAGATGAACAATCTCTCTCTTGTAGATCTCAGATAAGCTAGAAGCAGAATGAGTAGACTTGACCGAAATGAAATGAGCGGACTTGGTTAGTCTATCCACAATAACCCAGATACTCTCATTACCCCTCCTAGACCTCGGTAAACCATCAATGAAATCCATGGAAACCTGTTCCCACTTCCAATTGGGAATCTCAAGGGGCTGCAACAAACCAGGGGTCTTCAGATGATCGGCTTTGACTTGCTGACAAGTCGCACACCGACTAACAAAGATAGAGATATCCCACTTCATACCCTTCCACCAATAAAGCCTCTTCATATCCTGATACATCTTCGACACACCATGATGAATAGAAAGTCTGAATCGATGATTCTCCCGAAGCAACTCCTGCCTCAAACCATCAACATTCGGGATACAAATCCTCCCATTAATCCTCAAAATCCCACTATCATCGATCTGAGCTCCACCATTAACACTACTACTACCACCAACCCTGCTACAAACATTCTCCTTCATCAATCTAAGCATACTATCCTCATCCTACTTAGCCTTGATACGATCCAGAGGAGGAGAAGAAACAACAACCTGACACAACAAAGCCTTCTTCCGACTCAAAGCGTTGGCCACAACATTGGCTTTACCGGAAGTATAGCTGATATCGAGATCATAAGAAGCCAAAATCTCAAGCCATCGAACTTGCCTATGATTCAAATCCTTCTGGATGAATATATATCTCAGAGACCGATGATCGGTGAAAAGCTCAAAATTAGCTCCAAAAAGATGATGCCTCTAGAGCTTCAAAGAAAAGACAACAGCAAGCAACTCTAAATCATGAGCAGCATAATTAGCTTCATGGGTTTTCAACTGATGGCTGGCATAGGCAATGACCTTATCATCCTGTATGAGAATAGCACACAATCCCTCACGCTAGCATCAGTATATACCGTCAATCCCTCATTGCCATTCAAAACGTTAAGAACTGGTGTGGAAGTCAGCTTGCTCTTTAACTCATCGAATGCAGCTTCACACTTCTTATCCCAGATGAATCTAGCTTTCTTACGAGTCAAAGCAGTGAGAGGTGCAGCAATCCGAGCAAAATTCTCAATGAATCTCCGGTAATAACTGGCAAGGCCCAGAAAACTACAAATATCTGATGGAGTCTTAGGAGTTTCCTAATCCTGAAATAGAATAAGGAGAAATAAGAACAACAGAAAAGATAGAATAATTAAACGACGAAGGAAAAAGAGAAAGAAAGAAAGCTTACATTGATCGCAACGATCTTGGCTGGATCAATACAAACTCCATTACCAGAAATAATATGTCCAAGGAATTGGACTTCATCTTTCCAGAAATGGCATTTTGAAAATTTAGCCTTCAATTGATGATTTCCAAGAATTTCCAAAACATATTTCAAGTGCAACTCATGCTCTACCTTGATCTTAGAAAAGACAAGAATATAAGCAACAAAGGCTAGAACACATTTATTAAGGACATCATGAAAAACACGATTCATCTAATCAATAAAGAAAGCAGGAGCATTAGTCAAACCGAAAGGCAAGACTAACCATTCATAAAGCCCATTCTCAATACGGAAAGCAGTCTTGGGAATGCTTTCCTCAGCAACCCTAAGCTGATAAAATCCTGTGGCAAGATCAAGTTGAGAGAAAACAGTGGCACCATAAAGCTGATCAAACATATCATTAATACGAGGCATAGGATATTAGTTTTTAATAGTGAGCTTATTCAGCTCCCTATAATCAACACACCTCCTCAAAGATCAATCGGACTTGGTGATGAAAACCACCGCTGCTCCCCATTCTGAATGACTAGGTCTGATCAGACCTTTGGAGAACAAGTCCTCAATTTGCTTTGCCAACTCAACCTTCTCAGGGGGTGCCATTCTTGTAGGAGGAAGAACAATAGGTCGAGCTCCAGTAATAAGATCAATGTGGAAATCAATTTCCCACTTAGGAGGCAAAGCAGTGACTTCACCAAATACCTCTGGATAGAATCTGACCACACGGGTCAAATGAAGGTCACCAGGAGAAGAATCCAGAGAATATATAAAACTGCCAGCAAAATCCTGAGGCATGCGACACTGAATAGTCAAGGAATTACCTTGATCATCAACAAGATAAACAGACAGGGCTATACAAGATATATGGATATCATGCCTACCTAGCCAATCACTTCCAAGTAATAAATCAAAAGCATCGAAGCCCAAAACATAGAAATCACGAATGAAGCAATGATCAGAATAGAGAAGTTCCACATGCTTACAAATCCGATTAAGGTTTACGGGACCCCCAAATGGATTTGAAACACATAAAGGTACAGAATCATACTCAGGAGAAAGGAGATGCTCGAACTTATCACACAAATCAACAGAAATGAAACTATAGGACGCTCCAGTATCAAATAAAACATGAACAGGATGCTGAAATAAAGAAAAGGTGCCCTAAGGAATACCTTGGTCATTACTAGGAGCAGGAGCAGGTGCCGATGCTGGAGAAGATGCAGAGGTGACATCAAATACACCAGAAGGCTCACCCTTCTGCCTGGTAGGGCAATCTTTCTTAAAATGACCAGGCTAAAGACAAATATGGTAGAGATCACGCCTAGTCAACTGAGCAGGTGGAGGAACAACAACACCAACTAAAGTAGGACAACTATTGGCCTAGTGTCCCCTCTGATCACATCTGAAGCATTAGATGGAAGAAAGATCAACATGCTACTTTAGAGAAGGAGAAGATGATGAAGATCCTGACCCGAATTCTTGAGCCAATTCTCCTTCTGCTTGTGGAAATTAGGCTTTCGCTTCCTAGAATTAACAAAGGAAGATCGAGATGAAGGAGCACCAGAAACAACAGGACCCTTATAAGTAGGGTTCTCATATCGGATAGCCATATCCATAAGCTGGGTAAAAGTGCCATGAACATGAGAAATGAGATGGTCATAATACTCGGGATGAGCACCAGCTATGAACTTCTCATTCTTCTTGAGAGGAGTGTTTATCAGGCTAGGACCGAACTTGGAAAGTTCTTTGATCTTCCTCTCATACTCAACAAAAGACATGCTTCCCTGCTTGAGATCCATGAACTCTCTATAAAGCTGGGATTTTCCACCTCGGGCATCAACTTAACAATGAAAGTGTGACGACCGCCCATGACTCCCACACAAAACAAGGGAATGGTGTGTTGAAAGGTGTGCCAGGCAACCATGGACGATAGTCAGGGTAAGATAAAACAGAAACTCTATCGTACAACTCACAGCGCTTGGACAAAGTACAATAGAGAAATATATGTATATAGTGAAGCTCATAACAGAATATCATCATATAGACTTCATAAAGGTTTGATACAAGCATCAAAACAATCAATACATCAAGCCTCACTACATAACACTCAAAACATATACAAGCAGCGGAACATCTAGTACATATAGTAAGAAAACTAATATGCTAGCCTCCAGCTCGTCTTCGTCATCTGCATTGTTGATAACCAAGAACAGCACCTGTCACCTGCTACCTAGTCTGCCCATCCCAACATGGATGAACAGCCCAAGGTAATAAGAGTTGAACATAAAACCTTGAGTCAGACAACAGTCTTAGTGAGCAGTAAATTAACTATCAAACATACCAAAAGAGCATAAAGGATAAAAGGAATAGGAACTCAACCATCCCACTCCACCTCATTCTACAGTGATAGCCCCAGACCCACTAAGCATAAACAAGCATAGCAAAGCAGACGATTTAAGTAAAGTAATTATCACTCGAGTCAAGGTCGATGTTTTCCAAGTACAAATCCCCAAGGCCTAAACCAAGATCAGATAAGCACCCAGAAAACACCGCTCTTGAGACCGAATGATGATACAATCAAACATCCATGACTCTGGCTATCACTGTTAACATTGCCTCGATATCACCGTTAATTGAATGACCGACACCTTCTTTCAACTGTCCGTCAAGGGCTAATGGCAACCCCGGTTCTAGACATAACTCCGCACGTCATCATGACCCGTGCCTTGGACTATCGCATCTGCCCAGAGTACTAACACGTCATCATGACCCGTGTCTGGAACGTCATCGTGACCCGTTCCAACGTACTCTTGCTTTGAGCATGCTAGAACCTTCAATAACGATAAGATCCAAGCCTCCTAGCCATCCTCCTCGACGACTATTCTTACACTGGCCTAAGCGCCTCTCGAGCCCACCATTATCAACCAACCCGGACCGCATCACCGAGTTATCAACATGCTTGGGATGATCCCGTCTGGATTAAACCAAGGCTTTCACACATCATGCTTTGCTTCAACGCATCATAGCAAAGTCCCATCTCACATCATGGTTTGCCTCATCGCATCATGGCAAAGTCCATCATCATCGAATCAATCCATATGAGCTTCCACATCCGCTTCATATGCCACAAGCAGCTTTCACCATTCAAGAGCCTTTCCACTTAGATTTTGAATCATCTTCGACCCACTTGTTCAAATCAACTGCTAGCTAATTTGAAACAATCAAATCAATCATAAATCAATCATTAATCCAAGCAATCAAACATTCAACAAGATCTAATAAGCAATTACAACAATAATGGCAATTTGGTAATTAAGGTGTCCAAATCTAACAAGTATGAATCATAGGAAAATGTCTCTATAACTTGATGAATGAACTTGCATAAGTTAACATGTAGTAAAATAGATACCAAAACTTCATAGGAGATAGATCTACATGCAGACTTAAGGAAAATGCAAGAAATCACTATCTTTAACACATAAACAAGCCACCAATCCAATACACTCCCTTGGGTCCGTGTGAGAGATAACTACCACTCATCGAATCACCTAAACACCCCAAAAACAACCAACTCCAGATCTGGACAGCAAGGAAACAAGCTTGATCTGGCAAAATCTCGCTTCAAACGATGAAATCTCTCTTTGTTGGATGAAGATCTTCAACTTTGGCTCTTGAATCTTTGATCTTGATCTTCGATCTTGGATGGATGTTAGCACTAGATTAGAGTGGAGAAAAGAAGTGAAGAAGTGTTGTAGTCGAGCTCTCAAAATGGCAGCACTTCGTCGCTTCAAAATCTGGTGCCGAAAAGTGAGCCAAACCCCTCTATTTATAGGCTGAAATCCCCATGACTCGTTCCCCCTTAAGTCGCCCACGACCTAACCCATGAGTCGTCCACGACTCAATCCCCTAACGACTCAACGACATACGGTTCAACACACACACGACTCAACACAGGCACGACTCAACGGCTCACAACCTATGCGCGACTTAACTCCTGCACGCATTACTTCCTAAGCCCTAAGCCGTATGGACCTAACCCACGACTTACGACCTAACGACTCAGGCCTTCGAACAACATACGACTCATCGGAGAGGCCGACCCAACTACACTAAGCCATACTAGGTACTTACCGACCTAACAACCTACCATAAGTCGGCAGCGACTTACGACTTAACAGCTTAACCACCACGCGACCCAAAACACATGCCGACTCAACACTGGCACGACTCACGACTTAAGCCCTTAACGACCTAACCTATCTCCCTTTTAGGTCATAACCCTTATACCGTTGGCTCCTAAGTCGCTAACTACTGGGTCATAGACTCGCTCAGCCGACCTAAGCCTTATCTTGTATGCCCCCCCTTAAGTCGGTCACGACTTAACTAAGCACACAGCCTAACTATAACACGGCATAGCCACTAGGTCGCTACCTCGGTCTGACACACTAACTCGGCAACACCTTAAGTCGCTCACACGAGCAAACTTCCACACGACCTAAGCACTAAGTCGTTAACTTCCTAACTCGTTAACTCGACCTAACATTCTTAAGTCGTAACTTCTATAGGTCGCTCCTCTCGACCTAACTCTCACACGACATAAGCTTCACACGAGCTAACCCTTAACTCGTCCACGACTTAAGCACCCCCCCGAGCTAGTTATTACACGGCCTAACCCCTTAAGCCGTAAACCCTACAACTTAGGTTCAAAACGACTCAAGCAATACTAACGACTTGATGGCAACTATTTTACGATATGTCGACACGTAAAATACGGGTCGTTACATTCTCTCCCCCTTAGGAATTTCGCCCCCGAAATTCCAAACAAACAAGAGCAATCAAAATTATTCTGCATGCCTACCATCCACAGCAATCAACAAACCATGCATCCAATTACTAGCCTAGCATGCAGAATTCTAAGACTTAGAACAAGCTGCAAATTCGTGAGATGTGACGACACCTTAGGGTCATACCTTGAAGAGTTCAGGATGAGCTGCCTTCATCCTCTCTTCCTCCTCCCATGTACAGTCGTCAACATCATCACTCCATTGTATCTTGAGCAACGTAATCGTCTTCCTCCTAAGCTGTTTCGTGTCGGTTTCAACAACACGAAGTGGCTTACGAGGTCTCGTAACAACTGGATCAACTTCTAAATCTTCATAGCTATCAGCAGAAATCACCGTACTTGGGTCGTGCACAAACTTCCGTAGATATGATACATGAAAAACATTGTGCACACCTGCCATCTTTTCTGGTAACTCCAATCTATAAGCGAGCTTTCCAATTCGCTCGGTAATCGGGAATGGTCCAACAAATCTCGGAGTCAATTTCCCTTTTTTCCCGAATCTAATAACATTCTTTAGTGGAGAAATCTTTACGAAAACCATATCGCCTACGTCGAATTCCAAATCCTTACGACGCTTATCGGCATAACTTTTCTGACGATCTTGGGCTGCCTTCATTCGTCGCCGAATGATCTCTATACAATCCGTAGTCTGTCGAATCATATCTGGCCCAAGTATCATCTTTTCTCCAGTTTCTAACCAACATGTCGGAGAGTTACACGGTCTTCCATATAATGCTTCATACGGTGCCATACCAATACTTGACTGGTAACTGTTATTATACGCAAATTCCACCAAATGAAGGTGATCTTCCCATGATCCTCCGAAATCCAAAACACATGCTCTGAGAAGATCTTCCAAAACTCGATTGACTCTCTCAGTCTGACCATCTGTTTGGGGGTGATAAGCTGTACTCAAACACAACTCAGTTCCCAAAACCTCCTGGAAGCTCTTCCAAAATCCACTAGTGAACAATGGGTCTCGATCGCTCACTATACTTTTCGGAACACCATGGAATCGAACTATCCACCTAACATACAACTCAGCCAACTTCGACGCAGTCCTAGTTGATCGAACAGGAATGAATCTTGCACTCTTAGTTAAACGATCTACGATGATCCAAATCCCTTCATTTCCTGCCCTGGTTCTAGGTAGACCATCGATAAAATCCATCGATATCTGCTCCCACTTCCATGTAGGAACCTCTAATGGTTGAAGCAATCCACTAGGCTTCTTCTGCCCAGCTTTTACCAACTGGCAATTCATACATTTGGAAATGAAATTTCCAACATCCTTCTTCATACCTTCCCAGTAATAGGTTCTCTTCATGTCCCGATACATCTTATTTCCTCCTGGATGAATCGTCAACTTCGAGTGATGACTTTCCCTAAGAGCTTCATCTCTCAATCCATCTATATCGGGAATAACTAGTCATCCTTGCTTTCGAAGCCAACCCTCTTGATCGACTTCAAATCCTTTATCCTTTTCTGGATTTAATCCAGATTCCAAATCGCGGATAATCTTGAAAAGCTTATCATCTCGCTTTTGGCTCTCGCCAATCCTTTCCACAAGAGTAGGTCTTATCGATAAGTTTGCCAACATCTCAGGTTCCAATTCACATCTAGGCCTGAAATCAAACCCATCCAAATACTCGAGACTCTTCCTTTCCGAAAACATGGCTCCCAATCCTGCATGTCTTCGACTTAACGCATCGGCCACTGCGTTCCCTTTTCCCGGAGTATAGGCTATATCAAAATCATATGATGCTAAAAACTCTAGCCATCGTTGCTGCCGAAGATTCAAATCCATTTGGGAGAACAGATATTTCAACGACTTATGATCCGTAAACAACTCAAATCGAACTCCCAATAGATAATGTCTCCACATCTTCAGAACAAAAACAATTGCCGCTAACTCCAAATCATGAGTCGGGTAATTCCTTTCATGCGGCTTCAGTTGTCGACTTGCATACGCAACAACTTTATCCTTTTGCATAAGCACTGCTCCAAGTCCAGTACCACATGCATCGGTGTAAACCACCATCTCATCATTCCCACTTGGAATAGTCAAAACAGGAGTACTTGTCAGTCGCTCTTTCAGGATTACGAAAGCTTGCTCACACTTATCATCCCATCTGAACACTTGGTTCTTTTTCGTCAATCCTGTTAACGGTGCAGCTATCTTGGAAAAGTCTTTGATAAACCAACGATAATATCCAGCTAATCCAAGAAAACTTCTCACATCAGATGCATTCTTAGGTCTAACCCAATCCTGGATTACTGCCACCTTAGCGGGATCAACCGCTATTCCATTTCCAGAAATAACATGGCCTAAGAACCTCACTTCACTCTTCCAGAAGTGACACTTCGAAAACTTAGCCTTCAGCTGATGTTTCCGCAAGATTTCCAAAACAATACGCAAGTGTGTCTTGTGCTCTGCCTCAGTTCTGGAATAAATCAGAATATCATCCACGAACACAAGTACAAACTTGTTCAACTGATCTCTGAACACCCTATTCATAAGATCCACAAAATATGCTGGTGCGTTAATCAATCCAAACGGCATTACCAGCCACTCATAAAAACCGGATGGTGTCCTAAAAGCAGTCTTTGGCACACTATCCTTAGCCACTCTCAATTGGTGAAATCCCGTTGCCAAATCCATCTGAGAAAACACCTTAGCCTCGTGAAGCTGATCAAACAAGTCATCTATTCTCGGCAATGGATACTTGTTCTTCTTAGTCACCTTATTCAGCTCACGATAATCCACACACAACCTCAACGATCCATCCGCTTTGGTTGCGAACACAACTGGTGCACCCCATTCGGACACACTACGCCGAATGAATCCTTTCCGAAAAAGGTCATCAACCTGCACCTTGAGCTCTTGTTATTCTCTAGGCGCCATTCGTCTAAGAGGCATCACAATAGGTCTGGCTCCCTCAACTAGATCGATACGAAACTCGATCTCCCTATGCGGCGGTAACCCTTTGACCTCGTCAAAGACGTCCTCAAATCCATTCACAACCGGCATCGATGACAGTCCATCCCGTGGAACAACCAGCGAATACATGAAGCCCATGAAGACGCCTTCTTCATGCTTACATCGTATCACAACCTTTCGCCCTTCCACACTCCCGACTGTCACCTCCAGTTTCTCACAATCAACCTTTGCCGCATACCTCCTAAGCCAGTCCATTCCCAAAATAATTCCGAACCCCGCAAAGTTCAGAATAAAACAATCACAAACAAAAGAGCAATCATGACTCGATACAACTAGACCACGGCATACCATATACAAACAAGACAAACCCCCAACTGGATTAGTCACAACCAATGGTCTATCAACAATTTCTGGTTCAAAACCCAACCGGCCTACCAAATCATCACAAACAAACGAATGCGACGCCCCAGTATCAAACAAAACCCTAACTGGAACACCACAAATGGAAAGAGTACCTTGAACCACCACACTCTTCCCCCTCTCTTCCGCAGGAGGAGCTTTCGAAGACGATGGAACAGCTCCCAAAGCATAAGCTTGCACAATCTGCTTATCTTTCCTCGGTTCTGGACAGTCCTTCTTGATATGTCCCAGCTTATCACAGTTGTGGCACTTCAACTGCACTTTTGGATTCTTGCAATCCCTAGAAAAATGGCCCTTCTGCCGACAATTGTAGTAGGTCACTTCACCCTTTGGCTTCTTCTGGCCGTCCTTACCCTTCTGTTGCTGCTGCTTCCTCTTCTTGTTTCCACCCTGTTGTGGTTTGGACTCTTCCTTGGTCACAGCAACAACAGACTCTTCCTTAAGAAACAAACTCTCATGCCTGAGAGCTTTCTCCACAAGCTTCTCAAATGGATCGTCCAGATGATCCACCAACTGTCTCCCAAGATAATTGTCCAAGCCTGTCACAAACTTCTCATTCTTCTGATAGGGAGATTCAATATACGACCGAGCATACTTGGACAAAGCTTCAAACTCAGAAACATACTCAAGAACTGGTCTCCCACCTTGCTTGAGTTCCATAACAGATTTCTGAGCCGTAGAGATGAACTTAGCTTCAAATCTAACTTGGAATTGCTCCCAAGTAATCTCTTCCTCCGGAGTATCAATGGTGATAGAATTCCACCAATCAGAAGCCCTTCCCTGAAGCTGCCTTGATGCAAGCTTCCTCTTAGTTGCATCCTCAATTCCCAAATCACCAAAGATCCTTCTACAAGCATCAATCCACCTCTGAACATCAACGGTTGATTCCGTTCCCAAGAAAACCTTCCCTCCAAGAGCAGTATAGTCCTTACACAACTTAGCAAAATCCACTGATCTTGGAGCTTGAACTTGAACTCCAACATCTACTGACGGTCCTGAAGTTGATATCTTTCTCATGATCGAAGTCATCATAGCCTCGAACATTGCAGCATAGTCAGTAGCTCCCCCAAAAACACGGCTTTCCCTAGCAGCTTGTCTCTCACTTTGACTCATCCTTAATATCTACAAAAAGGAATGATTTAGAATACCTTGAGAAACAACTACATAAGGAGTTCAAATTCTTCTAAACTACTATATTATATATAGTAATAATCCATCAAAATTACAATTACGTCTCTCATACGTAGTTACGTCAGCGAGCGTTGGCTAAAATCGATTAACCAAAGCTCTGATACCAAATGTGACGACTGCCCATGACTCCCGCACAAAACAAGGGAATGGTGTGCTGAAAGGTGTGCCAGGCAACCATGGACGATAGTCAGGGTAAGATAAAATAGAAACTCTATCGTACAACTCACAGCGCTTGGACAAAGTACAATAGAGAAATACATGTATATAGTGAAGCTCATAACAGAATATCATCATATAGATTTCATAAAGGTTTGATACAAGCATCAGAACAATCAATACATCAAGCCTCACTACATAACACTTAAAACATATACAAGCAGCGGAACATCCAGTACATATAGTAAGAAAACTAATATGCTAGCCTCCAGCTCGTCTTCGTCATCTGCATTGTTTATAACCAAGAACAGCACCTGTCACCTGCTACCTAGTCTGCCCATCCCAACATGGATGAACAACCCAAGGTAATAAGAGTTGAACATAAAACCTTGAGTCAGACAACAGTCTTAGTGAGCAGTAAATTAACTATCAAACATACCAAAAGAGCATAAAGGATAAAAGGAATAGGAACTCAACCATCCCACTCCACCTCATTCTACAGTGATAGCCCCAGACCCACTAAGCATAAAAAAGCATAGCAAAGAAGACGATTTAAGTAAAGTAATTATCACTCGAGTCAAGGTCGATGTTTTCCAAGTACAAACCCCCAAGGCCTAAACCAAGATCAGATAAGCACCCAGAAAACACCGCTCTTGAGACCGAATGATGATACAATCAAACATCCATGACTCTGGCTATCACTGTTAACATTGCCTCGATATCACCGTTAATTGAATGACCGGCACCTTCTTTCAGCCGTCCATCAAGGGATAATGGCAACCCCGGTTCTAGACATAACTCCGCACGTCATCATGACCCGTGCCTAGGACTATCGCATCTGCCCAGAGTACTAACACGTCATCATGACCCGTGTCTGGAACGTCATCGTGACCCGTTCCAACGTACTCTTTCTTTGAGCATGCTAGAACCTTCAATAACGATAAGATCCAAGCCTCCTAGCCATCCTCCTCGACGACTATTCTCACACTGGCCTAAGCGCCTCTCGAGCCCACCATTATCAACCAACCCGGACCGCATCACCAAGTTATCAACATGCTTGGGATGATCCCGTCTGGATTAAACCAAGGCTTTCACACATCATGCTTTGCTTCAACGCATCATAGCAAAGTCCCATCTCACATCATGGTTTGCCTCATCGCATCATGGCAAAGTCCATCATCATCGAATCTATCCATATGAGCTTCCACATCCGCTTCATATGCTACAAGCAGCATTCACCATTCAAGAGCCTTTCCACTTAGCTTTTGAATCATCTTCGACCCACTTGTTCAAATCAACTGCTAGCTAATTTGAAACAATCAAATCAATCATGAATCAATCATTAATCCAAGCAATCAAACATTCAACAAGATCTAATAAGCAATTACAACAATAATGGCAATTTGGTATTAAGGTGTCCAAATCTAACAAGTATGAATCATAGGCAAATGTCACTATAACTTGATGAATGAACTTGCATAAGTTAACATGTAGTAAAATAGATACCAAAACTTCATAGGAGATAGATCTACATGCAGACTTAAGGAAAATGCAAGAAATCACTATCTTTAACACATAAACAAGCCACCAATCCAATATACTCCCTTGGGTCCGTGTGAGAGATAACTACCACTCACCGAATCACCTAAACACCCCAAAAACAACCAACTCCAGATCTGGACAGCAAGGAAACAAGCTTGATCCGGCAAAATCTCGCTTCAAACGATGAAATCTCTCTTTGTTGGATGAAGATCTTCAACTTTGGCTCTTGAATCTTTGATCTTGATCTTCGATCTTGGATGGATGTTAGCACTAGATTAGAGTGGAGAAAAGAAGTGAAGAAATGTTGTAGTCGAGCTCTCAAAATGGAAGCACTTCGTCGCTTCAAAATCTGGTGCCGAAAAGTGAGCCAAACCCCTCTATTTATAGGCTGAAATCCCCATGAGTCGTTCCCCCTTAAGTCGCCCACGACCTAACCCATGAGTCGTCCACGACTCAAGCCCCTAACGACTCAACGACATACGGTTCAACACACACATGACTCAACACAGGCACGACTCAACGGCTCACAACCTATGCGCGACTTAACTCCTGCGCGCATCCCTTCCTAAGCCCTAAGCCGTATGGACCTAACCCACGACTTACGACCTAACGACTCAGGCCTTCGAACAACATACGACTCATCGGAGAGGCCGACCCAACTACACTAAGCCATACTGGGTACTTACTGACCTAACAACCTACCATAAGTCGGCAGCGACTTACGACTTAACAGCTTAACCACCACGCGACCCAAAACACATGCCGACTCAACACTGGCACGACTCACGACTTAAGCCCTTAACGACCTAACCTATCTCCCTTTTAGGTCATAACCCTTATACCGTTGGCTCCTAAGTCGCTAACTACTGGGTCATAGACTCGCTCAGCCGACCTAAGCCTTATCTCGTATGCCCCCCTTAAGTCGGTCACGACTTAACTAAGCATACAGCCTAACTATAACACGACATAGCCACTAGGTCGCTACCTCGGTCTAACACACTAACTCGGCAACACCTTAAGTCGCTCACACGAGCAAACTTCCACACGACCTAAGCACTAAGTCGTTAAATTCCTTAACTCGTTAACTCGACCTAACATTCTTAAGTCGTAACTTCTATAGGTCGCTCCTCTCGACCTAACTCTCACACGACATAAGCTTCACACGAGCTAACCCTTAACTCGTCCATGACTTAAGCACCCCCCCGAGCTAGTTATTACACGGCCTAACCCCTTAAGCCGTAAACCCTACAACTTAGGTTCAAAACGACTTAAGCAATACTAACGACTTGATGTCAACTATTTTACGATATGTCGACACGTAAAATACGGGTCGTTACAGAAAGCATCCCTGAAAAGATGATAGATAAGCTTATAAAAGCACGAAAGAGATAGAAAAACAGAATTCAAAGAAACATGAGAAGATACCTAAACTGCTCTCAAGTAATATCAGCCACGACGGTGTTAGCCGTAACAGACTCCCACCAATCTAGAGCAGCCTCATGCAACTGCCATGCTGCTAACTGATGCTTCTGAGCATCAGTAATCTCAAGACCATTAAATTCCTCTCTAAACTCCACAACCATTGCCGGGCTTCAATAATATCCTCTGATCCAGTAAATGGGGTTCCACCCAGTTGAGTGAATTCCTTACAGAGAACAACAAACAAAATAGGTGCAACGGGTCGAGGAGCTGGGGCAATACCACGACCCCTACCTTTGGCATTTCCTCGATTCATCCTGAAAAATCAAGAATAAATTTGCGACAAGATAAAGAGAAGCCAAAGATAAATTAAGATAAGACAAGATAAATTCACTTGGATGAATATCCTAAAGAAAGAAAACACTAACAAGGTAGATACGAAAGGAAGGAAGTTAGAAAACATTTGAAAAATCCTTTCAAAATAAGAAATTTTTTATATCAAAATAATCTTTGAAAATCCTTTGAAAAATCATTTTGAAAATCATTTTATACTTTGAAAATACGTTCTCTCACAAAGAATGATTCTGAGATTGATTTCACTCATTCTAGGGTATTTCTACCTTATCTCTAATGAGTTTTTGCTCCGCAAGTTATGGTTTGCCTAAAACCAAAGCTCTGATACCAAATGTAATGACCCACTATTTTGTACCATTCAAATCGACAATAATCCACACATGCCAGACTTGAATGATGCATAATAACAGATTGTAATAAAATTTGAAGCAAATAAAATCAATCACATAGAATCACAGACATAGAAATATCAGAATAACTCGTAGCGGAAATTAAAACACCATAGTAGTTCAGGAAGCTACTATAACAAAGTCTCAAAACAAATATATAATATCAGTTTGAAAACAACATAACAGATATCCCAAATACATAAAAGTTCACCAATACATGAGATAAACTAGAACAATAGAAAGTGAAATAGATAGATAACCAGATAAGATAAGCAAAATCTCCAGCAAAGACTAGCTCCAGAAAGAAAAATCCAAAGCTGTGAATACTCAGGCTGACCCGATCGTAAAGCAAAAACACAAAACACTCGAGTCAGAACATACATACTTAAATAATGTAAACCAACTCAAGTGTATTAAATGAACAAGTAATTTAAAGGATGCTTGGGACCGCCCATCCTCTAAGGATCCGTTAAACTATTTACTATGCAGTAATAGTGCGCTATTATAATAATGTCTATAGTAAAATAAACATGCTTTAAAATAGCGTTAAGGGGTTACACATATAGCCCTTAACACAAATAATGCCAGTAGTCTATACAGTACCTGCATATCCCTGATCAGGAGACTATGAGAAGATACTCCATAGGTATGACACAAATAGAAACTCGTAGTAAGGATAGCTATGGTAGGTGACACGGCACACGAGGAAATGCGAGGGTAGATATACCAATTACGCACTCGGGCTGGTGGTAACGTAGCAGCAGGGTCGGCCCAATGAACTGGGTTGCCCTAGGCTAATTATAAGCCGATATGGAAAATTGGCAAGGATGAGATAAAACAACTACAGTTTAAATATTGATGAGATTTGAACCTGCACCATTCCATCACAATTGCAACCGCCAGACCACTCAGCCAAACAATCTTATTGACAGTTTTCATAGTACTAATTTTTTTAAAACTTGAAACATAATTAATCTTTTTTTATGTTGCTCCATCAAGGGGGTTGCCCAATTCAAAAGTCTTATGGGCCTTGGCCTTGGCTGGGCTTGCATAGCAGCCACATACGCCCACCTCGGAACACACTCCCAAATCAAGGGTGGCCACCAAACAATCATAGAGTAATAGAATGGTATCGAAGAAATGCGTCCGACCAGAGGAGCTACCCCTTTCGGCCTGAGATCGCTCTTGTTTTAACCACTTTAAGCCAACTCAAGGGAGTCGGGTCCACATTATATACCTCAAGAACGTCGCCACCATCCTACTTCATTCTGTAATCTCCACCACGTACAGAGTTGTTAAAGTGGTTTTCAGTATCGATAGAGAGTATGTCCATATCCGACCCCGGTCTCTTTAACAACCGATCGTTATTATAACCCGTGGTTGTCAATTTCAAAAATGGTATTTTATACTTCGAAAATCAAATATCATTTAAAAATTCAATATCTTTTCAAATCCATTTCAAAGTATCAAAATATCATATCATTTCAAACCTCATTCACTTTATTTAATTTAAATACCATTTTAAATCACATCTAAAATGGTTTATATTTCAAATCAAAATATTCCATTTAAACCATTTAAAAATGAAATTATTATACTTAATAATCAAATATTTAATTCTCAAAATTTTAATCTTTTCAAAATTCATTTATTCACTTAAATTTATTAAAACAATGAAATTTCAGCTTTCGCAGCATTTAGAAAAATGCTACGCTAAGTTACATTTGAAAACAATTCAATTAATCAAAGACAGCATTTAAAATTGCCGTAATAATTCAGGCTCAAGTTTAGTTTCTGCAATTACAGCACTTACAAAGTGCTGTAATAGCCCTTAGTTCATATTTAGTCTTTTTAGTTCATTTGTATCAACTACAACACTTAGAAATGCTATAATATCCTTTACTCTAGAAATGATAGCATTTCTGAAATGCTGTTAATTGAATTCCATATTTCAATAAAATTTCATAAATAATTAAACTTTAATTTAAACCATTTTTAACTTATAAAATCATATTTTTCTCACTTTAAAAATGATCATTTAAATACCCTTTAATTTATGATTTTTATAAAGTAAATTTTTATACATAAATCAAACTTTTAAACAATTTACTTATTAAATTCAAACATACCAATTTCTATTCTTTAAATTTTAAAATTTAACTTAACACTTAAATCTAAATTACATTTAAAATATAACTTATTTTCATTTTATTTACTCAATTTAAATTTCACTTTTAAACAAAATTACCAAATTTCAAATTTAAGTTATATTTCAAATTTCAACTTAACTATTAATTTATTTCACATTTTAACTTGTATAAAAATCATTAACACTTTATAAAAATCATTTTAAATTCAATTTAAATTAAATTATCATGAATTAAAATTTTAATAACTACTTTAAAAATTCCAGAAATATATATATATATATATATATATAAACCATGGGTCTGTATAATATTTAATTTCTAACCTAGGTCAAGTGATACAGATAATATATCATTTCAATCCGTAATTTACAAAGAAAACCCGGGTTCTATCATTTCAAACCCGCAGTCCCAAGTTATGTGAATTAATAAAAATCGTTCAGGCCTATCATTTCATCCCATAATGATTTTCCCGATTCTAAAGTCCATTCGGGTATGTATCATTTCAACCCATAGTGATTATAATCTACATGGAACTTGCAGTGTGATGAACTGATATAAATCAACAATATAACATTATATAACAGCAACAGATGATATGGTAGGTGTATAGATTGGGTGAACATCATATGATCATATCACAAGCAGTTATAACATGATAATAAAATCTACAGATTCACATGGTGTCAGTTTACTAATTATATAAGTATAGATGGCGTGTGTGAAATACTCACCTCTACAAGCTGAAGATAACAAATTCACACACACAAACACAGATCCAGAAAGCATGAAAGCACGACTACGGATTCAAGTGAGGGGAGAGCCAAAGTGATTATCTTGTACATAGCAAACAAAATAAGATATTGCACATGAATTTCAACACAAATCATTATTAAACAACTAGAAATATAAACACAACAAAGCAGTAAACAACTTGACCATGTTTCAGCCCATCATATGCTCAGCCATATAGCTCAAGTACTCGGCCTAGGCTATGAGTTTGGGTCAGGTATGGAACTACATGGCTCGGCCTAGCTTGGATATGAAGGAATGGAAGTTTATGCATGAACTTACACAAGGTGATGGCTTATAGTGGAGTTTTTGTCACAATTCTTGGCTCGGCCTGAGGTGATGTGGGCTCGGCCTTGCTTGGTGGTGATCAAGTGATGGTGTAGCAGTGGCCTATGTTCAAGTAGAGGCTAGTGGAGGTGGTGCTAGTGGTGGCCGAGAGGAAGTGTGGAGTGGTGATGCATGTAGAGGTCGGCTAGGGTAGTTTTCAAGTGGATGATGCAATGTTTTTGTGGAGGTTTACAACATAGGGGCCACGGCCTTGACTGGTCAGTGGAGATAGATGATGGTTGAAGCCGAGTATGGTGGTGGTGGAGGTGGTGGTGAAGGTGGAGGTGGTGGTGAAGGTGGAGGAGAATATGGTCGAGCATGATAGGTAGAAGCAAGGTAAAAATATCAATAAACAAGAAGAAAAGAGTAAGAAAAAAAGAGGAAGAACCATTGCCAAAAATTTTCAGAAATGATGGCTGAATATTTTAGAGATGAGAAGTTTTTTTTCTTGCGTGAGAAATGAAAGTATACGGCCATGAGAAGGAGATATGGTCGGCAATTCAATGCAAGTGTTAATTGACAAAGTGAAAAGGCAATGGCATGTGAAAAGTTTATGGTATATGAAAAGGTTATGGCTCTTTATATTTCCTTTTCTTTTATTCATTTTAAACACATGAAATGTAAGTAAATAAAATAGAAAAACAAAAAAAATAAAGTAAGAAAGAAAACAAATAAATAATTTTTATAAAAATATAAAATAATTAAGAAAATAGCCAAATAATAGAAACTAGGTTTAAATTGTAAATAAAATACAATAAGCTTTGGAAAAATTATAGCATCACTTTAAAAATATTTTAAAAATAAAATCTTGAAACAAAATAAATTTAGAATATTACCAAAATGAAATAAAATCAAATAAAAAAATATTTCAAAAAAACTAGGGTTGTTACACTCACCCCCACTCGAATCTTTTCGTCCTCGAAAAGAACGAACAAGGAAAAATAAAGAAATAAGATAGAAAATAAAAATAGTACATGAAACGAACAATTCCGGATTCGAAGCACGAATGCTCTCCTCCGTCTCCCAGGTATTGTCTCGATCATCAGTACTCCACTGTACTTTGACTAGACTAATAGATTTCTTCTGAGCTGCTTCGTACCTCTGTCGACAATACGAAGTGGCTTCCTCTCGATAGTCAGATTAGGCTTAATATCCAAACCATCAAGAGTAGAAGGCTGAACAGTAAGAGATGGATCATGAATTTACCGGTGAAGAAGAGAGACATGGAATACAATATGCACTCCAGAAAGCTTCTCGGGCAAATCCAGACGATAAGCCAAAGAACCAACACTTTCAACAATGCAGAAAGGACCAATGAACCTAGGAGAAAGCTTCCCTCTACGACCAAAACGAATGACATTCCTTAAGGGAGAGACCTTGAGGAAAACCTGATCACCAACAACAAATTCCAAACTCCACCTATGCCTATCAGCGTACATCTTCTGCCTATCCTGAGCAACCCTCAACTTCCTCTTAATATCCATAACTCTTTCAGAAGCTTCCAAAACCAAATGAGGTCCAAGAACCAAACGATTACCGGAGTCAATCCATAATCAAGCACCTCCATAATCAAGCACACAAGCACGAAGAAGATCTTCGAGAATCTGATTCACTCTTTCCGTTTGACCATCGGTCTGTGGATGGCAAGCAATTGTATCGACTCGTAAATTTTAATAAATAAATTGGTTAATTTAATTGGATCTTGTAATTAAATAGAGAAAGAATTTTTTTAATAATTTATAATGAAGCAAACGTTAATAAAGAAAATGTAGCAATGGAAAATTAAATAGGACTTTGTGATTTAATATTTGAACAAATAAATTTTTGTAACTTATTAATGACATAATAAGTAAATTATAACGTAACAATGCTAATTAAGGTTAATAATTTATAAAATAACGGAAAGCGTGAGTGTAAATAGAATAGAAACGTAAACTTATTATAAGGTAGTAATTGGTGTAATAAAATGCATGAGACCAAGTAAGTAAATTTACTAGGAATATTAAATGTAATTGGATGTAGATTTATGTAATAAAGTTAATGCAAATTATGTAAATAGATGTAAGTATTGCATGAATATATGAAATAATGTCTGATTTAGGGTAATAGAATGAATTCATATGATGTAAGCAATTATAATAAATAATGAAATAATAACTGGGATGGAATATAACAACGAAGTTAATTAAAGCTGAATTGTGTAAATTGAATGGAATTGCAATAAATGAAATAATGGAAAATGGTATAACTAGGTTATAAGATGATGTAACGTAATAAGTAATTAACTCAATGCAACCTGTTTGGGTTATAATTGATTGTAAATAGGAATATTTGGTAATAAATTGAATATAAGAAAACAAAGGCAATTAGTGAATTAATTAATGAATTCATAAAAATAAATAGTAATGAAATAAAATCAATGTCCTGTAGGTGATTATGATATTGTTTGGAATTGAGAACTTATGAAGTATGAAACCAAGTAAATAATTAATGGAGAATATAAATAATAATCAATGTACATATTTGGCAAATATAATAAAATTGGAATTAAATGTTATGCAACTGAAATAAAGATGAAAATAGAAATGAAATAAAATTAGCGTTATATATGGAATTTTAATCTGGATTGATAAGTAACGAAATAATAGATTTTTGGAAATTTAATTTATAAATTTAAATATAATGAAATTGAAAATTTGACACAGCAATTGATAGATTAATCAACGATAAATTGACATTTAAATTTGTTTAAATCATTGTAAATGAATAAGAAGTTAAAAATGTTGAAATTTGTCAATTATCGAAATAAAATTGAAAATTTGATTTAATTAATTAATTACTAATTTATTTAATTAATGGAAAAATAGTCATTTTGGCCATTGACTTGGATTTCGACGAAACCAGTTTCATCGGATCCGTAACGTGGAAATATTGTAGGGTTTTAAGTTTCATAGCGATCGGACTTGTCGTTTGATCATACGGACTCGAAACGCCTTGAAATTAATGAAATTGAAATCAATTTGAAAAATATTGATTTGAGCATAACTTCTTCATACGATGGAATTTGGACCCGAAACTTGTTCCATCGCGTTTAAAATATTTAAAAACATCTATTTTGATATATGGGTTGACCCAATATCATTACGGAGTCGAAACGGGCTTTTTGGGCCATTTTGGCGTTAGCGCGTAAATCTATCTTATCCATCCATTCAAATGTCAACCCTGCCTATATATATCCGGCTATAAACCCTAGCAGCCTCTGTTCCTCATTTCTATACTTTCTATCCACCTCCTCACTTCAATGGCAGACAAATCCTAATTCCGATTGCAACCCCAAATCAAATCCAAAGCTGAAATTTCAAACTCCACAATATATGACAACTTTTATGTCAATTCGAAGCTCTCGAAGAGCGTAACTCAGATCTGCAACTTTTTTTTCGATTCAATGGATTGATTTTTGAGAAACCGAAGAAAGATTTTCGACCGTTCGTCGCTCAATGATGAACTTCGTCTGATCGGGAAATCCTTTCTGGGTTTTGTAGAGCGGACCGAGGGGACTGCACATAAGCAGTTTATTTGGCGAATCGACGGTCGGATTAGAGGCAAAAATTCGACCTAGGGCTAAATTTTCGAACGGCCGCTGTTGTTTTTCGCGCTCGATCGCAGAGCCAAGGCGGTCGGCGAGGGAGGTGAACCTAGTGGTGGCGTGCGTTTGCTCGGGTATGGCGGCTGTGCGTGTATCAGGTTCGAACGTGAGAGGCTCGGATGAGTTAGGGTTTCGAACATAAATTGCAGCTTGCGTTGTGTGTTCCTGTAGTTGCATGCGTGCTTGGAAGATGATGACGTGGCTACGATAGGTAATGTGTTCTTTTTTTTCTTCTTATAATTGAAATTCAATCTCAATTTTCGCTATATCTTTCACATACGAACACCAATTCACGCGCGGTTTTTTGTTAGGATCGTATTGAAATTATGAACATTTTGGCACTGGTTTGGACGAATTCCGAGACTGTCAAATTTTTGGGTTTAAATTGAATTTAAATTCAATTTAAATTCAAAAGGTGAGTGTTTAAACCCACTCACAACTTCTAAAATTTCTTATGTTTGTTAAATTTATTTATGATGTGTTTTGAAATTTATTTATAGTTGGTTGGCATATATTTAATCATCATCTCAGTTAAATTGCATTTATTTGAATTAATTTTGGTATCAAATTTATTTATTGCATATAAACTGCCAGTTAAATTTTTATTTAATTTATTATTGAATATAAACTGCTAGTTGGTACCTGTTGTTTATTATGCGCTATATATTGATGCTATTGATTGAATTGGATGATGATTGTGATTAATGGTTGATGATTGATATTGGATGAATGGATGTTGTATTTTATATCGTTATAAACTGCAATTGTTATGCACTTTATTTCATTCGGTATTGCAGTTTGAAATGATATATAACCATATTTTTATCTGAAATTGCGGATTGAAATGATTAATATCCGTATCACTTGACCATAGGGTAGAAAATTATATACAAACACCTTGGTCTATATATAAAAATATTTTGAAATGATTTTCTATGGCTTTGTAAAGAAATATATGGTTTTGTGAGATAGTGATTTGGATATTTTATAAATGTTATTTTATATATAGTTAAATTCTTGGTTTTAAGCTATGTTTAAAATTTGTTTAAAGTGTAAAAGAAGTTCAATAAATAAGTTTGATTTTATTGAAATGTAATATGGATAAGTATTTACTTAAATTATATTTTAATATAGAGTTTATGTTGATTTTATAAATCAAGGTTGAGAAGATAGTTTTAAAATTTATTTGAGATTTTATTTAATTAAGAGTTATATGTAATAAGAATCCATTTGGAATTTATTGGAATTGAGATTTTGAAGGAATATTGTTTTATAACTTAATTTGGGTTTAAGGTGATTTAAGTGAATGTATGAATCTAAATAAATTGAGGAAGATTCAGTTATTGAATTTGAAGCTTTATTTAAAGGATATTGGATTTATTAAGCAAATATTTCAAACTAAATAATATTAAAGTAAAGTTGGTATATATATCTGAATTATAAAATTTAGTTTTGAAATATTGAAAAATTAAAGCTTTGAAATATATAGAAACTGAAATGGTTTATTTGGGAATTCAAATCGGTATTTGGAAATTTATTTGCGAAATTTAAGAAGCTATTTTATTATAGAAAGTAATTTAATATTTGAACCATTAAGTATTAGAAGTTATGTTTCAAAGCTATGGGGTTCAAGGTATATAGATTTGAAAGTCTCATGATTTTGGAAAAAGAATATATTTGAAATAAAAACGATATCATATTGATTTGGGTTTTTAAACTGGAAATGACATCGTATTTATATGGTTTTGAAATGGATATTTTATTTTGGCTTTTAAAGTATAAACTATTGAAAAGACTGCAGTGTTATAATAACGTTTGGTTGTTAAAGAGACCGGGATCGGAAGTTGTCATATTCTCTGCCAACTCCGAAAGCACTTTAACAACCGTGTATGCGGTGGAGATTCCAGAACGAAGTATGATAGCGGTGGCGTTTCCTTTGAGGTAAATACGTAGACCCGACTCCCGTGAGTTGGCATAAGGTGGCTAAAACAGGAGCGATCGATGGGTTAGAAGGTAGCCCCTTTTATCAGACACATCCCTTCGTTATTCTACTCTGACTTTGGATTTATTCGGTGGCCACTTTTGATTTCTTTGATTTGGGGTGTGGCTTGAGGTGGGTGGTAGCTGCGGCTATGCGTTACCACCGACCCGGAAGCGTAATTGGTATATCTACCCTGGCATTGCCTAGTTGTGCCATGTCACCTACCCTAGTGCGCCTTATACGATTTTGTTTTGTACCATACCTATGGAGTGCCCTCTGACGACGCCCAGTACGGGGGAGACTACGGTACTGTATAGACTATGAGAATATAAAAGTGTGTTAAGGTGGAAAATGTAAAGCCTTAACGCTATTTTCAGTATATTATACTTTACTTTAGACACTATTATAATAGCGTATATTACTATATAGGAGATAGTTTAACGGATCCTTAGGAGATATGAATCCCGAGCATCTCTTAAGTTACTACACTCACGTTAGACACTGGATAGGAGATGTCAAACCCCGTAAACATCTCCGACGCTGTTACACTCATATTTATTTCATTTGATTTAACTTACATAAGAACTTTTAGTTCTGACTCAAGTGTTTTGTCCTTTCAATTCGTTCGGGTCAGTCCGAGCATTTCAGGATCGAAGACTTTATTTTTGGAGGAGGAAGACGAAGATTTCATTATTATTATATATTATATTTTTTCACTATACATTGTATTCTGCTGCATCGATTATTATTCGTTGGTATGTGCAACTCTGTATGTATTGTATAAATATAATCAAATGTTTATAAAACAGCTTCATGAACTGTATATTTGATTATTATATTTTATCGTTCCGCTGTATGATTCTATTTTTTTGCTTTCCCTGATTTTTCTTATTTACCTCATAACAATCCGCCCTTCTGTATGCGTTAAGTCTGCATGTGTGTCTAATCGTCGGTAAAGCGTGCGAAAAGGCGGGCTGTTACATCTGGTATCAGAGCTTTGGTTTAGCGATAAACCTTAGCTTTGTGGGGTCTGACTCTTTACTAATAGGGTAGCAATACCCTATGGTGGGTCGCTGAATGTATAGATATGAGAGAGCGTATTTGTTAGTGTTATAAAAAGGTTTTAATATTGTGTTAATCTGTTCCGTTTTGTATTTACAAATTCTGGTTTGTGCATGGGACGCTATGACATCAATAGGGATTTCTAAACACTTAATAGGACAAACCGACATAATATTTAATTTTAATATAGATGAATGAAATAATTTTGCCTATTATATTTTCTATATATATAAAATAAATTTTTATAAAGATTATATTTGGTTGAAATATATTGGTTGTTAAGTAGTGTAATTTATAAATAATAGTTGAAATAAGATTGAAGAAAATAAATGAAAATGGAAAATTTAGAACTTAAGTTCGGGGGTTTTGAAAATTTCTTTCAAATGATTCTGGGATATAATAATAATATTTTAGAAGTATTTTCTGATATAAGTACTTCAAAATGATTTGAAAGAATGTTTTAAAAGAAATTTTGGAAAGTAATAAGTTATGTACTCCCCTCTCTATCGCTGGAAAATAATTTCGGTGATGGGTGCACGCATCATGGCATTCATTTTCGAGTTTCGAAGTGAGAAGGCCACTGTAGTAGTTTTACTGCAGATATATTTTGATAAACAAATATAAATTTTAATTGCTTTAAATATAATTGGATATATAATATACATTTATCTATTATTTTAAAATGTTTTCTGAATAAAACCCGGTATTTAATTCCTAAGTTTCCATTTATTAATAGTTTCCATTAGTGTAGTAAAATGGAATCTAACTAATAATTAGAGACTCTAAATGAAATAAGAGATTTAACGCTAAGTTATAAATGAAATTAAAGAAATTTAAAATATGTCATCTATAAGACAAAGGACATTTTATTGAACATTAAATCAATTAAAAGAAATGAGAAAACTTGTATAACTTCAATTACATTCTTAAAGCATATATATATGACTTACCAAATATTAAAAGTTAAAATGTAAAAGATTTGTAACGGAAAATTGTACAAGTAAACTTATGTAATGAAAGTGTTCAATAAATTGCGTTCATTAATAAGAATTGATGTTCTAGTTGTTATGGACTTAAGTATAATTGAAATGCTACAAAAAAAGAAAGGTAAGTATTATAAACAAATAATAATAAACTTAAGTAAATAGGTTGAAGTTACCCCTGAATAAAATAAGAATAAAAGATGAATACTAAAAATGACTATAAACTTAAGTTAATAAATTTACCGACTAAGAAATTTGATTGAATATGAATAATATAAATAAATAAATGTAATGCAATAAATAGAATTTGGCATTATATAGATAGATGAAAATGAATTGGTAGGTAATGAATAGAAATAGATAAAAATAAATAATGAATGAAAAGGAAATCAAATAACAAATGGATGAAGTGGAATTGATAAAAAATAAACTTGATTCATTGTTGAAATTGTTGTTGTTTGGGTAAGGACACTTTAAATTTGCCTAGATGTATGAATAATCTATTTAGCTTCATCTAAGATTGTTGAGTAAAGGAGACACTTAGTAGTTTATTCTTCATTCTGTACAATTTAAAGTTTTGAACCCAAACAACTATTTGTTGTTTGATATGAATGGATGATTGATTTGTATTGATTCTATGTGATGGTTGTTTGCTTGTTGCAAGTGATTTATGTTTGTATTGATTTGTTTGTTATTGTTTGAAACAACTTTAAATATTTCATTTTATATAATTATTAACTCTTTTGGATTATATAAGTGAAATACAGGTTATGGAAGCAATTGCTACTGCTTTTGGTTTCATAATTAAGCGTTGTTTGCCCGACAAATAGGTACGTTTCGGATTACGGATTTATAGCGCTATTATATTGGTTTCCTGTATTAGGATATATAAATTATTTTGGAAAATAAGTTATATATTGTTATATTTGATATTATATTTTCTTACGAGCCTCTCCGTACAAAGGAGACTCTGTCGAAATTTTACGTAAATTTTGGACTTAGAAAAAATTTTGAAAAATGTTTTCCAAACTTTATTAATTTGAGTATAAATAGATTTAATGGTTATAATTGGCATATTTTATTTAAATTAATTAATTTTGTAAAAGTTATTTGTTATTAATTTAATTTTTTTAGGATATGTTGATTTCCTAATTTTTTCTTTTCCCTTCTTTTCCTTTTCGGGGATGAAAAGTTTTGAGTGAGGGAGAGTGTAACGACCCGTAAATTTTAATAAATAAACTGGTTAATTTAATTGGATCTTGTAATTAAATTGAGAAAGAATTTTTTTTATATAATTTATAATGAAGAAAACGTTAAAAAAGAAAATGTAGCAATGGTAAATTAAATATGACTTTGTGATTTAATATTTGGAGAAATAAATTTTTGTAACTTATTAATGAAATAATAAGTAAATTATAACGTAACAATGCCAATTAAGGTTAATAATTCATAAAATAACGGAAAGTGTGAGTGTAAATAGAATAGAAACGTAAACTTATTATAAGGTAGTAATTGGTGTAATAAAAAGCATGAGACCAAGTAAGTAAATTTATTGGGAATATTAAATGTAACTGGATGTAGATTTATGTAATAACGTTAATGCAAATTATGTAGATAAATGTAAGTATTGTATGAATATATGAATTAATGTCTGATTTAGAGTAATAGAATGAATTCATATGATGTAAGCTATTATAATAAATAATGAAATAATAACTGGGATGGAATATAACAACGAAGTTAATTAAAGCTGAATTGTGTAAATTGAATGGAATTGCAATAAATGTAATAATGGAAAATGGTATAACTGGGTTATAGGATGATGTAAGGTAATAAGTAATTAATTCAATGCAATCTGTTTAGGTTATAATTGATTGTAAATAGGAATATTTGGTAATAAATTGAATATAAGAAAACAAAGGCAATTAGTGAATTAATTAATGAATTCATTGAAATAAATAGTATTTAAATAAAATCAATGTCCTGTAGGTGATTATAATATTGTTTGGAATTGAGAACTTATAAAGTATGAAACCAAGTAAATAATTAATGGAGAATATAAATAGTAATCAATGTACATATTTGGCAAATACAATGGAGAATATAAATAATAATCAATGTACATATTTGGCAAATACAATAAAATTGGAATTAAATGTTATGCAATTGAAATAAAGATGAAAATAGAAATGAAATAAAATTAGCGTTATATATGGAATTTTAATCTTGATTGATAAGTAACGAACGTATAAGAGCAATTATAAAGCAAGAAGGTGGAAATTAATATAGGTTGCTTGTTTATTTAATGTGTTAAATAAACTTTGGTAATCAATTGTAATAAAATCTAAATTTAAAGTTTTGTTAATATAAATGAAAGTAATAATTGAAAATAATGTTAATTTTGTTTATAAAATGACAGTTGGTTGAGTAAAAGGAATGCAAAATAAAGTTGTCAAAATATTGGAATCTAATGTATGATAATATGATTGATTGCAATTAAATGAAATTAACTATTTAAATATTACTTTAATTGAAATTTAGATGGATTATGAGAAAATATTAAGGTAATAGTTTGTAAATCCAATGTTAATTTTATCCGTTTGATAATAATGAATTGAATAATAGAATGAATGTGAATTAATTAGATTTTTGGAAATTTAATTTATAAATTCGAATATAATGAAATTGAAACTTTAACACGACAATTGATATATTAATCAACGATAAATTGACATTTAAATTTGTTTAAATCATTGTAAATGATTAAGAAGTTAAAAATGTTGAAAACTGTCAATTATCGAAATAAAATTGAAAATTTGATTTAATTAATTAATTATTAATTTATTTAATTAATGGAAAAATAGACATTTTGGCCACTGACTCGGATTTCGACGAAACTAGTTTCATCGAATCTGTAACGGTGAATTATTGTAGGGTTTCAAGTTTCGTAGCGATCAGACTTGTCGTTAGATCGAACGGACTCGAAATGCCTTGAAATTAATGAAATTGAAATCAATTGAAATCGATTTGAAAAATATTTATTTGAGCATAACTTCTTCATACGATGGAATTTGGACTTGAAACTTGTTCCATCGCGTTTAAAATATTTAAAAACATCTATTTTGATATATGGATTGACCCAATTTCATATCCTGCTATAAACCCTAGCAGACTCTGTTCCTCATTTCAATACGTTTTATTCACCTTCTCACTTCAATGGCAGACAAACCCTAATTCCGATTGCAACCCCAAATCAAATCCAAAGCTGAAATTTCAAACTCCATAATATATGCCAAATTCAATATCAATTCGAAGCTCTTGAAGAGCGTAACTCAGATCTGCAACTTTTTTTTCGATTCGATGCATTGTTTGTCCAGAAATCGAAGAAAGATTTTCGGCCGTTCATCGCTCAACAATGAACTTTGTCTGATCGGAAAATCCTTTCTGGGTTTTATAGAGCAGACCGAGGGGACTGTTATCCCACTTTTTGGAAAGGCCGAGATATCAAGGAACTGGTTCCAAGCTTAAGATCAATCGTCCTGTGTATCGAGCATGCATAGGCCCGCTATGGATATCGATGAATTTTGTCCGAGTCCGGATCGAGCTACAATTGATATGACACGACAATCATAGCCAGGGAAGCCTACATTCCAAATTTCATGTCAATCCGAGTTCGTATGCTCGAGTTATGATCAATTCAATCTGGAGGAAACGACCTCGTTTTCGTATCCATCAGTGAACCACAGTTCGACTCGATCCAGTTCGTATCCATCACCCACTTTGCATCGGTCAATTCGCATGAGTTCGTGTCGATTAAGTTGGCAGTGTTCGAATCCATCGAGTTCGTATCGATGGACTTCGTACCCATCAACAAATAATGCACCTCATAACGATCGGCCAGTATCTACTTCGCATCCATCATAAAAGCTTCTATTCGAATCCATCCGAACGGAGCAATTCGTATCCATCAGGTGACCTTAGTTCGTATCCATCAATGACAACAAGTCACTATTTCGTATCCATGAAATAACTACCCTGTTCATATCCATCCACTTTCGTTGGTTCGAAACCATCATGAAGCTACTGTTCGAAACCATAAGAGTGTGTTAGTTCGAATCCATCAGTCAGCTACTCTTCGTCATAATCGTGGGTCCATGTTCGAATCCATGTGTAAAGACTTATTCGCGTCCATCGAGTCAACGATCCTGGGTGACGTGTTATTCTTCGATACGAGCAAGGCAAAATTCATGGAGCCAATACGGTCAACTCGGAGTAAAGAACGGATCGATGCAAGGTATGTGCGCCACATCACCACGAGAGCACGTGCAGGTGATCGATTCGAAGGAATCGATTCAAATTGGTCGCTTCGAACTGGACAGCCACCGAGAAGGTCCATTTTGTATTGATGATATCTAAAGATCTACTGATCCAAATGCGGCGAAATTTTTACAGTAGATTACGCACAAGCCAAAGATTGCCTCTACCAAATTTCAGCTCCGATGGACACGATCCTGATTGATACGAATTGATTTCGTATCGATCAAAGATCGAGTCGAAACTTTCTGGAGTTGGTTGTGTGGCCCCCTCACGTGCCAGAGCGAATCTCCCAAAGTTTGAGCGAAGTCTCAGCCTCCTACGCCTATAAATAGAGCCCCAATGCCTACAGAATAAGGATCTTTTTGATTCTCAAGCGCCCAGACTCTGCCGAATCAAAACTTGCATCATACTCTTGCTGTTGATTTCGAATTTCAAGTTGTATTTGGCTGTTGTTTGCTGTAATCACTTGTAATCATTGAAAGAGAATCAATAAAGTTGCAAAAACTTCATAGTGGACGTAGGCAACACGATGAACCACTCTAAATCGCTTGTTTGTGCATTTTCTTTCCCGTTGTTTGGAGTTTTTGTTAGATAACCCTCATTTTAAATTTTTATTCTTCACTGTTATCTCTTCAAAAACTTCCGAAGAGTGTCGTGCCCCAATTTTGGTGCAAACATTTTGGTGCTTTCACTGAGAAAACCCAGATTTTCTCCTACTCGTTGGATCTGTCGTCGATACCGGATTGAATAAATCTAAGAGAGAGATCCAGATCACAAATACAAGTTCCTTCCCTTCTATTCAGATTTGCATAAAGTCTAGGTAAGGAGTTCAACGCCCAAGATGGCTAGCACAAGGACCACCTCCAACGCTGTCAATCAAGAAGACCAGGATAGACAGAATCCTGCGCCACTACCTCCCTCTAACCAAGACGCTACTGGACTCTCGGAACCATCAGGTCCGGTTACCCGACAAGAGTTCCAGTTGCTGCTTCAAGAGCTGAACCAAAGTCGGCAACAACTAACAGAACAGCTACGCGCCAATGCCGAGTTGACCAACTAGCTGAATCGCCAGAAGCGGAGGAGATCCAGGAGAGATCATGCTTCTCACCCCTACAACGAAAGTTCTTCCTCTTCTGATTATCATCATCGATCTCCGCGACCCCGGCTAGATGGGAGTCACATACAAACTGCTGGATATCAACCGTCAATGACTGATGGACAGTTGAGAGTTGGTCCATCAGCCAGTTTCCAATCCGGGCCCTCCTCTCGAGGAGGTGCCGCTCCTCACTACACCACATAATACCACGCCACGACAGTCGCGGTTGAACCAGGGGTAGATGCCCAAAATCAGTCGAACCTAGACCGTCGTCATCATGGATGTACTCCTGAACCGTACGTCCCAGAAGACTATGAGCCAAGAAGGCGAGACATGGACCGTCGACAACATCCGGTCCAACCTCATAATATGGAATATGATCACACTCTGGCACGACCCGCACAGAACGTACAAATTCCAGATCTCCCGACCATGATACGTCAGATGATCCGTGAGAGCCAGGGTCTCATGAATGACGACTAGGGAATCTCCTGAAGTCATACTCCTTTTATGGACGATATACTTACCGCTGAACCACCTCGACAATTCAGGATGCCGACTCTACCCATGTACGAGGGAAACTCCGACCCCAACCAACATATTCTGAAATATGAATGGTCGATGAGCGCTGCTGTGATGACCCGGAATTTGAAAGCAATATCAATTTAATAATCTAAAATAAAAATTAAATTGATTTGATAATCTTTGTAATAAGATTTGAATTAATTTAATAATTCAATAAAATAAATAGTAATTGATAAATTTTATCTTTTTAAATCTAATAATTGATTTATATTTATAATATATATAGAATATTATGAATAGATATTGTTTTAAATAAATAAATCTTGTTTCCTAAAAATAAATAAATAAATAAATATATATATTTAGTAAAATTGGAAATTATGATTTGATTTAAAAGTTAAACTTTTAAAAGGTTATTTCATAAATAAATATGGTTTTAAATACATAAGATAAATATTGAAATGATTTAAAATATGTGTAACTCAAGTTTAAATTTTAATAAAATAACAATAAGAGTTATTTTGATATAATTGAATAAAATAAATAATTAGATAATTTCTTTTAATAAGTTATTTATGGTTATTAAATGTTGTTACTTTAAAAATATAATAATACATTGTTTTAACAAATGAAATTTTATTAAAAATAACTGTTTTTCAAAAATTTAAATTTGTATAGTTATATTTGTAAATAAACTGGATTTCAAAATTTAATTTGAACTTGAATTCAAAGTTTTTAAAATTTAAAGTATAAATGTTTTTAATTTGTTTTGATTTTGAAATGTTTGTATAAGTTTAATTTTATAAATATAGTTTGATTTATTCATTTTAAAATCTATATACATATGAATAAATACATGATTAACTAATTTGTTTAAACATAGATTTACATTTATCTTGTATAAACATCTAAATAAATAACCAATTAACATTTAATTATAACTAATTAACATTTAAAAACAAATGTAAACTTTTTACAAATTAAACTAACATGTGTTAAGATAATAATATATGTGCTTGACAAATGTAATATGTAGGGACAAGTGTCATTTATTTTAGATTTTCTTTTATAAAATCAAATTTCAGCTCATTTATTTACAAATTTTCTTCCCTTTTCTTTCTATTTTTCTAAATTCAAAGCCAAGAAGAAAACTGAAACAAATCCTCTCAAAAACTTAAATCTGAAAACACCTCCACTAAAACCCAATTTATAAAGTCAAATTCCTATAATCTTTTCAAATCCATGAAATCAAAACATGCAAAACCATTTTCAAAATTGAATCAAACTTGAAAAAGTTCTGAAGCATGCATGATTTCAAAATCTGAAATGTAAGCTAGCATGCATGCAAGAATTCATTAACAAGCCAAAACTGTTTAAAACTGCATATTTAGTCAAGGTAGCCTGCATATTTTCATCTACATCATCTTCTATCTGGAGGGTCTGCATGCAAGTGAAATCAAGGAGCAAGTGCAGATTTTAAATCAAGTTTTAAACATCAGTAATTCAAGTCCTCATAGAAATTCAAGCTGTTAAAAGAATTAAGAGTTTTTTTCAAGCTTTTGAAACAAAAAAAGAAAGAGGCTCTGCTCATATTTAAACAGGTGAGTAACATCATTATTTTTAAATGTATAAGTTTATAAAAATGGTTGTATGCCTATCTCTGAAATATAGTATGCTTGTGAATATATTTTTAAATCTCTGTGTGTATATATATGGATGTGTTGGTATGTGCATGCACTGTAATTGGATTTTATTGTCTCTGATTCTAGTTCCAGGACCAGTTTCTAAAAAAAAAAAAGAGAATCCTCTTGCTAAATATTTTGTTAAGGTCCTGTAATAACTATGTTAATGATACCATAGTTTAGTTTAAAAACTTATTAAGTAAAAACAAAAGTTGGGAATTTACTCTATAAAATTTGAAACATCAGAGTATGTTAATTAAAGTTGAAAACTCAAACATTATAAATTATCAATTCAGTATTATAATCTGGAAACGTAAACAAAAAGATGATTTTTAAAACTAAAATCATAGTGTTTAGTTAGAAGTTGAGACTATAGTACTCATTTGAACAGAAGTTGGGTTTTAGTCAATCTATGATGATCTAGTTGATTGGAGTGTTTGGGGTTCTTGGTGGTGGTAGTGGGGTGATCAGTGGATGTGGCAAAAATACCAGGAGAGTGAATAAGGCTCGGTGGAGGCGATGGGAGGTTGACGAAGTCTGTAAACCTAATTTTTAACTGGTATGGGAATATCGATCATTACGCAGTCAAGGGACGATCGAGTGAAACTATATTTGGAGAGAGGTTAGCTCGGGTGTAGAAGAAGAGGTGGACGAAGTTCCGACGTCTCCGATGGTCGGAGGAGAGAGGATGAGGTGTTTTACAGGCTTTGGGTGAAGGTGTGCCTGTTGTTGCCAGGTTTGAATTGGGGAAAAACTCGAATTTGATTTCGAGTGGATTGAAGGGTTTTGATGGTCGCGAAGTGCTTCAGTGATGAACGCCATCGTGCTTGTGGTCAGGGTAGTGGCCGGAGGTGGCCAGGACCACCGTGCATATGCACGGTGTAGTGAAGTGTCCCGGGGGGGGGGGGGGGGGGGGAAGTTTGGTATTGCAGTAATTTTATACTCGGGTTATACTCGAGTAAATTCGAGTTTTGCTCGAAGTTTTAGAGGGTTTTACTCGAAGTAAATCAGGGGGAGGGCTTGGGTATACTTTGGTTGGTTTCAGGTTTCAGAGAAACCTGAAATTTTCAAATTCAATTTGTTTAAATCTGAAGTCAGGTTTTAAAACAGAAATAAAACTTAAAATTTAAATTATGGTTTTCAAACTGAGTATGAATCCAAGTTTTAAAATCTAATTTAAATTTTACTAATTAAAATGTTTAAACAACTTCAAAAGAGTTTAAATATTTGAATTTAAGATAAAGCTTTAAATTTAAGTAGAAGATTTTAAACCTAAGTTTAAAATCTAGATTCAAATTCCAATTTGAAATAATGTTTTGAAACTAAAGGAAGTTTAAAAAAATAAAATTTAAATGTTTAAACAAATTTGAATGTTGAAACATATTTAAACATGATTTGTATCATGAAATGAATTTGGGTTTAAATTTCTTTAACTTCTTTTATAAAATAAGAAAATCTTTAGCATAAGTTTTTAAAGGGTTTTAAAATGTTTTTAAAACTTTGTTTAAGTTAAGATTGATTTCTTTTTAAATTTTAAATTTAAAATGTAATTGAAAAACAATTTTAAGTTAAATTGTTTTAAATTACTTTGTAAATGATAAAGTAATCAGTAATAAGAAATGTTTTATTTTAAAGTAAATTAAATATTTAATGATCTTTGGTTCATTTAAAATTAGTAAGATAATTCAAATAATTTAATTAATTAATTTGTTTAATTAATTAAAGATTTGAAATTAATTAATTAAGGATTATTTAAATTGTAATTAATATGAAAGGTAATTATGTAGTGAAAGTAATTAAAGATATTAATTACTAACTGTAATTAATTAATAAATTAGATTAGGTTAAATTAATTAATTAAGTTTAATTAATTTAAAATAATCATTGTATGGGTTGATAAGTAATCATTGAGAAATAGTTACTTAGAGAAGTAATGAAGTTAAGTAAATTACTGGAGGTAATTAATTGAAGTATGGTATTTTGGGATTAATTACTTTGTGTAATTAAAAATGAGGATAATTACTTTGTGAAAGGGATTAATAATTAATTACCTAGTGCAATTAATTTAAGCATTGATTGATTAAGTCAATGGAAAATAATTAAGTGATGTAATTAATTAAGGGAATCAATTACTAATGAGATTAACCCGGGGTGATTAATAAACATAATTAATTATTAAATGTAATTAATTTAGGAGTAATTTAGGGAGTAATTAAGGGTAGTTAATTACTAAATGTGATTAATCGGAAATGATTAATAATTTTTGTTTAATTAAGGTTAATTACTTAATATAATTAATTTAAATAAGTATTTAATTTAAATTTAATTAAGGATCATTAATTAATATAATTAATGATGAAATTAAGGATTAATTAAGATTAATTAATCAATGATAAGTGATTAAGGAAGTAATTAATTAAGGATTAATGTAATTAATTATAATTAATTAATGAATGAAGTAATTAAAGGTATATTACTGTATTTGGTTAAGGATAATTAATTTGTAAAATTAATTAAGGATAATTACTTGAATGTAATTATGGGGTAATTAATCAAGGATGATTAATTAAGGTAATTAATTTGAGGATAATTGATTGATTGACTTGTAATCAATTAAGAGTTAAGTAAGCAGGATTTAAAATGAGAAAGTAATTAATTTAATTCATATTAAATGAATTAGAGATAGAAGTAATTAATTTAATTCATTTTAAATTAATTACAGATGATGTAATTATAGATCTTTGCTTATGAATGGATGATATGGTTTACCCTGAATGGTTTGAATCTCAGATATGAGATAAATAGTATTGTGTGATATGGATGCATTGGTTGCATTGTGATGATATGAGTTATCGATGGTGATGATAATGTAGATTATCTATTTGTAATGATAATATGGATTACCTGTTTATTATGATAATGTTGATTATCTATTGTGTTGATGTGAATTATCTATCTGCGTGTATATAGATAATTAGATTGAATTGTTTTAAACTTAAAACAACTTGGACCCTAAAGACACACTTTGGATTTCGATGAGACTAGGATCGGGTTTCCATATTTGGGATCCAAAAACCACATCGATTCCAATTAACGTTAGGTCGTGAATCTAAGTGAAGCAAGTGAAGACTCGAGGTATAAGAACTATACGTCAGTATAACTCTATGGGTGATTCCGTAATGAGTTTGATGGAATAGTACTTATAGGTTCGAGATGGTGATTCTGAGTGCAAGGGTTGTCGTCGTTAACTCTGAGGGTGATTCCAAAATAAGTGTAACGAGATAATGCTTTCGGTTTCGTTCGAACCCGGAACGAACTTGTATGGATTGAATGCTTTCAGCACATCGTCAGGTGGATGATAAGCATTCTAAGAGATGTGTTCTCCAAAGGTAATCGTAGCCTCAAGCCTCATCAATCGGGAATGGCTAAAACAGGAGAGGTGCAGCAAGGCTTCGTGGGTAGCTCCCACTGGAGAGCAAGATTTTCCCCTGTCTAGAAGTCCCTTTTTATTCGGCTGTATGGGCAGTTGGAATCGCGCGCCAACTGCGGGGTTGTCTTGTTCGAAACTATTCAGTAAGGAATGAGTCCGGCCTTGTGTTGCAGGGGAGCGGGCGTACTCCTCGGTACGTTGATCTAGGCCACATACTGTGACGGGCGGTACCCCAGTAGCCCAGCCATTGTATGGAATCCAAAATCCAATAAGTGCCAACGGTTTTGATTGTATTACCCACTTTTGTGGCTAGTAGCTGGAATTTAATAAATGTAACAATTTCGGCTATTTCATATTTACTTGAAAACCCTAGACACTATTATAATATCACCGGATTTCCTATCAAATGTTTTGGTTAGCGTAAGGTAAAAACTTTTCCATGTTTATGTATGGGAAGTCTTACGTGATACCTTTCTTTTCAAAAGGTTTTGAAAGTTAAGCAACTTTAACCTGTTACTCACACCAGACCCATGTCTGACCCGGAGTTTATCTTTTGTTTCCTTAAACTCTTGGGTACTCAAATTTTTACGAGTAGCCAAGGGATTCAGGTTAGCTTTGACGAATATTGGAGGAGCAATGGAGCAGGAGGCTTCTGCGTTAGATATATAATATTCCGCTGTGTGTTATGTTTTGTCTCTGAGAGTGTATTATGTTGTAAATACTAGACAGGTGTTTATAACTGTCTAGTATGTGTTGTATTATCTATGTACTCTGATAGTGGTTGTAACTATGTAATATTTTATGTTATTAATATAAATTATTCGTTCCGCTGTTTAGATTCTGATGTTTGTTTCTTCATCTTCTCTTTCTTTCTCTTTTCTATCCCTTTCTTTCTTATTAGCGATACAACTTTCGGGTGTTTTGGAAGTTGGGTCGTTACAGTTGCTAGAGCCGATGATGCAGTGAAATGTCGTAGTTTCCCCATCTCCTTGGGGGGCATCGCTACCATGTGGTTCACTCGACTGCCACCTCGATCCATCTCCTCCTTCGACCAGTTGGCCATAAAATTTGTTGAGAAATTCCGCATGCACGTGGCAAGGCCAAAAGATGTCAACACTCTATCTAGCATCACCCAAGCTCCTAGAGAGACGCTCAGACACTACTTAGAGAGATTCCATGCTGCATGTGCGTAAATCTGCAATCCGAACGATAACTCCATTCTTATGGCGTTGACTAAGGGAATTGACCCCGACTCTGAGTTTGGCAACTGGTTGGCTGGAAAAGCACCTGCATCATTGGACCATTTCTACACCAAGACGGCTCAATTCCTGAGAAGGGTAGATGCGAAACAGTCTAGGAAGAAGACTGATGCAGGGCCAAGCACGGAAGGGATCCAAAGCAATATCGCGATCAAATAGTCCGGTGAGAGTTCCAGAAAAGTTCAGTTTAACGTTCAAAATGAACAAACTCAGCGGAGGGAGAACATGAATCAAACTAGCCCACCGCGGAAGAATCCTATGTTTGACAACTACACTCCTTTGAATACATCACTAGAGAACTTGTATTTACAAACCTGTAATACAGTTCAATACAAAAAACCTGCTCTAAAACTGTCTTCAGAAAAAAAAATCCAGACGGGAAAATTTTGCAGGTTCCATGAAAGCTACGGGCACAATACGAATGAATGTCGTCACTTGCAAGATCTCGTGGAAAAATTGATTAGAGAAAGGAAGCTAGAACAGTTTGTGTGGGGCGCCGCAGCCTGGAAGAGCGGGCCCATCAAATCAAAATAATGAACCCGGTCGACCGAGGCAGGAGGACTCTACCTGTCCCGGCGGGAGATTAGTGATAAACACCGTCAGTGGCGGACCCACTTTGTCAGGAGCCTGGAACGACGAGGATCTTCGTCACTGTTACACATGACAGGCTTTATTTAGTCTATGAATACTTTGCAATTTGTCTTTGCATTTTGAAGTTTGAATTTGTCATAAGGCACTGACTTTGCCATGTTTTTTCTGTTCCAGCAATAAATTACCATCTCTTCAAGCTAGAGCTGTGATTCACCGAATGCGATATTCAACAATCACGACGCACGAAGAGCTAAGTTCTATCGCACGATGGAATTTATTCAAATAGCAAGTGACTGTGATACGACTGGCCACTCACTAAGTGAAACCTCAGCTCGGGGGCAAGCCGTTACATTAAAGGAAAAACTGGACCGACACACGACAATACTATAACTAATTCAAAATTCCCAGAGTGCGAATTGGAGTATAATCGTCAACTCTAGGTTCCTAGAGTGTGAACCGGAGTATAAACACTAACTCCACTTTCCCTGAGTGCGAATTGGAGTATAATCATCAACTCTAGGTTCCCAGAGTGCGAACCGGAGTATAAACACTAACTCCACTTTCCCAGAGTGCGAATTAGAGTATAAACATCAATTCTACGTCCTCATAGTGCGGACCAGAGTATAAAAACCAACTCCAAATACCTAGAGTGCGAATTGGAGTATAAACATCAACTCCAGGTTCTTAGAGTGCGAACCGGAGCATAAACACTAACTTCAAACTCCTAGAGTGCGAGTTGGAGTATAAACATATAAATGCGGTTCCGGAGAGGGTGAACCCGTCCGCCTAACGACTTAGGCCGTATCCTAACCAAGTTCGAGGAGGATGGACCCGTTCATCTAATGACCTCGCTTGGTAACTCGGGGTGGATGTGATCCGACCATCCACGATCCCGATAAATCCGTCGTTCCCAAAGTGTGAACGAATTCCTAGACAGCCAAAACAGATGTGACTGACCATCTGTCGGCCAACTCCACATTCCCAGAGCGTGAAATGGAGTATAAACATCAACTCCAGGATCCCGGAGTGCGAACTAAAATATAAATGCTAACTCCAGGTTCCTAGAGCGCGAATTGGAGTATAAACATCAATTCCAGGTTCCCAGAGTGCGAACCAAAACATAAATGCTAACTCCAAGTTCCCAGAACGTGAATTGGAATATAAACATCAATTCCAGGTTTCCGGAGTGCGAACTAAAATATAAATGCTAACTCCAAATTCCCAGAGCGTGAATTGGAGTATAAACATCAATTCCAGGTTCTTGGAGTGCGAACCAAAACATAAATGCTAACTCCCAATTCCCAGAGCGTGAATTGGAGTATAAACATCAATTCCAGGTTCCCGGAGTGCGAAACAAAATATAAATGCTAACTCTAAATTCCCAGAGTGCGAATTGGAGTATAAACATCAATTCCAACTTCCCAAAGTGCGAACCGAATATAAATGTTAACTCCAAATTCCAAGAGTGTGAATTAGAGTACAAACACTGAATTAAAGTTCCCGGAGTGCGAACTACACCATAAACGTTGATAACTCTCGAATTCCCAGAGTGCGAACCGGATTATCGATCACAGATTATCCTAAGTCGCCGGAGTGTGGAATGTGTTCAAGATTTGCAATAGGTGCGATTGACCATCGAAATACAAATGCTGGTCCCCGGAACTTGGGGCAAAAGATTAAGTGTTAATCACTAACCGAAGCGACACCATGTCCAAAATTCAACTCATTCATCAATTACGACGTGTGATCAAGATTTTCAGACTTGGCAAATAAAACAAGCTCAACTTAAAGGTAAAAACACCACAAGTGCACTGGACTGAAATTCAAATGCTGCAAATACTTAAGCACAAAAGAAATGAGAGTTGAAGCAAAGAAACTAAATGTCATTTCAACTAATTGTATGTGAAGATTCATATACAAGTTATTCCAAAAAATTCCTACTAGCAGGGGGCCAAGCCTGCATCTATACAAAGCCTATGAAAGGAAAATAAAAGCAACTTCCTAACTGCCAAAAATGCGCCAAAGGGTGATTATCTACTTTTTCTTCTTCGGCTTTTTCTTCGACGCGGAACCACTGGAACCACTAACAGTCTTTCGCTTCGAGCCCTTACCCTTTGGCGGATCATCCTCTGATGAAGGCTTGATATCGACATCTTCCTCTGAACTTGAACTTAAAGGAATATTCTCTTTGGGAGGAGTCGGGTCTACCACCGGGGGCGGAATGGGCATACTGGTATCGATGAGCGTGTCCCCGGGTGATATCGTCACATGTGGAGTCAGAACCGACACCGTCACTCTACCCTCAGAATCACCACCGTGAGCTGCCGCCTCCATCTCTGCGTTGATTTGAGCTAGTATCTCAGCTTCACGAGCGGTACGAGCTTCATGGTAGGCAGTGGTGGACTGTAATGAAGCAATGGAAGCAGGTGGGAATGCACCAAGAATGAATGGCATGTCCGAAAAGAGATCGCTGCTTTGACCTAGGATCTCGTTCATCATCTGCTTGTCCAAACACAGCGAGCTCCCCTGTGTTATCTCCTTCGGCGCAACCGTAGTTGTGATGATCGCCTCAGTAGTGATGGCCTCCTGCACTTGATGTGATTCTTGCCCTGCAGGAGACGCTGTCAGTGTAACTTTTCTCACTGGACAAGAAAGAAAAGAAGTTGTCAATACACGCTTCAATACAAATACTTAAGTTCAGACACACAGTAGATTTGTGCTGAGTACCTTCCTCTACTTGACTCGTGGCTGGCTGAACAGCTTCTGAAGGATGTTCCCTTATGGGGGATAAGCGTGGCTACTCAGGGTCATAGCCCGGAACCGGCTGCGGCTCAATCGCTGGCGTCAGCTCGGATCCAGATGAAGTAATCATCTCAGAACTTGTAACCTGATGTGCGACGCCAGAGCCTTCACCACCTTCTAGATGCTGGGTGCCCAACCTCTCTCTTGCATGAGAGATCATAGAATCGTGGAGAATTTTCTTTTCATCTTCGCTTAAAATACGGTTCTCCAATTCAAATTCATCGAGAGCACCACCCGACAGCATCGCCTTCTCTTCTTCGACTAACAAATTCCAAGCATTAAATAGGTGTGTGAGGTAATCGTCGAGCCATGCCAAGTTTTTGTGCCTCAGTTCATTGGCATTATAAGTGATGAGAAGCTCCTCTATCTCCATGTCGAGCTTGGTCTCCTCCAACCGAACTTTCTCATCGACTCCGGCTTCCACCTCGCGGACCTTTTCCATGGCCGCGTCCCTCTCCCTCCGAAACTCCACCGCCTGATCGCACGCCTCCTGTGAGGAAATGTTAGCAGCGTTCCTCTCCTTCATAATCTCCAAGACTTTGGCCTTAAGCTCATTTGGCTCCTTCAGGGCTGCATCCCGCTCAGTGGTTACGATGGTGTTCCGGTGGCCTATGTCCTCCACCGTGACATAATGCTCACGCTTCATCCTTTCCATCGCCGCCTGAGCCTCATCGGCTTTTTTAAGGGCCTCGATTTCTGATTTGCGAGAAGACTCGGTCTCGCTACCGAGCGCCAGAATAATTCGGTCTTTTTGGCCAAGTTCTTTCTCCAGCTTCTCAATCATGACCGCCCGGTCGAAGGCCACCTTTGACGATTTTTTCGCTGTCTTTGACCATTCCTGATATTGGAAAAAATATGTCTGCAATGTAATCATGCACTATGGGTTCGACCGACAATGGTACCCTTTTTAAACGCGGAGGGAAGACAAACCCATTGAAGCAAATGTCAGGAAAATCTTTCTTCAACTGAGCAAGCCTCGCCGCTCCTTCCCCCGAAGGCTCGGTTAGTATCTGCTCTGTTGTTGCGGGGGCCACAATCTCAGTCCTACGGTGAGTTTCAGACCTTGACGATTTGAAGGACGGCTTGTGTCGCGGAGCCTCGGAAGGTCGTGAGGCGTAAGCAGGAGGTTGTGCAGAAACTCTGGAAGGTGGCGTACGAGATCGAGATCGACGCCTATACTCTTTATCTCTGTCAGAGAGCTCATGGCTCGAGTACCCTTGGTCATAGTCTCTGTCTCCTTCTCTTATATATGATTCATAATATGATAAAGACTTGCGTTTACTGCGAAGACTGCCAAGCATCGAGCTTCGACCAGACATGGTATCTGTGAAGCAAAAAACATAAAACGGAGTTAGTAATCTCTCGCGGCGAGCGTATTACATTCAGAAATCGTGTAGTGCTGTGAAGTGTGGATGTATGTGCAACCCCCCGACCAACCGGATGTGTCAATCACGCTAGCAGGTAGAGATTCGCTTAAAACTAGGGCATGTTGGAGTTAATCCAATCCGACATCGTGCTGCATGGACACATCGTCTGGAATTGGAAGATCGGCAAACCCTTCGTAAAGACTTTCTGTTCTTGGGGTAGACACCTCCGAAATTCTAATTCCAGAGGAGGGCTGGGACGTGACAACAGATTTCCATCTCCCCTTTTTAGGTGGCTTATAAACGGCTGCCTTGACTTTTCTCTGCTCTTAAGTTCCCTGGGATACATCCGGAGGTTCGCCCAAGGGTTCCTTATCGGTATGAGTTCTCTCGGAGTCAGCCTCCTCGATTACGACAACTTTAGGCATTTTTCGTTTAACTTGTTCTCTCGAGGCAGTTCTTAACGCACCGACGAGCATTATACTCTGTCTTCGCTCGATCAGCCCAAGAATCCTAAGATTCCTATCCGTCAAGAGCAATTCGATATTCCTCTCTTCGCTTGGGATTTCTTGAAAAACCCGAACTATCTCCTTGAAATGTCCACCCTCGGGTCGCTGGATTATCGCTGTAAAGAAAAAGAGAGTATGAGTTGGGTTTCATTTGCAACTCTCTTGCCGACTGCTCGAAAAGATAGCAATACTCACGTCTAAATAGCCATCGCCTAACAAATCTCGAGGGGCACCTAACATAGAACCACTCCATCTTGAAGTAGCTCAGTCTAGTCCAAGACCCCGTAATCACTTGGTAGTTTCTTACCACTTCCACGAATGTGAAAGATGGACTATCAGTTCGACTCTTGAAGTTGAACAAGTATCTGATCTTAATCGGGTTTGGTGGTCGATAAAGATACTCCATAAATGCAATGAACAAGCTATTGAGCGAGGCATATCCGTTTGGGTGTAGCTGAGATAGGGCGATCCTCAAAAATGACAACACTTCTCTTATATATTCATTGAACGGAGGAAGTGTACCAGCTACGCATGCATGACGATTGTATGCGGTATATCCTTCCAGTGGATTGTGCGGTCTGTCGCTTGGTCCTGGCAATAATACGTCGTCCATCGACAGACCATGCCTTAAGCATATTCTTCCTAGCATGTCTTTCGAAATATTGGACGGAACAGAGTCTGAGGGATTACTGATGAAGGATGCGTCAGGTAACTCGTCCGGGGCTGGACCGATGACTTCGGCCTCGATGTCCGGTATTTCAAGTCTAGGAGGAGTCAAAGTTTGAGTTTCTTACGGCTGCGAGCTTGAATTTTCCATAACTAGCTAACTCACGAGAAATCATCATTAGACGCTGAAGAGCCTGTGTGTTTCCCTCGTGTAAAGTGTGTACTGTGCAGTGCGGTGCATTACTTGGGTAAATTTTGCAGAGTTAGAGAAAATATGCAAACGACAAAGCTTCGAAGTCTAGTTATAATGACCGTCATCGCTGACCATCATTGCTAAATCATCTAAATGTTGGCAGTCGATGCGGGTTAAAGTTGTTATGGTTCCATCGACGAGCTTCAGAAGTTAGTCAAGTATGCAGTTTAACTATCAAGTCCAGATATGCAAGAATGAAGCTCGTCGGAATTGTGCTAAAAAGTGTCGAAATTTCGTACCCATCATGGAAGGTTTCGAACTGATCACAGGCAGCATGTTCGAGTCCATTAGGATACAAGTTCGAATCGATCCCAGGGAGCGTGTTTCGTATCGATCGTCAAGGGCCGAGTTCGTATCAATCATAATAAGATGGCTTCGAATCGATCCTTGATTGCTTAGTTCGTACCGATCAGCAAGGTCTCAGCTTTACATTGATCACATTCGAGTCGATACTTTTCGTATTGAGCATAAAGGTAAACTTCGTATCGATCTAAAGCTGAGTACTTCGGAGCGATCGTTAACTTATTTGTCGTATCGATCATTTCGAATCGATACGATCCACCACCATAGCAATCGGTACGAACTGCATTACCTCCATTGAAATATTCTAGGGATCGATGCGAAATCCAAGGAGAAATATCACTGCCTTCATCGATTCGAACGTAAGCCCCCAGATCGATTCGTTTTTTGCCTTTTTCATTCTTTCTTCTCCAATCTACAGGAGCGTCGCTATGGCCATTTTTGACTGAGCTCACACCCAGATCTGACTTTAAGAATTACCAAAATTGATAATCAGTGAAGAAAAGAGGGATCTGGGATTCGAACTTTGTCGTCAGGATGTAGCAGAAATCGATTAATTACCTAATTTGAGATTAGGATTTGAAGAATTAAAAGGTTAGGTTAAATCGAGTCGAAAGCATGGTGCTGTTATTCTCCTTTCTCTGGTTCTTTGAGTCGATGCAAAGATTAAAGGCGGCAGTAAAAAGTGAAAAGTAAAAAAGTGAAAAATGTCTAAGTCCCAGGTATTTATATGAAACCTAGAAGGAACCGGGTCGATTCGCCTCCCGATCCACGTGACCGGTCGCAACCAGTCAACCCATGGATCGAGACGAATCCCCAGTTCGAACCCATCTGACCAAAGATTTCCATTGGTTCGAAATGGACAGTAAAAACATTGACTCGAAGCCCCTGTTCGCATCGACAAGTTCACAACTCCATCTAATGCGCATCGATATGAACCACGATTTCGAGTCCATCATAACTCAAACATTAGCATCGATGCGAATGAGCATTTCGTATCCACCAAATTCTCCATTTATCGATGCAAAGTCAGTCTTTCAACCTTCAATATCAATTCAGGAGAGGATCGATACGAAGGAACTTCCTAAAACAACTTACAAACGTTGTTACAACTCAAATTTCACATCGGTTCAGGAGAGGATCTATACGAAATTCGATAAAAAAAACTAACAACAACTCATGAGCATGTGACGTTAACGAGAATTAGACCAACATATATACATGTATGTCAAAAAAATATACCATTTTTAGTATTAACAGGGATCAGATATTCATTTACTAACGATTACGGCAACAAACAACTAAGCACTATCATACAACAATCAGGTATAGCAACGCAAGGTTACGACCTTCGACAAAAGAGCAATGACTGTTTAGATTAAAGATTGCAGCTGTTTCAAAGCACGTCATGTTTCCACAAGACGTACTTTGGGAGTCAAATGTTATCCTACTTTTTGGCAAGGCCGAGATATCAAGGAACTTTCCAAGCTTAAGATCAATCGTCCTAGGTATCGAGCATGCACACGCTCGCTATGGATATCGATGAACTTTGTCCGAGTCCGGATCGAGCTACAATTGATATGACACGACAAGCACAGCCAGGGAAACCTGCATTCCAAATTTCAAGTCAATCCGAGTTTGTATGCTCGAGTTATGATCAATTCAATTCGGAGGAAATGGCATCGTTTTCGTATCCATCAATGAACCACAGTTCGACTCGATCCAGTTCGTATCCATCACCCACTTCACATCGGTCAATTCCCATGAGTTCGTGTCGATGAAGTTGGCAGTGTTCGAATCCATCGAGTTCGTATCGATGGACTTCGTACCCATCAACAGATAATGCGCCTCATAACGATCAACCAGTATCTACTTCGCATCCATCATAGAAGCCTCTATTCGAATCCATTTGAACGGAGCAATTCGTATCCATCGGGTGACCTTAGTTCATATCCATCAATGACAGCAAGTCACTGTTTCGTATCCATGAAATAATTGCATTGTTCGTATCCATCCATTTTCGTTGGTTCGAAACCATCATGAAGCTACTGTTCGAAACCATAAGAGTGTGTTAGTTCGAATCCATTAGTTAGCCACTCTTCGTCTACATTGTGGGTCCATGTTCGAATCCATGTGCAAAGACTTATTCGCGTCCATCGAGTCAACGAGCCTGGGTGACGTGTTATTCTTCTATACAACAAGGCGAAATTCATGGAGTCGACATGGTCAACTCGAAGTAAAGAACAGATCGATGCGAGGTATGCGCGCCACATCACCACGAGAGCACGTGTATGTGATCGATTCGAAGGAATCGATTCGAATTGGTCGCTTCGAACTAGACAGCCACCGAGAAGCTCCATTTCGTATCGACGATATCTAGAGATCTACTGATCCAAATTCTGTGAAATTTTCACAGGAGATTACGCACAAGCCAAAGATTGCCTCCACCAAATTTCAGCTCCGATGGACACAATCCTGATCGATACGAATTGATTTTGTATCAATCACATATCGAGTCGAAACTTTCTAGAGTTGGTCGTGTGGGCCCGCTCACGTGCCAGAGCGAATCTCCCGAAGTTTGAGCGAAGTCTCAGCCTCCTACGCCTATAAATTGAGCCTTAGAGCCTACAGAAGAAGGATCTTTTTGATTCTCAAGCGCCCAGACTCTGCCGGATTAAAACTTGCATCATACTCTTGCTGTTGATTTCGAATTTCAAGTTGTATTTGGTTGTTGTGTAATCACTTGTAATCATTGAAAGAGAATCAATAAAGTTGCAAAAACTTCATAGTGGATGTAGGCAACACGCCGAACCACTTTAAATCGCTTGTTTGTGCATTTTCTTTACTGTTGTTTGGAGTTTTTGTTAGATAACCCTCATTTTAAATTTATATTCTTCACTGTTATCTCTTCAAAAACTTCCGAAGAGTGTTGTGCCCAATTTTGGTGCAAATAGGGACTTTATCTATGCAGTTTATTCAGCAAATCGACGGTCGGATTGGAGGCAATAATTCGACCTAGGGCTAAATTTTCGAACAACGGCTCTTGTTTTTCACGCTCGATCGTAGAGCCAAGGCGGTCGGCGAGGGAGGTGAACCCTGGTGGTGGTGTGCATTTGCTCGGGTATGGTGGCTGTGCGTGTATCAGGTTCGAACGTGAGAGGCTCGGATGAGTTAGGGTTTCGAACAGAAATTGCGGTTTGCGTTGCGTGTTCCTGTAGTTGCGTGCGTGCTTGGAAGATGATGACATGGCTAGGATAGGTAATGTGTTCTTTTTATTTTTATAATTGAAATTCAATCTCAATTTTCGCTATATCTTTCACATACGAACACCAATTCACGCATAGTTTTTTTTGTTAAGATCATATTGCAATTCCGAACATTTTGGTGCTGGTTTGGACGAATTCTAAGGCTGTCAAATTTTTGGGTTTAAATTCAATTTAAATTCAAAAGGTGAGGGTTTTAACCCACTCACAACTTCTAAAATTTCTTATGTTTGTTAAATTTATTTATGATGTGATTTGAAATTTATTTATAGCTGTTTGGCATATATTTAATCATTATCTCAGTTAAATTGCATTTATTTGAATTAATTTTGGTATCAAATTTATATATTGCATATAAACTGCCTGTTAAATTTTTATTTAATTTATTATTGAATATAAACTGCTAGTTGATACCTATTGTTTATTATCCATTATATATTGATGCTATTGATTGAATTGGATGATGATTGTGATTAATGGTTGATGATTGTTATTGGATGAATGGATGTTGTACTTTATATCGTTATAAACTACAAATTGTTATGCACTTTATTTCATTCGGGATTGCGGTTTGAAATGATATGTAACCGTATTTTTATTTTAAATTACGGATTGAAATGATAAATATCTGTGTCACTTGACCATAGGGTAGAAAATTATATACAGACACCGTGGTCTATATATAAATATATTTTGAAATGATTTTCTATGGCTTTGTAAAGAAATATATGCTTTTGTGAGATAGTGATTTGGATATTTTATAAATGTTATTTTATATATAGTTAAATTCTTGGTTTTAAGCTATGTATAAAATTTGTTTAAAGTATAAAAGAAGTTTAATAAATAAGTTTGATTTTATTAAAATATAATATGGATGAGTATTTATTTAAATTATATTTTAATATAGAGTTTATATTGATTTTATAAATCAAGGTTGAGAAGATAGTTTTAAAATTTATTTGAGATTTTATTTAATTAAGAGTTATATGTAATAAGAATCCATTTGGAATTTATTGGAATTGAGATTAAAGGAATATGGTTTTATAACTTAATTCGGGTTTAAGGCGATTTAAGTGAATGTATGAAATCTAAATAAATTGAGGAAGATTTAGTTATTGAATCTGAAGCATTGTTTAAAGGATATTGGATTTATTAAGCAAATATTTCAAACTAAATAATAGTAAAGTAAATTTGGTATATATATGAATTATAAAATTTAGTTTTGAAATATTGAAAAATTAAAGTTTTGAAATATATAGAAACCGAAATGGTTTATTTGGGAATTCAAATAGGTGTTTGGAAATTTATTTGTGAAATTTAAGAAGCTATTTTATTATAGAAAGTAATTTAATATTTAAACCAATAAGTATTAGAAGTTATGTTTCAAAGCTATAGGGTTCAAGGTATATAGATTTAAAAGTACCATGATTTTGGAAAAAGAATATATTTGAAATAAAAACGATATCATATTGATTTGGGTTTTTAAAATAGAAATGACATCGTATTTATATGGTTTTGAAGTGGATATTTTATTCTTGTTTTTGAAGTATAAACTATTGAAATGACCGTGGTGTTATAATAACGTTTGGTTATTAAAAAGACCGGGATCGGAAGTTGTCATACTCTCTGCCAACTCCGAAAACCACTTTAACAACCGTGTACGGGATGGAGATTCTAGAATGAAGTAGGATGGCGGCGGCGTTTCCTTTGAGGTAAATACGTGGATCCGACTCCCGTGAGTTGGCATAAGGTGGCTAAAACAGGAGCGATTGATGGGTTAAGAAGGTTGCCCCTTTTATCGGACATATCCCTTCGTTATTCTACTCTGACTTGGGATTTATTCGGTGGCCACTTTTGATTTCTTTGATTTAGGGTGTGGCTCGAGGTGGGCGAGAGCTACGGCTATGCGTTACCATTGACCCGAAAGCTTAATTGGTATATCTACCCTGGCATTGCCTAGTTGTGCCGTGTCACCTACCCTAACGCGCCTTATACGATTTTGTTTTGTACCATACCTATGGAGTGCCCTCTGACGATGCCCAGTACGGGGGAGATTACGATACTGTATAGACTATGGGAATACAAAAGTGTGTTAAGGTGGAAAATGTAAAGCCTTAACGCTATTTTCAGTATATTATACTTTACTTTAGACACTATTATAATAGCCTATATTACTACATAGTAGATAGTTTGACGGATCCTTAGGAGATGTGAATCCCGAGCATCTCTTAAGTTATTGCACTCATGTTAGACACTGGATAGGAGATGTCAAACCCCGTAAACATCTCCGTCGCTGTTACACTCATATTTATTTCAATTGATTTAACTTACATAAGATCTTTTAGTTCCGACTCGAGTGTTTTGTCCTTTCAATTCGCTCGGGTCAGTCCGAGCATTTCAGGATCGAAGACTTTATTTCTGGAGGACGAAGACGATGATTTCATTATTATTATATATTATATTGTTCCACTATACGCTGTATTCCGCTGCATCGATTATTATTCGTTGGTATGTGCAACTCTGATATGTATTGTATAAATATAATCAGATGTTTATAAAACAGCTTCATGAACTATATATTTAATTATTATATTTTATCGTTCCGCTGTATGATTCTATTTTGTTTTTTTCTTTCCCTGCTTTTTCTTATTTACCCCATAACAATCCGCCCTTTGTATGCTTTAAGTCTGACATGTGTGTCTGATAGTCGGTAAAGCATGCGAAAGGGAGGGCTGTTACAGCAGTGCTCAGATTCAGATGAGTACCTAAAAATACATTAAAAGCTTTCCAAAACCGACTGGTAAAGATAGGATCACGATCACAAACAATACTGAGAGGAATACCATGGAGATGAACAATGTCTCTCATGTAGATCTCAGATAAACTAGAAGCAGAACGAGTAGACTTGACCAGAATGAAATGAGCGGACTTGGTCAGTCTATGCATAGTAACCCAGATACTCTCATTACCCCTCCTAGACGTCGGTAAACCATCGATGAAATCCATGAAAACCTGTTCCCACTTCCAATTGGGAATCTCAAGGGGCTGCAACAAACCAGGGGTCTTCAGATGATCGGCTTTGACTTGCTCACAAGTCGCAGACCGACTAACAAAGATAGAGATAAAGCCTCTTCATACCCTTTCACCAATAAAGCCTCTTCATATCCTGATACATCTTCGATACACAAAGATGAATAGAATGTCTGGATCTATGATTCTCTCGAAGCAACTCCTGCCTCAAACCATCAACATTCGGGACACAAATCCTCCCATTAATCCTCAAAATCCCACTATCATCCATCTAAGCTCCACTACCACCACTACTACTACCACCAACCCTGCTGAGAACACTCTCCTTCATCAATCTAAGCATACCATCCTCATCTTGCTTAGCCTTGATACGATCCTGAAGAGGAGAAGAAATAACAAGCTGACACAACAAAGCCTTCTTCTGACTCAAAGCATCGGCCACAACATTAGCTTCACCGGGAGTATAGCTATTATCAAGATCGTAAGAAGCTAGAAACTCAAGCCATCGAACTTACCTCTGATTCAAATCCTTCTGGTGAAGATATATCTCAGAGACCGATGATCGGTGAAAAGCTCAAACTTAGCTCCAAGAAGATGATGCCTACAGAGCTTCAACGCAAAGACAACAACAAACTCTAAATCATGAGCATCATAATTAGCTTCATGGGTTTTCAACTGACAGCTGGCATAGGCAATGACCTTACCATCCCGCATGAGAAAAGCACCCAATCCCTCATGACTAGCATCGGTATATACCGTCAATCCCTCATTGCCATTCGAAATAGTAAGAACTGGTGCGGAAGTTAGCTTGCTCTTTAAGTCATTAAAAGCAGCTTCACACTTCTTATCCCAGATGAACCTAGCATTCATACGAGTCAAAGCAGTGAGAGGTGCTACAACCCGAGAAAAATTCTCAATGAATCTCCGATAATAACCGGCAAGGCCTAGAAAACTACAAATATCTGATGGAGTCTTAGGAGTTTCCCAATCTTGAAACAGAATAGGGAGAAATAAGAACAGAAAAGATAGAATAATTAAATGACGAAGGAAAAAGAGAAAGAAAGACTTACATTGATCGCAGCGATCTTGGCTGGATCAATAGAAACTCCATTACCAGAAACAATATGACCAAGGAATCGGACTTCATCTTTCCAGAAATGGTATTTAGAAAATTTAGCCTTCAGTTGATGATTTCTAAGAATTTCTAGAACAGATTTCAAGTGCAACTCATGCTCTGCCTTGGTCGTAGAAAACACAAGAATATATTCAACAAAGATTAGAACAAATTTATTAAGCACATCATGAAAAACACGATTCATCAAATCAACAAAGAAAGCAGGAGCATTAGTCAAACTGAAAGGCATGACTAACCATTGATAAAACCCATTCTCAGTACAGAAAGCAGTCCTGAGAATGCTTTCCTTAACAACCCTGAGCTGGTGAAAACCCGTGGCAAGATCAAGCTGAGAGAAAACAGTGGCACCATAAAGCTGATCGAACATATAATTGATACGAGGCATAGGGTATTTGTTTTTCATAGTGAGCTTGTTCATCTCCTTATAATCAATACACATCCTCAAAGATCCATCGGTCTTGGTGACGAAAACCAACGCTGCTTCCCATTCTGAATGACTAGGTCTGATCAGACCTTTAGAGAACAAGTCCTCAATTTTCTTTGCTAACTCAACATTCTCACGGGGTGCCATTCTTCTAGGAGGAAGAAAAATAGGTTGAACTCCAGTAATAAGATCAATGTGGAAATCAATTTCCCGCTTTGGAGGCAAAGCAGCGACTTCACCAAATACATTTGGATAGAATCTGATCACACGGGTCGAATGAAGATCACTAGGAGAAGTATCCAGACAATATATAAAACTGCCAGCAATATTCTATGGCATGCGACACTGAATAGTCAAGGAATTACCTTGATCATCAACATGATAAATAGATCGGGCTTTACAAGATGTACTGGCATCATGCCCACCCAGCCAATCACTTCCAAGCAATAAATCAAAAGCATCGAAGCCCAAAACATAGAAATCACCACTAAAGCAATGAACAGAATAGAGAAGTTCCACATGCTTACAAATCTGATTAAGGTTTGCGGGACCCGCAGTTGGATTTGAAATACGTAAAGGTACAGAATCATACTTAAGAGAAAGGAGATGCTCAAACTTATCACACAAATCAACAGAAATGAAACTATGGGACGCTCTAGTATCAAATAAAACACGAACATGATGTTGAAATAAAGAAAAGGTGCCCTAAAGAGTACCTTGGTCATCACTAGGAGCAGGAGCAGGTGCCGGAGCTGGAGAAGATGCAAAAGTGACAACAAATACACCAGAAGGCTTACCCTTCTGCTGGGTAGGGCAATCCTTCTTAAAATGACCAGGCTGAAGATAGAAATGGCAGAGATCACGCCTAGTCAACTGAGCAGGTGGAGGAACATCAACACTAGCTAAAGTAGGACAACTATTGGCATAGTGTCCCCTTTGATCACATCTAAAGCAGGTGATGGAAGAAAGATCAACAGGCTGCTTCTGAGAAGGAAAAGATGATGAAGATCCCAGACTCGGATTCTTGAGCCAATTCTTCTCATGCGTGTGGAAATTAGGCTTTTTCTTCCTAGAATTAGCAGAGGAAGATCGAGATGAAGGAGCACCAGAAAGAGAAGGACCCTTATAAGTAGGGTTCTCATATCGGATAGTCATATCCATAAGCTGGGTAAAAGTGCCATGAACATGAGAAATGAGGCGGTCATAATACTCGGGACGAACACCAGCTATGAACTTCTCATTCTTCTTGAGAGGAGTGTCTATCAGGCTAGGACCGAACTTGGAAAGTTCGTTGAACTTCCTCTCATACTCAGCAAAAGACATGCTTCCCTGCTTGAGATCCATGAACTCTCTATAAAGATGGGATTTCCCAGCCTCGGGCATCCACTTAGCAATGAAAGCATCCCTGAAAAGACGATAGATATGCTTAGAAAAGCACGAAAGAGATAGAAAAACAGAGTTCAAAGAAACACGAGAAGATACCTAAACTGCTCCCAAGTAATATCAGCCTCGATGGTGTTAGCTGTAACAGACTTCCACAAATCTAGAGCAGCCTCATGCAACTGCCATGCTGCTAACTGATGATTCTGAGCATTAGTAATCTCAAGACCAGTAAATATCCTCTCTAAACTCCACAACCATTGCTGGGCTTCAATAATATCCTCTGAACCAGTAAATGGGGTTCCATCCAGTTGGGTGAATTCCTTACAGAGAACAGTAAACAAAACAAGTGCAACGGGATAAGGAGCTGGGGCAATACTACGACCCCTACCTCTGGCATTTCCTCGATTCATCCTGAAAAACAAGAATGAATTTAGACAAGACAAAGAGAAGCCAAAGATAAATTAAGATAAGACAAGATAAATTCACTTGGATGAATATCCTAAAGAAAGAAAACACTAACAAGGTAGATACGAAAGGAAGGAAGTTAGAAAACATTTAAAGAATCCTTTTAAAACAAGAATTTTTTTATATCAAAATAATCTTTGAATATCCTTTGAAAAATCATTTTGAAAATCATTTTATACTTTGAAAATACGTTCAATCACAAAGAATGATTCTGAGATTGATTTCACTCATCTAGGGTATTTCTACCCTATCCCTAATGAGTTTTTGCTCCGCAGGCTATGGTTTGCCTGAAACCAAAGCTCTGATACCAAATGTAACGACCCACTACTTTGTACCATTCAAATCGACAATAATCCACACATGCCAGACTTGAATGATGCAAAATAACAGATTGTAATAAAATTTGGAGCAAATAAAATCAATCACATAGAATTATAGACATAGAAATAAAAGAATAACTCATAGCGGAAATTAAAATACCATAGTAGTTCATGAAGCTACTATAACAAAGTCTCAAAACAAATACATAATATCAGTCTTAAAACAACATAATAGATATCCCAAATACATACAAGTTCACTAATACATGAGATAAACTAGAACAACAGTAAATGAAATAGATAGATGACTAGATAAGATAAGCAGAATCTCCAGCAAAGACTAGCTCCAGAAAGAGAAATCCAAAGCTGTGAATACTCAGGCTGACCTGTAACGATCTTGGTTTAAAGACGAACTTAAATTTGTACTTAAATTAAATTTTTGGGTTAAATTGTGGATTTATTTGAATTTTTCAAATTTATTAAGATATATATACTCATTTATTTTAAAAATTTGGATTTGAACTCAAAATAATTGTTTTAAATTGAATTGGATTATAAATAAAATTTTGATTTGGGATATTCAAAATGAATATTTTAAATGAATGTAATATAGTTTATCTTATGTTATTCTATATGTATTTCATATGTTATTTTTTTTTATAGTTTATCTTATGTTGCCATATGACCATACAATTTTATTTCTATTTATAGTTTGATTTTCAAATATTAAATTTATAACATATATTTTATATTATACTTATATTTAATATTGATAGGATAAATTTTATTTTAAACATTAGTATCTATATTACATTCATTTAAAATATTCATTTTGAATATTCCAAATCAAAATTTTATTTATAATCCAATTCAATTTAAAATACTTATTTTGAGTTAAAATCCAAAATTTTAAAATAAATGAGTATATATATCTTATTAAATTTGAAAAATTCAAATAAATCCACAATTTAACCCAAAAATTTAATTTAAGTACAAATTTAAGTTCGTCTTTAAACTGGAATCGTTACACTACCCTAAGTACTCCATGGGCTACGGGAGAAAAACAAACTCGTAGTAAGGCTCGCTATGGTAGGTGACACGGCACAACTAGGCAATGCCAGTATAGATATACCAATTACACTTCCAGGCTGGTGGTAACGCATAGCAGCCACTACCGCCCATCTCGAAACACACTCCCAATCAAAATCGGAGGATGGCCATCAAATCAACCATAAGAAAAGAGTACAGTATCGAAGGAATGTGTCCGATCGAAGGAATGACCTCACTTGACCCGTCGATTGCTAGTGTTTTAGCCACCGTATGCCAACTCACGGGAGTTGGGTCCACGTAATATACCTCAAGGACGTCGCCACCATCCTACTTCATTCTGAAATCTCCACCGCGTACACGGTTATTAAAGTGGTTTTTGGAGTTGGCAGAGAGTATGATAACTTCTGATTCCGGTCTCTTTAACAACCAAACGTTATTATAACGCCGTGGTCATTTCAAAATAGTTTATGCTTCAAAAAATCAAACCATTTCATTTCAAAACTATATTCCTTCAAAAATAGTTTATACTTCGAAACCAAAACCATTTCAAGCATATATGTACCTTTCAAAATAATAATGCTTTCAAATTTATAACTCTTTCGAAACCAAAATACTTGAAATCATTATACTATGGAAATCATAACATTTATTCAATTAAACCCAAATTTTCAAATTTCCAATTTAATTCAACTCAAACCATCAGTTTCAGTTCAATTCAGTTTCCCAACAAACCATTTCAAAATTTATCAATTTCAAATATAAATTTGGTCCACAAAATAAACCATTAAATCTTTCAATATAATTCCAAGCTTTAATATACCATACTTCAAAACTAAATTTGAAAATCTCATACACACACACACATATATATCAAATTCACTTTTATGGTATTTAGCTTTGAAATAATCACTTACTAAAATACAATATCATTAAATACCCTTTCATACTAATATAAACTTCAAATATTCATTTATCAAAATCAAATACAATTCCAATTTCATATTCTTTATCAAATAAAGATCAAATCATTTCCAAACCATTTCAATCATCAAAATAACATATCCTTTAAAACCCCATTATCAAATCCTTATTTGAATTCAATTTCAAATATTTAAATTTAAATATCATTTAAAAAATTCAATTATGTCATTCATTTATTATCCAAATATCATTACAAAAATACATTTCAAAATTTCATTCAAAGTTTCATTTATCTCATTACATTTCATTTTATTTAACACATAACCAAGTTAACATTATTTAAATTCAAATTCAATTTAAATTCCTTAAAATTCAAATTTAAATATTAAATTATATTAAAAACTCCTTATATTTCTCAAATAATCAATTTCCAAAAGTTAAATTATTTAACACTTTAAATTATAACTCAAATAGTGTTAAAATCTATAACATTTCAAAATATTGACAATTATAGCAACGACAACATTTATAAAGTACTATCCTAGCTTATAGTTTCCAAAATAGTTTAGTTTAGGAACAACAATAGTTAAATTCAAAAAAACATCATTTTAAAGTGCTGTCATAAAACTACAGCATTTCAGAAATGCTATAAATAAAATTCCAAAATTTATTATAACTTTTCAAAGACAATAAAACTTCAAAAAATTTCTATTTAAATTTATACATCATATTTCTAGACTTCAAAATTTCACATCTAAATACTTTTAATATATGATTCGTCACAATAAAATTTATAATCAAATATCCAATTAAAAATTTAATTAATTTTTTAAGTCACAATTTCACTGTTTATTTACTTATTAAATTTAAACAAAAACTTAACATTTTACTTCATATATCATTTCAAAACATTAAATATTAGTTCCATTATTTGCTTACATTTTTAAAATATAAAATTTAAAGTCTAAAATCACATTTACTTTCAATTTACATACTTAAATTCACAAATTCAAAACTTAATGTTTGGCTTTTTCAAAACCATAAAATATATATTTTTAAATCAAATTTCATACTTTAAAAATACATATCTTAAGAAAATCATTTTAAAAATATACCATGGGTACAGTATATAATTTTCTAACGTAGGTCAAGTGATACGGATATATATAATTTCAATCCGCAATTTAAAAGAAAACCTAGGTTCTATCATTTCAAACCCGCAATCCCAAGTCAAATAAAATATAATAAAAATCACTCGGGCCTATCATTTCATCCCATAATGATTTTTCCCTATTCTAATGTCCATTTGGGTATGTATCATTTCAACCCATAGTGATTCTATTCTAACAGGAAACTTGCAGTGTGAACATATATATAAACAATATAAACAGCGTCACTGTCACAATAAATATCATATATCAGATGCCAGGTAATAATTAACAGAATTAACATGGTAATAACATGGCATAGCATATCATATGATCATCATTAACTTGCATAAACATTTTATATTACTAAACACTTTCCATCAATTTACTATTTCATAAGTAAATATATCAAAGTGAGAATAACTCACCTTTTCAAGATGAAGACCACTACGACACACAAAACGATTCCAAAGGCACGACAAGCACGACGACACAACACGACATTGGATTCAAATGAGAGAGATAGCCAATATATGATCTTGTAAACAACACCCAAACAAGACAAAACAACATATAAATATACAATACAAAACAATATTGGACAAATTGAAAAATGAAAGCAATAAAGACAAGATAGCTTAACCTTGCCTTAACCACTCCAATGCTCGACCATAAGGGATCTTTTGCTTGGCTATTGATGTGTGTTTGGGTCAGGTATGGTATCATAAAGGTCAGGTTACAAGTGGATGAAGGTGGTGGAAGAGTTACAACATGAAGCATACATGGATTCAAGGCAAATAGTAATGATTTTGGTGTACACAAGGCTTGGCTTGATCATACATGAACTCGGCCATGGGTAAATTGGGTCAGGTCATATCTGGAGCTTACTGAAGTGATGGCCAATGGATGAAGTAGCTACTGGTGATGATGGCTAAGGGGTGGCCGAAACAAACTATGAAGGTGTGTGGTGTAATCAAGGTCGGATTGGCAATTTGTGGAGTGTTTGTGCAAAGTTTTGGGGTGATGGCATCATCTATTGGTCACGGCCTAAATTGACCAGAGGAGGAGGGGCTGATGGCTACTGTTGATGGTGAGATGATGGCCGATGGTGAAGTGGTGTAGTAGGGGCCGAGCTCACTAGAAGAAGAGGGAGCAAAAATCATTGAAAATATAGTGAAAAGAAGAAGAGATGGAGGCATTAGCAACTTTTTTTGTCTTTCTTCATTGCCGTGAGTTTTAGGGATAAGGAGAAAAGAAATTCACGTGAATGCAATGAGATACACGGCTGAGAAAAGAAATGGATGGCTAGAGTCAATGCAAATGTCAATTGAAAAATGAAAGGATAAAAGGAAGTGAAAAGTCATGGCATATGAAAGGGTTTGACTCTTTATATTTCTATTTCCTTTAAATTAAAATAAACCATATGTATTTCAGTAAAATAAAAATAAAAGATGAACAAAATAAAATGGAAAAGAAAATAAAATTTAAGGAAAAATAGAAAATAGTTAAGAAAATAGCTAATATATTGAAACTAGCATTTAAAGATTGTAAATAAAATACAATAATCTTTGGAAAATTATAACATCACTTTAAAAATATTTTTTTAAAATAAAATATATGCATAAAATGACATATTACACAAATTAGAACAAAATTTTACAAACAAAAATATTATTTATATAAAGTAAAATAAACAATTTTGTTAAATAAATTAATTTACATACAATATTGTAAAAAGCATAACTTTCACAATATAAATCGGATTTCAACGAAATGAAAAGCATTGTTCTTAAAATTTTATTTATTTTCATAATAAAAGATAAAATTCAAAAATTTAAATTTAAAATTTAAAAGTCAAAGTTTGACCATATTGACCAAAATTCACATTTTCTGGAAATATTCAATTTATTCATGTTTGAAATTCTAATTTACATCAAAATGAAAATCAATATTTTAAAATAACAAAATAAAAAATTTATTCATTTTAACAAATAAAATAATGTTTTATCCAATTTAAATAAATAAATAAATAAATAAAGTTTTTCAATCAGGAATTCAAATAGAATAATCAAAATATACAATTAAAATAATCACAAAATACAGGGTTGTTACACTTGTGTTGATGATCAGTTATCTATTGATGTTTATTGATTGATTTGGATGATGATTGTGATGGATGTTTGATTGTCGATATTGGATGACTGGATGTTATATTTTATATTGTTATAAACTGCAAGTTCACTATGGGTTGAAATGGTACATACCTTAATGATCTATAGATTAGGAAAAAATCGTTATGGGTTGAAATGATAGACTCGAGCAATTTTATGGATTTTATTTAATTCGGGATTGCAGTTTGAAATGATATATAATCGTGAAATTTTAAATTGCGGATTGAAATCATAAATATCCGTATCACTTGACCATAGGGCAAAAAATTATGTACGGACACCGAATTGGTTAAATTAAATGATTTTTGAATCTTTGAAATTTCAGATTTAGTTAACTGGCATTTTGAAATAGATTTAATTTCTATAAACTAAATTATTTTTGTTAATCCAAGTGTAAATGGTGAAAGTGGCAATTTATTTAATGAATTGTTCAAAGGATTAAATTGAAATTTCAAAGTTGAAGTGTCAAATATAAATGAATTTATTGTAATTGAGTTATTGAATTTGCTTGGTGATAACTTTGAAATCTATTTTAAAATAATTTAATATATTTTTATCAATTTAAAATTCTTTAATTTATTTTAATCTATTATAATGTGACGACCCATAATTTTTGAACATTTGAAATTGGAATATTTAATTGATTTATTTTAAAAGTTGATTATTAACTTGAATTTCAAATGTCATTATTTATTGAGTGGTTTAATTATTAAATTAAATAATTAGAAATTGGGTAAATTGTTGAATTTGAAAATTTAAGCTTGTTAAAAATAATTTAAAGGCTTGTAAAATCTGTATTGATAATACTGAAGATAGTAAAAGTGTTAAAACTAAATTTTAAGGTGGTTTGTTCAATTTTAAAAATATATTGTTTAAATTGATATTTGAAAATAGCCTTTTGGGACATAGTCTCGAAATTCGACGAAACCAGTTCCATTGGATCTGTAATAGTGTACTATTATCGAATTTCAATTTTTGTAACTTTCGTAGTTATCTTGTGATCGTACGATAGATAAACGCACTGAAATCTATATCGAAATTTAATATAATAATTGGGTCCAAAAAGCTATCTTCTCCATACGAACGAATCAGGACTCAAAACTATTTCCAGTGCGTTTGTAATTGGGGTATAACATTATAAATGCCCAGCGGCATGCCTCGATAGGAGGTCGAGATTTTTGGCTCGATTTCGAAACGTTTAAATTCAAATTCAAATTAAATTTTTTTATATTGTGACCAGTCAAAATCAAATTACCGTGATTCAACACGTAGTGCCTTTTCAAACACTTGTCCTTCTTTCTTACACACATCTTTTATTTTTTTTAAAAGCTATAAAATTTACAGAATCGAAGAAAAGGGGCTGCCTCGTTTTTTTAAATTAATCGCTTATCCCTTTCTTCCTTAATAAAAAATAAAATAAAATTCATGTCGTGTTCTTCTTCTTCCTCTTCGCTCGATTTTCGAAATCGAGTTCTTTTATTTTTTTTCTCAAAATCAATTACGAGGGCGGCCAGAGTCGGTCATGCAAGTCAGGCCGCGTCAATTTGGATTCGAGTTGTCAAGCTGGGATGTCGCGAGCTAGGGTTCCATGTTCGTGGGCTTTGGGGAGCTCTGGTTGCTCGCGTGAGCGTGCTCAGGCATAGGGTGAACGTGAGGCAATGGCAACGACCATGGTTGGCGAGGTCAACTTCGATTTTGGAGATAGCGAGGTGATTGCATTTATGTTGAACTCAATGTTTTAATTTAGTGTTAAGTGAATTTTTTTAATTTACCTTATTTATTAGGCTATCAGGACATCTAAAGTAAAGTATAAACCAATTTTTAGTTTTAAATGCTGCATGTGTATGTGTGTGTGTGTATATATATATATATATATATAAATGAAAAAAAATATTTGCAGAAATGAATGAACAGTTCTGCTCTTAACTTAATTTAATTTAATGTGTATCTATATATACATAGGTAAGGTTTGGGAAAAATAAATAGAAATTTAAAAAAATATTGAATGTTTATAATTGATTTTTGAAATTTATAATTTTTTTAGGTATATATGTAGTTTCAATTTGGAAAATAGTATCAAATACACATTTTAAATTTACTAGTTCATTTTAAAAATATGTGTTTAAGGTGACTTATCTGGTTAATTAACTGATTTAATTATCTTAGTTACTAAAGATTTCAAGGGAAAATAAGTTTAATTAAATTTAATTGTTAAAATTAGGTAAGTAAATGGTGATTAATGGTTTGATTAATTCAAATAGTAATAAATCGTGGAATTGTTTATACGAGGTCTAAATGGTAAAGAAATAGTCAAGATGGAAATGGATTGCAAACATCAAAAATCAAAGGTGAGTTAATCTCACTCAATTGGATAATCATTTAAATTTAATAGTTAAATTTAAATTGTTGGTTGTTTGATTGCATTGATAACTATTATCATTCTGGATGTGATAGTATATATGTATATATGTATATATAGTATATAGTAGAGTGATTGATTTCCTGCATTATATAGCGGATGAGACCCTTTGCTCCTCGCATAATAGCGGATGACCCTTTATACCGCGATATCCCGCCTTGAAGCAGGATTGGTATTTTAAATTATTGTGCTAACATCTGTGGATGCAGAGAAACATGTTGGAGTGATCCAACTGGATTACTCAAAATATTTAGATTGTTTTAATATTCCGTGATACGATTTATTTGATAATCCGAGATAGATTATATTGGTGATTGAAAATATTGAACGCTATGGTTTGATTGAATATATTTGGGTGTGCTAAGTTATCAAAAATAAAGAATGAATTTTTATAGGAAAATAAAATAGGAAAATTTAAGTAAAATAATTATAGAGAATTTGGACAAATTAAAGAATGAATTGGAAAAGGATAAAAGTTGATTTTTTTTAAATTCTATTAAATAAATTCCAATTATGGGAAATGAGATTTTTGAATAAATGGGAATAAATGGATTTTTAAACTTACGGGATATTAATTACAGGAATAAAAGATTTATTTTAAATTTAGAATGCCAAACCCTCAATTCATTTCAAATTCAATTCCAAAATTTAAACTGCTCAAAATATATCAAATTATATATTGATTTGAAGCTCTTGACGAGCGCAAGTCAAATGTGTAGCCCGTTTCTCAATCTGAGTTTCTGTATGCCCAGAATTGGGTGATTTAATCATGGTTGTTCGTTTCTCAGGATCAACATCGACTAATTATCGATTCGTTGGTACCGTTGCGGAGAGATGACCGGGTAGAGTTCATCTAGGGGGTTTGCACGTCGTTTCAATGATATGATTGTCGTAATTATCCCGATTAGGGTTTCGGCTAAGGTGGCGGTGGCCGTCTCTAGGGGCAACGAGGGCAGGGCGCGTGGCGCTCGCTAGATGTGCCACGTCAAGGGGAGGCCAGTGAAGGTGATCGACGATGGAACGGTGGCCGGAGGCGCCAGTTATCGACGATCGATGTTTCGGGTTAGGGTGCATTCGATTTTGAATGGGAAAGGTTACGTGAGTAGAGATGATGACGTGGCCAAGTGAGTGTTTGTATTTATTTGTTTATATTTTGATTTCAAGTCTTTCTAACTTACATAACTTTTACATATGAGATCCAATTCACGCATGGTTTCTTGCATTGTGATCATATTGAAATTAGAGACACTGAGACCTTGGTTTGACGAATTCTAAAACTGTTTGAATTTGGGCCCTAATTTGGATTTTAAATCGATTCAAATTCAAAAGGGAGTGTTTTGACCCATTCATAACTTCTAAAATTTCTTATATTAGTTAAATTTAATTTCTGATGTAATTAGGAATTTATTTATTGCTGTTGGATATATTTAAATCGTCATTTCAGTTAATTTGAATTTATTTTGAATTAAATAGTCATTTAATTTATTATTGAATATAAATTGCCAGTTAAATACCTGTTATTGGTAATTAGTTATCTATTAATGTTTATTGATTGGTTTGGATGATGATTGTGATGAATGTTTGATTTTTGATATTGGATGATTGGATGTTATGTTTGATTTATATATTGTTATCACACTGCAAGTTCCCTATGGGTTGGAATGATACATACCCGAACGATCTATATATTAGGAAAAATCATTATGGATTGACATGATAGACTCGAGAGATTTTGTGGATTGCGGTTTGTAATGATATATAACCATAAAATTGTAAATTGTGGATTGAAATGATAAATATCCGTATCACTTGACCCTAGGGTAGAAAACTATATACGGACACCAGATTGGTGAAATTAAATGATTTTGAGCCTTAGAAATTTTGAACTCCATTAACTAGTATTTTGAAATAGAAATTGATTTATATAAACTGAATTAATTTCAAATCCATGTTTATGGTAAAATTGGAAATTGGTTTAATGGAATTGTTTAAAGGAATTAAATTGAAATTTTAAACCTGATTTTGAGGTATAATTGGAATTTTCCAAAATTGAGTTGTAAAAATCATTTGAAAGATAAATTTGAAACGCATTGAAGTTGGGGTAATTTTAATTGATATTTCAAACATGGATTGGAAGCAATATAGATTAGATATTTTATTCAGAATTTGAATTGAAAGATTTGAAATTGGGTTTGTTGATTTGGAAATTGAAAATGGTCCGAAGGTGTTGAAATGAAATAAATAGTTTAAATTGATATAAATTTCAGATTCATATTTTATTTAACCATTTAAAAAAATATTATTTTAAAAGATTCAAATTATTAAGATTTTCAAATTCTTAAACTAATTTAACCTATATTAACTATATAAATCATTTTAACCCATTTTAAACCATTTAATCTATTTTAAACTAATTAACCAATTTTAACTTATTTTAAATCTAATTAATCTATTTTAAAGCTATTTAATCTATTTTAATTATATTTAATCTATTTCAATTATATTTAATCTATTTTAAATCTATTTAACTATCTTAAATCAATTTAACAGTATCTTTAAGCTGTAATTAAATTATTTTAGCGTATTTAACTATTTATAACTATTTTAACTATTTAAACTATATCTAAATTTCCAGACTAAGTAAAGTAGAAGTGTTATACTCAATTCATTGTTTTAAAGGAGAATAAGGTTAAAATGATGTTACAACCTAGGTTGGGATTTAAATGTTATAATTAATTGAATATGATTATTTTGAATTAAGGATTTAACCTATTTGGAGATATGATTTTTGAACAAGTTATGATTTTGGAAACGATATGATTTGAAAGTGAATATGATGTCTCAAGTGATATGTTTTGAGAATATGATATTTTGATATAAATTTTGAATTGACTCTTGAAATGTAAAAGATCCATCCTGTGTGTAATAAGCGATTGGTTATTAAAGAGACCGGGATCAGATATTGTCATATCTTTGCCAGTACTGAAAACCACTTTAACAACCGTGTACGTGGTGGAGATTCTAGAAATGAAGTAGGATGGTTTGGCGAACTATTTTCATATGAGGTATGACATGACCCTGACTCTAGTGAGTCATCTTAGATGTGACTAAAACAGGAGCCACGCCGGACCAAGTAAGGTCATTCCTCCTATCGAGCACATTTCTTCGATACCATTCTACTACTCTATGATTGATTTGGCGGCGACCCTATGATTTGATTTGGGAGTGTTTCCGAAGTGGGCCATAGTAGCTACTATGCGTTACCACCCGTTCGGATATGCAATCGGTATATCTACCCTAGCATTGCCTCAATTGCCGTGTTCACATGTCCTAGAGCGCCTTCTACGAGTTTGATTTGTACCTATATAGTGCCCTCTGATAGCCCTCCAGTTAACGGAGGAATTACGGTATTGTATGGACTATGGGAATATATAAAAATGTGTTAAGGGGGCTATGGGTAACACCTTTAAGCTATTTTAATACTTTACTTTATTATAGACACTATTATAATAGCGTATTATACTACATAGTAGATAGTTTAACGGATCCTTAGGAGATGGTAATCCCGAACATCTCTTATTACTGCACTCACTTTAGACATTGGATAGGAGATGTCAAACCCCGTAAACATCTCTAACACCGTCACATGCATATCTACCGTTGATTTAATTTAGATAATATCTTTTAGTTCTAACTCAATTGTTTTATCTTTTCAATTCGCTCGGGTCAGCCTGAGCATTTCAGGGTTGAAGACCTTATTTCTGGAGGACGAAGACGGAGATTTGTATTATTTATGATATGTATTCCACTGCATCATGTTGTTCTGGTGTATTTATTTATTTATTCCTGTTTATTTAACTCTAGTATTTGTGTTGTAAAGAATACTCAAATGTATTTATAAAATAGCTTCATGAACTGTTATTTGATTATTATATTTTGTCATTTCGTTGCAAGATTCTGTATTTGTTTTATTTCTTTCTCTTTCCTTATTTACCCCAATAAAAATCTGCCTTTTGTATGGTTTGAGTCCGACGTGTGTGTCTGCTTAAAACGTCCAAAAAGGCAGGTCGTTACATATAAGGACATATTATTATTTCAAAATGATTTGGATTAAAACCCAAGTGTTTCGTTCTAAAGTTTTCTATAAAGAAATTGGAACTTTATTAAGTTAATTTATGGACGCAAATAGCCTATGAACTAGGATAGTATGGTTTGTTCATCATGTTATGATCTATTGTTTGGTAATTTTCATTTGTTAAAATTAAATGGGGTTTTCGGTGATTTTGGATAGTCGGAAACGTCTGAACCGTTATAGAACTTAAAGCTAAGTGTTTTTATAAAAATATAAAAGTTAAATTTTTGTAACTCTTGAATTGAGAAGGTAGTAAGTTAAAATTAGTTTTAAATTATGGAACATCCTTGTTAAGTTAAATGAATTTGATGTTTTGTATATACTCTTAGGAGGTAATGGAGTATTTTATAAGTATGAACTTAAGTTTTAAAATGTTCATAAACTTGAAGTTATGTTCTTGTGAAATGGTTCATAAATGATTATAGTATTTAAAAGGATATACTATTTGTGTAAATGGATGTGGTAAAAAGATATTAGCATGGTTAAGAAACCAATTGGATTAAATACATGCATAGATCATTTTATTCACATGACCTTTCTTGATCTAGGATTCGAGTACATGATTTAGAGGTGATTTACATTGGCCTAATAAGGATTTTTCACTTGATTCTTGATGGTGAACACTTGAAACAGATTCTTGATATGATCTAGAAGTTTTCTATCATAATATATGGCTACATAATGAGAACAAAGGTTTCTAAATATGGAACCTAATCAGAGTCCGCAATAAGGAGGTCAAGTTACCTATATAAGTTTAAAAGTGAGATTTATGCGATCGAGCAAGTGGTCAGATCAGACATTTCATACGGATGGTCTATGTACATCGCACGGGCTTTAGTATATATGTACTATATTTGTTGGTTATGGAGAGTTTAGGGGACGACTCTTCTATTTTTTCCAAGGTAGCATGAATTATCAACCAAGTAATAACTTGAGGCTATTGAGTATAAGGTATGCTTAGTAGGTTATTTATCATCCTTGTGCGATGGGAAAGTTTTTTCGAACTTGTGCAATCCATGAGCTATTTTTGCTAGTAATTTTGAATACAGTTGAGTATTGCTATATAATTATTTTTTTTGTTGCTCATGTTGGAATTTCGAGGATGAAATGTTTTATGTGGGGGAGAATGTAATGACCTGGGATTTTGAACACTTCATATTTAAAATCTAAATTACTTAAATATTTGAATCTTGGATTTAATGTCATAAAATTTATTTTATAACCTTGTTAATCATTTTATAATTAATAACTAAGGATGGTAAACTTTTTTTAGAAAAATTAATAGCTTAAAGAAATATCGATAGTATGATCAAAAATTGTTTTATTAATAAACGGCTTCAAAACGCATGAAATTATCATCTTGAAGCACTGTCATGGATAGTGATTAAATGTATACCATTGGGACTACAAAAATGAGGTAATGTGTACCGATGAGTTTCATGGCGGTCTGATGTGCCATATGATCGTATGAAATCAAATCGTATGGTGATTTATTGGAGAAACCAAATCATGTGATGAGTTTCATTTTTCTTTGATTCTATAAAAGTTCAAGTCGCCACCTACATTTAATTGAATCGAAAGCAGTGAACAACCATTAATGTTGTAGTTGGATCCATTGAACTCATATAGAGGTGGGCTTCACGTCTATAGCAATAGGAGCATGTGCAATGTTGAGCTCCGTTTTACTAAGCCATGTATAAAGTTAGAGTTTGGTGGGGTTTGGAGTGGAGTTGGGCAAAATGTCAACAACCATCGAATTTTTCTTTGTAATGCACTCATTTTAGCGTCAATGGTTGGAGCTTCGATACTATAATTTGAATTGCGACCGGTAGAGAAAAGGGGGAGAGCATCGGGTCATTAATCATATAGGGGAGCCGAAGTTGGTGTATTTAGTTGTGCTGCAGTGTGCACGCAAAGGGGAGCACAATGGATTTATGTATTCATCATTTTATGGATCATTGGATGGGCAACGGAGGAGGGAAGGAAGGCGGCTTTAGGATGTGCATGTTTGTACTGTGTAGACATTAGAGGGAGGAAGATTTGTAAGGTGGTTAATTAATTAAGTGATTGATTAGCTTAATTAATAATATTTATATTTTGAATCCTTATAAAATTCGTATCTCTTGCATACGAGGTCTAATCGAGATGCGGTCTTCATCGTTGCACTGATAGTAAGATTATATATAACAAGTAAGAGTTTTCCTTGAGATTGTGTATGCTTAAGCTTGTGTTTGGTTTGGATTTGGGTGAGATTACCCATGATCTTATATGTACATATTGTGTGTGTGTATGTGTGTGTGCGCGTGCACACATATGTAACGACCCGTATTTTTCGAAAAAAAGAAAATTCAAATTTTAGAATTTAATACAGTAAGAAATTAAAAATTTATGATTTTAGATAAAATTTACTTTGAATTATAACATCTGATTTTGATTTAATAAAGTGACAACTATTTTATGTGATTTCAAATGTATGGTTTAATAAAAGTTTAATTGGATAGATTTAATATTATGTAAAGCATGAGATCAATTTATAATTAACTAGAATTAGGTTTTAATTGTAAATTAACTTCAAATCTATTTGTAAACAATAAATGTATAATTATGTATTCAAATTTATTTAAATTTTAGTCTTGATTTTCGCTCATCTTACATATCAACCTAATGAAATTAATTTGTTAATAAAATTTAGTATAATTGGATTTAACATAAAAGGAAAGAAGTATAAATTTTAATTTAATAAGACTTAATTAGTTAAATGATTCAGGAATTGAGAAGATAACGTTGAATTAATTGAAATTGTATTTAATTAAGAACTCTACTAAATTTAATCGAATTTAAACTATTGAAGTTTGGTGAAATTATCAATAATAGTAAAATATAAATATAAATTTTGTTGTTTGTATGTCATTGATACTATTTAAGCAAGTTAATTTATAACTCTTATATGTAAACAATAATTCTACAAATGTATTAAGTTACTGTAAAAAAAAAGATTTCAATTGTTTTAATTAACTTATGTAAACAAGAATTCTATAAATGTATTTAAGTAACTGTAAAAAGAATCCAATTGTTTTAATTATCTTATGTGTAAACAACAATTCTATAAATGCATTTAAGTTACTGTAAACAGATTTCAATTGTTTTAATTATCTATCCACTAATTATGTTCGTTTTAAAATCTAATGTTGAAATTTATTGCCGTTAATTTAACTTGGAATCTTTGAATAAAAGGGAAAGAGAATTTAACTGAAATTAATGATGTATAATGAAAGAAATGTATGTTTATTAGGATCCGCTTTAAAGTGTAATTTTGAAATTAATTACAATTATGTCGATTTGGAATCTTTCAATATTAAAAAGGCAAAAATAGAAATACATTAATTGTAATTAATGGATTTAACGAACGAAACATACGTTATTGTTAAAATAAAAAGGTTATTTTAATGAAAACAAAATGAATGTTATTGTTTTTAAAGTAAGCGTAATTTTATAAAGGAGAAAAATTGAATATTGAAGCAACATTTTACGGTCGTTAAATAGTAGTCTTTGATAGTATGGAGCTATAATGTTAATCGTAAAATTTAGAATAAATTAAATATTTTATGCTCGTGATTGTGCACTGAGAAAAACGCCGACTTTGATTTGAATTTGGAATCACGGTTCATCTTTTATTTTATGTAGCGGTGGTCCCCGTTACCTTGGTCGGTGTGTTTAAATTTTTTTTATTGTATGTTAATAAAACTTTTAAATAGGCGTAAATTTGAGTTGATTTGGGATTAACGAAATTAATTGAATTGAAATATATTTCCATATTGGATTAATGTGGCATTATATTCATTTTGAAGTATGAAAGGTGATGTTCATCACGAATTCATCTTCATGCACATTTCATATTCTATTGCTTTTTTTCTAACTACTATCTCATTCATGTTTTATTTTATATATTTTCTTATTAAATTTGTATATATATATACACTATTTTATTAATATTTCGTATAACTTGAATTTGAGTTTCGGATCATCTTTTATTTTTTGTAATGTTACATTGGTTGTTGTATTCAAATTTATTCATTATATGTTAATTTTGCTTAAAACGGGTGTATAAAAAGTATATTTGGTGCTATTATATTTAATTGAGTGGAACATGCAATTGATTAAATCCTAAGTGGTCCCTTTATTTCCTTATTATTCAATACACCTGCCACTATTTCCACATTTTGGTTTTGTTGCATTCCTTTATTAAATACATGCCTCCACTAGAGAACAAAACCAAAGTACATACAGATTGTTTCTCATTACTCTATCTGAAACTTCTACTCACACTTTCTCCTTCTTCCTCATAAATACAGAAGCTTCAAAATTCCTAAATCCACAAATCCATAATTTCTCAAACTTCAAATTCCATCCCTTTTCTCTTCAAACGCCAAACTGCATCACTCCTCTCTTGCTTCATCTCTCTAAAAAAAAGAAGAAGAAAACTCAGTTTGTTCGATTTACGTTGTCGTGATTTGCTTTGCTATTGGATTGTTGCTGTGGATAGGATTGGTTAGTTTGTCGTGTTTGGATTTCATCTAGAATCTATCAATTTGTGTTGTCAAAAACTCTCTAACCTCAAAAGGTGAGCAATCACTCACGATTAACATTTTTATTGTTAGGTAAATAACATTGATTGAAATGTTTGCTTTAGATATGAATATGTGATATATGTTGTTATGTTCCCTTGAACTTGTGTTATAACATTCACATGCACATGTTGTTTTATATGTCACAAATAATATATTATGTTGATTTGATTGATTCCACATATGTATGTTAAATATGTCACATATGAGATGTAAAAAAAATGTGTTATGTTAGAAATTTTTTAGATGCCTTGTATTAAAATACGTCACATATGCTTTGTTAAAAAAAATGAGTTAGTTAATAAAATCATATGTTATACATACTATGTTAATAATATGTCACCTATGCTATGTGTAAATAATGTGTTATGTTAGGGAAAAATGAGATGCCATGTTATTTCACCTTGCAAGTTCCTTGTATATATGTCGTATTATATGTTTATATGTTATGTTAGTGTATGACATGTCAGAATTTGAAATATTCACTTATGTTGTTGACCATATGTGACACAGGTGATATGTTAGTTATGCATGTGTATATATTAAGTTGTTAATTATGCACACATGTTGATCAGTGACATGTTATGTTATGTATGTTATTATTGTTCTCACACTTTAAGTTCTCTTTAACAAAATCACTTTGGATTGAAATGATGTATACCCGATATAAAACAACTTTGGGTTTAAATAAATTGATTTAGAAATAAAATTGGAATATTGTAAGTTTGAATTTATGTTTGAACTTAAAATTATGAAATTGAAATTTAATCAAATTTTTATTGGATTTAAACTTTTTTGATTTATAACTTTATAGCTTTAAGAGAAAAATTGAAACCTGAAGTTAGATTTAATAATAAATCGATTGGAAATGAACATAAAGTCGGTATTTTAACTGAATCGATTTATAATGTGAAAGATGATGTTTATTTAAACATAAGTATTTCACTTATTGAGTTATCTGTACATTATATTGAGTTTACCTACTTACATAAGAATGTTAGTCCTGACTCGAGTGTTTTTATTTTACTTTACGCTCGGGTTAGACCGAGTATTTTAGTTTAGCGAAGACACTTATTTCTGAAGATGGAGTCGAGGACCGTATCTATTATTATTATATCAATTGTTTATTCTGCCTGAAAAAAGTGCAAATTCTGATTTTGTTGAAAATAGTTTCATGAACTATTTATCTATTTTTTTTGTATTATATTTCATCCTTCCGTTGCGAGATTCTATGTTTTATTTTTTTCCTCCTTTTCTTTTATTTTCTTACTTACCCCATTAACAATCCTCCTTTTGATTGGTTTGAATTAGACATGTGTAGTTTATTGTCGATTTAAACCGTCCAAAAAGGTGGGTCGTTACAACATATAAAGTTAAGTAAAGTAATTAACTAATTAAAGTTATAAACTTTAAACCCTCTTGCTTTTGAAAGCGAATGGAAACTTTATATTTATAACATCCCTCCAATTATCTCCTATAACATGTGGCGTGACCTTTACTTGATGTTTAAATGGTTTTTTGGATTTTGTGTTGAATTTGGAATGGATATGAAATGGTCATATGGCAATAGCTGCAATAAATACACTTTGAATCCCCTTACGTTTAAACTTGTTCTATTTGATTATTTGGGAATATACTATGATATAATATATTTTGGTTCTTTTTGATACATATTTTGGTGTATAGAGCAGCAAGGGATTGGTTTGGAAAGTTATGTAAATTGTGAAACAAAGTTATGAAAGTTAGAAACGAAAAGGTCATTACGGATGCCTTTTTAAAATGCCTTGTGTCCGGCGATTTTCAAAGTCAACTGTGAAAGACATAATAGGGGCTTCATTGAATTTTTAATAAGTAGTATAAGAGTACTTATTACTAAAAAAATATTAAAGTTTTAATCATTCATTAACTTGTGGAACAAAGTTGCAAGCACGTTATAGCAAGAAGAAGGCTGCTTTATGAGCACTATGAAATACCTTGTTTTAGGGAATTTTAATAATTAAGTTGAAAGGAACCCATAGGGGTTTCTTTTAATTTTTAATAAACATTATATGCTTACTTATTACTGAAAAAATAATTAGAGTTTAAAAGATTTTATAGCCGGTCGAACAAGGTGGCTAAAGATAGAGTAAAAAGATGGCCATAAATGCACTTTGAAATATAGTTTATTTTCAGGAATTTTTGATATGATTTTAGAAGTAATGTTTTGATGTTTCTTTTCATGGAATTTGAGTAGCCTAAGCATACTAACAATTGAAAAAAATGTTCATGTCTTAAATAATTTATTTAAGTGGTGAAAACTGGTCGCAAAGTTCATTCTTTTCTATGTTGTTCTTTGTTAAGGAATTTTAACAGCATTTATAAATGCTGTAGTAGATTGCTTGAGGTTTTAAGTGTGCAAAAATGATACCTAAATTAAGTATTTTTCCCTAATATTTTTATGTATGTTTTCTAACATATTTTTCAGTATTTTAAAGTTAATTTGAAGTTTAAGTATATTTTTAACAATTATTTATGAATTTTTAAATTAAAGGGTTTTAAAATATAAAACATTCTTTCCATCGATTTTTGTTCATTACAAATTAGTTACTGTTAAGTAATATTTTACATAGATATTTAAAACCTATTTATACATATAAGTTTGGAAAATTAAGTTTTGTATTTTATAAAAGAATAAAGAAAGTTTTGGATTATAACACTTATGTTATAATAAATGGTTTTGTGAAGTTAATTAAAAGTATATTACCTTATTTAATAAGTGTAGATATACTTAGATCTTTAGAAAGGAATTTTTCGAAGATAATGATAAGAATGGAATGGTTTTGGGTTTGCTGTGATAATGTGTTGACAACATTTGTCTTTATTCCTTTTTTTTTATCATACTTATGAATATGATTAGATCTTTTAAAAGATCATTTTAAAGATAATTATAAGTGAAGTGGTTTTGGGTTGTTGTGATAATGTTTAAGCCACATTTGTCTTAAAACCTTTGAAATAGTGTGAATGTAATTACACCTTCTAAATGGATAGCTTGATCATAGTAACAAGTATGGAACTTTTTGGAAAAGATAGAAAAAGTAAAGGTATAAAGCAAGAATTCATGTTAAAGCTTTGTGAATATACTTATATTATTTGAGATAAGTATATGAATATTTTTCAAGTATTGAAAGAAGTACAAATGAATATGGGAATATTAGTAATTCATAGATGAAGTTTTTAGATAAAAGAAGTTTTACTAAGAAAAGATGTTTTGATTAATAAAAGTTTAATTAAATAAAAAAGGATTAGAAGTCGCTTATGTGACTTAATCGTGCTTTGCATGACTAAATCGTGCTTTGTGTGTTCACTCATTTATGGAAAGTATTTAGTCGTGTACTTTGCACTAAAATCCAATAAAGTTGGCTTGTTCTATCTATAGGAGTTAAGACCTATGCTTGAGTAGAGTGTAGAAGCAATAGTGCTCTAACCTACCAGCTACGTTTTTGACTGAGGGGTAGTGTGAGTTAAGAAGGGTGAAAACGTGATAGGTATAGAAGACTTGGTTTCCATATGCGATCGTCCTTATTGTTGTTGAATTTGACCAAAATAACTTAGGAAATATCTAGGAGAAACACGAGGGTTATACTATACGGTTATCTTTGGTGATACTATAATGTATGTATAAAATAGTCTTGCAATTCTAGGGCAAATAATAAGGAAATCCACTGGTATAGGAGATGGATCTTCACCGTTATATATTGTCTGTTTGTTTCTAAAAGAACCAGGGTAAAGTCGATCGGAAATATCGATCGGTTTTGGAGTATTCTGTAAGCGAGGGAGTGTACTTATATAAGATTACTTGAAACCGTAACCACTTTAAAACCATATATGATCAACGCTGGAACCATTATGGAGATTTGGTATCTGTTCGAGATGCTCGAATCTACGTACGGATTTTTGATTTATTCGAGATACTGGAATTCATGTGTGATTCGTGGATTGTTTGAGATGTTGGAATCCAGAGAGAAATTTGAGATCTGTTCGAGTGATGATGACTTGTGTGAGGGACGTCGTACGTGAAATAAACATCAAAAATAGTAGAAAATAGAGTAGGCCTCATAGTCTTGGGTTTAGCTAACCCGCGATAGGATATATCAACTCCATATCTAGAGTATGCCTTTAGATGTTGCTAGCAGGAGTTGATGATATTTGGGATCACGTCTTCGTCCATGTACCAGTTATGTTTACCTTGAGTATATTTTTTCTAGAGATATATGAAGCTCGTAGGTAGTTTCCAATCCTAGTGAGGAGAATGGATTCAGCTTGACCAGAGCGATCTCCGTGGAAAATCCACTTTGCGTGCGTACCTTAGCTGTTTTGATTATACTTCCAATATTGTTGTCTCGTGAGATGCAAGCGGCATGACTGTTTTTTGATTTATATTCTTCACCCTAGACATTATATATTATATCACCTTATGTACCTATTAGATGGTAGTTCATTCAAGAGGATAAGCAATACTGCATTCCATGGCGTCTCAAAAGTAGTGTTATACTTTGATCGCATTCTTGAGTTTCTCGCACTAGACTTATGACTGACTCATGGTTTTATATTTCTCTTATTTCCGTAGGTGCTCTTACGAGTGGTCTAGGAAAGGAAAGTTTTCGCTGATGTTCATTGGAGCTCAAGGAGACAAGTTGGATGTTTCGCCTACAATAGTATTCTTATTCTTGTCGCATTACTATTATGTATATATCGTTGAGGATAGGTTGTTATAACTATTTCGGCTGATGATAATATGTAGAATTATAACTCTGAAATGCTGTGTATCTTAGAGTGACAATTTTATGTTATCTTTTGATATTATGTTTTATCATCTGCTATAGGATTCTAATATTGTGTTCCTTCTTTTTTATTCTGTTTTTTCATTTTATTTTACCCTAACAATCTGCCTTTTCGGCACTTGGATGATCAGTACGTGAATACCATGGATGTATTTATGTCGACATTCGTGGGTCGATATGCCAGGTCTTACAGCCAGAAAAACCCTGATATTATATTTGTTGATTTCAATTATAATTTCTACACAAATGAAGAAGACAAACACTTGAGAGCATAAATGCTATTATTTTGAATGAAATAATCTCGTCTTACTGTATTACGTCTGATGCATTGTTAAGATGACGGTAAATCTCATTATATATTTAGCAAAAATAAGTTAGTAAAATGACCATGTATTATTTACCTTTTTCAGTATTTACATGTCTCTTTGTGCACACACTCGTAGAACTGACCCCGTTCATTTGTATTTTCTTTTATTATACAAAGAAACTTAAGCAATATGAACCATCAATATGATGAAAGCTATTTATATGATGACCCAGTGCTTGCTTCATCACCGATGACAATCCATATCATCTCCTTACGAAATTATAAAAATAAATGAACACATGTAACATGTGAAATAGAGAAGAAAACCGATAGAACACCAAAAGAACCATGAAATTGTTGATAGAGTTAAGGTGTGCCCTAAAGGAAATATGCAATTTATAACATAAACTAACTCTTGTAAAAGAATGTTTTTCATATTAAAGTATGATTTTAATCTTATTTTCTTATATATATATATTGTTACATATAGAATGAAAGAGTTAGTGGTATGATTTAAGGTAATTATATAATTTCTTACATATATCTAACTCTATGGTCAATCTTGTTCATAAAAAGGAAATATGTTTTCCATTTTATACCTGCCATAGATTGGATGAGTTCCTTTAGTAGTATCGGAGCCCAAATGGACTATACTTTCTAAACAAAAACTTTAGGGCAAATAATAAAACATATATATCCGATGAGTGTCTAAAAAGGTAGTGTCTAGGCTTAGAGTTAAATAATCAAATATTCTTCCCTCCATAGTACCGACCTAGCCCAATGAGTGGAGTATGCCCAAAAGGCTGGCCCAGTAAAGTCCCAAATTGATTTGGCCTTAGGCTATTTTTCAAAATTCATTTTGAAATTTAAATTATTTTGAAATTTAGAAGTTCAATATAAAATATAAAAGGAAATTTTTTCTAAAAGTTATAAAATGAATTCCAAATTTTCAAATCTATTTTTAGAAACTAAAATACTTAATTTTAAAATTTTATTATATTTAATTAATTTGATTAATGAAAGTAGATTAAATAACTAATTAAAAGTAAATTAATTAACACATACTCATGCATGCGTCATGTAACAATAATTTTTATAGTCATATATTTATCTTAAATTTATTTAAGATGAATTAGATTAAATTTTCGGATTAGCTTAAACATTAATTTAATTTTTTAATTATGAATTTATGAAATAAAATTAACTAAAGTTTGTTAATTAATATGTATATATATATTGATATGTATATACAAATAAACTATAAATATTATAGTTAATTATTTGTCTTAAATAGTTTAAGATGAATAATATGACGTTTTAAATTTTTTATACAAATTAAACTAATAATTAAATGTGATGTAATTAATAAAATTAAAATTAATTAAATATTATTTATTTAATATGAATTAATAAATGCGATTTAATAATATATATATATTATAAGTTAATTAAGTTATAAAAGTTATCGATAAATTAAAACTTATATAACTATATATGTATAAACCTAATTGGAATGAAAATAAACCTAAAATATATTTTTGTAATTAGTACATACGTAAAGTATGTATACTACTGTAACGACCTACAAATTTATCACTTGGATAAATTGTATTCATTTTTGAAATATTTAGATATAGGTTTAAAAGTATGAAATAATCATGTTTAAGTGGTAAATAATAATAGTTATTTTGTTTGGGAAAATATTTGCGGACAAATTACCGAGGTAAAATGTTGGTAAATTGTAAATATTGTCCTAGGTGAAATATCGATAAACAGCCAGAAATCGTTTTATCTATAAAACTGCTTATAGACAATAAGGATCATGCACAGCTTTGAATTCATGCACTAATATATCTATTCAAACAAGATTATGAAATAAAATAATTTATTTTATTTTTGGAATATAAAATGTATTTATGACATCGACCATTGATACCATTAGTTTTATATATTTCTTCGAAAATTCTAGTTAAGTTTAAATAATAAATAAATAAACCTATTTTAATTATTTAATAATGATGGTAAAATAGTTTTTAAAATTTATTTACCAAAATAGATAGTTCGTAGAAAAATAGAAAATGTGACTGAAAAACGTTTTACGGAATTTCGACTTTTCGACACAGAAAAGTTGTTAGGGATGTTGTTTGTCTTTATGCACAACATATACATATATATAGTAGATAATTAACCATATAATAATATACTTAATTGTGTTTTATCTTATGTTAATTATATTTAGTAAGTGATGTGACAAGACATGGTTTTAAAATAATAACTTATATATGTATGTATGTATGTATGTATGTATGTATGTATGTATGTATATAAGTATATATCATTATCTCTTGTTATATTTTACTATTATCATCATTATCTATTATGACCTAGATGATGTTACTAGAGAGGGGGACGTGACATATGAAAGAAAGGAAGATGGTTATGTGACCTGTCAGAATAATACATTTTAGGATATTTTAAAAACTAAGGTTAAAATGGTAATTTTCCTACTTTCTGTCGTCTATAAATACACACCCTCACACACACATTTTCATTTACATTCCAACTTCATTTTTTCTAAACCTTCTTCTGTAAAAATTCTATGACTTCCATAGTTCAAAAAATTAGAAAAAAGTTAGCCTTTTATGTTGTAACTTGCTTCCATTCCTTCTATACTTCTTATTCTTTCATTTCAATATCCTCTCTTCCAAAGACCAAGGCCATCACTACCCAACAAAGCCTGAGCCAAGCCAAATCACCTCTGGCTAAACCTATTCTAAGGCCCCATCCCCTCCAAAGTTTCAACTTTTTAAGTTGCAGTCGAGTGTAGAGGCGTTGTCGAGTTATAGTTGAAGTTCGGGCGAAGTTAGTTAGCATAAAGGTGAGTAAACTACTTTAGTTTGGAAAGTTTTTTGACTTTTCTATAATGCATAATTGTGGTGATAATATGATGAGAAAATTGAGTGGTTATTATGTTGGTCGATGGTGGCTGTATGGATGTTTGCATTTGGTGTTGAATTTAAATTTAAATGTGATATTGTCGCATTAGTAAGTATATAACCTTATGTTTATATATGTGTTTCATTGTGATGTTAAAATTATGGTATTATGGATGTATGGTTGTGATCTAAGAACCCAAAGTATGTTGAGTTGAAACAAAGTTAACAACTTTATGTGTTGTGAAGGACGTGAGAACCGATTCGAATAAAAAACTATGTTTAATTATTTTAAAGTTTGGATATTATTCCAAAGTCTCTGTCTTTGTTTCTAGGTCACAAAAACATTATGTTTCTAAACACGAAATAAGAAATAATAAGAAAGTGTTTTCCCTTAAAGTATGTTTAAGCGAACCGTGCTCATAGCGATAGTCGCTATGTACGCAGTTCGACAAAATTTTCGATTTTCGTTTTAAATTATTTTCTTTTGAAATGATTTTGCAAAAGTTTTTGAAACTTTATTAGTATTATAAAACGAGATTAAGTTTAGTTAAATTAATATTTTTTATTTAATAAGTTAATTAAAAGTAATTAGTATTGATTAGTAATTAAGTGATTAAGGTTTAAGTAACACTTAAGGAAGGTTAATAGTTAATTAGTGATTAATAAAGCTTTTAATTAGTGATTAATGAAGTTAAGAAGTAATTTAACGATTGATTATCATTTAATTAATTTAATTAGTTAATTAGTTATTATTTAATTAAGTGATTATTTAATTGACTTTTAATTAATTAGAGTTTAACTAATAATGAATTGTTTTAACCTTAACTAAGATGCATTAAGAAGTTAATTAGGACTTAACCAAGTTCATTAAGTTAATTAATTAATTATGAATTAATATTAGGGTTTAAGCTAAATTAATATACTTCAATCTTTTCAAAGCTATTTTTAAACTTAATAGGCTACATTTTAAATCAATTTTCTTTTTAAGATTAGTTGATGTTAAATCAAAGGATCCCTCGTTTGGACCATTAAGTAGCCAAATAAATTAAAGTAGTGATTATAAAACGTTGACGCATTTTATGGGAAGTAAGGGACTTGTGTTTAGCACAACTTCCAAATATCGATAACGTGATAGACACAAGGAAGTTAATTTCAATAACCGGGTCATGATAACTTAAGCATATGTAATACACTTCTATATGTAAACTTTTTACACCCGATAATGGATGTACCTACATTTATAGCTTGGGAATCTTCTTATGATTGATTGTATGTTATGTGTATTCCCTTACATATCTGACGTTAGGCAATACGCATGATATAACTTAGATAAGTAAATCCAAATTTAATGATCCATTATAGTCATTGTAACGACCCAGAATTTTTAGAAATTAAAATTTGAATATTTAATTAATTTTAAATATTAATAAGTGAATTTATAAGTCAAATAAATTTTATTTTGAATTTTTGGATTTAATTGGATAATTAAATCGATAATTTAATACGTTAAATTATGGAAATAATTGATAATATAGTTAAATATGATTGAAAATGATTTGTAAAATTTTATTTTATCATGTTAGAGTTAGAACGATATTTTAGAACTTTTAAAATCGAATTAAAAGTTAATTTGTGAAAATTGAATATTTTAATATTAAAATCGACTAGTAAAAATAGCCAATTTTTGAACAGTCTCGGAATTGAACGAAACCAGTTCCATTGGATCCGTAATAGTTAGTTATTATCGGATTTCAATTTTCGTGTCAATCAGACCTATCGTTTGATCGTGGCAGCTCGAAACGCATCGAATTATTTTTTAATTTAAATTTGGCGAGTTAAAATAGCCATTTTTCAAAAAGTCTCGGATTTCGACGAAACCAGTTTCATCGGATCCGTAATGTGATATTATTGTAAGGTTTCAAATTTCAAGTCAATTGGATTTACCGTTTGTCCTGTACAAATTAAAACGCCTAGAAATCGACTTAAATCGGTTTAATTCAAATTGAGCGTTTACAGCCATAACTCGCACAGATGTCCGAATTAGCTTCCGAAACCTGTCCCATTGTGTCCGAAACACGGGGTAAACCCTAGAAACGCTGGTTACGGCGCGTAAATCGGAGTTCGGAATTTCCGGATGAATAGTGTCGAACGAAATTCTATAAATAGACCACCCCTTCATAAATTTGATAAAAAAAATAATAACTAAACCCTAATTTTAACCTAGCCGCCACCTACAGATGGATGGCCAGAAATTATCTCCACTTCCTCCCTCAATCACTCACAATCCATCGACAATTAGGCGAAGTTTTCAACTGCAAGGTTGTAGAGGATGGAGAGGGCTTCAGATCCATACGGAGTTGATCGTGTTTGGAGCATCGGAGGGGGAGAAATGGGGGGCCGACCGTGCCAGCTCACGCACGTGTTTCTAGGTGCTAGGGGAGGCCGAGCTTAGGGGGATTGAGGCCGAGCATAGCTTAGGTCATGAGCTTCGAGATGAAGGTGGTTTGATCGAATTTCGTTGAGTAATCGCGATGCAAGATTAAACCCTAGTTTGTTGTTATGGGTTTGGTGGAAGACGGCCTTAGCCTGTAGAACGAGAGGAGATGGAAGATGATAGGGACGGCCAAGATCTGCAGGTGATGGATCTAAGGGCTGAGATGAGTTGGGGTTTAAAAATTTAAAGTTTATGTTGATTTGTTTATATAAATTCGAGCAAACTTCAAAAATGCATAACTTTTTCATACGAGGTCGAAAAAATGCAAACTCAGTTGCGTTGGAATCGTATGGACGAGCACTACGCGATGGAGTTGGTTTGGAGTCGTTTGGAGTTAGTGAGAATTTTGGGTAAAATTAAACGTCCGTTTAATTTTATTCGAAATAAATCGCTAAAACGGAATTTAAAATCAAGGTGAGAACTTCTCACTCAATCGAATAGGTTTCGATTTTATTTTAAATAGTTAGATTTAAAATATTTGAATGCATGTTTGAATGTTGATTGATATCTATTGATTGTTAAAATAGACATTATACGCCGTTAGTAAGCGGATGTTATTTATTAAAAACATATACCGCGAATATTTCATAAAAAGTGAAATTGGTATTATATATAATATCAATATATATATATTGGCATATGTATATATTGGAGTTGATTGATTTCCCGTATTTTTTAGCGGATGAGACCCTATTACGCCGTTATTAAGCGGATAATATTTAATAAGAACATATACCGCGATAATTTCGTACTGGAGCGAAATTGGTATTGTGCTAATGTTTGTGGATGCAGGAAAACAGGTTGGAGGGATCCAACTGGATTCCTCAACAGTTTTTATTTGATTTCAGATATATTGATATTTGATGGATTTTCATATTGATATATGATATCGTTGTAGTCGTGATTGACTATTTGGTGTGTAGCATCATTGGACTAAATTTGGAATTTTAAAATGATTTTAAAGTGATTTTTGAAAATATACCATATTTTTGGAATTGATTCATTTTAAATAAATAAACGTTATGATTTTTAAAGTTATAAAAATTATGATTTTTGAGAAATATAGTTAAAAACTGATTTTTGAGAATATGATGCTAATGATTTTATAAATAGTTTAAATCGGGATTTTAGAATTTATTGTGAAAAGTTTAAATATAGGATTTATAAAATTTAATTATTTTATGAATCAAAATGGTGAAATAATAAAGGAGATTAAAGACGTTTTAAAGATTAATATAAATTGAATTATATTAAGAGATTTATAAATGGATATTTATAAATTGAGATATTGAAATTATAAAACGAGTTTTTATAAGTGTTTGAATGGAGTGAAAATGAATTTCATTAAAGAATGAAATTTATAGAACTATAAACGGTGAAGTTATAAATGAGATTTATAAATAGTAAGATTTATAAATTATGAAGTTATTAAAAGAATAGTTTTGAATAAATCATTGAATCTTATAAGTTATAAGATTTATAATTATGAAGTTCAAAGAACCATTTTGTAAAATAATCGTTTTATAAGCATTTAACTTATAATGTGAATTTTTAGTTTATAATTGAGTTATAAACTGGAATAGGTTAATAAAAGAATTTATAAAAAGGAAGTTTTTATAAATAAATAGAAATGGAATTTATAAACGTTGTTTTATAAATTCGAAATGACTTATTTTGATAAGTAAATTGTTGAAACTTATTAATGGAGTTATATTCACATTTTTGACTGTGAATAATCCTTTGAATTAAAATGAATAAAAGGATGAAATTGTTAACGTAGTATATTCACGTTTTTGAATAGTGAATAAGATGTTAAAGAAATTGTTTTGAATGTGATATTGAAATTGAATTAAAACGATCTAACGAAGTTTTAATTGTGTTGAGATTCGAAACCATAGATTTCAACATTTATTGTTGAAATAGGCGTTTTCGAGAAATAAAAGGAGATGATGGACTATAACACTGTTGTTATAGTAAATGATTTCCGAAAGGAAATGTTTTGTATAGTATTGGGATTTATATATCTATTTTAATTTTGAATCCCTATACTAGTGATTTTGGGTTGTCGTAACGATGTTTTACGTAACATTCGTTTTGGCCCAAATAAATATGTTTAAGAGAATGATTTCCTTAAAGAATGGAATATATACTTAATTTCGATTTAAGTATATTGAATATTTTCTAAGTGTTGAAAATAAATAAAATTTGTGAATTACTTATTAAATAAGTATGGAAATGTTTTCCAATATGAAGTGATATTTTGAATTGATATTTTTGAAGATAAATTGAAATGAATGATCGAAATCGAATATTCATTGATATTTTGGAATTATAAATTCACTAAGGAATTTATAAAGGAAGTGGAAGTTGTTTAAAAAAAAAAAATATTGATTTATTTTTGAAGTATGAAATTATATATCTAGTGAAGATATTTTGGAAAATAAATAATTTGGAAAATTATTTGGAAACTGGTGATGTGTGCATATCCATTGATAGTTCAATAACCGACTATCAATATTTCCCTTTGAATGGGTAATTGATGTGATTTGTTTGAATGTGAATGCTACACTTATTTTTAAATAAGCGCTCACTATTCGGGTTAACGGGGAAAGGACCATGGGGTCGTATAACCCATTCCGAATATGTGATACGTCGTTGTGAATAGCATTGAAGATCGGTGTTGAAGACCCGGTATTTGCGAGAGCGATAGGATGACCTGTCGATTTACTCTGCACCGAGTTGCTCCGGTATAGAGTTCTCCATATGTGATGGTGAATCCGATCAGGATTGTGAATATCCGGATTGCAAGGACTTCTTTGTAAGTGCCTTCGGTTTTGTTCGAGCCCGGAACAGACTTGTATGGATTGTGTGTCTGACATTACAAGTTGAGATATAAAGCCGATTTCATTCAAATATATTTCTGTTGGTGGCGAAGAATTTATTCTTTTAGCTTAACACCCTTCTCTGAGACGTACGAGCTCAAAGGTTATATAGTTGAAGTTATCAGCGATATATTCCCAATTTGGTAATGTGACATGCTGAGTGATGCTGAAATGATCATTGTGTTGATTATTGTGATAGGATCGTTTATTTGATCGTCTATCTTAGTGATCATCGTGTTGATCATTTGTTGACCCAAAGCATGGCTTTTGTATAAAGTATGTTTTTGTGGACGTGACTTCGTCGAGCCTCACACCCCGGAAATGGTCAAAACAGGAAAGATGCGGCAAGGTTGTGAGGGGTAGCACCCTTTAGGGTATGTACATTTCCTTCTGGATAGAGGTGGTATCATGGTATGGAGCCCAGATATTTAACCTATGTGGTTACTACGAATTTATTACTTTGTGGTTGTTGGTTTTCGGGATCCCGTGAGAAAGGTCGTTTACGATCGGGGAATGGCGTGCTCGTGTCAGTAGTTACCCAGTTAGGGGTAACCCGGCCTTGTGTTGGCAGAGTTCCGGGTTGGTTCTCGGGGATGTCTTTCCAGAGGCATTCTCATGTGGCAATGGGAAGTTCCTTGGCCTGACCATTTGTTGGAAATCCAAAGAAACAATACGAAACTTGTACGGTATTAGTTGTAGAACCTATCATTCACTTATGGTGTCGCAACACTGTTTGGATGGTAGCTATAGTAGGCATACGATAATGGTCGTATGTTGGCTAAGATTTATATTCTACTTTCGAAATGAATTTTTCCTACACTATACACTAATAATAATATCAAATGTTATTTTAAATGCGTATCAAGCATCTTTGACTATCATAAGGAGAAATCTCCTCCGATTCTGCGTTTGCATTGTGTGTGTGGCAGGAGGTCTTATGGTAGTCTCATTTTTAAAAGCATTTCGAATTGAATTTAAAAATATCTCTCTATTTTGATTTTAAAGATAAATAAACTGTTTTGAGTTCTCACACCAGTCACATGACTGACTTGGAGTTTATTGTTTTCCTTCCTAAACTCTGGGTGCCCACCAATTTTCACACGGGCAGTCAAGAGTTAGGTTTATCAGGATATTCTGGATATTCTGGAGTTGTTGGAGGCAAGATGGATGGCATGGCGTATTACTAGTATATAGTATTTCTTTTTCCGCTGCACTGTTTGTTGTTGTTGTACACTCTGATGATATGATGTAATGAAATGTGTTGTAATGTAATAACTGATATAGTTCTTTGTTTAAAGATTATTCATTTATTATTATATGTTGTTCCGCTGCGAATTGTGAGATTCTGATGTTGTTCTGTTGTTTTCTGTCCGTCCTATTTTCTTCTGTTTTTCTTTGTTCTCTATTCTCTTTTCCTTCTATTTTTAAAATTTTCTATCTTCTTTTCTCTCTCCTACTTTTTTTTTCTCTCTTCTTCTACTTTTTCTTTTCCTAAATTCTTTTTAAAACCCATAACTATTCGGTTTTTCGGCAACGAAAATCCGAAAACGTTACATTTGGTATCAGAGCATATGGTTAAGCGACAACCATGGTTCTGTTGGGTATTGTTCATTAGAGATAGAGTCAGTAGTAGTCTAGAATGAATTTGAGTGTAATAATAGCTATGAGAGCGTATTTGTTAGTGAATATAAAATTGTTTTATATTGTGATGATTGGTTTGTTGAGTGGCATATGAACCTTCGTCAGCACGGTATGTACAACTATGCCGAAGGGGTTTCTAAACACTTGAATAGAACAATTCGGCACAGTATTGTTTTAAATTGGGTAAATGAAATAATTTTACCTTGATTATATTTTATATATAAAAGAAATAATTTTCAGAATTATTAATGCATATAAGTTGATTGTTTAGTTGTTTGAATAATCTAAATAAAAGAATAATTGTATAAGCAAAAAGAATTATAAGAGTTAAATTATAATTAAAGTGATTTACAATTAAGAAATAAACTTATATATAATAAGTGAAACTATATGAATATATGTTTTGAATATGAATTGTAAATAAAAATGAATGTGAACTTAAGTTATGTGAAAACAAGTGATGTTTGTAAATGGAAGATAACTTAAGTGTTGTTGAATGAAGTTGATATTAGCATCAAACTAAATTGATAAAGTGGTGGATGTGAACTTGAATTATATAAATGAAATTCAACTTTTGTAACAGAATTGAATGAATGGCTTGGATGTTAATCAATTAAATGTGAATAAATTGATATGAAATAATGGATATAAGTGTTGATTCATTAAAATCTAATGTTATTAGAAAGTTGAATAATTGAATGAAAATCAATTAAATTAAACCAATTGATAAGCAAAGGAATTTGGTTGTAATTATATATACATTGGTTGTTATATGATTGTTAGTTGATTGATTGTATATAATTCATTAAGAGTTAATGAAATTGAAAGCTAAAGTAATTGAAATTCAATTGAAAGTAAATAAATTTGAATAGAATTGAATTTGAATTGGAAGTGAACTAACTTGAATATGAATTAGTGAATATAAACTAATTGAGAATAAATGTTAGTAAATCCAATGTATATGAATCATATGTGATTAAATTGAAACCTAATTCATTGAATATTAATGAGAATATAAATGAATATATTGGTTATGAATTTGTTGGATGTTAGTTGGTTGATGGTTGAATATGTTTCATTTGCTATGTGACATATATAGTTGTTATGGAGATATATGTTGTATATCGATACTATTATCTATATGCATGATTCTCATGTTGTTTGTTGAGTAATTAGTAGGTGCGGATCGCGTTTGCTTCGCATTTGGAGCTCGCTTTTGCGCTATATTAGCCGTATATGCTTGCTAATAAAATATAAGGTACATATCTCGGATTAAATATCGTACTTTTACACTTTTTTCCCTGCGGGATGCCTCATTACTTGATGAGATGTATATTTGTGATATATATACTGTCATTTTTTTTCCGGATCGAGCCGCGCAAAGGAGACTATGGCGAATTTTTCCGAAAATTTAAGGCGTTAGAAAAATTTTGAGAAAATTGGGAAATTTTTGAAAACTATAACTTTGATTTTGGAATTGAAAGTTAAACTATAGTAGTTGTTTTTGAAAAGATAACTAAGTATGATTTGGAAAAACTTAGTAAAGTATAGTAAGAAGTTTAACTATGAATTTTGGAAAATTAATAGATTCTGTAACTTTTCTTACTTATAATTTCGAGGACGAAATTCTTTTAAGTGGGGAAGAGTGTAACGACCCAGAATTTTTAGAAATTAAAATTTGAATATTTAATTAATTTTAAATATTAATAAGTGAATTTATAAGTCAAATAAATTTTATTTTAAATTTTTGGATTTAATTGGATAATTAAATCGATAATTTAATACGTTAAATTATGGAAATAATTGATAATATAGTTAAATATGATTGAAAATGATTTGTAAAATTTTATTTTATCATGTTAGAGTTAGAACGATATTTTAGAACTTTTAAAATCGAATTAAAAGTTATTTGTGAAAATTGAATATTTTAATATTAAAATCGACTAGTAAAAATAGCCAATTTTTGAACAGTCTCGGAATTGAACGAAACCAGTCCCATTGGATCCGTAATAGTTAGTTATTATCGGATTTCAATTTTTGTGTCAATCGGAGCTATCGTTTGATCGTGGCAGCTCGAAACGCATCGAATTATTTTTTAATTTAAATTTGGCGAGTTAAAATAGCCATTTTTCAAAAAGTCTCGGATTTCGACGAAACCAGTTTCATCGGATCCGTAATGTGATATTATTGTAAGGTTTCATATTTCAAGTCAATTGGATTTACCGTTTGTCCTGTACAAATTAAAACGCCTAGAAATCGACTTAAATCGGTTTAATTCAAATTGAGCGTTTACAGCCATAACTCGCACAGATGTCCGAATTAGCTTCCGAAAGCTGTCCCATTGTGTCCGGAACGTGGGGTAAACCCTAGAAACGCTGGTTACGGCGCGTAAATCGGAGTTCGGAATTTCCGGATGAATAGTGTCGAACGAAATTCTATAAATAGATCACCCCTTCATAAATTTGATAAAAAAAATAATAACTAAACCCTAATTTTAACCTAGCCGCCACCTACAGATGGATGGCCAGAAATTATCTCCACTTCCTCCCTCAATCACTCACAATCCATCGACAATTAGGCGAAGTGTTCAACTGCAAGGTTGTAGAGGATGGAGAGGGCTTCAGATCCATACGGAGTTGATCGTGTTTGGAGCATCGGAGGGGGAGAAATGGGGGGCCGACCGTGCCAGCTCACGCACGTGTTTCTAGGTGCTAGGGGAGGCCGAGCTTAGGGGGATTGAGGCCGAGCATAGCTTAGGTCATGAGCTTCGAGATGAAGGTGGTTTGATCGAATTTCGTTGAGTAATCGCGATGCAAGATTAAACCCTAGTTTGTTGTTATGGGTTTGGTGGAAGACGGCCTTAGCCTGTAGAACGAGAGGAGATGGAAGATGATAGGGACGGCCAAGATCTGCAGGTGATGGATCTAAGGGCTGAGATGAGTTGGGGTTTAAAAATTTAAAGTTTATGTTGATTTGTTTATATAAATTCGAGCAAACTTCAAAAATGCATAACTTTTTCATACGAGGTCGAAAAAATGCAAACTCAGTTGCGTTGGAATCGTATGGACGAGCACTACGCGATGGAGTTGGTTTGGAGTCGTTTGGAGTTAGTGAGAATTTTGGGTAAAATTAAACGTCCGTTTAATTTTATTCGAAATAAATCGCTAAAACGGAATTTAAAATCAAGGTGAGAACTTCTCACTCAATCGAATAGGTTTCGATTTTATTTTAAATAGTTAGATTTAAATATTTGAATGCATGTTTGAATGTTGATTGATATCTACTGATTGTTAAAATAGACATTATACGCCGTTAGTAAGCGGATGTTATTTATTAAAAACATATACCGCGAATATTTCATAAACAGTGAAATTGGTATTATATATAATATCAATATATATATATATTGGCATATGTATATATTGGAGTTGATTGATTTCCCGTATTTTTTAGCGGATGAGACCCTATTACGCCGTTATTAAGCGGATAATATTTAATAAGAACATATACCGCGATAATTTCGTACTGGAGCGAAATTGGTATTGTGCTAATGTTTGTGGATGCAGGAAAACAGGTTGGAGGGATCCAACTGGATTCCTCAACAGTTTTTATTTGATTTCAGATATATTGATATTTGATGGATTTTCATATTGATATATGATATCGTTGTAGTCGTGATTGACTATTTGGTGTGTAGCATCATTGGACCAAATTTGGAATTTTAAAATGATTTTAAAGTGATTTTTGAAAATATACCATATTTTTGGAATTGATTCATTTTAAATAAATAAACGTTATAATTTTTAAAGTTATAAAAATTATGATTTTTGAGAAATATAGTTAAAAACTGATTTTTGAGAATATGATGCTAATGATTTTATAAATAGTTTAAATCGGGATTTTAGAATTTATTGTGAAAAGTTTAAATATAGGATTTATAAAATTTAATTATTTTATGAATCAAAATGGTGAAATAATAAAGGAGATTAAAGGCGTTTTAAAGAATAATATAAATTGAATTATATTAAGAGATTTATAAATGGATATTTATAAATTGAGATATTGAAATTATAAAACGAGTTTTTATAAGTGTTTGAATGGAGTGAAAATGAATTTCATTAAAGAATGAAATTTATAGAACTATAAACGGTGAAGTTATAAATGTGATTTATAAATAGTAAGATTTATAAATTATGAAGTTATTAAAAGAATAGTTTTGAATAAATCATTGAATCTTATAAGTTATAAGATTTATAATTATGAAGTTCAAAGAACGATTTTGTAAAATAATCGTTTTATAAGCATTTAACTTATAATGTGAATTTTTAGTTTATAATTGAGTTATAAACTGGAATAGGTTAATAAAAGAATTTATAAAAAGGAAGTTTTATAAATAAATAGAAATGGAATTTATAAACGTTGTTTTATAAATTCGAAATGACTTATTTTGATAAGTAAATTGTTGAAACTTATTAATGGAGTTATATTCACATTTTTGACTGTGAATAATCCTTTGAATTAAAATGAATAAAAGGATGAAATTGTTAACGTAGTATATTCACGTTTTTGAATAGTGAATAAGATGTTAAAGAAATTGTTTTGAATGTGATATTGAAATTGAATTAAAACGATATAACGAAGTTTTAATTGTGTTGAGATTCGAAACCATAGATTTCAACATTTATTGTTGAAATAGGCGTTTTCGAGAAATAAAAGGAGATGATGGACTATAACACTGTTGTTATAGTAAATGATTTCCGAAAGGAAATGTTTTGTATAGTATTGGGATTTATATATCTATTTTAATTTTGAATCCCTATACTAGTGATTTTGGGTTGTCGTAACGATGTTTTACGTAACATTCGTTTTGGCCCAAATAAATATGTTTAAGAGAATGATTTCCTTAAAGAATGGAATATATACTTAATTTCGATTTAAGTATATTGAATATTTTCTAAGTGTTGAAAATAAATAAAATTTGTGAATTACTTATTAAATAAGTATGGAAATGTTTTCCAATATGAAGTGATATTTAGAATTGATCTTTTTGAAGATAAATTGAAATGAATGATCGAAATCGAATATTCATTGATATTTTGGAATTATAAATTCACTAAGGAATTTATAAAGGAAGTGGAAGTTGTTTAAAAAAAAAAATATTGATTTATTTTTGAAGTATGAAATTATATATCTAGTGAAGATATTTTGGAAAATAAATAATTTGGAAAATTATTTAGAAACTGGTGATGTGTGCATATCCATTGATAGTTCAATAACCGACTATCAATATTTCCCTTTGAATGGGTAATTGATGTGATTTGTTTGAATGTGAATGCTACACTTATTTTTAAATAAGCGCTCACTATTCGGGTTAACCGGGAAAGGACCATGGGGTCGTATAACCCATTCCGAATATGTGATACGTCGTTGTGAATAGCATTGAAGATCGGTGTTGAAGACCCGGTATTTGCGAGAGCGATAGGATGACCTGTCGATTTACTCTGCACCGAGTTGCTCCGGTATAGAGTTCTCCATATGTGATGGTGAATCCGATCAGGATTGTGAATATCCGGATTGCAAGGACTTCTTTGTAAGTGCCTTCGGTTTTGTTCGAGCCCGGAACAGACTTGTATGGATTGTGTGTCTGACATTACAAGTTGAGATATAAAACCGATTTCATTCAAATATATTTCTGTTGGTGGCAAAGAATTTATTCTTTTAGCTTAACACCCTTCTCTGAGACGTACGAGCTCAAAGGTTATATAGTTGAAGTTATCAGCGATATATTCCCAATTTGGTAATGTGACATGCTGAGTGATGCTGAAATGATCATTGTGTTGATTATTGTGATAGGATCGTTTATTTGATCGTCTATCTTAGTGATCATCGTGTTGATCATTTGTTGACCCAAAGCATGGCTTTTGTATAAAGTATGTTTTTGTGGACGTGACTTCGTCGAGCCTCACACCCCGGAAATGGTCAAAACAGGAAAGATGCGGCAAGGTTATGAGGGGTAGCACCCTTTAGGGTATGTACATTTCCTTCTGGATAGAGGTGGTATCATGGTATGGAGCCCAGATATTTAACCTATGTGGTTACTACGAATTTATTACTTTGTGGTTGTTGGTTTTCGGGATCCCGTGAGAAAGGTCGTTTACGATCGGGGAATGGCGTGCTCGTGTCAGTAGTTACCCAGTTAGGGGTAACCCGGCCTTGTGTTGGCAGAGTTCCGGGTTGGTTCTCGGGGATGTCTTTCCAGAGGCATTCTCATGTGGCAATGGGAAGTTCCTTGGCCTGACCATTTGTTGGAAATCCAAAGAAACAATACGAAACTTGTACGGTATTAGTTGTAGAACCTATCATTCACTTATGGTGTCGCAACACTGTTTGGATGGTAGCTATAGTAGGCATACGATAATGGTCGTATGTTGGCTAAGATTTATATTCTACTTTCGAAATGAATTTTTCCTACACTATACACTAATAATAATATCAAATGTTATTTTAAATGCGTATCAAGCATCTTTGACTATCATAAGGAGAAATCTCCTCCGATTCTGCGTTTGCATTGTGTGTGTGGCAGGAGGTCTTATGGTAGTCTCATTTTTAAAAGCATTTCGAATTGAATTTAAAAATATCTCTCTATTTTGATTTTAAAGATAAATAAACTGTTTTGAGTTCTCACACCAGTCACATGACTGACTTGGAGTTTATTGTTTTCCTTCCTAAACTCTGGGTGCCCACCAATTTTCACACGGGCAGTCAAGAGTTAGGTTTATCAGGATATTCTGGATATTCTGGAGTTGTTGGAGGCAAGATGGATGGCATGGCGTATTACTAGTATATAGTATTTCTTTTTCCGCTGCACTGTTTGTTGTTGTTGTACACTCTGATGATATGATGTAATGAAATGTGTTGTAATGTAATAACTGATATAGTTCTTTGTTTAAAGATTATTCATTTATTATTATATGTTGTTCCGCTGCGAATTGTGAGATTCTGATGTTGTTCTGTTGTTTTCTGTCCGTCCTATTTTCTTCTATTTTTCTTTGTTCTCTATTCTCTTTTCCTTCTATTTTTAAAATTTTCTATCTTCTTTTCTCTCTCCTACTTTTTTTTCTCTCTTCTTCTACTTTTTCTTTTCCTAAATTCTTTTTAAAACCCATAACTATTCGGTTTTTCGGCAACGAAAATCCGAAAACGTTACAGTCATTAAGCCTTCGCTTGTTTTTAGAAAGTTAATATTTCATTTTCTTTTAAATTGGCCTTCAATTTTATTCTATTTTGAACAAGATATTTGAAGAATGATTTGACAGTTTTTTTGAATATTATATAAAGAATTTTATGAATAATTTTGGGATATACATAAAAGGAGTTTTAGAAATGGTTTTGAATGTTTATAAAAAGGATTTATAAACAGGTTTGGATGTCCATATAGGGAAGTTTTATGCAAGGTTTGAATGTTTATAAAGAAGTTATATAACCATGTTTGAATAATTATAAAGAGTTTCATAAATGTGTATGGTAGTCGATAAATGTTTTGTAAACGAGTTAAAGAAAAAAGGATTTCATGGATAAAGAAATTTATAAAAAAATTATTGAAAATAGTTACAATCGAAAATTGAGGTTTGGGTTTCTCAATGTTGACCTTTTAAAATATGGTGGTATGGAACATCCGCTCCAGACTTTACCCCAAAGGAATAGTGCTTAGAGTTATTCTTTTCTCCAATTTAAATAATGTGGTTAAATCCATTTCAATAATTGGGTAAATCTTACAATTTTTTTTTTAATATACTTATGTCAGAAAGATAAGTATATGAATGTCTTCGAAAGAGATTTATTAAACAAAGATATATTTTGAGGCTTAGTCATTGGTATGGATATATAAATCTCAAAAGGAATTGGTTGTTGTTCGTATATTTGATATTTAAATAACCGACTATCTAGTTTGACTCAATTTGACTTAGGAAGTATAAATGTAAGATTCAATTTTCGACAAGGACTCGAATAATTACTTCCAAAGAACTGGGATTGAGTCAACCAAAAATTATCGGCTGTTGGTACGGAGAGACCAGATGCACGTTCGAATGGAACATATCTCGATGATGATTGAAGATGGTGTTCTTTGAAGTGCAAGAGCTACTACTACTAATCCTGATGGTTATTCCAAAATGGATGTTATAGAGTTAGTGCCTTCGGTTTCATTCAGACCCAGAATGAACTTGTATGGATGACTGCTAGCATTGCATTGATGCTTGAAGGGAAGTTTAGCATTCCAAGATGGATTGCTATTTAGAAAGGTAAAACATAGCCTCAAGCCTCATCAACCGGGAATGACTAAAACATGGGATATGCAGCAAGGTTATGTGAGTCGCACCCATTAGGATATATCGTCCCCTTCTTGATGTATACACAATCATCAATGAATTCATGTATATGGGAGTGCTTGGATAGAGGTTGCAATGCAACTGGGGTGATGATATATTCGGTACTATCCAACAAGGGGTAGGTTGGCCCTATGTTTGTAGGGGTTGTTAGGTACGACCTCGGTACATTTGTCTAGAGGTGTATTATGGCCGGTAGTACCCAGTAGCCCAATCAATAGTTGGAATCCATTCTCCAATACGTGCCTTATGTTTTCGATTGTAGAGCCTAGTATGCTGGAATGTGAGATGTAAGCATTTTAGCTATTTTGTCTATTTACTTTAAATCTAGACACTATGATAATATCACTAGATTTTGATAAAAATGTTTTGGTTATTGTAGGGTAAAAACCCGTCTGTTTTTATATGCGATATGGTCTTACGAGGCACCCTTTGTTTGAAAGGTTTTAAATCTAGAAATTATTTTGGTTGTTACTTGTTATCAAGTTTTACTCATGCAGGTTTACCAGACTGACCCGGGCATTATTCCATGTAATGCTCGGCTCAGACCGAGCATGATTTCCTAGGTTTAGTTAGATACTTCAGAGTTGGAAAGGAGCTGGATGGTCAAGACATATTTACGTATATTTTTATTCCATGGTATTATAGAGTCTACATGTTTGTTAATGTAAGGATAGGTTTCTATAACTATCCAAATTTAGGATAAGTCTAGTGTACTTTGATGTTGTATACATGAATAAAGATGTTTCCTTTTTGTAAAGGTCATTATTGTATTATATATTATTCGATGAGTTGTGAGATTCTCTGTTGTTTAGTTTTCTTCTATTTTCTACCTTCTTCTTTAACCGTAACAAATAGGTATTTTCGGCACTCGAATGTTCGGCATGTAATACAGTAGACGTATTAATGTTGATTTTTTAGGGTCGGAAATTCAGTTTCTTACATTTGGTATCAGAGCTGAAGGTTAAGTGTGAACCTTGGCCCTGGTGAGTTAAACTCATTTGGAATTGGGTAAGTGAAACCCTAGAATGACCTCGAGTGTATTATAAGTGCGTATTTGTTAGTGAGTAAAAAAGTTTTGTATCGTGTTGTTTGTGAGTGGCCGAAGAATTCTGGTCAATGTGTTTGGACAAAGTTATCAAAAGGAATTTTCTAAACACTCGAACAAATCCAATTGGCATAATATTGTTTTAAAATTGATAAATAAAATAATTTTACCTAGGAGTATTTTAAATATAAAGGAGCGATTTTCAAAAATCTATATAGTTATCGATGAGATGTACGGTTAAAATTGGATTTAGAATAGAATGTCTGTAGTTAAAAGAAAATCTTTAGATGACCTTATAAAAATGAAAAGGATTGTGAGAATATTAAATCTCATTGGCTTTGAAAAAGATTTAAATGATTTTGGGAAAGTTGTAGTAGTTGTACTTAAAGTGACTTTAAGATATAAATATTTTAGAGTGGATTTGAAATTAATGTTTTCTTTGGATAGTTCGGGAATGAGTTTCGATCTGTTTTGTGATAATTGAAATAATATTTTAAGTGACAATCGAATGTTTGCTTAGGCAGATATGATAGTGCACTTAGTAAATTATCCTTTTTGTCATTGTATAATCGAAACGAGTTCGAATCCGAATGGATCCACAGCTAGTGGATGATTTTATTAAAGAACTATTTATCTATAAATAGTATTGTTTGAAAAGGGAATTTATGAAGAATGAAATATTTTTGTGGTTAACTAGTTCGAATGTCTTGAAAATAATTAAAAATGGTTAAGAGATGTGTTTGGATGGTAAACATTTCTTTTGAGTATTTCCTTACTTAGTAAAAGGGATATATAATACTTTTCGGTAGCGCCCTGTTCCTTGCTATCATTTTAGACTTACTCGGGTGATATATTATGTTTTCAAAATGGTTAAACGTAATGTATCATTTCGAAATGTTTTTGAAGTAAAACCTGGATATTATGTTCTCGTGTAACGACCCACCTTTTTGGACAGTTTAAGTCGAAAATAAATCACACGCGTCTAACTCAAACTATTCGAAAGACAGATTATTAATGAGATTGTTCAAATGACATAAGATTCAAAAAGAACAAAATATAGAATCTCGCTGCGGAAGGATAAAATATAATACACAAAATAAATACATAAACAGTTCATGAAGCTATTTTTCAACAAAATTAGAATTTACATTTTTTTTCCAGGCATAATAGACAATTTCTATAATAGTAGTAGACACACTCCTTGACACCGTCTATGTCTTCAAGAATAAGTATCTTCGCCAAACTGAAATACTCGGTCTGACACGAGTGTAAAGTAAAACAAAAACACTTGAGTCAGGACTAATATTCTTATGTAAGTAATCCAACTCAATTGAAATGTACAGATACTCAATAAGTGAAATGCTCAGGTTTAAATAAACATCATCTTTCACACTACAAATCAGTTCAGTTCAGATACTGATTTTCATGTTTGTTTCCAATCGATTCATTATTAAATTCAACTTTCAATTTCAATTTTCCACTTAAAGCTATTTCACATTCCATAATCCAAACCGAACCACATATCAACATTTCCAGTCCCGACTTAATTAAATTCAGGTTTTAACTTTCACAACAACTTAAGGTTTAACGGTTTAAATTTCTCATTTAAACTAGTCACTCAATTAAGTCCAAATTGTGACAACCCGGAATTTTTGGATATTTGAAATTGGTATATTTAATTAATTTTAAATATTTGAAAGTTAGTTTAACTTGAATTTCAAATATCACTGTTTCTTTGGCAATTAATTTACTGAATTTAATTATTGAAAATTTGTCAAAATAGTGAATCTTGGTTTTTAGGTTGGTTAAAAATATTTTAAAGGATTGTAAAATTTATATTGATAACAATGAGGATTACAAAACTTTTAAAATTGAATTTGGAAATGCTTTGCTCAGTTTTTAAATTATATCGTTTAAATTGACGTTTAAAAATAGCCTTCCGAGGCACAGTCTCGGAATTCGATGAAACATGTTCCATTGGATCCGTAATAGTGTATTATTATCGAATTTTAATTTTCGTAGTGTTTGGAGTGATCATTTGGCCGTACGATAGATAAACGCGCTGAAATCTATATCGAAAATTTAATACAATAGCTGGGTCCAAAAAGCTATCTTCTACATACGATCAAATTAGGACTCGAAACCTTTTCCATTGCGTTCAAAATAGGGGTTTAACATTATAAACGCCTAGGGGCATGCCTTGATAGGAGATCGAGATGTAAGCTTCATTTTCTAAATGATTTAAATTTAAATTTAAATATAATAATGTTTCACATGATAAATTATACACGTTTCTTCTCTTCTAACACATGGCAATTTTTTTAAAACACTTTTCCTTCATTTTTAACATGCGTCCCCTTTCCTCTTTGTAAAATCGAACCAGATAAAATAAATAAAAGAAAAAGGGTGAAACACTTTATCTCAGAAATCAAAAACGAAAAAAAAGAATAATGGCTGAGCATTTTTAGGCAAAATCAAAATTTCCCACTTTTACAATTAAGTCTGGATTTCGATTTTCCTTTTCAACCTCCCTTAATTCATCGCGACTTCCTTTACAAATCAACTGACCAGTCGAAGGCACTAAGGCAAGCTTGAGCCAAAGCAATTCGAGGTCGCATAAAGGGAAGCTAGTGATTGGACTACATGCACGCGTTCGTGAGGCATGCCGAAGCAACGAAGGGTTAGCGATGATGGCGTTCAGTTTGGGACGTTGACGATGGCATAGGCTTGCAGCAGTGAAGCCCATACCTTGAAGCATGAAATTAGGAATATCTGGGTTGAAGGTCAGATCCAAGGGATGCTCAACAACAACATGTCATTTAGTCTTGAACATGTTCGTGTGTGAGGAAGATTTCCTGCCTTCAGTGCATTAACTACTATTTTTGAGAATAAGTTCCCAAATCTACAAAAGTCTCCTTGCTAGTTGCCTCTTTCGTCTTGCCATTTGAAGAAACGTCATACTGTCATTATATCAGAGTCACTAAAGGTAAAAAATACGAGGATCAATGGTTGCATGAGATTCGTGATGTCATGGGATACGAGATAAAAAATTGAAAAGGATCGCAAGCAAAAATCAAAGGTGAGTTTATCTCACTCAAATTGGAATTTCTGCAATTAATTTTAAGTAGTAAAATTAATTATTGATTGATGGATTGAATTTCATGGTTATTATAAGTTGGATGTGGCATATTATATATAGTAGTAATATATATATATATATATATATATATATATATTGCAGCGATTGATTTCTCGCATTATATAACAGATGAGAACCTATACCCCCCGCATAATAGCGGATGACCCTTTATACCGCGATATCCCATCTTGAAGCGGGATTGGTATTTTTATATCGTGCTAACATCTATGGATGCAGGGAAAACTAGTTGGAGGGATCCAACTGGATTTCTCAAAATGTTAAATTTATTTTCATATTTTGTGATATAATTCATTAATTATCTGTGGTAGATTATTGGTTATATTTGGAATTGAAAATATAGGATGCTATGGTTTGATTTATTATATTTGGGTATATGGAGGTATCAAAATATAAAGATTGGATTTTTGAAGGATTTAAAAAGAGGGTTTTTAAGTAAAATAATTATAAAGAATTTGGATAAATTAAAGAATGAATTGAAAAAGGATAAAAGTTGATTTTTAAATTCTAATAAATAAATTCCGAGTATAGTAAAGGAGATTTTGAAATAAAGGGAAATAAATGGATTTTTATACTTAAGTGATATTATTTAAAGGAATAAAGAATTTATTTTAAATTCAAGGTTTAAATTTGTTTGGAAAAGACAAAGAAGAAATTTGGAAAAGTATGAAATTGGTATTTTCAGTTTAAATAAGATTTTAAATCATAATAAAGAAGTTAAATCTGAAATTAATGGGTTTTGAAATAAATTGAGTAAGTAAAGGAATTTATTTTAAAATGGGATAAATTTGGACATCGAATTGGAAATTGATAAAATGTTTGAGAATTGTGATTTAAAGAAGAATGAGACGATGGAATTTATACACTGGATTTATAAAGTGAAATAAGATATCAGTGGATATTTGAAGGCATAAATTCACGGTAGGAATTTATAAAGGAATGGGTAATTTGTTTAAAAATGAATAGTGGTTTATTTTTAAAGGTTTGAAAGAAAAGTGTATTTCCCTGAAAAGCCAAGTACATTTTCAAAGCAGATTTTTAAGTATAAGTTAAAAGTTTTAAAGTTGTTTTAAAGTTTTTATTTGAGATATTATTATTTAAGTCGTTTAGAATTTTAAAGATAAATATTTATTAAATTAGCTATTGTAACAACTCTGTATTTTGTGATTATTTTAATTTTTAATTTTAATTATTTTAACAGAAATTCCTGATTTAAAAACTTTATTTTATTTATTAAAATTAATAAATTTTTTAATTTTAAATATAAATTTTGATTTTTATGCGAATTATAAGTTCAAACATGAATAAATAGAATATTTCCCCAAAAAGTGGATTTTGGTCAAAATGGTCAAACTTTGACTTTTAAATTTAAAATTTGAATATTTGAAATATTGAATTCTATCTTTTATTATGAAAATAGATTTAATTTCAAGAATACTGCTTTTTGTTTCGTTGAAATCGGATTAATATTGTGAAAGTTATGCTTTTTACAATATTGTGTGTAAATTGTTTTATTTAACAAATTTGTTTATTTTAAATTTATATAAATAATAACTTTGCTTGTAAAATCATGTTCTAATTTGTCTAACATGATATGTTATGCATATATTTTATTTTTAAAACATTTTTAAAGTATAGTTATAATTTTCAAATGTTGATTGTATATTGTTTTCAATTTTTAATTCTAGTTTCCATTGAATAAAGTATTTTCTTTATTTATTTCCTACTTTTCCTAAAACTATTTATTTATTCCTCATAATATCTATGTCTACCTTATTTTTCTTATTTATACATTCATTTAGTAATTAAATGGATAAGTATTTAGATCCCTATTTATTTCTTGGAAAGAAACTTCAAATATATATATGTATATACACACGTTATTGTTTTAAAAGGCATACCTTTAAATGTTTATTTTAATTAATATAAGTAATATTTTTGGTTGATATATCATGTTATAATTGTGAATATATATGTTACTTTACATGTTATGTATATATTTACAACATTTGTCCTTTTTTGTTTCATTTAATTTGGATATATACTTTGTAAATTAAGTAGCATACAGAGATGTAAATAGCAATTAATTTATACGTTTCTATAACCGTTTTCTGATTTATTTATATAGTGTTTATATAAATAGTATGTATTTATTGAATTATTCTTTTGGCGTATTTATTTTAAACAGATGGAAAACAGATTAAATTAAAGATACTTTACCTATTTTTAATTAAAGGCATGCGTTACGTTTTGATTTATTACCCTTCTTATCTTTCCATCCCTTAATTTTCTACCCTAACTTCTCCAAAATTTTAGCCTTATTTTTTCTTTTCCAATCACGCACAAAGTCTCTCAACTCCTTTTTTCATTTGTGTGCAAACAAAGGAAAATATATACAAGATTTTTCTTCCTTAAATTGTGCCTTTTTTAAATTTCCTAGCATTTTTATTCTCTTACCTATCCACAATTTTAGTCGTACATACAAAAACCTAGCCGTGTAACGACCCGGAAAATTTTAACAATTTTAATTGATTCTATAACGTATTTAATTGAATATTTGTGAAATCTTATAATAATTGAATTTTTAAATAAAATGTTTATATATTTAGAATACGTATATTTAAATATAGCAGATTTTTAATTTTCAATTTATTTTAACAAAGTTTATTTCATTGGGAAATTCTATTAAATTCAAGCTAAAAATTGGTGATAATAAATTTATTATCAAGCAATAGCCACTATCCTTTACTTTAGTAATTATTTCATCAGTTGCTAAATTTTAGCCGTTGCCATCATTTCAAAAAAATTAAGTGTATAATTTTGTATACGTTGTATTTATCTTTTTGAACGGTTGATATGTTAATTGCCTTTATAGCTTTAATATTTGTCAGCTAAATAAATGGGTGACCGTTATTGCCAATATTTAATTTGATACGTTTCCCGGTTGCCTTTTTCATTCACTTGATTGATTGATTTGTTGCCGTTTCTGTTATTTTCTCTCTGTCTTCATTGCTTTTTAAAGGTAAGAAACTATTCCCTCAAAACATAAATATTTGATTGTAGCCAGCAGTAACTTGTTTTAATAACCTTTTCCTAAATCAAAGCTTTTGAGCGTTACAATTTCTTTTGATTGGATATATGTGTTTAGGAGAAAATATTACAGGTGACCGTTACAATTGATTTCGGTGACTTTCTTTCTTCCCATACATCATTATATATTTGCTTTCCATTTTTCCTGAATTTATGTTTAGCAGTTTCGAAAATCAAACGTATACATTTGTATACGTCGTAATTATTATTTTAAAACGATTCACTTTATTTTTCTTTCCCTTTTTAACTTCGTTTCTCTCTCTTTACTTTATATTGGGACTTTTGTTTCCTTTGCTTTTCAACCTGAGCCTTGCTTGCCAAGCAATAAATTTATTGCTTAAATAATTTTCAGCTGAAATCAAGAAATTAGACCGTTACCATTTTGGTTATATTGATTTCCCATTTATTTCTGGCTCGTATTGCTCTGACTTTTCCTTTTCCTTTTCTATACTTACGTTTCAAAAATAAATAGTACATATAATAACGTACATAATAAATTGCAGCCAGCTCATTTCTCACATATTTATTTCGTGCCTTAAAACCCCGTCACTCAACGCATCGATGACTACCTTTAATTTCGCCAGTTTTGAAATGTAAATGTTGGATACGTTGCATCCATTGCCTTATTCCTATATATTTAGATCTGAACCATTTGCCTTTACCTTTTCACTTTCTTCCTCATTCATAAACCACTTCCTCCTCCTTCACGTAACCACTCACCAAACGTTACATCACTCCTTCTTCTTGCAGTATCCACCCTCACGCCACCGAGGCCATCACCATCCACCTCTCCGTTTGTCTCCCCTCCTCTTCCACGCCGAAGCATGAAGCAGTGCCGTGCTCCCCTCCGAGCTCCCCACCACCCTTGACTTCGGCCTTTCTCCTTCCTTTTTGGGTTAGTATATGTATCTTAAATATAAGTATAGTATTCTGTGTAAATTATTTATATACATTAAGTAATAGATTCATAACTGTTGTATATATATGTCTAGCTTCTGTTATAATATGAGTCTAGTATATAGGCAGATTGTATGGGTTGTCTACATAGTTGTATAAGTTTATAAATAGTTTATATAAGATATTTTAGTTATATAGTTTACATATATATTGGTATAACTTTTGTGTGGTGTGCGTATGTTTTGGGTTATAACTTTTGTATGGTGTGCGTATGTTATGGGTAGTATTTGCAGTATATGGTTTTAGATATTATTATATTAAAGTGTACTAAGTATATTGGGTTCAAATTAAATGTAGTTTTAAATTTGTATGTTTTGAATTGATGTAAAAGCAAAAATATGAATAAGTTGTAAGATTTTGTTTCTGTTGGAGATAAAGTTGGACATTAAATTTTATTTTTTTTACAGGTCTAAATTTAATATAATATATGTATAAAGTTTTAACTGTTTAAGAAAAATATATAAAGTTTTAAGTGTTGTTAGAAGTATTGTTTTATTCGCTAGAAGGAAAGTATTTTGTTTATATTACTTATATAAACGTTGTCAGTTTTAAATACATAGGTTATGGAAATTTGGTATTGAGTCTTTTCATTTGGGTAAGGTTACAATAATTTACTTATACATATAGCTGCATGTTCACCTGTATATGAATTTACCTTTTTGATTTAGGCTGCAACTACATGAATTTTGAATTCCCACGTTTTCTATTCTAAATTTTTTTCCAGATTATATTAATATGTATAGGCAATTGTTTATATTTAAGTTTACAAGATTTTTTTTAGTCTGCATAGTGAGTTAATATAAAAAGTATATTTTATTTATAAGCGGTTGTATACACATTAGTATTTATTTTAGTTAACAGTAATAAAAACAAAATTTATATAGCCTGTGTTAATTTATATATCTAAACTGTCAAGTTTATATGGGTATAAATGATTAGGTCAAAGTGCATATACAAGCTATAAAGATTTTATTGATTTTGGTTATATATATAAAAAAAAAATTGAGATTTATTTCAAATGAATACGTATTTTAAAATAATGGGTTTAAGTGAAATATTAATATAATATGCGTCTCGTCCAAAACTTTATATCAAGCTATTTTGATCCGTTCCCGTCGTTTCTGTTACCAGATTCTGTTCATCAAATTCGTGCCAATCTTGCTTTGCTTGGATTTGTAAATCAAATTTCCATGTCCGTATCAGTGTGTGTTTTCGTATCACCTTCGGTACCCTCCAGCCACGAAAAGTGAGCAATCACTCACGACTAACGTTCTTTTATTTATTAAATTTGATTCCAATTGAAACGACAATTGAAATATGCTACTGTTAGTTATTTACATTGCTATATATTTTGTTGTTTGCAAATGTGTTCACCTGTGGGATATGACACCATATCCCATTGTTATATTATACTGTTATTGATGATATATGTCTGTTATTTTATTATTTGTTATCACTCTGCAAGTTCCCCGTAGTTTAGAATTCAATATGGGTTGAAATGATACATACCCGAACGGACTTTAGAATAGGAGAACTTCGTTATGGGTTGAAATGATAAACCCAAGCAATTTTCAATAAAAATTGAATTTGGGATTACGGGTCGAAGTGATATCTACCCGTATATTTAAATTCCGGATTGAAATCCGTATCCCTTGACCATAGGGTATGAAATTATATACAGACACCGTTGGTCCATGTGTATAAATATTTTGAAAATAATTTCTATGGGTTGAAAATAAATATACGGTTTTAATAAATATTAATTCTTAAAATATTATATAAAAATAGAAATTTTATATATAGATTTAATAGTAATATTTTGGAGATCGATTTAATCCATATAATATGTTTAAGTATTTATTTAAATTTATATTTCAAAATTGATTGTTGTAATAATTTGGATAAGTTAAGGTTGAGAAGATAAAGTTGAATTAATTGAAATTGTATTTAGTTAAGTATTTTACTTAATTGGATTATTTGAACCAAAGAATTTGAAATTTAAGATTCGATTTATAACTTGATTTTGATTTAAATGATTAAATGGAGGTTTCAAGTTTAAACAAATCGAAAGGAATATTTAGTTTAAAGGTAAATTGGGTTATTAAATAAATATTGAATTTATTTAGTGAACATTTCAAGACTAAATAACAAGGTTAAATCGAGATCTATATGAAACTGTTAAATTAAACTTTGAGTTGTTGAATATTAAAGCGTTGAAATATAGTGGAATTTAAACGGTAAAATTTTGATTTAGTTCTGTATTTGAAATGAATATAATTTGAATTTGTTTGATCAAAAAACTGAATTGTATAAAAATTTATAAATTGAGATTGAATTAAATTTGAATGGGATGGTCGGGTTGATTTTGAAAACGATTTGTTAAGTTGAGGAAACTACAAATATTCTACTCTAAATATTTATGTGTATTATATATATATATATATAATGAAAAGATATTTTTGTTGTGAAGTATAAATTAATTTGAAATGACCTCGGTATTATAGTGTATATTTCTACCTTATAGATAGTTCCATGGACCCTTAGAGGATGGTTATCCCAAACGTCCTTTAAGTTAATTATATTTCAGTTGATATTTCACTTGAGTTAGATTTATAGATATAAGAATGTAAATCCTGACTCGAGTGTTTTGTGTTTTTGCTTTACGCTCGGGTCAGACTGAGAGATACAGCATTTGAGACTCACCTTCGAAGTTGGAGCTTTGCTTGAAGATCCAGCTATCTATCCCTTCAGTCATCCAGTTGATTGGTTCAGAGAAGCCATCTGTTGCATTGGAGACTTCATGGCATTTGAACAATTCGGTTGTATTTTATTTCTAACACTGAGATATATAGTAGCTTCATGAACTACTATTCTTTATCTATTCCGCTGCATTGTATTACTCTGTGTAAGTGATCTATGATTGATTTATTTACTATATATTTTAAGTTTTGCCAAATTTGATTAACAATTCGGTATTTTGAATTATTCAAGTCGGACATGTACGGTTTTATTGTCGATTTGAATGGTCCAAAATAGCGGGCTGTTACAGTTGGTATCAGAGCTTTGCCTCTAGGCAAAACATAGCATATATGGTAAATTTATTTACAGAATCACTTTCGTTCGAGTTGAATCTCTTCCTTTTTGACTCAATTTCCTTTGAGTTTTGGAATGTCCCTCGGTTCCGAAATTCATTCTTGTCTCTTTCTATTTATATTCGTTTGATTCTGGAGTATCCCATAACTCCACCGAATGTTTTGTAAAGGGGGTGAAAACACCTTTACAATTGGCATCGATTCACCGAAGATTTTTGTATCCTCGGTTTACGATGCTGCTATATCTTGATATGCCGAATTCCATCTCTGGCAATCGAATGTCGATTTGTTTTAGAATTCCACATCGATCATATCCCTGAAGTCACGGTTGACCCGGTTAAGGTCGCCCGCGATTTATAGAAGTATATCCATCTTCTATTTTGTAATTTAATTATCTCATCTTTGATCGAGTCAATCTTCGAATCAGAATTCTATTGATTGGAGTTCCTCTAATTCAAATCTCTATCTTTGTTTTGAAATCCATTCTTAAAATTATTCTTTGAAAATCGAGTATATTTGCATTTTTGAAATTGTTTTATATATCGAAATTATTATTTTGATAATTATGATTTTATTCTATATAAAAAGTGAAAATGTTTTCGATAAGGATTATATACCTATATATAAAACGAATAAGAAATGTTATTCTATATATAAAAGTTTTGAAAGGATTGGAAATTTCGAAAATATATAAGAAAGTGATTCATATAAAAATGATTTATAACTGAAGGGTTAAATTTGAAATTCGAGAATTGAATTCCGGTATTTTGAAATTGGTTTTAAGATTTTGGAAAATATATAAAAATAATATGATTTAAAAGTATTTTTCCGAATAAGAAATGTTTCAAATGAGTTCAAATGAATTCCAATAATTTTGAAGAAATTTCAAAGAAGTTTTCAAGAAAATAGAATTCCAGAACTCACTTATGTCGCTGGAAAATAATTTCGGTGATGAGTGCATGCATCATCGACATTGATTTTCGAGTTTCAGAGTGGGGGAGTGGCCACTTTAATAGCTTCGCTATGCAAGTGATTTTGTAAAACCGGTTTTGATTTCAACTTCCGAAGTATAATTTGATATTTTAGAAAGATATAAGTATATATTTGAAACAATTTAAAATGAGACCGGTGTTTAGTCCTCGAGTTTCATATTTAATAATTGGTTTATTGATTTATTGTTGATTTTTAACTGTTGAATTGAAAATTTGATTTCCCTAACTATTTTGAATGTTCGAAAACTTCCAAATCGAGATTAAATTTTCAAAGCTAAGAAATTTCGAGGAGTATAAAATGTTTGATAAAGAATATAAATTTTGTTTTGAAATGTTTTGAAAAAAATATGGTTTTGAATAATGGTTTTCAGAAAGGTAAATTGGATATTTCAAATAGAAATAGATAGTTTAAAAGTTTTAAAGGGATACTTATAAATTTGGAAACTATTTTTAGTATAATTGATTTTGAGAAAATATTTGGTTTTGAAATTTAATTGAAATTAAAACCAGTACTTATATGGTGATTTTGAAAATGAATTTGTTTGACTTGAATTATTTTAATTTGGAAACTGGGATTATTTTCTAAACCTATTATTATGGGAACTTTGAAATTGAGATATTTAATTTGGAAGAAAAATTGGTGAAATCATATATGATTTTGAAGCTGATATTGAAATGATTTGAAATTTGAGAACCTTATATTATTAAGCACTTGATTTGGGAGTGGTCGAACCTATATAAAATGGATTGTATAAGTATGAAGTTGATTTGAAATCTACTGATTTGAAAGGTACTCAATTTGGAAAGAGATTTTATATAATCGAAGTCTATATAAGAATGATTTGATCTACTATTGATTTGGAAAGTATTCGATTTGGGAAAAATGAAATCCTATATATATGGACTTTATATAAGTACGATATTTGAAAGTGATTTGAAAAGGTACTATATGATATATATTTTCGAAGTAAAGATATGGAAAGTGCCTTCTGCTTGATATCCGCTTTATGGCCACATCGTGGATTCATTCTATCGATATTATTCTCTTTGATTTTTGGTTTTTCGGATGTAATACTCGAGTGTTCCCACCGTGGCGTAACCCATGGTTTTTTTTCTCTCGTGAATGCATAGCGCAATTGCCTGGCTGAGTCTTGCCTAGGGGTACGGATTGTTTCCTGGGGGATCCAGGTGTAACCATTGTGTATCCTGCAATCTGTGTAGGTCGCGAATAGTAGCGCAAGTGCCTGGCTGAGTCTTGCCTAGGGGTATGGATTGTTTCCTGGGGATCCAGGCGTAACCATTGTGTATCCTGCACTCTACTAGTTATCATGGCGTAACTCGCAGGGCTGAGAAAGCTTACGGATATGGATTGTTTCTTGGGGGACCCAGGCGTAACCATTGTGTATCTGCGAACCATGATCGGACAAAGGTTTTGGTTTGGTTGATTTGTTTGGATTGTACTTTCCATATCTGTTTTTAAAAGGTTTTTCAAATATTTTCACTGGGTGTTGAAACAGGTCTACTAAGTACTTGAAGAACTCTAGCTTTGCGCCTGATCAACGCATGGCCAGAGTCTGCAAGAACGAGGATAAACTTGTTAAAACATCGAGTTATAAAAGTATTTTCGAAAGAAAAATTGGTTTCGATATAAAAGTATTTTATTTATAAAGGTATTTTATTATAAAAGTATTTTCAACAAAGAAATTTTGCATTAATATTTGAAATTTAAATTCTTATGGTTTGAAATAAATTATTCGTGCCCGATTCTATTCTTTTGAATCTACCTCATCTGCTCAGCTTTATTTTTCACCTATATTTCGTTTTCGGAATCTACCTTCCTTTCCTTTTTGAATAAATCTTTTAAATATTGCTTATTTGTATACTACATTGTTTTATACAAAATTTTAGCGTTATAAATATTTTTGAAGTTATAAATTAAATAAAACATCTTTAAAGAAAATGATTATTAATTTATTGATAATATTTGAAAGGTATCTTGAGAAAAATTAAAAATTTCATAAATTTTGGATTTAATATTTTCAATAGTCTTCGTAAATAGAAGTAATAATGTAAATAATTGTTTGCAAAGGAGTTTGCGAAGTATTAAATATTAAATTTAATTTCAAATGAAATTTTCAAATAAATATTTTAAATAAAATTTATATAGTTTTAAAATTTATTGTTTATCTTGGCTTTCAATCTATTTTTTTTTCTGGTTGTTTTATTCTCCTACCTCCTTCCTTTTCGGGGACGAAAAGTTTTGAGAGGGGGAGAGTGTAACGACCCGGAAAATTTTAACAATTTTAATTGCTTCTATAACGTATTTAATTAAATATTTGTGAAATCTTATAATAATTGAATTTTTAAATAAAATGTTTATATATTTAGAATACGTATATTTAAATATAGCAGATTTTTAATTTTCAATTTATTTTAACAAAGTTTATTTCATTGGGAAATTCTATTAAATTCAAGCTAAAAATTGCTGATAACAAATTTATTATCAAGCAATAGCCACTATCCTTTACTTTAGTAATTATTTCATCAGTTGCTAAATTTTAGCCGTCGCCATCATTTCAAAAAAATTAAGCGTATAATTTTGTATACGTTGTATTATCTTTTTGAACGGTTGATATGTTAATTGCCTTTATAGCTTTAATATTTGTCAGCTAAATAAATGAGTGACCGTTACTGCCAATATTTAATTTGATACGTTTCCCGGTTGCCTTTTTCATTCACTTGATTGATTGATTTGTTGCCGTCTCTGTTATTTTCTCTCTGTCTTCATTGCTTTTTAAAGGTAAGAAACTGTTCCCTCAAAACATAAATATTTGATTGTAGCCAACAGTAACTTGTTTTAATAACCTTTTCCTAAATCAAAGCTTTTGAGCGTTACAATTTCTTTTGATCGGATATATGTGTTTAGGATAAAATATTACAGGTGACCGTTACAATTGATTTCGGTGACTTTCTTTCTTCCCATACATCATTATATATTTGCTTTCCATTTTTCCTGAATTTATGTTTAGCAGTTTCGAAAATCAAACGTATACATTTGTATACGTCGTAATTATTATTTTAAAACGATTCACTTTATTTTTCTTTCCCTTTTTAACTTCGTTTCTCTCTCTTTACTTTATATTGGGACTTTTGTTTCCTTTGCTTTTCAACCTGAGCCTTGCTTGCCAAGCAATAAATTTATTGCTTAAATAATTTTCAGCTGAAATCAAGAAATTAGACCGTTACCATTTTGGTTATATTGATTTCCCATTTATTTCTGGCTCGTATTGCTCTGACTTTTCCTTTTCCTTTTCTATACTTACGTTTCAAAAATAAGTAGTACATATAATAACGTACATAATAAATTGCAGCCAGCTCATTTCTCACATATTTATTTCGTGCCTTAAAACCCCGTCACTCAACGCATCGATGACTACCTTTAATTTCGCCAGTTTTGAAATGTAAATGTTGGATACGTTGCATTCATTGCCTTATTCCTATATATTTAGATCTGAACCATTTGCCTTTACCTTTTCACTTTCTTCCTCATTCATAAACCACTTCCTCCTCCTTCACGTAACCACTCACCAAACGTTACATCACTCCTTCTTCTTGCACTATCCACTCTCACGCCACCGAGGCCATCACCATCCACCTCTCCGTTTGTCTCCCCTCCTCTTCCATGCCGAAGCATGAAGCAGTGCCGTGCTCCCCTCCGAGCTCCCCACCACCCCTGACTTCGGCCTTTCTCCTTCCTTTTTGGGTTAGTATATGTATCTTAAATATAAGTATAGTATTCTGTGTAAATTATTTATATACATTAAGTAATAGATTCATAACTGTTGTATATATATGTCTAGCTTCTGTTATAATATGAGTCTAGTATATAGGCAGATTGTATGGGTTGTCTGCATAGTTGTATAAGTTTATAAATATTTTATATAAGATATTTTAGTTATATAGTTTACATATATATTGGTATAACTTTTGTGTGGTGTGCGTATGTTTTGGGTTATAACTTTTGTATGGTGTGCGTATGTTATGGGTAGTATTTGCAGTATATGGTTTTAGATATTATTATATTAAAGTGTACTAAGTATATTGGGTTCAAATTAAATGTAGTTTTAAATTTGTATGTTTTGAATTGATGTAAAAGCAAAAATATGAATAAGTTGTAAGATTTTGTTTCTTTGGAGATAAAGTTGGACTTTAAATTTTATTTTTTTTACAGGTCTAAATTTAATATAATATATGTATAAAGTTTTAACTGTTTAAGAAAAATATATAAAGTTTTAAGTGTTGTTAGAAGTATTGTTTTATTCGCTAGAAGGAAAGTATTTTGTTTATATTACTTATATAAACGTTGTCAGTTTTAAATACATAGGTTATGGAAATTTGGTATTGAGTCTTTTCATTTGGGTAAGGTTACAATAATTTACTTATACATATAGCTGCATGTTCACCTGTATATGAATTTACCTTTTTGATTTAGGCTGCAACTACATGAATTTTGAATTCCCACGTTTTCTATTCTAAATTTTTTTCCAGATTATATTAATATGTATAGGCAATTGTTTATATTTAAGTTTACAAGATTTTTTTTACTCTGCATAGTGAGTTAATATAAAAAGTATATTTTATTTATAAGCGGTTGTATACACATTAGTATTTATTTTAGTTAACCGTAATAAAAACAAAATTTATATAGCCTGTGTTAATTTATATATCTAAACTGTCAAGTTTATATGGGTATAAATGATTAGGTCAAAGTGCATATACAAGCTATAAAGATTTTATTGATTTTGGTTATATATATAAAAAAAAAATTGAGATTTATTTTAAATGAATACGTATTTTAAAATAATGGGTTTAAGTGAAATATTAATATAATATGCGTCTCGTCCAAAACTTTATATCAAGCTATTTTGATCCGTTCCCGTCGTTTCTGTTAACAGATTCTGTTCATCAAATTCGTGCCAATCTTGCTTTGCTTGGATTTGTAAATCAAATTTCCATGTCCGTATCAGTGTGTGTTTCCGTATCACCTTCGGTACCCTCCAGCCACGAAAGGTGAGCAATCACTCACGACTAACGTTCTTTTATTTATTAAATTTGATTCCAATTGAAACGACAATTAAAATATGCTACTGTTAGTTATTTACATTGCTATATATTTTGTTGTTTGCAAATGTGTTCACCTGTGGGATATGACACCATATCCCATTGTTATATTATACTGTTATTGATGATATATGTCTGTTATTTTATTATTTGTTATCACTCTGCAAGTTCCCCGTAGTTTAGAATTCAATATGGGTTGAAATGATACATACCCGAACGGACTTTAGAATAGGAGAACTTCGTTATGGGTTGAAATGATAAACCCAAGCGATTTTCAATAAAAATTGAATTTGGGATTACGGGTCGAAGTGATATCTACCCGTATATTTAAATTCCGGATTGAAATCCGTATCCCTTGACCATAGGGTATGAAATTATATACAGACACCGTTGGTCCATGTGTATAAATATTTTGAAAATAATTTCTATGGGTTGAAAATAAATATACGGTTTTAATAAATATTAATTCTTAAAATATTATATAAAAATAGAAATTTTATATATATATTTAATAGTAATATTTTGGAGATCGATTTAATCCATATAATATGTTTAAGTATTTATTTAAATTTATATTTCAAAATTGATTGTTGTAATAATTTGGATAAGTTAAGGTTGAGAAGATAAAGTTGAATTAATTGAAATTGTATTTAGTTAAGTATTTTACTTAATTGGATTATTTGAACCAAAGAATTTGAAATTTAAGATTCGATTTGTAACTTGATTTTGATTTAAATGATTAAATGAAGGTTTCAAGTTTAAACAAATCGAAAGGAATATTTAGTTTAAAGGTAAATTTGGTTATTAAATAAATATTGAATTTATTTAGTGAACATTTCAAGACTAAATAACAAGGTTAAATCGAGATCTATATGAAACTGTTAAATCAAATTTTGAGTTGTTGAATATTAAAGCGTTGAAATATAGTGGAGTTTAAACGGTAAAATTTTTGATTTAGTTCTGTATTTGAAATGAATATAATTTGAATTTGTTTGATCAAAAAACTGAATTGTATACAAATTTATAAATTGAGATTGAATTAAATTTGAATGGGATGGTCGGGTTGATTTCGAAAACGATTTGTTAAGTTGAGGAAACTACAAATATTCTACTCTAAATATTTATGTGTGTGTATATATATATATATATATAATGAAAAGATATTTTTGTTGTGAAGTATAAATTAATTTGAAATGACCTCCGTATTATAGTGTATATTTCTACCTTATAGATAGTTCCATGGACCCTTAGAGGATGGTTATCCCAAATGTCCTTTAAGTTAATTATATTTCAGTTGATATTTCACTTGAGTTAGATTTATAGATATAAGAATGTAAATCCTGACTCGAGTGTTTTGTGTTTTTGCTTTACGCTCGGGTCAGACTGAGAGATATAGCATTTGAGACTCACCTTCGAAGTTGGAGCTTTGCTTGAAGATCCAGCTATCCATCCCTTCAGTCATCCAGTTGATTGGTTCAGAGAAGCCATCTGTTGCATTGGAGACTTCATGGCATTTGAACAATTCGGTTGTATTTTATTTCTAACACTGAGGTATATAGTAGCTTCATGAACTACTATTCTTTATCTATTCCGCTGCATTGTATTACTCTGTGTAAGTGATCTATGATTGATTTATTTACTATATATTTTAAGTTTTGCCAAATTTTATTAATAATTCGGTATTTTGAATTATTCAAGTCGGACATGTACGGTTTTATTGTCGATTTGAATGGTCCAAAATAGCGGGCTGTTACAAGCCGCCTCCATCATATTTCATGTGAGAAAAACATCTTTCCCACTTCATCATGCATGTCAGATCTGAAAAAAATTAGATAATGTCTTCTTCCTTTTTTCACTTTTTCTTTTCACTTTTATTGATTTTTCCTTGATTTTTGCCTTGCATCAATCATGCTTTTGCTCGGTCATTGCCCTCCATCGACCACCACCACTTCTTCCCCACCTAATCCATGGCCTAACTAGTATACTCCTTAGACCTGAAAGTGGCGTGGCCTCCCTTTGAACAAAACTTCGCAAAAACTATGAAAAACTCCACAAAACCAAGCTAACCGAGCTCTATATGCAACCCCACCTTCATTGCATGCCACAGCCACCTCCTTGGCCACCACCACCATTAAGCAGCACCTCTGAACAACATTACTAACCTTTGACCTGACCTGTAGCAACCTCTTGCTTAGCCCAAATATGCCTTTGACCGAGCCCAAGTTGAACCAAAACCCTTTCTAGCCTTGCCTTTTGACCTTCCACACTTTGTAACTTCCAAACCCGTCCTATTCTTTACCAAACCTTGTTATTTTTAGTCCAAACCTGATCCTTTACCACCTGAAACATGTCATGGCTGAAGCAGTTTAGCCTTAAGGCCGAGCACATCTTGAATGAAGAGCAAGCAAAACTTGTTTGAAACTTGGTGATGTCTTTGTTTATCTCTATTTCAATTTGTTTCAATAATTTTGGTATTGTATTTATATTTATGGATGGTCTTGTTTTATTGTTATATACAAGATATACATCTTGGATCTTCCCACTTGAATCAATTCATGCTATCATGCTTTTCGGATTCTCTTTTGTGTGTGTTGTTTGCGAACTCCAGCTCTAAAGAGGTGAGTAATTTACACATGACATATATGCCTATATAATTGTGAAGTGACACCAAGTGAATGTGTAAAAACTTTTATATTATCTTATACCAGCCTATGATACCATTTATATGATGTTAAACCCTATTATTAACTTGTCACATCATCAGTTATATTCTGTTCTGTTATATTGTTTATTTATTTCTGTTTCTCACACTGCAAGTTCCCTATAGAATAGAATCACTATGGGTTGAAATGATACATACCCGAACGGACTTTAGAGTAGGGAAAAATTATTATGGGCTGAAATGATAAGCTGGGTGATTTTTATTTATTTTTATTTGACTTGTGATTGCGGATTTGAAATAATCAAAAACCCGAAAATTTTACTTATTACAGATTTAAAAGATATTTTCTGTATCACTTGATTTAGGTGTGAAATATTTTCCGGACCCATGGTTGATTTCAAAATATGATTTCTTATAAATTTCATGTATTGTAAATGAAAGAAAAAAAAATGAAATTTGACTTATATTGGATTTAAAATGGTTAAGCAGTGATTTTCTAAAAAGTTAAATGTTATAAGTTAATATATGGTTTGAGTTGTAGTGTGAAAGTTTGTTTTACCTTAATAATGGGAATTTAAGTAAAAATGTAATTATAGGCTCAACTTGGTAATTAATATAATTGAGGTAAGAATTGGATAAATTTAAAGTAAAAGAAAACATCATGTTATTGTAAAGTAAAGTAAGCAACTTATAGTGGATTTTGACAGTATGTAAAGTAATTATAATTAAAATTGTATGTTCATCTAATAAAGATGATAAATATTAAAATTATAGGTTAAATGGTATCCAAATAATGAATTTTGAAAAGTAAAATAAATTTGATAAGTTAAAGGTGAGAAAAATTGAATTGGTTTAAAATGTTAAATAAATGGATAGTTAAATGGAAATTTGGAATATAACTTAATTTGGAAATTTATGATTTGTTTTAAATTGGATGTTTAAGTAAATTAAATAAAATGGAAATTAAGTTTAATTTATGAAATGGTAGTATAAAAATTTAAGTGTTAAACAAATTGTTAAAATGCAAAGAATAGGAAAATTGTACACTTGAATGTAATAAGTGAATTATTGAAAATTTGATATTTATTTGTGAAATTTACTTTATAAAAATCATAAGTTCAAGGGTATTTAAATGACCATTTTTGAAGTGGAAAATATGAAATTTTATAAGTTAAAAATGGTTTAAATTGAACTTTATTTGTGGGGCTGAAATTTCAATGTTTTATAGTTTTTTTTTTGAATAAATGAACTCTGAAATGTCTAAAATTTTGGGAATTGAATATTTGATTTGAAAGTATAATTACTTTACTTTTAAATGGTTTAAATGAATTTTTTTATAATATAAACCAATTTGGAAATGTAATTTCGAATGGTATTTAAAATAGTAAATGAATGATATCCTTGAATTTAAAAGGTATTTAAATTTGAATTCAAATAATGAGTTGATAATGAGATTTTGAAAGAATATGATATTTTAATATTTTGAAATGGTTTGGAAATGATTTGATCCTTGTTTTGATTAAGACTTGTATTTGAAATGATATTTTATTTTTGAAGTGTAAAATACTATTTTGAAATTTATAACCACGGGTACACTTCTCTATGTGAAAAGTTATTTCCTTGTGATTGTTTGATATACACCTTGAATTTGAGAGTGTGGCTAGAGGTGAGCGATTGCTGCAGCTCTGCGCTGCCTAAGTCACATTAACACTGTATTCGCATTAATTACTTTAATATGGGTATTTCTGTGATAGTGTTTATTCCTACTTAATTGATGGTTTACTAGATCCTTAAAGAATGGGCGATCCCAAGCATGCTTTAAGTTATTGTGCATTGCTATTACAGTTCACTTGAGTTGGTTTACATTGTATAAGTATGTATGTCCTGAATCGAGTGTTTTGTGTTTTTACGCTTGGATCAGCCTGAGAATCACGATTTTGGATTCACCTTCTGAAGCTAGAGAATTGTTGGAGCTTATCTGACTATTTATTCGTCTACTTCTTCCAGTTATCTCCTATTCGGTATTGCTTCTGTATTAGTGAGTCATGTATCCAGACTTCTATTGTATCCATTTTTTTCAAACTATGATATTTTGTATATGATTTGAGAGTATGTATACAGTAGCTTCATGAACTACTGTGGCATTTTATTTTCGCTGCGAGTTATTCCGATATTTCTGTATCTATGATTCTATGAATGGTTTTATTTGCTCCAAATTTCTTAACAATCCACTGTTTTGAATTAATTAAGTCTGACACGTGTGGATTATTGTCGATTTGAATGGTCCAAAATAGTGGGTCGTTACATTTGGTATCAGAGTTTTGGTTTTTGGCAAACCTTAGCCTGTGGAGCAAAAACTCATTAGAGATAGGGTCGAAATACCTTAGAATGAGTGAAATCAACCTCAGAATCATTTCTTTGAGAGAGAACGTATTTTCAAAGTATAAAATGATTTTCAAATGATTTTGAAGGATTTTTAAAGATTATTTTGGTATAAATTTTCTTATTTTGAAATCAAGATTTTCTAAACTTCATCCCTTCTATGTCCACCCTGTTAGTAATCTCTTAGATAGGATTCTTATCGATTGGATTCCTTTGAACTTTAGAACGCTCCCACTTGTTCAGAAATCCATTCCTATCTCCCTTATTTGTATTCCTTTGATTTTGGAGCATTCCATAACTCCATTTTTGAATGACCTCTATAAAGATCGGTGATTCCGCAAATCTTTGAATGATTTGTAAAGGGGTGAAACTCCTTTACAATTGGCATTGATTCACCGGAGATTTCTGTATCCTCGGTTTACGATGCTATCTATCTTCTACTATACCTGGATTCTATCTTTGGTGTTCGAATGTCGATTTGCCTTAGATTTCTGCATTGATTATATTGCTGAAGCCTTGGTTGACCCGGTTAAGGTCGCCGCGATTTATTTAGGCTTATCCATCTTTTATTTGGTAATTTAATTATCTCATCTTTGTTCGAGCTTATCTTCGAATCAGACTTCTATTTGATTAGAGTTCCTCTAATTTTGAATCTCCGTTTGTTTTGAAATCCATCCTTGGATTATCCATTGGAAATTTATGGTTAGTTGTATTTTGAAATTTATGCATACATCGAAATAATTATTTTAATAAGGATGACCCCATTTTATATATAAAGGCGAAGTGTTTTCGGTAAGGATTATATACCTTTAAAAATGAAAATTTGAAGCTTCGAAAGGATTTGAAATTTTGAAAATTTTATAAGAATTTGATTTATATAAAAATGATTTATAACTGAAGGGTTTTGAATTTGAATTTCGAGGAATCGAACTCCGGTGTTTTGAAATTGGTTTTAAGATTTTGGAAAATATATATAATAATATGATTTAAAGATATTTTTCGAATAAAAAAAGTTTGAAATGAGTTTGAATGAATTCCAATGATTTTGAAGAGATTTCAAAAAAAAATTCAAGAAAATAGAAGTCCAGAACCTACTTGTGTCGCTGGAAAATAATTTCGGTGATAAGTGCACGCATCAGCGACGTTGATTTTCGAGTTTTAGAGTGGGGGAGATGCCACTTTAGTAGCTTTGCTATGCGAGTGATTTTGGGCAACCAATTTTGATTTCAAATTACGAAGTATGATTTGATATTCAAAAGATATATATATATATATATATATATATATGAAACGATTTGAGGTGAGCCGGTGTACAGTCCTCGAGTTTCGGATTTGATTTAGTATAACTCTATTTATAGTAACTGATTTACTGATTTATTGCTGATTTCTAACTCTTGGATTGAAACTTGATTTCACCGACTATTTTGAAGGTTTGAACACTTGTCGAGGTTTAATTTTCAATGCTAAGAAATTTCGAAGAGTATAAAATATTTAATAAAGTATATAAGTTTATTTTTGTATGTTTAAATTATGAAGAGTTTAACTTAAATGAATTTGAAACTTTTGTTAAGTAAATAATTTGCAAAAGGAAATTTGGATCTTTTGAATATAAATAAATAGTTTAAAGGTCTTAAAGGGATAGTTATAAATTTGGAAACCATTTTGGGTATAATTGATTTTGAGAAATATTTGGTTTTGAAAATAGATTGGAATGTGAAACCCAGTATTTATATGATGATTTTGGAAATGAATTTGTTTGACTTAAATTATGTTAATTTGGAAATTGGGATTATTTTCTATACCTATTATTTTGGAAACTTTGAAATTGAGATATTTAATTTGGAAGAAAATTTGGTGAAATCATATATGATTTTGAAACTGAATTGATATTGAAGTAATTTGAAATTGAGAACCTTGTATTATTAAGTACTTGATTTGGAAGTTATCGAACTTATATAAAATGGATTTGTATAAGTATGATGTTGATTTTAAAACTATTGATTTGAAAGGTACTCAATTTGGAAAGAGAAATCTTATATAATCGAAGTCTATATATGTATGATTTGATATACTGTTGATTTTGGAAAGTATTCGATTTGAAAATGAAATCCGATATAATGGACTTTATATAAGTATGATATTTGAAAGTGATTTGAAAAGGTACTATATGATATATATTTTCGAAGTAAAGATATGGAAAGTGCCTTCTGCTTGATATCCGCTCGGTGGCCACATTGTGGATTCATTCTATCGATATTATTCTCTCTGATTTTTGGTTTTTAGGATGTGATGCCCGAGTGTCCCACCATGGCGATCTCTATGGTTTTTCTTTTGAGCACGACTGCATAGTGTAATTCTCCTGGCTGAGATGGCCTAGGGGTACAGATTGTTTCTTGGGGGATCCAGGCGTAATCATTGTATATCCTATGAACTATATAGGTCGCATAAGTAGCGAAATTCTCCTGGCTGAGAAGGCCTAGGAGTACGGATTGTTTTCTGGGTGATCCAGGCGTAATCATTGTGTATCTTGCGGTCTACTAGTCATCATAGCGTAACTCGCAGGGCTGAGAAAGCTTACGGATATGGATTGTTTCCTGGGGGATCCAGGCGTAACCATTGTGTATCTGCGAACCATGGTTAGAAATAAGTTTTGGTTTGGTTGTTTTGTTTGGATTGTACTTTCCATATCTGTTTTTAAAAGTTTTTCCAGTATTTTCACTAGGTGTTGAAACAAGTCTGCTAAGTACCTGGAGAATTCTAGCTTTGCGCCTGATCAACGCATAGCCAGAGCCTGCAGGAACAAGGATAAACTTGTTAAGACATCGAGTTATAAAAGTATTTTGATTAAGTATTATAAATGATATTTTGATCATTTATTTTACCTTTTTAAATAATTGAAATTTATATAGCTTTAAAATAATGGTTCATCCTTGTCTTTCAATCTATTTTCCTTCCTAGATATTCCTATCCACCTATTTTCCCTTCTAGATATTCCTATTCTCCACCTTGTTAAAATTACCTATAACAACAGTTATCTGGTATAATTGTAATCTACTTGTCACCTTGTCTTAATCCTATTTCATTCTATCTTTTCTGTGTTTTCCGTACCTCCTTCCTTTTCGAGGACGAAAAGATTTGAGTGAGGGAGAGTGTAACAACCCTGTATTTTGTGATTATTTTATTTTTTATTTTAATTATTTTAACTGAAATTCCTGATTTAAAAACTTTATTTTATTTATTAAAATGAATAAATTTTGTTATTTTAAATATAAATTTTGATTTTTATGTGAATTATAAGTTCAAACATGAATAAATAGTATATTTTCCAAAAAAGTGGATTTTGGTCAAAATGGTCAAACTTTGACTTTTAAATTTAAAATTTAAATATTTTGAATTTTGAATTTTATCTTTTATTATGAAAATAGATTTAATTTCATGAATACTTCTTTTCGTTTCGTTGAAATCGGATTAATATTGTGAAAGTTATGCTTTTTACAATATTGTGTGTAAATTGTTTTATCTAACAAATTTGTTTATTTTAAATTTATGTAAATAATATCTTTGCTTGTAAAATGATATTATAATTTGTGTAACATGATATGTTATGCATATATTTTATTTTTAAAACATTTTTAAAGTACATTTATAATTTTCAAATGTTGATTGTACATTGTTTTCAATTTTTAATTCTAGTTTCCATTAAATAAAGTATTTTCTTTATTTATTTCCTACTTTTCCTAAAACTATTTATTTATTCTTCATAATATCTATCTCTACCTTATTTTTCTTATTTAAACATTCATTTAGTAATTAGATTGATAAGTATTTAGATACCTATTTATTTCTTGGACAGAAATTTCATATATATATATATATGTTATCGTTTTAAAAGGCACACCTTTAAATGTTTATTTTAATTAATATAAGTAATATTTTTGGTTGATATATCATGTTATAACTGTGAATATATATGTAACATTACATGTTATGTATATATTTACAATATTTGTCCGTTTTTGTTTCGTTTAATTTGGATATATACTTTGTAAATTAAGTAGCATACAAAGATGTAAATAGCAATCAATTTATACGTTTCTATAACTGTTTTCTTATTTATTTATATAGTATTTATATAAATGGCATGTATTTATTGAATTATTCCCTTAGCATATTTATTTTAAACAGATGGGAAACAAATTAAATTAAAGATACGTTACCTATTTTTAATTAAAGGCATGCGTTACGTTTTGATTTATTACCCTTCTTATCTTTCCATCCCTTAATTTTCTACCCTAACTTATCCAAAATTTTAGCCTTATTTTTTTTCCAATCACGCATAGTCTCTCAAATCCTCTTTTCATTTGTGTGCAAACAAAGAAAAATATATACAAGATTTTTCTTCCTTAAATTGTGCCTTTTTAAATTTCCTAGCCTTTTTATTCTCTAACCTATCCACAATTTTAGCCGTACATACAAAAACCTAGCCGCCTCCATCATATTTCATGTGAGAAAAACATCTTTCCCACTTCATTTTCACGCATGTCAGATCTAAAAAAAATTAGGTAATGTCTTCTTCCTTTTTTCACTTTTTCTTTTCACTTTTATTGATTTTTCCTTGAATTTTGCCTTGGATCCATCATGCTTTTGCTCGACCATTGACCTCCACTTACCACCACCACTTCTTCCCCACCTAATCCATAGCCTAACCACCATACCCCTTTGACCTGAAAGTGACGTGGCCTCCCCTTGAACAAAACTTCACAAAAACTATGAAAAACTCCACAAAACCATGCAAATCAAGCCCTATATGCAACACCACCTTCATTGCTTGCCACAACAACCTCCTTAGCCACCACCACCATCAAGCACCACCTCTGAACAACATTACTAACCTCTAACCTGATCTGTAGCAGCCTCTGGCTGATCCCAAATATGCCTTTGATCGATCCCAAGTTGAACCAAAACCCTTTCTAGCCTTGCCTTTTGACCTTCCACACTTTGTAACTTCCAAACCCTTCCTATTCTTGACCAACCCTTGTTATTTTCATTCCAAACCTGATCCTTTACCACTGAAACATGTCATGGCTGAACCAATGTAGCCTTAAGGTCGAGCACATGTTGAGTCAAGAGCAAGCAAAACTTGTTTAAAACTTGGTGATGTCTTTGTTTATCTCTATTTCAATTTGTTTCAATAATTTTGGTATTGTATTTATATTTATGGATGGTCTTGTTTTATTGTTATATACAAGATATACATTTTGGCTCTTTCCACTTGAATCAAATCATGCTATCGTGCTTTCCGGATTCTCTTTTGTGTGTGTTGTTTGCGAACTCCAGCTTTAAAGAGGTGAGTAATTCACACATGACATATATGCCTATATAATAGTGAAGTGACACCAGGTGAATGTGTAGAAACTTTTATATTATGTTATACCTACCTATGATATCATTTATATGATGTTAAACCCTATTATTAACTTGTCACATCATCAGTTATATTCTATTTTGTTATATTGTTTATTTATTTCTGTTTCTCACACTGCAAGTTCCTTGTAGAATAGAATCACTATGGGTTGAAATGATACATACCCGAACGGACTTTAGAATAGGGAAAAATTATTACGGGCTGAAAATGATAAGCCTAGATGATTTTTATTTATTTGTATTTGACATGGGATTGCGGGTTTGAAATAATCAAAAACCCAAAATTTTACTGATTATGGATTTAAATGATATTTTCTGTATCACTTGATTTAGGTGTGAAATATTTTCCGGACCCATGGTTGATTTCAAAATATGATTTCTTATAAATTTCATGTATTGTAAATGAAAGGAAAAAAAATGAAATTTGGCTTGTATTGGATTTAAAATGGTTAAGCGGTGATTTTCTAAAAAGTTAAATGTTATAAGTTAATAGATGGTTTGAGTTGTAGTGTGAAAGTTTTTTTAACTTAACAGTGGGAATTTAAGTAAAAATGGAATTATGAGCTCAACTTGGTAATTAATATAATTGAGGTAAGAATTGGATAAATTTAAAGTAAAAGAAAACATCATGTTATTGTAAAGGAAAGTAAGCAACTTATAGTGGATTTTGACTGTATGTAAAGAAATTATAATTAAAATTGGATGTTCATCTAATAAAGATGATAATTATTAAAATTATAGGTTAAATGGTATCCAAATAATGAATTTCGAAAAGTAAAATAAATTTGATAAGTTAAAGGAGAGAAAAATTGAATTGGTTTAAAATGTTAAATAAATGGATAGTTAAATGGAAATTTGGAATATAACTTAATTTGGAAATTGGTGATTTGTTTTAAATTGGAAGTTTAAGTAAATTAAATAAAATGGAAATTAAGTTTAATTTATGAAATGGTAGTATAAAATTTAAGTGGTAAATAAATTGTTAAAATGCAAAGAATAGGAAAATTGTACACTTGAATGTAATAAGTGAATTATTGAAAATTTGACATTTGTTTTTGAAATTTACTTTATAAAAATCAAAAGTTCAAGGGTATTTAAATGACCATTTTTAAAGTGGAAAATATGAAATTTTGTAAGTTAAAAATGGTTTAAATTGAAGTTTATTTGTAGGGCTGAATTTTCAATGTTTTATAGTTTTTTTCTGAATAAATGAACTCTGAAATGTCTAAAATTTTAGGAATTGAATATTTGATTTGAAAGTATAATAACTTCACTTTTAAATGGTTTAAATGACTTATTTTTTTATACTATAAACCAATTTGGAAATGTAATTTGGAATGGTATTTAAAATAGTAAATGAATGATATGCTTGAATTTAAAAGGTATTTAAATTTGAATTCAAATAATGAGTTGATAATGAGATTTTGAAAGAATATGATATTTTGATATTTTGAAATGGTTTGGAAATGATTTGATCCTTATTTTGATTAAGATTTGTATTTGAAATGATATTTTATTTTTGAAATGTAAAATGCTATTTTGAAATTTATAACCACGGGTACACTTTTCTATGTGCAAAGTGATTTCCTTGTGATTGTTTGATACACACCTTTAATTTGAGAGTGTGGCTAGAGGTGAGCGATTACTGCAGCTCTATGCTACCTTAGTCACATTAACACTGTTATTTGCATTAATTTCTTTAATATGGGTATTTCTGTGATAGTGTTTATTCCTTCTTAATTGATGGTTTATCGGATCCTTAAAGGATGGGCGGTCCCCAGCATCCTTTATGTTATTGTGCATTGCTGTTACAGTTCACTTGAGTTGGTTTACATTGTATAAGTATTTATGTCCTGGCTCGAGTGTTTTGTGTTTTACCTTACGCTCGAGTCAGTCTGAGAATCACAATTTTGGATTCACCTTCTAGAGCTAGAGAATTGTTGGAGCTTATCTGACTATCTATTCGTCTACTTCTTCCAGTTATCTCCTATTCGGTATTGCTTCTGTATCAGTGAGTTATGTATCCAGACTTCTATTGTATCCATTTTTTTAAACTATGATATTTTGTATATGTTTTGGGAGTATGTATAAAGTAGCTTCATGAACTACTATGGTATTTTATTTCCGCTGCGAGTTATTCTGATATTTTTGTATCTGTGATTTTGTGAATGGTTTTATTTGCTCCAAATTTCTTAACAATCCACTGTTTTGAATTATTTAAGTCTGACATGTGTGGATTATTGTCGATTTGAATGGTCCAAAATAGTGGGTCGTTACAGTTATAGTAGTAATTATTTTAAAAAGGTTAATTGGTATTATGATTTAAAAAGATAATTATTAATATTTATATTTTATATGTAGTTTTATTTTAAAGATAGTTGGCTAACGTTTTTATTTGAAAAACTTGTATAGAATTTCATAGATTTTATTTTAAGATTTATTATGGCTTAAAGTCTTACATGAGAAATTATTATAAAATTCATAACTAGTATTTTAAATAAAGTGTTTTAAATAGTTTTTGTTTTAAGTGTTTTAAAGTATATATTTTTGAATAAAGAGATTTAAATTATTTTAAAGTCAAAAGTATTTAGATTTAGTGATTTTCAGTGGAAAAAAACAATATTTGAAAATTAATTCCGTGAGGGAAAAGTTATTTGAAAACTGCTTTAAAGATTTAAAGTGTAGGAAAATATCTTGCAGAGATATTTTAAAATAATAATTTAGGAAAAATTAATAATGCCTGATGGTTGTTTGAGAATGTTATTTGATAGTTAAATAATCGACTATCAATACTGGCCAATACGCTGATCGTTTCAAAGAAACCGGGATCGAGATTAATTTTTCGAAAACCACTTCGATCCGGTTTGAATGTTTTGGTGAGGAAGACAAGTGATTGAAGTCGAAGATGGAGCAGTGAAGTGCATGGGCTAATCGCTACTAATCCTAAGGGTGATTCCAAAATGGATGTAGTAGGAGTAGTGCCTTCAGTTTCGTTCGAATCCGGAACGGACTTGTATGGTCGAATGCTATCAAACCATCATCAGGGGGACGATGCGCATTCTAAGTGAATGTGTGCTAAAAAGTAACGCATAGCCTCGAGCCTTATCAACCGGGAATGGCTAAAACAGGGGAGATGCAGCAAGGCTAAGTGGCTAGCAACAATTAGGGTAAGGTCATCCCTGTCTAGAGGTCCCTTTTTATTCATCTGTGTGGGCGGTTGCTGATCCCAACTGTGGGGTGATCTTATTCGAACTATCTAGTAAGGGGTAGCTCCGATCTTGTGTAGCAGGGGATCAAAGGTGGATCCTTGATACAGTGTTCTAGACCACGTACTGTGACGGGGTTACCATAGTAGCCCTGCCATTGATGGAAGTCCATTCTCCCTACGTGCCTTTACGGTTTTGTTTGTAGAACCTAGTATTGCTGGAATTTAATAATTAAACAATTTCGGCTATTTGAATAAGTATTTGTATATAGAAACTACTATAATATCAGAGGATTTTATAAGAAATGTTTCGGTTATCGTAAGGTAAAAGCCCGACATGTTTATTTGTGGCGTGGTCTTACAAGATACCTTTGATTTTTAAAGGATTTTGAAAACTTTAATAATCCAATTAGTGTGTTTTCTTACTCTGGTTTTCCAGACTGACTAGGCTATTATTTCTCTATAATGCTCGGGTCAGACCGAGTATTATAGAGTACAGATTCTGGATGGACGGCTATGGAACTAACGAGACGAGTTAGATGGTGAGACGTAGTACACTTACTTGATGTATATTCCGCTGTGTTGTTAGCTGTGTAGTCAGTTTTGTGGGGACAAGTTAATAACTGTCCAGTTGTGTGCTATAGATTTTGTTGTACTTTATGATGTAATGTATAAACAAATATAGTTCTTTTTGTTTAAAGATAGTCATTTATCTATTATATATTGTTCCGCTGCGAATGTGAGATTCTGATATCGTTTTCTATTTCTTCTTCTACCTCCTTCTTCTTTAACCCTAATGGTTTGGTTTTCCGGCATTCAATTGTTAGGCATTTGATACAGTGGACATATTGATGTCGATTTTCGAGCATCGAAAAATCGGGTCATTACACAAATTATCTTGTTTCATCATTCAAATCAAATTCTTTAAATTTCAACATTTACTTTTAAAATCAATTACTTAGAGATTTCAAATTCATATCTTTCATATGTCAAATTATATATATATATATATATATATTTGACAAATGAGTTTAAACTTTTAAAGTAATTTTATACCATTATGTTAATTAAATCTACAAATTGATTCCATCCTATCTCTACATAAATTTTAAATTAATTGATCAAATCAAATTTAGGATTGACTTAAACCTTTCCATTAAAATCTATTAAGTTCAAATCAAACAACAAGTTTAAATCTAAAAATCCAATTAAAAACTTTCATTACATAAATTAAATTTCAATTTCATAATTTTAAATTTAAACATAAATTTAAACTTATAGTATCCAAATTTATTTCTAAATAAATTTAATAAACCCTAAGTGGTTTTATACCGGGTATATATCATTTCAACCCAAAGTGATTTTCCTAAGTACCAGGGAACTTGGAGTGTGAGAACAATAATAACATAACATGTCATTGACCAAAATGCACGCTTAATTAACAATTTAATATATACACATGCATAACTAACATATCACATGTGCCACATATCAGAAGCAGCATAAGTGAATATTTCAAATTCTTACATGTCATATACTAGTATAACATATAAATATATAACATGCCATATACACAAGGAACTTGCAAGGTGATTTAGAATAAAATAACATGACATATCTTTTTTCTTTTCAAACATAACACATTATTTCCACATAGCATAGATGATGTACTATTAACATAACATGTGCAACATATGATTTTATTAGCATAACACTTTTTTTTCAACATAGCATATGTGACATATTTCAACATGGCATATATAATTTTTTTTCCTAACATAACATATTTTCTTACATATCATATGTGTCATATTTAACATACATATGTGACAATTAGTCAAATCAACATAACATACTATTTGAGACTGAAAGTGACTATACTATAGGATCGAGTAATATGTGCGGAATACAAGCTAATACTATGTATATGTGCGGAATAAAAATATAAAGTAAAGAGCAGTAACGAAGATGACACCAGGGATTTTTTATAATGGTTCGAACTCCCGTTCTACATCCAGTCCCAGACTTCTTTTGGATCTAAACTAGAAACTCTCACTTAACCGGAAGGAATAGGTTTACACCGCCTAAGCAACCGAACAAGACTTTGACCACCTGAGCAACCGAACAGGATTTTCCCGCCTGAGCAACCGAACAGAACTTTGATACAAGTGAAATGTTTTCTTGATTTTGGATGCTCTTGTTACAACACAAATTTGTTAAATGAAGTACACCCTTCCTATAATCTTTTCTTCAACTATAATATGTATATTTGTGTGTATGTGAAGATAAGGAAGACATATATTGCTTTAGAAATGGAGAATTGAAAGCGTGATTGCACAATGTTAAAGCAATAAGAGATTCTGAAATTCAAGAGAGTAGAGAATAGAACATTAAGTAAGTTAAGTTCTTTGATCTTGAATTGAGAATGTATTTATAGAGATCATAGAGTTGCAACTCTTGGTTAAGAGTTATTATCGAAGGTAATCGTTGCAAATTTTCATAGAAGAGATTCCACTTCATGAAGAATGGTGTCTTTTCAGAAAATTTGAAAATATGACAGTTGGAGAACATTCAGTTGACTGAATATTCATAGTTAGTCGACTGATTTAAAACAGAGAAAAAATAGTGCAAAATATTCATATTCAATTGACTAAAATTTTGATTTAGTCGACTGAATATCTTGTAAAGCCGGGATTTTGAATATTTAGTTGACTAAGAGTAATTTAATACCTATATATATGCACGTACACAGGTTCAGTCGACTGCATGGGTTAATTTAGTCGACTAACCTGGAAGTTTCATGCATATAAAAGCTTATTTATGAAAATAAATTTTGTCGTGCTTGCCTGTGTTTGTGAACTACGTGAGGATGGATTTTAACATAGCTAAAAATGGACTTTGACTCTAAACAACATATATATGAACCATACTTCATATTGTTGAGTCCGGCCTTCGTAGTTCTTTGTCATAGATTCTTGAACCTTCGTGTCGGTTGAATTTATTGTCATTAATCAAAACATAAGATCCAACATTCTCCCACTTTTTGATGGTGACAACTCCATTTGTGATATGAATGAATCTCGACAATATTGCTCTGTAGTTCTATATCTCCCCCTGAATAAATGCTAGCCTTGTCTTTCAGTTTCTCCCTAAATCTGTGCTTTTATTCCTACTGCAAATAGTGTTAGAGAAATATCATTCTCCTCCTTTGTCATCGACAAAAAGGAGAGTGTATATGATGACATAATTCTATTAAAAATATGGAACATCCTTTAAAATTCCCAAATCTATCATTTTCCTTTTGTTTCTCCAAGTACACACAATAAATAATAATCATTTTGGTACCCCTTACTATGTTAGGGTCCAAGGGTTAATCATAGGATGAAAACCTTACCAAAATAGGTATGGTTGTAACTTCTAAAGAAAAAAAGAATGAAATAATTTTAGAAATAACTACTACTTATAATCTAAGGTACAAGAAAAAAATTAACATTTAAAGCATGCGATACCAAAGTTTCTTATAATTTCCTAATTTTTAGGAAACCATATCCATTTGGGTGTGGTTAAACCTTTATAGATATAGTTTTCATTACAAATCACATTCTTATAATAGTTGCTAATATAAAGTTGTTTATCATGATCAATCGTATCATCTGGAATCCATATCTTAATACTATTAGTCATTAGCTTAGTACTTGAAAAATAATTTCTATTATTTCTAAACAAAGTACTATTATGACTATAACTGGTTTTAAACTATCTTGGTTACTAGTACTAGCACTAAAATTATTATACAAGAATGCATATCTAGTACTATTTTTACTTTTAGCTTGTTTATAGCCCAAATCGCTTTTATCATTATGAGCTTTTAAATTTGTAACAAAAGTAGATAAGATAGCTTTACCTTTGTTAAAATTAATGATTTTTTATTTAATCTTTCAAAATTTGCTTTATAATTATAAACTTCTTTTTGCAAAATATTACTATTATCTTTTAAAATCTTGCATTCTTTAGACAATTCTAAATTCTTTTTAATTAAAGATTCATTCTCTTTTTCAAGACACAATATTAAAGAGCTAGAATTATTTAAAGAATTCTCAAAAAATGTATTTTTATTTTGCAAAAGATTAATTTCCTCCAAAAGATCATTGTTTTAATCTTCTAACTGCTCATTTTCTTTTTGTAGGAAATCTTTTTGTAAAAAAAGTTCTTCTACGGTATTTTCAAAAACATTTAGTTTGTTTTACCTAAATTTTATTTTCCTCTTTTAAACTGGAAATTTCATTCTCACAATTTTTTAACTTAGCTAAAGTAATTCTATTAACTTTATTTGAAGTTTTACATTTTAATAATACATCATGTGATAACAAAAGATCTTTATATAAAGAATCCAAGCATACCGATTGTGATCTGAGTTTAGCCATGAAGCATTTGCTTGTTTGCTCCTTTGATTGTTCTTTATTGCTCTTCCTCTTCCTATTGCCTTGACTAGATCTCTTTATGGCCATTTTATTCTAGGATGTTGTTGCGATCTCTAGAATCCCAGGCTCCGATACCAAATGAAAGTGACTGTACTACAGGATCGAGTAATATGGAATATAAGCTAATACTAATATATGTGAAGAATAAAAATATAAAAGTAAAGAGCGATAATGGCAACGACACTAGGGGTTTGTATACTAGTTAGAAATCCCATTCTGCGTCCAGTACCAAACTTCTTCTGGATTTAAACTAGCATCCCTCACTTAACCTGGAGGAATATGAAATACCCCACACCCCTTAGCATACTCAAAAGGAAAATTTTATGGTGCATTGTAGGTATAACTAGATAGAAGAGACTAACATTCACAAGACAAATTAAATAATAATAACACAACAGAAATAATTATAACATTTTGTTCAAAACCAAACTTCATAAAAATTCATCACATACCAAATACTTCAAATGTCAAACTACCCATATATATCTTTAACTAAAAACCATAGTCTCCATAAAATCAGAGTACAATTATCCCTCACTATAGTGCCAGTACAGCATAAGAACTAAAACTGGAATTAAAGAAGTACATATAAGAAATCTCCTCCAAGAGAACTTCAAGCTGTAGCAACCTACCAACTTCCTCTTTGATTTCCTAAGGGGGGCAAAGGGGGAAAATAAAGGAGTGGGTCTGACTAAAAGTCTGGTGAATTATAGTAATTACTAGAGTCATTAAGCAAGATAAAAGTAGTAGACTCTGCAGCGGTTATAACATAAAGAAGGATATTAAAAGGAAGCAGGAAAGAGATAAACTGAAAATAAGTTTGATTAGATATTTCTCAATTTATAAGATAGGTTAACTTTGATTATTTCCACTTGTTCCTGATTTCTACTTTGATTAGCCTGAATTCCTAATCCTATAATTAGGATGTAACCCTAATTCCACCCTTTTTGATCAGCCTGCTACTCTATAATACCTTTCTATGGACCAGCCGCTATATAACTCTCTACGAAAATGTTACTATGGCTAAGATGACATATATAGTTAATAGAAGGCAATGGTGTCTACTAAAGACACCCCTACTAAGTGCTTGGAACTCGTAGTTGTTACCGAGCACCCGCGAATGGAAGTGGCATGCGTAACAACCATCATGCTCACGCTACCTTTTGCTCCACCTATTGGGTCTTCCAGCATAGCGTGCCCCTTATCTCACTTCAGGCTAATTTGAGATCACCGTGTGTCCATAGAAACTGTAGGGGAAATGCTGTTTATATTGACTCTTCATCCAAACAATATCTACTTGCGCCCTTATCCAAATCCCCCCGTGATTTGGACTTCCAATTGACCAATTGTTACCTTTTTTAGCATAAGCATGCCCTCGTCTCGCTTCAAGCTAATGTGAGACCACCGTTTTGCCTAATAGGGAATGCTATTAGGTATATATCCTACTTTCTCTTTTCTTATTAACTTAGGTAAATTATTTTAAATATGCCTTTATTATTATCTTTACTATCTTTGCTTGTTAATTTATCCTAAGTCTTAAAATAAGCCCCATTCCATTCATTTTCTTATTATAACCTATGTTATAATCATGCTTTTACTTAACCCAAGGTCAAAGTGTGAAAATAAGCTTATTTCATCTTTACTCTTTTTAGTTACAATTATAGGTTATAACTAGGCCAATCTTTTTTTTAATTCGGTCCAATTAACGTAATTTCAGTCCAATTCCATTTATATAACAGTTTATGAAATTTACATCTTATGTTCCATTATTTTAGTTTCCTTACAATTTAATCCATACTCGCATTAATCCTACTCTAATATATGCGAAGAAAAAGGATGAATAAAAGAACACCAAAAATAGAAGAAATTCCAAAGCATAGAAAGAAGATGTAAATAACGTAAAAATAATAGTAAATAAACTAAAATACTGTAAATAAACTGCAAATAAATGAAAAATCTATAATTAATAGAAATAATAAAAAATTACCGAAAAGAATAGCTGAAAGGAAATGACTGAAAATAATTCTAAAAAAAGCTGTAAATAAATTTCTAAAAAGGCTATTCCAAAAATCATAGTAAAACTACAACCATTAGAAACCCTATTATTTTAAATTACATAAAGAAATCTTAAAATAATTACAATCACTCATCTCCGATCCTAAGCTTTCTCTTCGGTCTTCCTGGATCCACTTGAAGTTGTAAAATAATTTAATTTATAATGATTTTCTCCTTTGGAAAAATTATTCCGTTTAAGGTCCTTCCTAGAAAGGCGAACCCAATTTGAGAAAACCTAGAATGAGAAAAAGTGTTAGGTCTAGGGTTTATATATAGGTGTGGAAGTGGATCTCGGACCGTTGGATTTGGAGATTGAAAAGATGCAACCACGTCATAAGCTGAATAGGGCCATCGGATGAAAAACGGAAGAACCGGATTAAAGTAAAGAATGTAGAACACATGTTCGGTGGCTGCTGATTCGTTCGAACAAATTAATTTTCGTTTGCCTATCAAAATGCAAGGCGAGTTGACCGGGCGGTCGATCGCTCCCTTGCCTAGGTCGACCGGTCGGTCGACTTGACCATATATATGTATATTCTTTTCATTTTATTTCTGCTTATTTTGTTTATTTTGTAACTTGGTCGTATTAGCTCGGTTTCTCACCTGTCATGTGGAAATTGATCAGAAAATTACCACGGACATAATGGTGCAACTTCCGTGGCCTAATTACGATAATTTCACAAAGTTATTTTATTATTTAATTAATTAATAAATTAATTATTACGGATCAAATTTAGGGTTTTTACATTCTCCCCTCCTTAAGGGATTTCTTCCTCGAAATCTCTTAGAATGCTTCCAATTCTATAACCAACTATTCAATCATCGGCCATTCATCCATTATCCTTAAGTTTTTCTAATGCAATTTATTATACTTATGCAATTCGTGTGGTGTAAATGTCTCTGACTAATGTAAAAGATTAGGTCGTCCACTGATTCAATTGACCCTTTTTTTGCAATCATGCCCATGACATGTATCCAAATGAATGCAAAATTTCCAAATGATAATTGATAGTTCAATATGCATGCTACAAACATCACCCAAGTACAACAATCAAGTGATAAACATCCATTTATAGTAACCATGGAAAAAATAAAATGTGCACACATCCATATGCATATACTCTGGTGTTCTAGTTAGGCGGATCCCTAAGGAATAATAGTGCATAGTGTACCTATGTGCGTCCAAAGCATCTACTAGCAAACACTTGCAATCACTAGCATACATCATTCATAACATATTCTATTAACATTTTTACATCAACTCCTACCTTCCATAGGTTAAATCCTAAGTTTTACCCTCCCAAAATATAATAAAGGAAAGAACATATTCAAATATAATGATGGAAAAAGGAATTCTAGAACTTACTATAAAAAAGATGTGGATAGGAAGTGCGAATCTTCTCTTCTTCTTCCCAAATGGCGTCTGTAACATCATTTCCCCATTGCACCTTCACCAATGGAACCTCCTTATTCCTTAGTAGCTTGAGGTCTCTTCCAATAATCTTTGTGGGGATAAGTCGAATTGAAGCTTACCTTTCTAGCTCCACCTCCTCCAACTAACTAGGCTCCACAGCCTTCGCTGAGTCTTGTAAGCACTTTCGCAAGTGTGAAACATGGAAAACATCGTGCACTCCTGCGAGCTCATTAGTTAGCCTTTCTTAGTAAGCCATCTTCCCAACTCTCTCTATAATAGGAAATGGTCCAAAAAATCTAAGGGCTAATTTTCCATTAGATTCACATCTTACCACCTTCCTAAGAGGGGATACTTTAATAAAAACTAAGTCTCCAACCTCAAATTCTAAGTCTGTCCTTTACTTGTCCGCATACGGTTTCTGTCTGTCTTGAGCCATCTTCATCCTTTGCTGAATAAAATCCACCTTCTCAGAGGTCTCCTTAACCATATTGGGTCCAAGCAATAACTTCTTTGTAGATTCTCCCAACATGATGGGGACTTGCAAGGTCTCCCATATAAAGCCTCAAATGGTACCATTCCTATACTTTTTTGGTAACTACTGTTGTATGCAAACTCAAACAATGGGAGATGCTCCTCCCAAGTACCTCCAAAGTCCAAAATGCACATCCACAACAAATTCTTAAGTACCCTATTTACCCTCTTCGTTTGGCCATCAGTCTAGGGTTGATAGGCCGTACTCAACCTAAGTTACATCTCCAGAGCCACTTGTAATCTTCTCCAAACCTCATTAGTGAAATTAGGATCTCTATCACTAATAATGCTAGAAGGAACTCCATGAAGACGGACTATCTTTCAAATACACAAGGATGCCATATACGAAGCCATACGCTTACTCTTAACTGGGATGAAGTGAGCACTCTTGGTCAATCTATCAATAATCACCCAAATGCTAGTGTTTCCTTTCCTAGAATGGGGTAAACCATTAATGAAATCCATAAAAAATTGTCCCACTTCCACTCCGGCACGTCTAGGGGCTGAAGTAATCCACCCGGCTCCTACTACTCCGCTTTTACTGTTCGACATATAAGACACTTAACTACGAATTCCACCACGTTCTTCTTCATGCCACCCCAATAGAATATCCTCTTCATATCCTGATAAATTTTGTCACCATCTGGATGAATAGTCATATAGGAATGGTGCGCCTCTTCCAAAACTACTCTCAACAAGTCACTAGCACGTGGAACACAAAGCCTCACATCTCTCCTAAGCCACCCTTTGCTATTAATGGAATAGCGTTGCAGATGTCTCGAGACCTCTCCTTGGCTAATCCTATCCATAATGTCCATAAGCCCCGAATCCTCCTACTGCCTCGAGCCAACTGTTCCATAAGGGTAGGCCTTACATCTAACGTCGCTAACAATCTCGGAGATGATGTCCGTAGAGGTCTTAAAATCAAAGGTAGAAATAAACTCCTAGTTCCTCCACTCTACGAACAAAGGAAAAGGGTTGCTTTCTTTCTACTCAATGCATCTACAACCACATTACCCTTGTCAGGGGTATAAGCTATCTCAGAATCATACGAGGCTAAAAACTCCATCCACCTTTATTGACTCAAGTTCAAATCCTTTTGCGAGAATAAATACTTCAAAGACTTATGGTCAGTAAAAAGGTCAAACTTCTCTCCAAGCATATAGTGCCACCAAGACTTGAGTGCGAAAATTATGGCAGCCAACTCCAAATCGTGGGTAGGGATGTCCTTCTCATGCATCCCCAACTGCCTACTACCACAACACACTACCCTTCCTTTTTGCATCAACACCGCTCCTAGACCCGTTTCAAATGCATAAGTGTATACAGTGAAAGGCTTAGCTCCGTCGGGTAAAACTAACACTGGTGCACTAGTAAGGGCTTTCTTAATCTTTTTGAAGGTATCCTCATAATCCATGTCCCACACGAAAGCTTTATCCTTCTTAGTAAGGCACGTGAGTGGTGCCGAAATCTTGGCAAAGTCTCTAATGAACTTCCTATAGTAGCCAGCCATTCCTAGGAAGCTCCTAATCTCGATAATGTTCTTAAGGGCCTTCCAATCTTGCACTATAATAACATTGGTTGGGTCAATAGCCAAACCTTCCTTCAAGACTACGTGCCATGAAATGAATTGCCTCTCTCCAAAAATGAAACTTTAAAAATTTAGCTCTTAAATGATTACTACGAAGTGTGCAAAGAACTTTGTCAAGACCCGATTCTTCGACTTTCGAAAATCGACATTAATACGCCCACTGTATCAAATGCCGCCTAATCGAAGGCCGGAAAATCGAACCATGAGGGTTTTAGAAAGAAGAAAGAGGTAGAAGCAGAGAGAAAAAGAGAGAAGAAGAACAGAAAAACAAATACCAGAATAGGAAAGAACAATAGACAATATCAGAATCTCATAATCGTAGTGGAACAACATATAATAGATAAATGAATAATCACTAAAACAAAAGAACTATACATTTTATACATTACATCACATTACATTCATTATTAGAGTGTACAATAAACAAACAGCGGAAAAGAAATACTATATACAATAGATAATATGCTACGCCATCCAGCTCGCCTCCAGATATCTGTAGCAACACCTGAACCCAGAATGACCTGTTAACCTAACTCTAGACTGCCCGTGTAGAAATTGGTGGGCACCCAGAGCTTAGGAAGGGAACAATAAACTCCAGGTCAGTCATGTGACTGGTGTGAGACAGTTATTTATCTTTAAAACAAAGAATAGGATAATTTTTAAATAAATTCGCATTGCTTTTTAGAAAATGAGACTACCATAAGGTCTCCCGCCACACACACAATGCAAACGCAGACTTGGAGGAGGTTTCTCCTTATGATAGTCAAAGATGCTTACTACGCAAAATCAAATCATCTTTGATATTATTATTAGTGCATAATGTAGAAAACAATTTCGAAAGTAGAATATAAATCTTAGCCAGCATAGGCATTCCGCACTTATGCCTACTATAGCTACTATGTTCAATAGCAGGTTACCGCCACATTCCATAGTAGGTAATACAACTAAAACCGTACAAGGCTCGTATTGTTTCTTTGGATTTCCAACAAATGGTCAGGCCAAGGAACTTCCCATTGCCACATGGAAACGCCTCTGGAATGACGTCCCGAGAACCTAACCGGATCTCTGCCAACACAAGGACGGGTTACCCCTAACTGGGTAACAACTGACACGAATATGTCATTCCCCGATCGTAACCGATCTATATCCGTGGATCCCCGATTTCCAACAACCACAAAGTAATAAATTTTCAGTAACCACATAGGTTAAGTATCTGGGCTCCATACCATGATACCACCTCTATCCAGAAGGAATGACATACACTAAAGGGGCGCTACCCCCTAATAACCTTGCCGCATCTTTCCTGTTTTGACCATTTCCGGGGTGTGAGGCTCGATGAAGTCTCATCCACAAAGCCACGCTTTACAAAAGTAGTGCTTTGGGTCAACAAATGATCAAAGCAATGATCATCAAGATAGACGATCAAACAAATGATCCTATCACAAACGATCAACCAATGATCATTTCACAGCAACACTCAGCATATCACACTACCAAATTGGGAGTATATCACTAATGACCTTCAACTATATAACCTCTGAGCTCGTACGTCTCAGAGAAGGGTGTTAAGCTAAGAGAATAAATTCTCCGCCACCAACAGAAATATATTTGAAAGAAATCAGCTTTATACGTCACTTGTAATGTTAGACATACAATCCATACAAGTCCGTTCCGGGATCGAACAGAACCGAAGGCACTTACAAAGAAGTCCTTGCAATCTGGATATTCATTAATCACGTCCGGACTTCCCGTCACTAAGGGTGATAAAACCTCTATATCGGAGATCAGCCGATGCAGAGTAACACGACGATAATCCTTCCGTTTTCACAATTATCCGGTCTTCAACACCGGTCTTCAAATGCAATTCATAACGACGTATCACTATTCGGAATGGGTCATACGACCCCATGGTCCTTTCCCGGTTAACCCGAATAGTGAGCGCTTATTTTAAAATAAGTGTGGCATTCAATTCAAGCAATCGCAACAAATACCCATTCAAGGGTAAATATTGATAGTTGGTTATTTAACTATCAATAGAGATGAGCAACATCATCAGATTCCAAATAATTTTCCAAATTATTTATTTCCCCAAAAAAATATCTTTACAAGATATATAATTTTCCACACTTCAAAAGTAAATAACGTTTATATTGAAACCAATTTTCCCTTTCCATTTATAAATTTCATAGTGAATTTATATTTCAAAATATTTATGAATATACGATCTCAAATCAATTTCTAATATTCATTTTCAATTTATCTTTTAAAAAGATACATTCTCAAAAATGTTTCATTTCATATTGGAAAAGCATTTCCATACTTATTCTAATAATAAGTATTTCACAAATCTTATTTATTTTCAACAATTTGAAAATATTCAATATACTTAAACCATAGTTAAGTATATATTTCATTCTTTGAGGAAACGTTCTTTCATTCACTTTTATTTGGGTCAAAACGAATGTTGCGTAAAACATCGTTATGACAACCCAAAATCACTAGTATAGGGATTCGAAATTAAAATAGATATATAAATCCCAATACTATACAAAACAGTTCCTTTCGGAATCCATTTACTATAACAACAGTGTTATAGTCCATCATTTCCTTATTTTCTCGAAAACGTCTATTTCAACAATAAATGTTGAAATCTATGTTTCCATTCTCTTTTTTTTCTCGAAAACGTCTATTTCAACAATGAATGTTGAAATCTAGGTATTCGATACTTAATGCATTTTAAAGCACCTTTAAATCGTTTTAAATTCTATTTAAGACATCCTTTTCCCAAAAGATATCCATTTTCTTTAATAATATATTCACTGTTCAAAATCGTGAATGTATTTCCTTTAATAAATTTCAATATTAAATTTATCAAATTCAATTGATTTTCGAATTTATAAACAATGTCTATAAATTCCATTCCTATTTATAAAACTTCGATTTATAAATCTCCTTTATTAACTAATTTGATTTATATAACTCAATTATAACCCAACAGTCCATATTATAAGTTGAATACTTACAATATCATTTATTTACAAAGTCATTCTTTTTAAAACTTCACAAATTAGAAATCTCGTTACTTATAAGATTCTGTTTATATTTTAGGACAACTTCAACTTATAAAATCTCCTTTATTAAAAATTTCTATTAATATCCTATTTAAATGCCAAAATCCAGTTTATAAGTTAATTACTTATAAATCCTTTATTTTACAACATCTATTCATTTTATAATACTTATAACACTCGTTTTATAATTCCAATATTTTAAATTCATAAATATCAAATCTTTTTCTTTTATATAAACCGTTTATAATAATAATTCAAAAATCTCAATTTAAGCCATTTCATAAATTTATTAACTACTTATCTCAAAAATAATATTTTGGTTATATTTTCCAAAAATCCTGAATTCTATAAGTTTAAAAATTGAAATTTTAAATTTATCTAAAATGAATCAATTCAAAATTTAAATAAAAACATATACTTGAAAAATCAATTTAAAAATCCTTTTTAAAAATAAAAATCGTTATTTTTAACTTTAAAAATGAATCCGATGATGCAACAGCATCCAATAGCCAATCACAGCAACAAATATCATATATCAATATGATAATCACAATTCACAGAAAATCTATAATCAAATAAATATTTGTGAGGAATCCAGTTGGATCCCTCCAACCTGTTTCCCTGCATCCAAAGATGTTAGCACAATACCCATTCCACTTCAAGGTGGAATATCGCGGTATATGGGATTTTATAAAATATTATCCGCTTAATAGGCGGCGCAATAGGGTCTCATCCGCTATACAATGCGGGAAATCAGTCAACTGCAATATATACATATGCCAATATATATATATTGCTATATATAGTATATCCTACTATATCTACTATCACAATCAAGCAAACAATCAATCAATCAGCAAATTTTAAATATAACTATTTAAAATTTAAATAATCCTTTTTGAGTGAGAAGTTCTCACCTTTGCTTTTGTTTCGCAATCCATTTCCAATTCCGGCTTGATTTCATCATTTTAGACCTTGTATACACAATTTTACAGTTTATTAATATTCGAAATAAAAATCGAACAGTTAAATTTTTTATTTCTTAATTTTAATTAATGATTGGTTTTAAACCAATTTTGTCTTTAATAATTTGTTTAACTAAAAATTAAATTTAAAACCAAACTTCCTTTAATAAATTTATCCAACTAATTATTAAATTTCTTTTTCTTACCAAAAATTATATTTTAACAAATTTCCCCTTTAAAATTAATTTGGTAACTAAACAATTTAAATAAACTTATTAACCACATAAGTTATCTTAATGAATTATTTTTAGTAAAAGAAATAATTAAACAAGTTGATTTCTATTTTATAAATTTAATTTAATTAACTCAAAATTTATTTTAAACTAATTTATAAGTTTTCACAAATCAATTTTTTTTCCTGGAATCTGCATATGTGTATACATACTTCACTGTATATATATATATATATATATATATATATATCCCGTTTACTCAATTTAATTTTTTTACCTATTCCTTACTGTAAAAATATTTTCATTTAATTATAAATGAATACAAACATAGCTTGGTTTAATTAATTTAAAACGATAGTAACATATACCTCACAGCCTAGCCATCATCGAGCTCGCCAAATCCTGACGCAACCCCCCCCCCGCCCCCATACGCGCGTGAGCCTCCCACCTGACAATGCCGCCGCCGCCTTCGAGCTCGCGAAGCTCGTCGCGAACCCCCTTACGCGCGAGCGCCACCGCCTACGGCCGCGACACTCACCACCATTTCCAGATAGCGACCACCACCAACGTCGCATGCCACCTCCTCATGAAGTCGAGCGCGACCAGATGCTCGAGACTTGGTCGCGTTTCCTGTTCGAATCAATTCCGAATCTCGTTCGCCCTTTTTTTTTAAACGGCCATAGTTATTGATTTTGATTCTAGGATGAGAAGAGGGAAATATGATTCGTGATTGAGGGAGTATAGCTGTTCGTGAATTTAAAGAACAGGAGAGGTAAAGAGGAAAGGGGAGCTTGGCCCTTGCTTTGATTCTTTGAGAGAAATCGATTTTGATTTGAACGAGAGTGAAGAAGCGGCCATTATTATTATTTTCGTTTGTGAAGCTGAAGTTGATCTTTTGAACGAGAAAGGGGGAACAGATAGGGTATTTTAAAATGGTAGCACGATCTCGTATCGTGATTCTCTACGTGATTTCTTTTCTTTTCTTTTTCTGAACGAAAGATTGTGCTCAGGAGTAGGGTGGCTGTGGTATATTAGGGTGGCTGATGTTGACAATTTAAATTTTTTAAATTCAAATTGAATTTGATTCAAATTTCCAACGCGTTTACTCACCGTGTGCTCACATAACAACTCCGAAAAATACGAAATTTGAAATCCGGTAATAATTCGATATTACGGACCCAATGGAACTGGTTTCGTCGAATTCCGAGACTGTATGAAAAATGACTATTTTTAAATATCAATTTAAACGATATAAATTCAAAACTGAACAATTCACTATTAATTTCAAATCTGAAGCTTATATTATTTTCAGTATTATCGATATAAATTTTACAAGCCTTTGAAATAATTTAAATCAGCTTTAAACTGAAGATTCAAATTTTTATTCAACTTTCAATAGATTAAATTTTATAATTTAATCGTTAAATTCAAAGTTATAATGGAAATTCAATCCAAACCATTATTCAAATATTTAAAATTAATTAAATATTTTCAATTTAAATTGTTCAAAATTCTGGGTCGTTACAAACTTCTTCCAAATGAACATCATGCTCCTCCATATTCTTGGAAAATACCAAAATATCATCCACGAATACCACCACAAACTTATTTAGGACATCCCTAAGATGCAGCTCATCAAATCAATGAAATAGGCTGGGGCATTGGTCAGCCCAAAAGGCATAACCAACCACTCAAAAATCCATCTGGTGTTGTAAATGTAGTCTTATCTATATTTTCATCAGCGACTCTAAGCTGATGGAATCCCGTGGCTAAATCAAGCTGAGAGAAAACCGAAGAACCGACCAATCGGTCAAAAAGATCATCAATCCTAAGGATTGTATACCGTTCTTCTTGGTGAGCTTATTTAATTTCCTCTAGTGCACGTGAAGGCGGAGAAAACCATTCGCCTTAGTGGCGAAGATGACTGGCGCTCCCCACTTCGGTATGCTCCTTCTTATGAATCCCTTCTCCATAAGCTCACGAATCTGCTTGCTCAATTCGTTCTTCTCCCTAGGTGCCATGTGCCTCATAGGTAACACTACTTGCTTAGCGTTCTCGATCAAATAATTCCTAAGTCAATCTCTCTCTTAAGGGGTAGTCCCCTAACCTCCTTAAAGACGTCTACAAAATCTCTGACGATAGGAACCGAATGCAACTCTAATGACAATGAATCGAGGTAATAAAGAAAACTCAACATGAATGACCCTTGTGGGTCACAAGATACCTCTAGATTCTTATCACTACAAGTCTTAAGTCTAAAGACTCTCCTCTCGTAGTCTAAGATAGCTCCGTATATGGATAGCCAATCCATCCCTAAGATCATCCTATACCCCGAGAATACCAAAACTTAGGTGTTACAGTCAAACCTATGCGTAGGATAAAGATTTTCAAACCCATACAAACCATGGATAAGTGTGCCAATCCTCCTATCGGGTTTTGAAACAATAATGGAGTTTACTACTAATGATAGATCCAAGTGCAAACAATCTACTAAAGAGCTAGATATAAAAGGGTGATGCTTTAGAATCAAACAAAGTTCGAATGGGAAAATCAGATATAGAAATCAAACCTTCAACGGTGACTTTCCTACCTCTATTTGGAATGCTACTGGAAGATGCTATGTCTGATGCCTGAATCTATGCAGCTGGTCCACTTGCTCCCTAGTGACAACTCCTACTCATGTGACCGGGCTGCCTGCAAATATAGCACTTACCATTCATCTTCCCCTTCCAGCAACCCTTGACCATATGAACCATGAAACTTTATTCCTTTCTTAATATGCTTCTAAGGACCATCACCTTTCTTCTTCTTCTTATTCTTTTCCCACCACTTCTTCTTTGGACCTTCACACTTAACCGCCTCTTTAGACTCTCCCTCCTTAACCATATCTGACATAAGCACCATCTCGACCAAAGACTCATAAGTAGCTCCAATCAGTACATGAGTTAGCAGAAATCCCTGAAGGGATTGATTCAATCCCTTCGTAAACTTCATAGATTTCTTATGTTATGTGTTCACCAAATCCATACCAAACCGTGATAGCTCATTGAATTGATTGATGTATTCCTTAACAGACAAACTCCCTTGCTTCAAACTGATAAACCTCTCCAACTGAACACTCTCTTCTTCCTGAGATTGAAAATTCCTATCGAATAGCTCCTTGAATCCATCCTAAGTAATATTCCTTCCCTCCAACTTGATCACCTCCCACCGATATGATGCCTCCTCCTTTAGCCTCAAAGCGGCTAGCCGAACTTACCGCTGTCATCCAATCCCAAAAGACCAAAAATCCTTTCTGTGTCCCTAAGCCAAACTCTCGCCTCCACAAAAGTCTCTTTGCCGGAAAAAGTCTTCCCGCCCAAACTCGCAAAATCCTTACAAAGCTTAGAGAAATTGACAGCGGTAGGTGTGTTGATGGGATTCCTATCTGCTGATGCAGGATTGGGCGCAGGCCCGTGTACCTCTGAAGTTGTGGCTTGTAAGTACCTATGAAACCAGGCTGGGAATGGAATGCCCTCGAGAAGGTTCGGGGCATTAGCCATTCTACGAAAAGAAAAGGGTACTTTAGGAAAGAGTCCAAGGGAAATTAAACTGGACTTATAAGGGGATTTTTTTGAAGACTTGTAACAGCCCACAAACTTGTACCCCTTATGTCAACACTATTCTCCAACACATCAACTCAAGGTGAACGGAAATACGGATCGTTAGGGTTAAAGAAGAAGAGGTAGAAGAAGAAAATATAAAAAACATCAGAATCTAACCATCGTAGCGGAATAAAATATAATAGATAATAAATGATCTTTACACAAAAACAGATCTGTTTATACATTACATCATCAGAGTATACATAACACACAGCTGGACAGTAAACATAACCTGTCCTCACAAACTGAATGCACAATTAATCACACGGTGGAATATTTAAAACAAGTACGGAAGTACGTATCGCCATCCAGCTCGTCTCCTGAGCTCCATAACAGTCCATCCAGAATCTCTACTCTATAATACTCGGTCTGACCCGAGCATTATAGTTAAATAATACCCGAGTCAGTCTGGAAAACCAGCGTGAGAAATCACACCCAAATTGATTATTAAAGTTTTAAAAATCCTTTGAAAAAAAACATCTCGTAAGACCACGCCACAAATAAACATGTCAGGTTTTAACCTTACGATATCTAAAACATTTCTTATTAAAATCCTCTGATATTACAATAGTGTCTATACACAAATACTTATTCAAATAGCCAAAATTTTCACATGATTAAATTCTGGCATACTAGCCACAAACTGGGTTATACAAACAAAAACCGCAAAAGGCACGTAGGGAGAATGGATTTCCAACTAATGACTAGGCACTGGGGTACCACCTGTCACAATACGTGTTCTAGATCACCGTACCGAGGATTACTCCCAATCCCTGCAACACAAGACCGGGACTACCCCTTACTGGATAATCCGGAGTAAGATCACCCCGCGGTTGGGATTAGCAATCGCTCACACAGTCGAAACAAAAAGGGACATCTAGACAGGGATGACCCTACCCTAATGGGCGCGACCCACTTAGCCTTGCTACATAACCCTTGATTTTCAGTCATTCCTGGTTGATAAGGCTCGAGGCTAAGCGTTACCTTTTGAGAACATTTCACTTAGAATGCTCACCGTCCACCTGACGATGTTCTGAAAGCATTCATCCATACAAGTCCATCCTGGGTTCGAACGGAACCGAAGGCACTACTCCTACTACATCCATTTTGGAATCACCTCAGGATTAGTAGCGACTAGCCCTTGCACTTCACTGCTCCACCTTCGAATCCAAACTCTTGTTTTCCATACGAAAACGTTCAAACCGGATCGAAGTGGTTTTCAGGAAATAAATCCCGATCTCGGTCTCTTCGAAACGATCAGCGCATTGGCCAATATTGATAGTCGGTTATTTAACTATCAAATAACATTCACAAACAACCATCAAACATAAATAATTTTCCAAATTATTTATTAACCTCAAAATATCTTCACAAGATATATTTTCATTTCCAACCCTTTTTGAAAATAGTTTTCGAACCATCTTCCTCTCACGAAATAAATTCCGCAAATATTTATTTCCACCGGAAACACCAAGTACAAAAACTTTAGATTTTTTAAAATAATTTAAAACACTTTATTATAAAATATCCTTTAAAACATTTAAATTTAAAATTACTTTAATACTTATTTAAAATATATACTTTAAGAATATTTAAAATAAAACTACTTTGTGCAATATAAAACTAAATTTCTAACTTTAAAAATAATACTAAGCCACCTTTAAATAATCACTGTAAAAAAACTTACTTTAAAATTTAAACATTTAGAGATAATAAGTTTTATAAAACATACTTTCAAACAACTTAAAACTTTTTACTTATACCTAAAAAATTTCTTTGAAAACGTGCTTGCTATCCAGGGAAATATGCTTCTCTTTCACATTCTTTAAACATAAATCACTATTTATTTTTGAACAAATTTACCCATTCCTTTAATAAATTCCCACCGTGAATTTATTCTACCAAATATCCACTAATATATTGCTTTACTTTTATAAACCAAGTTTATAAGTTTCATAGACTCAACTTCCTTTTAAAACTTCGATTCCAAACACTTAGATCAATTTCCAAATTGATTCCCAATTTACTCCATTTTGAAAGAAATTTCCTTACTTAGTCAATTTATTTCAAAATCCATTAACTTTAGATATTATTTATTAATTATGATTTAAAATCTTTTAACAGAAAACACCAATTTCAGATTTCCCAAATTTCTTCTTTATTCTTCCAAATAAATTTAAACCTTGAATTTTTTTTTTAAAATAAATCCTTCATTCCTTTTCATAACATCACTTAAGTTTTCAAGAAAATCACTTATTCCCATTTACTCAAAAATCTCATTTCTCCATACTTGGAATTAGAATTCAAAAATCAACTTTTATTCTTTCCCAATTCATTCTTTAATTTATTCAAATTCCTATAATTGTTTACTTAAAATTCTCTCTTTTATTATCTTTTCAAAATCCAATCTACGTATTTTAATAATTCAGCATTCCCAATTAGATTAAATCGAACATAGCATTCAATATTTTCAGTCACCAATATAATCTATCTCAGCTTATCAAATAAATCCAATCACAGAGTACTAAAACAAATCTAAATGTTTTGAGGAATCCAGTTGGATTCCTCCAACCTGTTTCACTGCATCCATAGATGTTAGCACAATACAATAATAACAATTCCACTTCGAGTTGGAATATCGCGGTATATGAGATTTATATAATATCATCCTCTATTATGCGGCGCATAGGGTCTCATCCGCCATATAATGCGGGTAATCAATCACTCCAATATATACTATATACTACTATATAATATTTATCACATCCAACCAATCTAATCATTCAACCCGATATTTAAATTTAACTATTTAAATTTAAATAAAACCCAGATGAGTGAGATTAATTCACCTTTTATTTTGCTGTTTGCAACCCATTTCCATCTCGACTGTTTTTTTTTCCGATTTTGGACGTTGTATAAACAATTACACGGATTTATTAATATTTGGATTAATCGATAAATTAATTCCTAATACTTTGGTTTTAACTATTAATTTGGTTATAAATAAATTTTCTTTTAAATAAAATATTTGAACTAATTGAAAAATCTCTTACCATTAAATAACTTAATTAGCTAATACTTTAGTTTTTAAACTAATTTCTCTTCAATAAAATATTTAACTAAAAATTAACTTTCAAAACTAAATTAAATAAAATAACCTTTTGTAAAAATAATTAAATAAGTTTTACTAAATAAAACTACCTTTATAATATATATATATAAACTGCATTTAAAATCTTTACTGTAATTAAATTTTTATTTTTATTTTTTCAACTTGCATATTAAAAACTGAGGACTGCATATTATTATATATATTTTTAATCTATACATACTGAATTAAATTAAAGATGAAATGTATATACCTCACGATTTCGACCTTATTGGGAAAACGAACCCAACCAACTCCGATGAACAGCAACACCTCATGTTGAACTCGGCTGGAAAATGAATCCCCTATCTCGCATGGCCACCAAAATGTGACTACGCCTGCATCTATTGCTCTCCCTCCGTGCCCACGGGCTCGACCATCAGACTTCCCTCTTCAACACGGCCTGCTGCTCATTCACGGTGACACAAAGTCGCGCGACCCCACCGAGAACCGCGTGCCACCAACCTTGCCCCTCGGGTGTGCCTCCTTCTCCCCGACACACCATAATCACAACCCTTGCCTGTAGAAACTCACGAACCACAGCCGCCCAAATATTTGTTCCAATCGCCATGAACTAGAAAGGCGAAAGGGCAGGGGAAGTTCGATTTTTTTTAGAAGAGGAACGAAATGATTTTGCAAGCCATTTTTTTTCTTTGTTCATTTGAACTGAGGAAGAGAAGGGAAGCTTCATGTTTTAAATTGAAGATAGCAGAAAGGAACGATGTAAGGAGGTTGCGTGCTCTTTCTCTGGTTTGAATTGGTCGGCTGTGGTTATGAAAAGAGAGAACAGGCATGCCATCATTATCAGGCTACAGTCCCTTGAAAGAAGTAAAAGCTGTATGGGAGAAAAAGGCTTGATGTTGATATAATTTCACTGATGTGAAAATTTTGACCAAAATATAATTTTTTATTTTATTAAATTTAAATTCAAATTATCTCGATTTACGCAGTCTAAAATTTCAAACCCCTATCGAGGCATACCGCTGGACATTTATAATGTTATACCCTATTTCGAGCGCAATGGAAAAGGTTTCGAGTCCTAACTCGATCGTATGGAGAAGATAGCTTTTTGGACTCAGTTATAATATTAAATTATCGATATAGTTTTTAGCGCCTATATATATCATATGCTCACACAACAACTCCAATCATTACGAAATTTGAAATCCGATAATAATACATTATTATGGATCCAATGGAACTGGTTTCGTCTAGTTCCAAGACCGTGCCTCAGAAGGCTATTTTTAAATGTCAATTTAACCGATATATTTTAAAACTAAACGAAATACTTTTAAATTCAATTTTATCACTTCTATTATTACCAGTATTACAAATATAAATTTTTTAAGCCTTTGAAATATTTTTAGCAAGTTTTGAATCTCAGATTCAACATTTTTCCACATTTCCAATCATTAAATTCAATATTTATACTACCCAATAAATAGCGATATTTGAAATTCAAGTTAGAAACTAACAATTCAAATATTTAAAATCAATTAAATATTCCAATTTCAAATATCCATAAATTCCGGGTCCTCACATTCCTCCCACCTTAAAAGAATTTCGTCCTCGAAATTACAAAGGCAGAAGAATGTCCTAAACCCCCAACTTACTAAAACATACTTAGTGAAAATCCCATATTCACTTTTCTTATCCTTTAGTTCCAACTAAACAATTAGTTCTAATTTGCATTTCCAAAATTCCTTATTCAATTCCAATTTGAAATCGTTTTGTCGCTAACAATAATTTTCTAACTCCCAAAATGGTCGGAAAAACAAAAAAACAAACAATAGTTCATATCTCCTAACTTTTATTGCATAGGCGTACCTCTATTTAGCATTTTTAAGCAAGCGGCTTATTTATTTATCATTTTTCGCGTCCAAATTGTAATGCCCTGCCTTTTCGTATGCTTTAAATCGACGATAAACCACACACGTCATACTTAAACCATACAGAAGGGCGGATTGTTATGGGGTGAATAAGAAATAGCACAGAAAGAAAAAAAAATAAAAAAGAATCTTGCAGCGGAACGATAAAATATAATAATCAAAATATACAGTTCATGAAGCTGTTTTTTTTAAAATATTCGATTATACTTATACAATACATATCAGAGTACACATACCCGAGCACAATAATAATGCAGTGGAATAAAGTGGGGTAGTGGAACAATATAATAGATAATAGAAATAAAATCTTCGTATCCGTCCTCCAGAAGTAAGGTCTTCAAACCTGAAATGCTCAGGCTGACCCAAGCGAATTGAAAAGACAAAACACTCGAATCAGAACTAAAAGATCTTATGTGAGTTAAATCAACAGTCAATAATATGAGTGGAACGACGTCAGAGATGTTTACGGGATTTGACATCTCCTATCCAGTGTCTAACGAAAGTGCAATAACTTAAGAGATGCTCGGGACTCACATCTCTTAAGGATCCATTAAACTATTTACTATGTAGTAATATTTCGCTATTATAATAGTGTTTAATAGTAAAATAAACTTATTTTTTTCATAGCATTAAGGGGTTACCCATATAGCCCTTAACACGTAATAGTCCCAGTTGTCCATCCAATATCATAGTCCCTTCTGATCGGGAAGCCACCAGAGGATACCACACGGACTTTGGGAGAAAACCAAACTCGTACAAGGTGCGAAAGGATAGGTCATAGGTGACACGGCACAACTAGGCAATGCCAGGGTATATATACCAATTACGCTTCCAAGCCGGTGGTAACGCGTAGCGCGCAGCTACCACCCACCTCGAGCCACACCCCCAAAAAGAAATTCAAAAGTGGCCACCAAATCAATCCAAGAGTCAGAGTATAATATCGAAGAGATGTGTCCAATCAAAGGAGCTACCTCATTAGGCCGTCAATCGCTCCGGTTTTAGCCGCCTTATGCGACCTCACGGGAGTCGGGTCCACGTATGTACCTCAAAGGAACGCCGCCGCCATCCTACTTCATTCTGGAATCTCTACTGCGTACATGGTTGTTAAAGTGATTTTCGAAGTTGGCAGAGAGTATGGCAACTTTCGATACCGATCTCTTTAACAACCAAACGTTATTATAACACCGCGGTCTTTTTGAAATAGTTTATGTTGTTAAAACCAGAATATAATATCCATTTCAATCCATATAAATACGATATCATTTCCTCTTTTTAAAAACCAAATCAAATTTGATATATTTCATATAAACCAATATAATTTCCATATATTTCAAAGCTTTAATTATTCCACCATTTCAAACTTATTCTTTGATAATTTCATATGTATCAATTTCAACTACTATAATTTAGATTTGAAATGTTTACTTAATAAATCAAATATCATTTTAGTAAAACCTTTAGACTTCAAATAACTGGATATTCTTTCGATTTCATTAACTTGATAATATTCATTTCAATCAATTTGATATTCATTTAAATCCTCTAAACAAAAATCAAGTTATAAAATCATACCTTTTAAAACTCAATTTATTTATATTTCAAATCAAATTTTTCGAGGATAATTCTTAAATCTTAAATTCAAATCAAATTCACATTTATTTTCAAACCTTAAATTCTATTTGAGTCATTATAAACTCTATATACGATAGAATTTAAATAGATACTTAACCATATTATATAAAAGAAATCAAACATTATTATTTAGCTTATTTTATAATTCCAAATAAATTTATACATAGCTAAATCAATAATAAAAGAGCATTTATATAACGTTTAAAATCAATATCTGTATAGCCCATATATTTCTTTACAAAACCGTGAAAATCATTTCAAAAATAATTTTATAAATATATACCACGGTGCCTGTATATAATTTCTATCCTATGGTCAAGTGATACGGATATTTATCATTTCAATCCGCAATTTAAAAATAAAAATACGATTGTATATCATTTCAAACCGCAATCCCGAATCAAAATAAATGCATAAGAACTTGTAGATTATGATGATATAAATAAAACATCCATTCATCCATCATAAAATCATACATCCATCACAATCATCATATAAAACAATCAATCAATATCAATATATAACTGATAATATATAACAAGTAATTAACAGGCAGTTATATTCAATAATAAATTAAATAATGATTTAATTTCAATAAATGCAATTAACTGAGATGATGATTAAAAATAAACAAACAGTCACAAATAAATTCATAATCATGTCATATATTAATTTAACAAACATAAGAAATTTTAGAAATTGTTAGTGGGTTAAAACACTCACCTTTTGAATTTAAATTGAATTTAAATTCAATTTAAACCCAAAAATTCGACAGTCTTAGAATTCGTCCATACCAATGCCAAAATGTTCGAAATTTCAATATGATCCTAACAAAAAAACCGCGCATGAAACGGAGTTCGTATGAGAAAGTTATGATAATTAAAAGATTAAACGATTGAAATTAGAAAATAATTAAAATAAAAATAAAAGAACACATCACCAACCTTCCCGTACGCGCATACTCTCCCACGCAAACGAACGCAGATCCAAACCCTAATCTCCAACGGGCACGAACTGCAAGCGCCACACTTGCTCGAATTTTTGCGTTCACCACAAACAACGGCACGACGATCTTCCATCGAACTGCCCACCATCGACCGCGCCTAACATAGCCGCGCGCACGAGCCTACCCTCCCCAGAACGTCACGCCTCCGCCACATTCGAACGCCAATTTTGGTGAATCTAGGCGCCGTCGAATCGAAGTGAACCAATGGATCGATGGCTCTAGGTCCCCCTACGCTCTCAAGCTTCCCGATTTACGAAACAACGACGATCTACCGTTGATCAAGCATATGGCCTACGAACGGCCGAGGTTCATTCTGAAATCCTGGACAAACGATGATTCAATTTGGAAAACGAATTACAGGTCTGAATTGCGTTCATCGAGAACATCGATATATATATATATATCCAAATTTTTCTTAGGAGTTTGAATTTTTGAAGTTGATTTTTGAATTGAAATTTGAATTGGATAAATTAGGGTTTGCAGCCATTGAGGAAGAGGAGCACAAAAGTTTCTGTACGTAGAGAAATGAGGAATAGACGCTGCTTGGGTTTATAGCATGGTATTTATAGACAATTGAAATAGACTAGAAGAACCCGATTTATAAACGTGCTGAACGATATATGGCCCGAAAAGCCCATTTTGACTCCAGAACGAAATTTGGTCAACCCATATATCAAAATAGATGTTTTTAAATATTTCAAAAGAAATGGAAAAGGTTTCAAGTCCAAATTACATTGTATGAAGAAGTTATGCTGAAATCAATTTATTCCAAATTGATTTCAATTGATTTCAATTTCATTGATTTCATGGCGTTTCACGTTCGTAGGATCAAACGACAAGTCCGATCGCTACGAAACTTAAAATCCTACAATAATTCACCATTTCGGATCCGATGAAACTTGTTTCGTCGAAATCCGAGTCAGTGGCCAAAATAGCTATTTTTCCAGTTAATTAAATAAATTAAAAATTAATTAATTCATTAAATCAAACTTTCAATTTAAATCTTATAATCGACAATTTTTATCATTTTTAATTACTTAAACAATTACACTAATTTAAACAAATTTAACTGTTGATTTAAAATTTATAACTTCTTCAATTTCATTACATTCAACAATTATAAATTATATTTCCAATAATTAAATTTAATTTACTTTCCATTTATTATTCTATCAATTCCATCTTATGGTATAATTATCATGATTTTCATCTTAGTGCATTACAAATTTCCAATTTCATCTAATTTCAACCAATGTAGTAATTAATCTCATTAATTTGTAGAATTTGATTTCCAATTCTATTTCATAGGCTAAATAAAATATGTAACACGTAATAATTGATACCATTAACTTTTTTTATTTCATTTATAAGTTTATTGCTTTCAACAAATGCTACCATTAGTTCCATAGCACTAATTTATTTCATTTCCATTCATTATACTCTAGTTTAGTAGTAAGTCAACATTTTAAATTATTAATTTATCATTACATCTCATTATGAATTAATGCACACATAAATTTTCCAATTACAGTTCTTAACTTCCATTTCCATAAATTCAGAAATTATAAATTTACTTGATTTAACTTCAATCCTTTTTATCAAATCAATTATTATTCAATAAACAAAGAAAATATTTGTTTTACCCTTTATTACATTAGTACGCTCAAATTTTCATCTTTCCTTTGTATTGACTACCCTATTTCCATTTTTATTATTTCTACCAATATACATGCTAATTTGCGATTAACATTCTAAATTAATTCATTTACTTGGGTTCATACTTTCCATTATATCGATTACTACACTATAAATAAATTTACAGTCTTATTTATTTCATTATTACATTCACCCTTTCCGTTACAATTCTTAAATATTTCTGCTTTTATTTAATTACCATTAACTATACTATTAGTATTCCATTAGCTAATGAAGTAATTACATTCGTTTCTTGCATTTCAACCTCATAACCAATTATTCCAATATCTCACCCGACCTTTCCTTTCAGATTTCCATTTATTAAGTTTTACATTAATACAACTTTATTTCCATTCCTTAAATTTACCCTTAAGTTTATGTTCTATTCGACTAATTATCATAACACTGAATAAAATTTACGTATTCCAATTATTACCTAAATTTACATTAACGTAACATTAAATTCAGATTTATTGCAATTACATTATTTATTATAATTACTTACATCATATGAATTCATTATATTACCCTAAATCAGATATTAATTCATATATTCATACAATACTTACATTTTTTTTTTACTTAATTTTCATTTATAACTAAGTCCTAACATTTAAATTTATTTTCATTAATTGGAATTTCCTTCCATTTATTTATTATTAACCTTAATTAGTATTCTGTACCTTGCATTAACGTTATTGCCCAAAGTTACAAGCAGTTACTATCAATCAATATATTATTGCATTGGTTAATTAAATGCTTACCTTTGATTACTTATTTAAAATTTTTATACTCAAGTGCACAATTAACCATATTTCTTTATTGGGATTTCACTCCAATTATAAAAAATTAACTTTTAAATTATCCCTGCTACAGTTCTTTTTAGCATTCATTTCATTTCAAATTATAAATTTTTTATTTCTTTCTAAATTTAATTACGAAGATCCAATTAAATTAACCAATTTATTTATTAAAATTTACGGGTCATTACACTCTCTCCCACTCAAAACTTTTCGTCCCCGAAAAGGAAAAGAAGGGAAAAGAGGAACTTATAAATCAACATATATTATTCAAAACATTATATCCATAACAATAAGTTTACAGAATTGGATAATTTAAATAAAATATATAGATTTATAAATAATTAAATCCCCTTTTTATTTAAATTTATAAAGTTGGGAAACCATTTAAAAAATTTCTAAGTCCAAAGTTTACGGAAAATTTCGGCAGAGTCTCCTTTGTACGGAGAGGCTCGGAAGAAAATATAACATCAAATATAACAATATACAACATATATTTTCCAAAATAATATATATCCCAACACGGGAAAACAATAACGCTAAAAATCGAAATCCGAAAACGTACCTATTTGTCGGGCAATAACACTTATATTATGAAACCAATTGCAGTAGCAAGTGCTTCCATAACATGAATTTCACTTATATAATCCAAGAGGAGTTAATAATTATATAAATGAAATATTTAAAGTTGTTTCAAATAACAACAAACAATCAACATACCAACCATCACTTGCACAAGCAAACAACCACCACATAAATCAACACGCATCAATCATCACTCATATCAACAAACAAATAGTTGTGCGGGTTCAAACTTTAAATTGCACAGAATGGAAAATAAACTACTTAGTGCACTATTTACTCAATAGTCTTAGGTGAAACTAAATAGATTATTCATACCTTCCAAACAAATTTAAACTACCCTTGCCCAACTACCATAAACCAAAACAACCAACCATTTCGAAAAATAGATCAAATTCATCCTTAATTATTTCATTTCATAATATTTGTTGTTTGATTTGTTTTCTTTCATATAGTGATTTATCTTTTTAATTTATATTTTTTTCTCACTTATTTCTTACAATTATTCAATTTCTCAGCATTTCAATTTATTTACTTAAGTTTATAATCATTTATTTATAATCCTCATCTTTCTATTATATTTACTCATAGTAACAATTTAATTACAACTTAAGTTTATACTCTATAACATCAATTATTATAAATAAAAGCGATTTATTGAACACTTTCATTACCTACTTTTACTTGTACAATTTCCATTACAATTTCTTATTAAACATTTCAACTTATAATATTCGGTAAGTTATATATATGTTTTTAAGGATGTAATTGCAAGTTTTTCTCATTTCCTTTAATCTAATTAAATGTTCCTGTAACGAACCGAAATTTTCAATCCCAGAAATTCCAGATAGTTATGAAAAAGAAGAAAGAGATAGAAGAAGAAGAACATAAACAACAACATCTCACATTCGCAGCGGAAAAATATAATAATAAATAATAACAGTTTACAAAAGCATTCTGTATCTGTCAATTACATTTATAATACATCAGAGTTACACATTTATACAGACACTGGATATACACAATTACCATGCCTCAGATTTACAATAATAAATACAGCGGAAATATTCTATACGATCCTGCCATCCAGCTCGCCTCCTGAGCTTCAGAACGTCCTTACTTGAAAATCTGTAATACTCGGTCTGACCCGAGCATTACATCAAAGTAACACCCGGGTCAGGCTGGAAACCAGCGTGACTAAACCCATCCAACATGGAATACAAAGCATACACCTCATATAAAACCCGTGGTAACTAATATCAATTTACAAATGCACAATTTGTTATAGGCATAACTTATTTCACACATCAATTTCCTAAGTACCAAAATTTAGATTCAATATTTCAATTCACTTAAATCATTTCATTCCAGCCTATTGATTTCACCAATCAATCTATAAAATTCGAAGTGGTTTCGGGTATTTTCTAGTACCTGACCTCGGTCTCTTCGAGACTCATGTCATCCTAACCCAAGTTATCCAAATGAAATACACAACATTTCATATCAGAGATATCAACTCATTCAAAGCATTCAATACCATTCAATCATCCATAAGCAAAGCTTGATCGCTACCAAAATTAATTTAATTAATTCTAGATGAATTTCCAACCTAAATCACTTAGATTTATTCACTTGTCATTAATTAATTTCTAATCAATTAATCAATCATCCCTTCGTTATTCATCTTAATTAATCACCCTGGATTAATTATCTTTCAATTACATTCAAGTAATTATCTTTAATTAATTTCACGATATTAATTATCCTTAACCAAAACAATAAGTAATCTTAATTACTTCATAAATTAATTAACTATATTAATTACATTAATCCTTAATTACTTATATTAATTAACTTCTCATATGTAACTTATTATTGATTAATTATTCTTAATTAATCAATCTTTAATTACATCATTAATTATATAAGTTAATGATTTAAAATTATATTTTAATTTATCCTAATCTAAATTATTTACATTAATTAAACCACGATATTAATCATTCTCGTTTAATCTCAGCCTGTATTTAACTATCTTTTATTTACTTCATTAAATAAATTAATTACTCCTTAATTAACTATCTTAATTAATCTCTTGATTAATTTCACAAAGTAGTTATATTTTATTAATTACATTAAGTAATTACCGATCAAACCATCCATTGATTATTCTAAATTAATTAAACTTAAAAAATTAACTTAAACCTTAATTAATTAATTCAAACCTTAAATTACTAAATTAATCAACCCAAATCATTAATTAATTTAATTGATTAATTATCCATTTTAATTGCCCTTCTAATTTGACGAATCACAAATCATAAGCCCTTATTAACATTAAAATGAAAACATTTTCTTATTTATGACTTAAGTTTAAAACAATTTAAAACACAAATACTTCGAGTCAAGCAACAATTAACTCAAGAACCAACCAAAACCAAAGTCACCAGATCATCAATTCACAGTGCACATCAATCGATTTAATCATGCAACCAAATACATAATTTAACCATTTAGATTTAAATAAAAATCTAATAGAGTGAGATTTACTCACCTTTGCTCCTTAAATTTGCAATCCACTACATTCTCGATTTGATTCCACGATTTTCAACCTTGTATAAACATTTATATGGTTTATTAATATTCATAATAAATTAAATTATCAATTACCGTTTAATAAAATTTGATTTACCAATTATTGTATTCAAACCATTTTCCCAAAAATAAGTAATTATTTCACTTCCTTTGAAACCCATATACAAAAAATTAATTTATAGTTTTCAAAATTTAATTTTATATAAGTATTCATAATTTTAAAATTTCCTTTCTAGCCTCTATATACATATTGAATTTCAAAACAGAATTGTTTTGTATCCTACTGCAATTCAAATCTCATCCATGTATATTAAATAAATTTAATTAAGAATAACTACCTTGCATCGGCGTTTCAAATTTTAAATTAAATCGAGCCCGTTCAATTTAATGCAAAATTTTGACGAGCTCCAATTGCCTCCGGATTTGTTACAGCGCGTAGATCGCATCGCTGCGATTCCGGCGCTACCAAATTCGTCGAAATCTGATAATGTATGTAAAAGATAAGGCTTGTTAAACATTTGAATATAATTTATAAACAATTTTTTTATATCATAAACGAGGTCACCGTTCATCAATCCAGAAAAATCAAGGCCGAACAAAACTTATCTTCATCGTTCACAAAACCCGGTTGTTCAAACCCATCCACGTCCATCTAGGGCTCCGAACCGCTCCATGCTCGTACCAAACGAGTTAGATCGAAACCCACCACGCGATAGCCCGTCGCGACCTCCATCCTCGGCTGGAACAAGGCGAAACTCAGTCATCTCTAGGTTCCAAAATCCAAGCATGAACGCACGCCCTTCCACCTCGATTTGCCCACAAACCAGATCTTAGATTCCCATCATGGCCGTTCAACTTGAAGAACTCGATGAGCTCTTCATCTTTGAAGTTGGAAGAATTCGCTAGTAACCAGTGGATAAAATGGAATTTGAAGAAGAAAACGAAAACACATCGGCCATTGAAATGTTTTTCACGGCGGCTGAAGAAAGAAACTAGGGTTTCGGACCATACGTGTATATATATACGTGCAATCCAATTATTTTATTATTTAATTCACTTTTGAACAATTTTCTCAAACAATCTCCAAACAACGCATGCCGACAAGCGATTATAATGTTTTACCCACCTTCCGAACACAATGGAATGTGTTTCGGAGGCTAATTTGATTGTGTGTGGAAATTAGCCTTTTAAATCGATTTAAAATATTAAATTATTGGTTTTAATTTCAAAACGTTTCTCAACCGTACGAGAAAACGGTAAATCCAAACGCTACGAAATTTGAAATTCGATAATAACTAACTATTACGGATCCAATGGAACTGGTTTCGTTGAAGTCCGAGACTGTGCCTTGGAAGGCTATTTTTAAATATCGACTTAAACGATATATTTTCAAAACTGAACAAATCACCTTTAGATTAAATTTCAACCATTCTATTATCTTCAGTATCATCATTATAAATTTTATAAGCCTTCAAGTTATTTTCAATAGGCTTAAAATTCCAGATTCAACATTTTACCCAATTTCAAATTATATAATTCAATAATTTAATTATCACGTAAATATTGATATTTGGAATTCAAGTTAAAATTAACCTTTCAAATATTTAAAATCAATTAAATATTACAATTTAAATTTTTAGAAATTCTGGGTCGTCACATTCCTCCCCCCTTAAAAGATTTCGTCCCCGAAATTACTATTTAGGAAGAATGTTCCAATACCCATTTACTATTTACCCAAAACTAAACAGGTTTTATCAACTTGCCATAACCTATCTTTTTTAAAGACCCACTATCACTTGAAACAACTTCCCAAAACCTTCTATAGTTTCCAACAACATTATTTTATCCACATATTCAAAATTAAATTTGAAATCAAATTTAAATTATCACAACTTCCTCAAAAAGTTTCTAACTCTTTAAAATTTCCGAAAATTTTTGCCAGCGTCTCCTTTGCGCGGCTAGCTCGGCACAGCTAGAAAATGCCTCTATGGGCTCCCTAATTTCAAACGAAAACAAAAAGCCAAGTGGCTAGATCAAAAACCCAGTCCAATTTCATACAAAAATTTAAATACATACCTTTTAGTCGGGTAATTCATATTATCTCCTGAAACCAAAACCAATTTTCCTTTCCCTTTATAAAACCTGCATATCTTACTTAGCAATAATATCCAATCATAACTTTTCAAATCATTTTATACGTTTCCTTACATAGTTTTCATATCTACTTCTATTCAAATTAGTTTTCCCATTTCCGTATGAATTCAATTTGTCTTCAATTCCGAATATTGAATTTATCTTCCATTTATAACTTATTCATATCATTATTCTAAATTAGTTTAATCCACTAATTATTTCAATTTCCAATTTGAAATCGTTTGTCGCTAACAAAATTTTCCAAAAATTTTCTAACTCCCAAACTTTTCGAATTTTTTTGGCAGAGTCTCCTTTGTACGGAGGAGCTTTGCAATTTGACAAGATATATATATATATATACATCGACCCACACGGTCGGAAAAGTAAAAACAATTCATATTTCCTATTTTTATTGCGTAGGCATACCTTTATTTAGCATTTTAAGAAAGCAGCTTATTTATTTTAGCAATTAGTGCAACCCAAATCCAGCCAAACGGCCTTCAGGTACCTGTACTTACTCAATTTAAATATGTAAGTGCTATATATAGAAAATTTATTAGCATTTCGCTTACTTTCAATAGCTAAACACATGCATTTTATAAGCAACAAGCACCAAACGCTTTCCATAAGCGATTTAAATGATTTAAAGTTAAATCAATTTATTTTTAATCCAAACAAGCTCATATTCAATTCAATTGATCCTCAAATCGATTTATTTAACCTCTATCAACTCATAGAATTTTAATTACTTTGTTTACGTCAAACAACAACTATTTTTATATAAATGCGGCGATATTTGCTTACTAGAGTATCCATTTTAGTTTATAACTACTTCAAATTAATTTCAACTCATTCTGTATTTAATTCCATTTCATTTATAATTTATTCACCAACCATACATTTGCATTTCATTTCATCTCCACATTGAATTCATTTTAAAACTATTTCATTGAGTTTGACAACAATCTATGCTTATATTAATAACCATTTCCAACTAAATTTAATCCAAACTTTTATTTAAGTAATTTTACTTAAAATTAATTCGCCTCATAACTTAAGTCCATTCTGATAATCCAATTCCAATTAAAACTTTGATTTAATTTCCATTCAATCAGACTTCATCCATTTATTTTTTTCATTCAATTAACCCATTTATTCACCCATATTTAAATTTTTAATTCACTTACTTAATTCATTTTCGAATTTATTTCATTAATACAAAGCCATTCTCAATTTATTTCTACTTAACTAGGTTTTGTTTGCAATTCAAGCCATGCCTATTATAATTCAACTCCATTTCATTCGACAACACTTCCATTATATCTAATTTACTAGCAAATTACGTTAAATATTATTTTTACAACATCTCCACTTATTTTAGTTCATCATCAAATCCAAGTCGAATTCTATTTATAATTCGAATTTATTTCCAAACTTCATTATTAACTTACAATCCATTTTATTTAACCGAGTTAACTTTTATTAATATACTCCATCAAATAATTTATTTAGCTAATTAGCTTCCAGCTTTTTAAATCAATATTCAATTTTATTACTACAAAATCACTTCATTAAATTTTCCTGAACTCAAATTTATTTTATCATTCTAGTTTAGATTTCTTTCATTTCCCAAAATTCCATCCCTTTATTTTAAAATTTTAGAAATGCTTTTAAATCCACCTCATACTATTAAAGTAGCTCTTTATAAAAATATTTCTTATAACTCGATGTCTCAACCAGTCCATCCTTGTTCTCACAGAAATCCAATCATTTGTTGATCAGGCATAGGGTTGAAAATCTATAAATACTTAGTAGACCCATTTTCAACATCTAGTAAAAATACTTGGAAAAATAATTTTATTAAAAATGTAGAAAACAGTTTTTTAAAATAGAGGAAATATCTTTGGTGAGAATGCTCTGGTAATCATCACCCACATCCTTGGTCGCAGTTACATCCTAGGTTATGTTGCCATCGCAGCAAAAGTTCATGTAACTGTAGGCACTCCGCGCCCCTCGTTTACGCCATGGAACCCCCAACAGATCGCAGTTACATTTCAGGGTTACGTTGCCATTGCAGCAAAAGTCCGTGTAACTGTAGGCATCAGTACCACTCGATTTTCGCTGTTATAATGGAACTTCTCCACTCCTGCATAGGTCGCAGTCTACCAATGTAAAATCAAACCTAGACCGTTGGCTCTAAGCAGCACACACGACTTTCGCTATGTTACCATAGGTCGTAGTCTACCGATACAAAATCAAACGTAGACCGTTGGCTCTCAACGGCACACACGACTTTCGCTATGGTATACACTACTCATAATCCTCAAGAACTAGTTTTGTCCGAACTCCTCACAGGATCAACTTTAGAACACCCCGTGGGGCTCAAGGCAGCACCACGGTGGCACTCCTGAGAAGTTCATTTCAAGGGAGCGCCTTTTCCCCCAGAGTCATTATCAAAACACTTTATACTATATACGTATATAGTATCTTCCAAATCATACACCTAGTATGATCTCATACAAAGCTCCTTTACACAAAATCGATTATCCCAAAATCGATAATTCTCAAACTAGGCTTTCCAAATTCCAATATTGATTTTACCCAAAAATCAAAAGCCTTTCCAAATCCAAAGGTTCCCAAAACCTTTTTCCAAAATCCTCATAAGATCCTTTATATATATATATATATATATATATATATATATAATTTTTAAAAACTATGGATCATTTCAAACTTGTATAAAATTCCTTTTATACTTCAAACACCTTTAAAATCCTTTTCCTTTGGCAATAGATTCAACAAGGGGAGATATATCTTATATATAACGAAGATATATAACTTTGTTTATTCAAAATCGAATGTTCCAATTTGATTACTCTTTTCAATATCAATTTCATTCAAAACCCTACGATGTACACTTATCATCCGTACGCCATACCCATCTGATCGGTCACATGACCACACAAATTTCACTTCCGAACTAGTATCGTCCACCCGACTTCTTAGTGCGGACACAGATTTGGTTTCTCGATCAGAAACCATCATCTCCTTGCATAGCCATAACTATGATAGAGAATATCCAGAACCAATCAACAATCCATATCCAGGTTCGCCGTCGAAAATCGAGTGAAAAATCCCAACTCGGATCGATATAACTATCTCGAAATTCCATGCTCGAATCTGGATCAAATCACTATGCTAATAGAATAATATACATACATCCTACCTACTTATCTTCATTAATTATTAGCCAAATGTGACGCCCCACCTCTATACCCACGCTAGACAAGAACATTACGGTGAATGCTGTCGACTAGCATGGAGAATAAGGCTGTTGAGGAGCGACCATCCATGTAATTTCTTTGCGCGAGCACCGATATGTCAGATAATATAACATGCATTCTATTTCAAGAGGAAATCCGACATACCGACACAAACTCAAAGCTACTACACGGTGGCTATATAAATCCTTCGGAAAACAAATATAGAAATAAACATAACATAAATCAGTCACAGACAATTCATATCACAAAGGCGGAATAAGATATGAATACTACACTAGGAAGTGTACATCAGAGTAGTGGTCTAAAAAGATCCACAATATCACAAAAGAATAGTTACACGAACTACACAAAAGAATAAGTATACATTAAGGAGTCTATATCTCAAATGTATACAACAAAATAACTACTAATCTAAGTAGTTAACCCAAAAGTCAAGGAGTTAATCCCGGATGAGAAGTCAAGCAGAAGCACCTGTAACATCTCGGTCTGACCCGAGTATTATTTAATAAGAAAATAATAAACGGATCAGTCTAACTATAAATATCAGATGAAACGATATAGAATAAGAGATATGACTAAACACGTAATAATCACAATGCCAAGCTGTGATATATATATATATATACTTAGTTGATAATCATCAAGAGATTAATCAATGTCACCAAATCTACACAAGAATCAAAGAAGTGTCATACTCATTATTTCGTTCATCAAACCACAAATATTGACGATAATATCAATGTCAATCTCCAAAGTCAAAGACGCACAAATTCCAGAAGACTACACAAGAAATCCAGAAATCACAAAAGTCAATGACACACAAATTCACCAATGCACAAATATTGATAAAACTTATCAATGGAAATCACGAAAATTGGTGAAACACAAATTCTAGAAATCTACACAAGAAATCCAGAAATCACAAAAACAGAGGGGCGGAGGCCTATCACAAACGGGAGCATAAAGCTCACCAACACGTGTATCACAAACGGAACGCTAATTCCATGGTCGCTAACCATCACAAATTGAGCCGAAGCTCCACAAACGGCCCGAAGACCATGGGTTGCTACCCCATCACAAATTGAGTCGAAACTCCACAAAACGGGGTTTAATCTCCCTCGCAGACAAAGAGACATCGCACATTGCTAGTCTAAATCACAAAGATGATCGTCATGATCAATGAGAAGTGTCAATTACACTAAGCTAGTAAATATATGAGTTTAGCTTCATGTCCCATAACCACTTGCTTAACTTAAATATTTACGAACAAACTGTAAATCTCCACTAGAAAATTGTCACAAGAGGTTCAATCGAACAAGTCCAAGAATTAACCGACAAAGTAAACGCAAGCGTTTCATACCACTTGTTTTACTAAGCCGTTTAATTAGATTTCTCATACGAGTGAGGTAAAGGTTTGTATATACTAATAGATTGGAAAACGGTTTTATAAACGAATTTGGTACTAAAAGAGTATTGAAATCGTTTGAGTAAAGAGTTTTGATATTTACTACTAGTATAGGAAACCTTTATATTTTTAAAGTGACAAATCACGAAGAAGGTTGTAAGAACGATCAATCACAAAAATTCACATACGAAGACGTGAATAAAATCCAACGAAATCGATAAAGGATCCATCGAAATGGATATTCAAAAATCCCTAAAAAGAGTCATCAAAGTCATAATAGATGATAACAACAAATAGGATTATCACGAATCGATTTAAATTAGGATTTCAATCCAAAAAGGCAAATTGGACTCAAACAGCAGTTTCAGTCGACTGAACAGAGAATTTCAGTCGACGGACCCTGTACATGGAAATTTTCCAGGTTCAGAAAACTTTCTGTTTCCAGTTTCAGTCGACTGTGCAGAGTTTTTCAGTCGACTGAATCATGCCTGGAAACTCTCGGGTTTCAGGTTCAGTCGACTGAACAGAGATTTCAGTCGACTGAATCATGCCTGGGCTGTTTTTCAGCCTTATACAAATGAAGAGCAAACTCTTCCAAAATGCAATCGGACGAACATTGGCTCTAAGGGTTTATGCCAAACGGCAACCCGGCCCTATATGCTCCTCGATGCATCACCAAAAGCATGATCAAACATCCATAAAAGGATTTCACACAAATTTGACTTAAAAACCCAAAAATTGGAATATTTACAAAACCAATCCAAATCAAGAGCAAATTCTCATGAAGAAGTGTTAGGAATTCATACCTAACAACCAAAGATAATTATAGTCATAGATGTGAGATAAAAATCTCACCTTTGAACTAAATTTATGAAGATGAAGCTTGAAAGTAATGGCAAGAACAAGCACTCTTCAATCTCAACACTAGAAGCTTGAATCTAAGCTCAAAAACAAGAACATTCCCGAAATTAGGTTTAGGAATTTCTGAAATTGGGAAGAGAATAAGTTGGAGAACAAGAAGAGAAGCTTACCAATGGGTTCTTCTTGAGTTTGGAGCAAGGAATTTGATTTGCAAGAGAAACTAGGGTTTTGGAATTTTAATTTCCAATCTCTCCCACCATTAACACTCTAAAAACTGAAATGAGAAGAGAATGAGGGTGAGTGGGGAAGAGTGGCTCAGATTTGAGCATAAGTTAACATAGGGTTGAGCCCAAAAACCAAACCCAAAGTAAAAAGTAGCAGAAATCAACTTTCTCCAAACATATCGAAGCTTATACTCAAAAAGGTCGCAAACGGCATTTTAAACTCAATGGGAGTGGTCCCGAGTCCTAATTCGACCGTATGCAAAAAGTAGCTTTTCGGACTAAAATCCGACTAACGATAAAATATTTAAATAAAATATTTAAATATAAAATCGATAAATATGCGGGTTGTTACAGACTCCCCTCCTTAAAGAAATTGCGTCCTCGCAATATTACAAGAAGAAGATATATAGTAACAACCATAAAAGCATATTCAACACAAAAGAAGTTTGAAATAAGAAGTTCACCTCAAAGAGCACGAGAAAGTAAGTCCGGATGTGTACGCTCGATGTACTCTCTAGATTCCCAAGAACAATCCTTAGGATTTGAAGACCATTGAACTTTAACAAGCGGAACATCTTTATTTCGAAGTCGCTTGACTTCCGAAGCAATGATACGAATAGGATGTTGCTCATAAGTTAAATTAGGCGAAACTCCAATCTCTTCCACAACACCGGGCTCAAGAATAGAATCGGAATCTCGAAGACATTTCCGAAGTTGAGAAACGTGAAACACGTCATGCATAGCAGAAAACTGAGCCGGTAATAAAAGGCGATAAGCCATGGAACCAATGCGTTCAGTAATAGGAAATGGCCCAATATATCGAGGCGCTAACTTTCCCGATCGACTGAAACGTACAACACCCTTCATAGGTGAAACACGAATGAACACAAGATCTCCCACAGAAAATTCTAGCTTCCTTCTCCGGTTATCGGCATAGGATTTTTGTCTACTCTGGGCTTCTTGCATCCTATGACGAATAAGATCAATCTTTTCTGTAGAATCTCGAATAAAATCTGGACCTAAAACCAGCTTCTCACCGGCCTCAAGCCAACAAGAAGGAGATCGGCATGGCCTTCCATAGAGTGCCTCAAAAGGTGCCATACCAATACTAGATTGGAAGCTATTATTATAGGAAAATTCAACAAGTGAAATATGATCTTCCCAACTTCCACCAAAATCAAGAACACAAGCAGGAAGAAGATCTTCAAGAGTTTGATTCATACGCTCGGTTTGTCCATCGGACTGGGGATGATAAGCGGTGCTAAAATTAAGCTTCGTTCCCAAAGCTTTTTGAAGACTCTTCCAAAATCCACTAGTAAACAATGGATCACGATCACTAACAATAGAAGTAGGAACACCATGCAATTTAACAATTTATTTGATAAATATTTTGGCCAAAAGAGGAACGGTTCGATTAGACCGAACGGGAATAAAATGGGCAGATTTAGTAAGCCTATCAACAATCACCCATAAGCTATCATGACCCGAACGAGAACGGGGAAGGCCATCTATAAAATCCATGGAAATTTGATCCCACTTCCAAACTGGAATTTCTAAAGGTTGCAATAACCCACCGGGCCTTTGATGTTCGGCCTTAACGAGTTGGCAAGTCATGCAACGTTTAACGAAGTTAGCGATGTCAAGTTTCATTCCCTCCCAATAATAAAGTCGCTTCATATCCGCGTACATTTTACTACTACCGGGATGAATGGTAAACTTAGAACGATGTGAATCTTCTAAAATATCTTTACGAAGATCACCAATATTTGGCACGACAAGTCTACCAAATTTCCGAATGCCGCCACGAGAATCGATATCAAAGTCTTTCAAACCTTCAATATCCATTTTATCCCTAATATTTTGGCCAAGAAGAGCCAAGTCGGGATCTAGCCCTTGAGCTTCAAGAATGAGGTCTAAAAGAGATGGATGAGCCACAAGGCTACATAAAACAAACGATGAGCATAAATCGGAAACACGGTCTCGAATTTCGCAAGTGGATAAAATCTCGAGATCGTTCCGTTCGGATATCATCATAGAAACAACAGCTTGTTGTTTACGGCTAAGAGCATCGGCGACAAGATTACCCTTACCGGGAGTATAAAGAATATCAAGATCATATGGTGCAAGAAATTCGAGCCAACGCTGTTGACGCAAATTAAGTTCTTTTTGAGAGAATAAATATTTCAAAGACTTATGATCTGTGTAAAGAACAAATTTCTCTCCTAAAAGATAATGACGCCAAATCCGAAGAGCGAAAACAATAGCCACGAGCTCTAAATCATGAGTGGCATATCTAGTCTCAGCAGGCTTTAATTGCCTAGAAGCATAAGCAATAACGCGTTCCTTTTGCATAAGAACGGCACCCAAACCAATGCGACTAGCATCGGTATAAACAACGAAATCTTGATTCCCTTCGGGAATAACAAGAATAGGAGCATCAGAAAGAAGTTCTTTTAATTTCTGAAAAGAAGCTTCACATTTGTCCGACCAAATGTATTTAACACCTTTCTTCGTCAAGCTAGTGAGAGGCACGGCAATTTTAGAAAAGTCTTTAATAAAACGACGGTAATAGCCCGCCAATCCAAGAAAACTACGAATCTCTGTCACATTCTCCGGTCTCTTCCAATCTTGAATCGCTTCAATCTTTGAAGGATCCACGGAAATTCCGGATTCAGAAATAATGTGACCGAGAAACTTCACACGAAATTGCCAAAAATGGCATTTAGAAAATTTTGCCTTTAATTGATTACTCCTAAGAGTTTCCAACACAATCCGAAGATGTTTTTCATGCTCCTCCTCGGTTTTAGAATAAACAAGAATATCATCGATAAAGATGAGAACAAACCGGTCGAGAAAGTCTTTAAAAACTCGATTCATTAAGTCAACGAAATAAGCCGGGGCATTTGTTAACCCAAATGGCATAACAAGCCATTCATAAGATCCATACCGAGTGCGGAATGATGTCAAAGGAATGCTATCCTCTGCAATACGAAGCTGATGAAAACCGGTAGCCAAGTCCAATTGTGAAAAGACTCTAGCACCACTAAGTTGATCGAACAGATCATCAATCCGAGGTAAAGGATATTTATTTTTGATAGTAAGATCATTAAGCTTGCGATAGTCAACGCAAAGCCTAAGTGTACCATCGGATTTCTTCACAAAAATAGCTGAAGCTCCCCAAGGCGAGGAACTAGAGCAAATAAATTGCTTGGTCTCCAATTCTGATAATTGTTTACGCATCTCCTCGTTTTCTTTATTGGACATACGATAAGGAGGACGAGTGATAGGTTGAGCTCCCGGAATAAGATTAATTCTGAACTCAATTGCTCGTTTAGGTGGTAATCCTAAAACGGGCTCGAATATGTCGGAAAATTCACAAACGACGTGAATAAGAGAAATAATATCACCCTCATCATCATCATCATCACGAGGTTTTAAAGAATATAAAGATGCAACCAAAGCAGAATCTGAATCTTTAAGAATAACAGAAACCTGATTAACAGATTGAGGATGTCGAAGATGAATAGTCCGCTCATGACATAGGATATGAGCTTCATAACGGTTAAGCCAATCCATTCCCAAAATCATTCCAAAGCCTAAATAACGCATGACATGCAAATCGGCTCGGAAAGAAAAATCACACAAAATAATCTCGACATCTTTACACAATAAACTGATTGTTGCGGATCCACCAACCGGATTCGCAATTCTCAAAGAAGTCATTAAACACAAAACATCCAAGGAAAAAGTATCAACAAGTTCTTTTGATATAAAAGAATGGGACGCACCCGTATCAAAAAGAACACGAATAGGATGATCACGAAACAAAATAATTCCATCTAGAATAGAATGAGAAATACCTTGGCCACGAGATGTGTTGCCAGGGGCTTGAGCAACGTTTAACTTTCCCTCCTTCTTGCCCTGAAGCTTGGGGCATGAAGATATAACATGACCGGGAACTTTGCAGTAGCGACAAGAAAGAGACTTTGGGCACTTGTTCGCATAATGGTCCTTTGAACCACAATTATAGCATTCCCCACGACCAAAGGAAGAAGTCTTTGCCACGGAGGTTGCTTGCTTCCCTTTCTTATTGGGATAAGGGCCTTTAAATTTGTTTGACCTCTTTCTGTTGTTGAAGTTTGGTTTGGAACCCACCACTTCAACATCATTCTCTCTATCCGCCTCTTCAAGACGAAGAGCGATATCAACGAGTTGGTTGAAAGAAACTTCTAACTTTAAAAGTAATGGCTTCTTGAGGCTTTTTTTTAAGCCATAAACGAATCTCTGGTTCTTCTTAAGAGAGGTGTTGATGTATTCAACCCCATATTTGGAAAGCGACTCGAAGGAGGCGACGTAATCAGTCACGGAGGACTCACCTTGAATAAGGTCTATAAATCGTCGAGCCAACGTCACTTTCTCTGCTTCCGGTACAAATTTCAACTCGAAGCGTTCTCGGAATCTCTCCCAAGTGAGATCGGCTTCATTAATCTCAGAAATAAGAAGCTCGTACCAATCCAATGCTCTTTCTCGGAGCATACTAGAGGCCACCTGAACTCGGTGAAGGTCAATAAGATTCATGCGCGAAAAGACGCGATCGCATGTTCTTAGCCAAGCCTGTACTTCAACAACAGTTTCGGAACCTTTGAATGACTCCCCACCCAAATTAGTGTAATCGCTACACAAGCGTGCAAATCCCGACTTTGGGTGAGTAGGTTCCGGGTTAGCTCCAGCCGCTTGAGCATTTGTTACCAAATCAAGAAGCTGCTGAGCAGTCATAAAAACTCCATCCTGGGGCGGAGTGCTAGATGGCACGGCTCTGGGGCGGCCTGGTCTAGACATTTCTCTTCCTTTAGAAAGAAAGAAGAAGAAGAAAAGGTTATTCACCAAATTGAATATCAAGCAATCTTGATAGATAAAACAAGGAATCATAAAGAAAATAGGATAGAACGGTACGAAGACCCGAATAAAATCCTAAAGCACAACTCCTAAGAAAGACTTAGGACGATGATCCTTGTTATAATATTCCATATTGTTCCGAAGTTTGGCTCTGATACCAAGCTGTGACGCCCCACCTCTATACCCACGCTAGACAAGAACATTACGGTGAATGCTGTCGACTAGCATGGAGAATAAGGCTGTTGAGGAGCGACCATCCATGTAATTTCTTTGCGCGAGCACCGATATGTCAGATAATATAACATGCATTCTATTTCAAGAGGAAATCCGACATACCGACACAAACTCAAAGCTACTACACGGTGGCTATATAAATCCTTCGGAAAACAAATATAGAAATAAACATAACATAAATCAGTCACAGACAATTCATATCACAAAGGCGGAATAAGATATGAATACTACACTAGGAAGTGTACATCAGAGTAGTGGTCTAAAAAGATCCACAATATCACAAAAGAATAGTTACACGAACTACACAAAAGAATAAGTATACATTAAGGAGTCTATATCTCAAATGTATACAACAAAATAACTACTAATCTAAGTAGTTAACCCAAAAGTCAAGGAGTTAATCCCGGATGAGAAGTCAAGCAGAAGCACCTGTAACATCTCGGTCTGACCCGAGTATTATTTAATAAGAAAATAATAAACGGATCAGTCTAACTATAAATATCAGATGAAACGATATAGAATAAGAGATATGACTAAACACGTAATAATCACAATGCCAAGCTGTGATATATATATATATACTTAGTTGATAATCATCAAGAGATTAATCAATGTCACCAAATCTACACAAGAATCAAAGAAGTGTCATACTCATTATTTCGTTCATCAAACCACAAATATTGACGATAATATCAATGTCAATCACCAAAGTCAAAGACGCACAAATTCCAGAAGACTACACAAGAAATCCAGAAATCACAAAAGTCAATGACACACAAATTCACCAATGCACAAATATTGATAAAACTTATCAATGGAAATCACGAAAATTGGTGAAACACAAATTCTAGAAATCTACACAAGAAATCCAGAAATCACAAAAACAGAGGGGGGGAGGCCTATCACAAACGGGAGCATAAAGCTCACCAACACGTGTATCACAAACGGAACGCTAATTCCATGGTCGCTAACCATCACAAATTGAGCCGAAGCTCCACAAACGGCCCGAAGTCCATGGGTTGCTACCCCATCACAAATTGAGTCGAAACTCCACAAAACGGGGTTTAGCCTCCCTCGCAGACAAAGAGACATCGCACATTGCTAGTCTAAATCACAAAGATGATCGTCATGATCAACGAGAAGTGTCAATTACACTAAGCTAGTAAATATATGAGTTTAGCTTCATGTCCCATAACCACTTGCTTAACTTAAATATTTACGAACAAACTGTAAATCTCCACTAGAAAATTGTCATAAGAGGTTCAATCGAACAAGTCCAAGAATTAACCGACAAAGTAAACGCAAGCGTTTCATACCACTTGTTTTACTAAGCCGTTTAATTAGATTTCTCATACGAGTGAGGTAAAGGTTTGTATATACTAATAGATTGGAAAACGGTTTTATAAACGAATTTGGTACTAAAAGAGTATTGAAATCGTTTGAGTAAAGAGTTTTGATATTTACTACTAGTATAGGAAACCTTTATATTTTTAAAGTGACAAATCACGAAGAAGGTTGTAAGAACGATCAATCACAAAAATTCACATACGAAGACGTGAATAAAATCCAACGAAATCGATAAAGGATCCATCGAAATGGATATTCAAAAATCCCTAAAAAGAGTCATCAAAGTCATAATAGATGATAACAACAAATAGGATTATCACGAATCGATTTAAATTAGGATTTCAATCCAAAAAGGCAAATTGGACTCAAACAGCAGGTTCAGTCGACTGAACAGAGAATTTCAGTCGACTGACCCTGTACATGGAAATTTTCCAGGTTCAGAAAACTTTCTGTTTCCAGTTTCAGTCGACTGTGCAGAGTTTTTCAGTCGACTGAATCATGCCTGGAAACTCTCGGGTTTCAGGTTCAGTCGACTGAACAGAGATTTCAGTCGACTGAATCATGCCTGGGCTGTTTTTCAGCCTTATACAAATGAAGAGCAAACTCTTCCAAAATGCAATCGGACGAACATTGGCTCTAAGGGTTTATGCCAAACGGCAACCCGGCCCTATATGCTCCTCGATGCATCACCAAAAGCATGATCAAACATCCATAAAAGGATTTCACACAAATTTGACTTAAAAACCCAAAAATTGGAATATTTACAAAACCAATCCAAATCAAGAGCAAATTCTCATGAAGAAGTGTTAGGAATTCATACCTAACAACCAAAGATAATTATAGTCATAGATGTGAGATAAAAATCTCACCTTTGAACTAAATTTATGAAGATGAAGCTTGAAAGTAATGGCAAGAACAAGCACTCTTCAATCTCAACACTAGAAGCTTGAATCTAAGCTCAAAAACAAGAACATTCCCGAAATTAGGTTTAGGAATTTCTGAAATTGGGAAGAGAATAAGTTGGAGAACAAGAAGAGAAGCTTACCAATGGGTTCTTCTTGAGTTTGGAGCAAGGAATTTGATTTGCAAGAGAAACTAGGGTTTTGGAATTTTAATTTCCAATCTCTCCCACCATTAACACTCTAAAAACTGAAATGAGAAGAGAATGAGGGTGAGTGGGGAAGAGTGGCTCAGATTTGAGCATAAGTTAACATAGGGTTGAGCCCAAAAACCAAACCCAAAGTAAAAAGTAGCAGAAATCAACTTTCTCCAAACATATCGAAGCTTATACTCAAAAAGGTCGCAAACGGCATTTTAAACTCAATGGGAGTGGTCCCAAGTCCTAATTCGACCGTATGCAAAAAGTAGCTTTTCGGACTAAAATCCGACTAACGATAAAATATTTAAATAAAATATTTAAATATAAAATCGATAAATATGCGGGTTGTTACAGACTCCCCTCCTTAAAGAAATTGCGTCCTCGCAATATTACAAGAAGAAGATATATAGTAACAACCATAAAAGCATATTCAACACAAAAGAAGTTTGAAATAAGAAGTTCACCTCAAAGAGCACGAGAAAGTAAGTCCGGATGTGTACGCTCGATGTACTCTCTAGATTCCCAAGAACAATCCTTAGGATTTGAAGACCATTGAACTTTAACAAGCGGAACATCTTTATTTCGAAGTCGCTTGACTTCCGAAGCAATGATACGAATAGGATGTTGCTCATAAGTTAAATTAGGCGAAACTCCAATCTCTTCCACAACACCGGGCTCAAGAATAGAATCGGAATCTCGAAGACATTTCCGAAGTTGAGAAACGTGAAACACGTCATGCATAGCAGAAAACTGAGCCGGTAATAAAAGGCGATAAGCCATGGAACCAATGCGTTCAGTAATAGGAAATGGCCAAATATATCGAGGCGCTAACTTTCCCGATCGACTGAAACGTACAACACCCTTCATAGGTGAAACACGAATGAACACAAGATCTCCCACAGAAAATTCTAGCTTCCTTCTCCGGCGATCTCCCACACAATTTAAATTTGGACTAATTTCAAATTGAATCCACTTCAATTTCAAATCATTTCAATTCCTGCTTGAATTTAATCCCAATTCCCATTCAAATTTTAAACCTTCAGATTAATAACCTTTCCACTTAAGTTTAAAACTTGCTTCACTTTGGGTTTCACATCACATTCCAAGGAAAATTTAAAACTCAACCTTAGAGTTTATTTCATATTTATTTCCTTTACACACCAGGCTACTTTTAAATTTTAAACCACCCTTGGTTTTAATTTCAAAACAAATCCCTTAAAAATCTTTCAAACATTTCTTGTTTTAAAATAAGACTATATTCAAAATAGTCTGAATTATATTATTTGTTATTTTCTTTAACTCTTTGAAACAATTGATTGTTTTCTAGACTTAGGTTTTAATACTTCACAATTTTAAAACCTACTTTAATTTAGAAGTTATACTCATCTTATAAATTTACTTCATTTGGCTTACTTAGTAACAAATATATCATTATTAAACACAATAACTATTTATGATAATACCCAAGGTAATCATATCTAGATACCAATTCCTTTTTATATTATTCTTACTTCTATAAATTCAAGATTAAATTTCAGTTTGAATCCATTTCAAACTTTCGTTTATTTAATTTTACTTTGGTTGTATTTCTGTTTTTACTTAATTTAATTCCAATTCAAGATTTCAATTTGGTTGTATTGTATCACTTCTTAATTTAATTTCAATAATTTAACAACCAATCCCCTAAAAATTTATTAGAAGGGAATATTGCTTTATATATCAAAATATTTTTTTATATAAAATCATTTAAAATCTTTATATAAGAAAATAACAAGTACGCTCTCATATATTTGTTCAACTCATCCTAGAGTAATACGGACTCTATTTAAGGTGTAATTCCCACCAGAGCCAAGGTTCTCGCTTAACCTTTCAGCTCTGATACCAATTGTAACGACCCGAAATTTTCGAATCCGAAAATTCCAGATAGTTATGAAAAAGAAGAAAAAGATAGAAGAAGAAGAATAGAAACATCAACATCTCACATTCGCATCGGATAAATATAATAATAAATAATAACAGTTTAAAGCATTCTGTATCTGTCAATTACATTTATAATACACCAAAGTTACACATTTATACAGACACTGGATATACACAATTACCATGCCTCAGATTTACAATAATATAATACAACGGAAATATTCTATACGTTCCTGCCATCCAGCTCGCCTCCTGAGCTTTAGAACGTCCTTACCAGAAAATCTGTAATACTCGGTCTGACCCGAGCATTACAACAAAGTAACACCCGGGTCAGGCTGGAAACAAGCATGAGTAAACCCATCCAACATGGAATACAAAGCATACAACTCATATAAAACCCGGGGTAACTCGTATCAATTTACAAATTCACAATTTGTTATAGGCATCACTTATTTCACACATCAATTTTCTATGTACCAAAATTTAGACTCAATAGTTCAATTCACTTAAATCATTTCATTCCAGCCTATTGATTTCACCTATCAATCTATAAAATTCGAAGTGGTTTCGGGTATTTTCTAGTACCCGACCCCGGTCTCTTCGAGACTCATGTCATCCTATCCCAAGTTATCCAAATGAAATACATAACATTTCATATTAGAGATATCAACTCATTCAAAGCATTGAATACCATTCAATCATCCATAAGCAAAGCTTGATCGCTACCAAAATTAACTTAATTAATTCTGATTGAATTTCCTACCTAAATCACTTAGATTTCCTCACTTGTCATTAATTAATTTCTATTCAATTAATCAATCATCCCTTCATTATTCATCTTAATTAATCACCCTGTATTAATTGTCTTTCAATTACATTTAAGTAATTATCTTTAATTAATTTCACGATATTAATTATCCTTAACCAAAAACAATAAGTAATCTTAATTACTTCATAAATTAATTAACTATGTTAATAACATTAATCCTTAATTACTTATATTAATTAACTTCTCATATGTCACTTATTATTGATTAATCATTCTTAATTAATCAATCATTAGTTACATCATTAATTATATAAATGAATGATTTCTAATTATATTTTAATTATCCTAATCTAAATTAATGACATTAATTAAACTACGATATTAATCATTCTCGATTAATCTCAACCTATATTTAACTATCTTTTATTTATGTGACGCCCCACCTCTATACCCACGTTAGACAAGGACACTATGGTGTAGTGCTGTCAACTAGCACGGAGAATAAGGCTGTTGAGGAGCGACCATCCATGTAATTGCTTATCACACGGTGGCTATAAATAATCTTCGGAAACAAACATAGAAATAAACATAACACAAATCAGTCACGGCATCCATATCACAGAGGCGGAAGAAGATATGAATATATATAACTAACACATGAAAGTGTACATCAGAGTAGTGGTCAAAGAGATCCACAATAATACAAAAGAATAGCAACAGTGCTATACAAAAGAATACAACTATGAGTCTATGTCTCAAGTGTATACAACAAAAACTGCTAATCTAAATAGTTAGCCAAAAGTTAGGGTAGCAAATCCTGGGAAGAAGTCAAGCAGAAACACCTGTAACATCTCGGTCTGACCCGAGTATTATTTAAGAAAATAATAAACGGATCAGTCCAGCTATAAATATCAGATGACATGGTATAAAATAAAAGGTATGGCATAACATAAAAATATCCGTACTGACATACTACTATAAGTATGCAAATGATGACCAACAGAAGATCAATCAATAAGAGATAAATCGATATCACAAGAATCTTCTCAAAGATCCAAAGAGGGCATCATACCCTAAACTTGTACTCATAACAAGTCAATGACATAAATTCCAGAAATCAACACAAGAAATCCAGAAATCACAGAAAAGGGGAAAGAGGCCTATCACATCACGGTCCGAATACCATGGGGAGCTACCCCATATGTGTGAGTCGAAATCACACAGATGAGGTCTAGACTAACCAAAAATCAAAAAGGTATGTGTGAGTGAAATCACACAAGTGGTGTCTAGTCTAACCTCGCAAACAAAAACGTATGTGTGAGTGAAATCACACAAGTGGTGTCTAGACTAACCAAGAAGGTAAAAAGGTATGTGTGAATGAAATCACACAAGTGGTGTCTAGTCTAACCAAGCAAAGAAGAGACATCGCACAATTGCTAGTCTAAATCATAAGAATGATCGTCATGATCAACGAGAAGTGCCAATTACACTAAGCTAGTAAATATAAAAGTTTAGCTTCATGTCCCATAACCACTTGCTTAACTTAAATATTTACGAACAAAATGTAAATCTTCACTAGAAAATTGTCACAAGAGGTTCAATCGAACAAGTCCAAGAATTAACCGACGAAGCAAATGCAAGCGTTTCATACCACTTGTTTTACTAAACCGTTTAATTAGATTTCTCATCCGAGTGAGGTAAAGGTTTGTATATACTAATAGATTGGAAAACGGGTTAAGAAAAGAGCTTTGTTATTAAAATAGAGTTGAAATCCTTTTATTGAAAGAGTTTTGATATTTACTACTAGTTTTGAAACCTTTATTTTATTAAAGTGACAAATCACCAAAAAACTTCACGTTCAAAGACGTGAATGAAATCCAAGGAAATCAGCTCAAAATGCACCTTTCATCTAAGATCCCCTACGGAGGGGGGGTCCAGGGGGGTGGCAACCCCCCAAGGTGGGGGTGCGGGGGCAAGCCACCGCTATGGGGTTCGACCTGCCCGGTCAGGTTGCCGGGGTCCAGGGGGCAGCACCCCCGGCGGGGTGCGGGGCAGCGCCCCGACCAAAATGGTACGACCTAGTGAAGGGAGCGACCTATCGGGATAAGGTCCAATGACCTACGAGTTAAGGGTCCAACGACCTATAGGTTCACGTGACCTAGGTGGAACGCAACCTACGAGATAGGCAAGTGGAACGACCTAAAGATGAATGGGTCGAACGACCTAACGTGAGCACAGGTGAAGCGACCTATCGGTCCAACGACCTAAGGGGAAAAGGCAACCTAGGTCTAACGACCTAACTGCTCACGACCTAAGGGTCTAAAGGCCACGCGACCTAGAGGAAAACAAGATTAAGCGACCTAAGTGGGTTCGCGACCTAACGACACAAATAGTCGAGCGACCTAACGACAAAACGGGGCGAACGACCTAATAGGTGCGCGACTTAAAGCCATCGCGACCTAACGACCTAACAAGGTCATATGATCAAGTGTTTTCCAACGACCTAACGGTGCAACGACCTAAGGCCAAACGACTTAAGGGTTCCAGTGGAGAGCGACCTAAAGGAGACGCACCTAAAAGAGGCGCAACCTAAAGGTGACGCGACCTAAAAGAGGCGCGACCTAACTCAAACAAGCATTTCGATGACCCAGAGTCATGCTGAGCGACCTAGACCCAAACGACCCACGACCTAGCGACCTTGCGACCCACGACCTAACTCCGAGCGAGCCAAATCCAGGCAGAACGACTTAAATGCAGGAAATTCACCAAAACGCTAAAAATTGGAGTTTTTCGCCAATCCATTCCAAACCAAATGCAAATGTGCGTGCAAACATGATAGGGAATCATTCCAAATAGTCCAATATAGTTATAGGCTAGAATTGTGAGATAAAAATCTCACCTTTGCACCAAATATCAATGAAAATGAAGTTTTAAGCAAGCAAGAGTCAATCCCTCTTCTATCTAAGCACAAGAAGCTTGAATCCAACGTCTTCTTCTTGAATTTGGAGTAGAAAGATGGATTGCAATTGAATTTGAGTTTTGGAATTTTAATTTCCCATTCCCTCCACCATTTTTGAAGAAGCTTGAAGGCTTAGGCAAATAGAAATGAAGTTATGAAGAGGAGGGGTGAAGGTTGGGTCTAATAGGCTAAAAGCCCAACCCAAAGTCTCAAGTGAAATAGTAATGAAATTCTACTATCTCCAATCATATCAATGTTTATACTTAAAAATGTTATAAACAGCATTTCGAACTCAATGGAACTCGTCTCGAGTCGTAAGTTGTCCGTTTGCAAAAAGTAGCTTTTCGGACCAAAATCCGATTAACGATTTAATATTTAAATAAAATATTTAAATATAAACTCGATAAATATGCGGGTTGTTACAATTTACTTCATTAAATAAATTAATTACTCTTTAATTAACTATTTTAATTAATCTCTTGATTAATTTCACAAAGTAGTTATATTTTATTAATTACATTAAGTAATTACCGATCAAACCATCCATTGATTATTCTAAATTAATTAAACTTAAAAATTAATTTAAACCTTAATTAATTAATTCAAAGCTTAAATTACTAAATTAATCAACCCAAATCATTAATTAATTGAATTAATTAATTATCTGTTTTAATTACCCTTGTAATTTGATGAATCACAAATCATAAGCCCTTGTTAACATTAAAATAAAAACATTTTCTTATTTACGAATTAAGTTCAAAACAATTAGAAACACAAATACTTCGAGTCAAGCGACAATTAACTCGAGAACCAACCAAAACCAAAGTCACCAGATCATCAATTCACAGTGCACGTCAATCAATTTAATCATGCAAACTAATACATAATTTAACCATTTATATTTAAATAAAAATCCAACAGAGTGAGATTTACTTACCTTTACTCCTTAAATTTACAATCCACTTCATTCTCGATTTGATTCCATGATTTTCAACCTTGTATAAGCATTTATATGGTTTATTAATATTCGGAATAAACTAAATTATCAATTACCATTTAATAAAATTTGATTTACTAATTATTGTATTCGAACCAGTTTTCCAAAAGTAAGTAATTATTTCTCTTCCTTTGAAACCCATATACTAAAAACTAATTTATAGTTTTCAAAAATCTAATTTTATATAAATATTCAACATTTTAAAATTTCCTTTCTAGCCTCTATATACATATTGAATTTCAAAACAGAATTGTTTTGTGTCCTACTGCAATTTAAATCTCCTCCATATATATTAAATAAATTTAATTAAGAATAACTACATTGCATCGGCGTTTCAAATTTTAAATTAAATCCAGCCCGTTCGATTTAATCCAAAATTTTCACGAGCTCCAATTGCCTTCGGATTTGTTGCAGCGCGTAGATCGCGTTGCTGCGATTCCATCGCGTCGCTGCGATTCCGGCGCTACAAAATTCGTTGAAATCTGATAATGTATGTAAAAGATAAGGCTTGTTAAACATTTGAATATAATTTATAAACAATTTTTTTATGCCATAAACAAAGTCGCCGTTATCAATCAAGAAAAATCAAGGCCGAACGAAACTTATCTTTATCGTTCACAAAACCCGGTTGTTCAAACCCATCCACGTCCATCTAGGGCTCTGAACCTGTAACAACCCGGGATTTCACAATTATTTTATTATCGTCATTAGACGATTAATATTGTTTGCTAATTGCTAATTGAAGTTTTTATGCCAAGTTGAAATTCTTTAATATTGGTTATAAGTTAGGTGGGCTTAAAAATTGAATTGTGGCCCATGTTTTATTATGAGGTCGTGAAGATTTTTAGGGTAAATACCCATCCCCTTTTCATTCTTCTATCATTTTCGTTCGAAAAAAACCCTACGTAACAAACGGAAAAAAAGGAAAGTGCAGCTCATTCTTTCGTTCGTTCCTCAACAACTAGGGCTTCAGTGAAATTCGAAGAGGCCGACGTTGATTGCTTCGATATGGTGGATTTTTGCTTGCCGATCCATTTTCGTGCTCTTCAGAAACTATGGTGAGTAATTTTAGTTACTCACATCTAGTTCAAGCCTAGGTTTGTAGGGTTTAAATTACGTGATTTTCGTTCATTTGAATTTGCGATTTTATCTCGGTAGTTCGACTTTGTTCGATGTTGTTGATTTTGAACTGTTCGTTCTTTTTGGTCATCACTGTTTCGATCTTGGTTCGCACGGCTTTGAATTTCTGGTACTTTGACTTCAGTCACTTTGGTTTTGATTTAGAACTCTGGCTTGGTCATAATCGATATTGATTCGCGGATTTATGTTACTGCAGGCTTCGGCCTTTGGCTTGAGATTTCATGTGCCTGTGTACTTCGGCTCTGGCCATCTTTGTGTTCATCTCTGAGCATTTTCGATCTTGTCTGGCTGCAGTTTTATGACATCGGCATTTAACTTAACGTTGCTTTATGTTCACTTATTTTTCGAGACAGTTTGCATTAATCTGTAAATGGTTCATCACTGTTTTCTTCAAAAACTTATACTATGTATTGTCACTTGTGTACTGAGCATTGCCGAGTCTTTGATTTCCGTCACTTCATTGCCGAGTCTTTAAGCATTGTTGTGTCACTTGATTCTTCTAAAGCTCGAGTTGCACACTGCTGTGTTTATTTACTTGGTTGTGTACTTGAGCTTTTAGCATTGAAACTGTACTGATTCATTTTTGTATATTGTCACTGCTATGTGAACTGTTGAGTTACTTACGGCAGTTTGGGCATTGCCTCCATGTATTTCATGTAGTCTGGTTTATATTGTTGTTGCCTCTGTTCATCCACTTGAATTCTGGTTTTGATTTCTTCATTATTGAGGCTGGTGTTGTTTCTTTGATATTGTGACATTGTTGGCACTAGTTTGCATTTGTTTCGAGTCAGATTTATGCATTGGCCTGCTACCTTTGTGCCTTTGATATAGTTTGCATTTGAGTTGAATTTGGTCCAGTTTCATTAAGTTGTTTCACTGTGCACTGATGCATTTTGTTTTCAATAAGCACTGAGTCAATTCTCATGTGCATTGATGCATTTATTTTCGTTTGCATTGTGATTGATCATCTCGGCTGTGCCTTGGTCTTTGGTGATTTATTTGCATTGCTGAGTTGTCCTTTGTGTTTGTTGTACATATGAAATTGATTCATTTGTATGCTAAACATTGTTTCTCAGTGACATTTACTTGCATTCATATGCTTAAATGTTTTGGTTGTTGCTGTGTTGACTTTGGCTTGCTGTTCAATGGCATCGGCATTGATATTTGAAGTGTTGCATATTTGTTGCCTTGGTTCTGACCATGTTGCATTATAATCTGGTCTGGACATTTTATAGTTCAGTATTGAACTTGACTTTTGTGGTCAGGTTTGTGTACTTATTTTGTATTTCACCGTACTGCATATTGATCATCATCTTGCTTGCATAAAGTCTGGTTGATGGTGCAGTTGCTATGCCTTTGTGCATTTCACAGTGTTCATTTGAGTTGGGCATTGTTTCGGTTTTCCTGTTCGCATGCTTCACGTCGTAGCCTGTACAACTGCCCTGTGTTGAATCCAGCTTAAACGCTTGGGTACGACCTTGTGCTCGTTTGTGAACTTCCATTTAGCTTTTTTGTACACCATCACTGTAGTGGAAAGGCAGTGCACGCGAGCGTGTACTGCAGCCACACGGTATTGCTTTTATTGATATTCTAATTGCTTTTGATTTATTGATCTTTTGCGTATTTCATATGCTATAGTGGCGAGGCAGTACACGCGTGCGTGTACTGCAGCCCTACCCGAAGTGACGTTTTAATTAATATTTCAATTGTTTGAATTGTTTTGTGTGTCCAATTCAATATTTTAAATTGTATTTTGATTTGGTTTAATTTGATGATTTTGTTGATATCTAATTATCTTTTTGATAATTAGATTATGAGTCTCTAATTATTTACTTAATAATTAGATTTTGTCGTTAATTGTTGTTTAGGCAATTCTTATGTTTTCTAAATTATCTTCATTGATAATCTTTTCATTTATCTTTGTTGAAAAATTGAATTTGCCGATTTGTTATTTAGCACTATTACGTGTTATATTTACCGTAATCCGATTTCCTTATTTAAGGATTGGATAGGTGAACTTATTTTACTGTCGTCTAATAGTTATTTGATTATTATAGCTTCCATGCATTAATAACTGAGTTTGAATTAGACTGACCCGTATATTATTTTCTTTTCAATTTAATACTCGGGTCAGACCGAGTTATTACAGGTTGTAGATATCTTGCTTTGGGTTGCTGCTTGGGCTATGAAGTCTTTTCATATCTTTTAGAGTAGCCGTCGTCATTATATAGTAGTTAGTGTATTTGTATAGGAAGATATGTATTCATATATATTATTCACGATAATGTACTGTATATGTAACTTCCAGAGTTGTAGTTGTGTCATATGTATTGTATTGCGTGTATTGTAACTGACTTCAGTTATAAATATATGAGATTTGATACTATCTGTGTTCCGCATTTAGCTTATTTGTTTTATTATTATATACATTGTTCTAAACTATTATGAACCATCGTAGTTCGTTATATATTGGAATTGGATATGTCGTTGGGAATAAATAAATAAGAGATGAAAAATAAAAATATACACCACTCCTATCGAGGTAACCAATACTAGTGTAAGACCTAACTACGGATGGCTGCTCCTATCCAGCCTTATACTTCGTAATAACAGACAGTATTTCTTTTAATACCCTTTGTTATTGTGAGCATAGAGGTGGGGCGTCACAGTTGGTATCAGAGCTTGGGGTTTATGGACATAATGTAAAACATAACTTAGATGGAACAGGTGTTACAACTATTTGTCGATGTTTTTATTGTGCCTTGAGTCAAAACTATAGTTTTGAAATTGTGATGAAATTTTTAAATATCTTTATTTCAAAATAAAAATGAAATTGTGTTTGATGATTAAGTAATTTGTGTTTTCCTTATCAGAGTGCGCAGTGGAAATAGTGAGACTGTCTTTGCTGAGTACAGCTGATAACCTTTTTGATTTAAAAAAAATAAAAAATCAAAATATGAAATTGAAATAAATTTCATTTGTTGTTTACATAGCTGTGTTTATTTTGTTTTCTTTGAGAATTTCGAATCTGATTTGAGGATCCGAAGCGATTGCAGTTATGTGATTTTGTTGAGATTTTTGCAGTTTTGAATTATCTTCGTTGAAGATATATTTGAGTGATTTCTTTGTTCACTTTGTAGTATACGTGAAAATCTGAGTTGTGTGTTACTGCATTAATTTTACGTAAAACCGATGTTTGGTTTTAAACGTATTTTGTTGCCGTTATTTTTATAACGGGATTTTTACACTGTTGCTACATTTTTGAAGTACGGTGTTTTGTTGACATTTTTAATGAATGAAAATTCACTGGTATTGTATTTTGATGCAAATTATTTTGATGAGATTTTAAAATTTAAAATTACTGTCGCTTTGACTTCAGTAACCATCAAGTTTTAAAGTGGATTTTCAAGCGGTTATCCCGCAGTGCTGATTTTGTTGTCCATTTTTACGATATTTTGAGAAGTGCAATTTTCTTGTCGAAGTTGCTACTGATGTTGCTTTTTTAATCACGTGTTTTAAAAAATTGTTTCAAAATAAAAATTGTTTTCAAAATTTTTACAGTTTACGCTTTCAAAAGAATGAGGAAGCGATTTAAACGTTTCAGCAAAATCGAGGACTATGACCCCTTTCTTTTACTGATTCGCTTAATTCTGGACTTGTCCGTTTGAGAATCTAAATTATTACTTTTATAAAATAAATAAAATTGTTTTTAAAATTTTTACAGTTTGCGCATTCAAAAGAATGAGGAAGCGATTTAAACGTTTCAGCAAAATCGAGGACTATGACCCCTTTCTTTTACTGGTTCGCTTAATTCCGGACTTGTCCATTTGAGAATGTGAAATGTTATTTTTGGAATACACAATTTTGCACTTTCAAGGAAACGATGAAGAGAATTAAACGATTTAGTAAAACTCGTGGTTATGGGACATGTGCGTTTTCAATTTTGGTTAATTCCGGACGCGTTAATTGAAATATTTGATGTTTTGATGATTTTCGTGTGCTTTCGAGCCACTGTGTTGGGCCTTCGGGTCATATGTTGGACTTCCGGGTCATATGTTGGACCTTCGGGTCAATACCAGTACTAAAGCATCGGATCATTTGTTGGACCTCTGGGTCATTTGTTGGACGCCAAAATTATGTTGATAGTACATGGTAGGCTTCGGCCATTTGTTGATGCACGTGCGGCGTAGCTTAAAAACTCTCCATCTGATGGGATCGATCCAACCTTTTATGTTGACTTTCTAGTTATCTTAATTGATTCTAGATATTTGTTGTTTCCAATTATCTGCAGGTAATTGGATATTTGTTGATATGAGTTCTAATTATCTTTGTTGATAATTAGATATTTGTTGATTTTGATTATCGTTTTTGATAATTAGATATTTGTTGATTTGAGATTTCTGATTATCGTTTTTGATAATTAGATATTTTTTGATTTGATGATTTCTGATTATCGTTTTTGATAATTAGATATTTGTTGATTCTGATTATCGTTTTTGATAATTAGATATTTTTTGATTTGATTATCGTTTTTGAAAATTGGATATTTGTTGATTTGAGATTTCTGATTATCGTTTTTGATAATTAGATATTTGTTGATTTGATGATTTCTGATTATCGTTTTTGATAATTGGATATTTGTTGATTTGAGATTTCTGATTATCGTTTTTGATAATTAGATATTTGTTGATTCTGATTATCGGTTTTGATAATTAAATGTTTGTTGATTTGATTATCGTTTTTGATAATTGGATATTTGTTGAATTGAGATTTTTGATTACCGATTTTGATAATTAGATATTTGTTGATTTGATGATTTTTGATTATCGTTTTTGATAATTGGATATTTGTTGATTTGAGATTTGATTATCGTTCTTGATAATTGGATATTTGTTGATTTGAGATTTGATTATCATTTTTGACAATTAGACAATTGTTGATTCTGATTATCGTTTTTGATAATTAGATATTTTATGATTTGATTATCATTTTTGATAATTGGATATTTGTTGATTTGAGATTTCCGATTATCGTTTTTGATAATTAGATATTTGTTGATTTCTGATTATCATTTTTGATAATTGGATATTTGTTGATTTGAGATTTCTGATTATCGTTTTTGATAATTGGATATTTGTTGATTTGAGATTTCTGATTATCGTTTTTGATAATTGGATATTTTTTGATTTGATATTTGATTATCGTTCTTGATAATTGGATATTTGTTGATTTGAGATTTGATTAACGTTTTTGATAATCAAATATTTGTTGATTTGAGATTTGATTATCGTTTTTGATAATCGGATATTTGTTGATTTGAGATTTGATTATCATTTTTGATAATCGGATATTTGTTGATTTGAGATTTGATTATCGTTTTTTGATAATCGGATATTTGTTGAATTGAGCTTTCTGATTATCGTTTTTGATGATTAGATAAGTGAAAATTTTGTTGATTATGAGATTTTCTAGTCCTTAATTGATTCTAGATTATGTTGATTATATTGAATAGTTGTTTTCTATCTATCTCTGCTGATAGTTAGAGTTTGCTGATTATGGAGTTCGTGTTTTTCTGATTTTCGGGTTGATAACTAGATGTTTGCGGTTTTGCGATTTGTGATTTGGTGTTTTCTAATTGTCTTTGTTGATAATTAGGTTTTGCGGTTTTCTAATTGTCGTATCAATAATTAGATATTACTGTTTTGTGATTTCTATATTCTAATTATCTAATTGATAATTAAATATTGCTGATAATCGTATTTATTCAGTTTTGTTGTTTTCTGAATTATCTATTGATAATTAGATTTTGTTGAGAATTTGTGAATTTCTTTTATGAAATTAAAAGATTTCTTTGGTGTTTGCGTTCCCGACCTTAATTTTTCTAGCTTAACTAGTTTACATTAGAAAAATAATTGTTATTGACATCTTTAATTATGAAAATTGCGGGGACGCAATTTTTATAAGGAGGAGAGTCTGTAACAACCCAAGATTTCGCAATTATTTTATTATCGTCATTAGATGATTAATATTATTTGCTAATTGCTAATTGAAGTTTTTAAATCGAGTTGAAATTCTTTAATATTGGTTATAAGTTAGGCGGGCTTAAAAATTGAATTGTGGCCCATGTTTTATTATGAGGTTGTGAAGATTTTCAGGGTAAATACCCGTCCCCCTTTTCATTCTTCTTTCATTTTCGTTCGAAAAAAACCCTAAGTAACAAACGGAAAAAAAGGAAATGGCGGCTCATTCTTTCGTTCGTTCCTCAACAACTAGGGCTTCGGCGAAATTCGAAGAGGCCGACGTTGATTGCTTTGATATGGTAGATTTTTGCTTGCCGATCCATTTTCGTGCTCTTCAGAAACTATGGTGAGTAATATTAGCTACTCACATCTAGTTCAGGCTTAGGTTTGTAGGGTTTAAATTACGTGATTTTCGTTCATTCGAATTTTCGATTTAATTTGTCTCGGTAGTTCGACTTTGTTCGATGTTGTTGATTTTGAACTGTTCGTTCTTTTCGGTCATCACTTTTCGATCTTGGTTGGCACGGCTTTGAATTCCTGGTACTTTGACTTCGATCACTTTGGTTTGGTTTAGAACTCTGACTTGGTCATACTCGATTTTGATTCGTGGAATTATGTTACTGCTGGCTTCGGCCTTTGGCTTGAGATTTCATGTGCCTATGTACTTCGGCTCTGGCCATCTTTGTGTTCATCTCCGAGCATTTTCGATCTTGTCTGGCTGCAGTTTTATGACATCAGCATTTAACTTAACGTTGCTTGATGTTCACTTATTTTTCGAGACAGTTTGCATTAATCGGTAAATGGTTCATCACTGCTTTCTTCAAAAACTTATACTGTGTATTGTCACTTGTGTACTGAGCATTGCTGAGTCTTTGATTTGTGTCACTTTATTGCCGAGTCTTTGAGCATTGTTGTGTCAATTGATTCTTTTGAAGCTCGAGTTGCACACTGCTATGTTTATTTACTTGGTTGTGTACTTGAGCTTTTAGCATTGAAACTGTACTGATTCATTTTTGTATATTGTCACTACAATGTGAACTGTTGAGTTAATTGCGGTAGTTTGGGCATTGCCTCCATGTATTTCATGTAGTCTGGTTTATATTGTTGTTGCCTCTGTTCATCCACTTGAATTCTGGTTTTGATTTCTTCATTATTGAGGCTGGTGTTGTTTCTTTGATATTGTGACATTGTTGGCACTAGTTTGCATTTGTTTTGAGTCAGATTTATGCATTGGCCTGCTACCTTTGTTCGTTTGATATAGTTTGCATTTGAGTTGAATTTGGTCCAGTTTCATTAAGTTGTTTCACTGTGCACTGATACATTTTGTTTTCAATAAGCACCGAGTCAATTCTCATGTGCATTGATGCATTTATTTTCATTTGCACTGTGATTGATCATCGCGGCTGTGCCTTGGTCTTTGGTGATTTCTTTGCATTGCTGAGTTGTCCTTTGTGTTTGTTGTACATATGAAATTGATTCATATGTATGCTAAACATTGTTTCACAGTGACATTTACTTGCATTCATATGTTTAAATGTTTTGGTTGTTGCCGTGTTGACTTTGGCATGCTGTTCAATGGCATCGGCATTGATATTTGAAGTGTTGCATATTTGTTGCCTTGGTTCTGGCCATGTTGCACTATAATCTGGTCTGGACATTTTATAGTTCAGTATTGAACTTGACTTTTATGGTCAGGTTTGTGTACTTATTTTGTATTTCACCGTATAGCCTATTGATCATCATCTTGCTTGCATATAGTCTGGTTGATGGTGCAGTTGCTATGCCTTTGTGCATTTCACAGTGAGTTGGGCATTGTTTTGGTTTTCCTGTTCGCATGCTTCACGTCGTAGCCTGTACAACTGCCCTGTGTTGAATCCAGCTTAAACGCTTGGGTTTGACCTTGTGCTCTTTGTGAACTTCCATTGAGCTTTTGTGTACACCATCACTGTAGTGGCAAGGCAGTGCACGCGAGCCTGTACTGCAGCCACATGGTATTGCTTTTATTAATATTCTAATTGCTTTTGATTTATTGATCTTTTGCGTATTCCATATGCTGTAGTGGCGAGGCAGTACATGCGTGCGTGTACTGCAGCCCTACCCGAAGTGACGTTTTAATTGATATTTCAATTGTTTTAATTGTTTTGTGTGTCCAATTCAATATTTTAAATTATATTTTGATTTGGTTCAATTTGATGATTTTGTTGATATCTAATTGTCTTTTTGATAATTGGATTATGAGTCTCTAATTATTTACTTAATAATTAGATTTGTCATTAATTGCAGTTTAGGCAATTCTTATGTTTTCTAAATTATCTTTATTGATAATCTTTTCATTTATCTTTGTTGAAAAATTGAATTTGCTGATTTGTTGTTTAACACTGTTACGTGTTATATTTACCGTTATCCGATTTCCTTATTTAAAGATTGGATAGATGAATTTATTTGACTGTCGTATAATAGTTATTGATTATTATTACTTCCGTATATTAATAACTGAGTTTGAATTAGATTGACCCGTGTATTATATTCTTTTGAATTTAATACTCGAGTCAGACCGGGTTATTACAGGTTGTAGATATCTTGCTTTGGGTTGCTGCTTGAGCTATGAAGTCTTTTCATATCTTTTGGAGTAGTCGTCGTCATTATATAGTAGTCAGTGTATTTGTATAGGAAGATATGTATTCATGTATATTATTCACGATAATGTACTGTATATGTAACTTCCAGAGTTGACAGTTGTAGTTGTATCATATGTATTGCATCACGTGTATTGTAACTGACTTCAGTTATAAATATATGAGATCTGATATTATCTGTGTTCCGCATGTAGCTTATCTGTGTTATTATTATATATATATATATTGTCCTAAACTATTATGAACCATCGTAGTTCGTTTTATACTAGAATTGGATATGTCGATGGGAATAAATAAATAAGAGATGAAAAATAAAAATATATACCACTCCTATCGAGGTAACCAATACTAGTGTAAGGCCTAACTACGGATGGCCGCTCCTATCCAGCCTTATTCTTCGTAATAGCAGACAGTATTTCTTTTAATACCCTTTGTTATTATGAGCATAGAGGTGGGGCGTCACATAACTTCTCCATGCTCGTACCAAACGAGTTGGATCGAAACCCACCACGCGATAGCCCGTCGCGACCTGCACCCTCGGCTAGAACAAGCCGATATTCGGTCATCTCTAGGTTCCAAAATCCAAGCACGAACGCACGCCCTTCCACCTTGATTTGCCCATAAACCAGAGCTTATGTTCCCATCATGGTCGCTCAACTTGAAGAACTCGATGAGCTCTTCATCTTTGAAGTTGGAAGAATTCGCTAGTAATCAGCGGATAAAATGGAATTTGAAGAAGAAAAAGAAAACACATCGGCCATTGAAATGTATTTCACGGCGCCTGAAGAAAGTAACTAGGGTTTCGGACAGTACATGTATATATATACGTGTAATCCAATTATTTTATTATTTTATTCACCTTTGAACAATTTCTCAAACGATCTCCAAACAACGCATGCCGACAGGTCGATTATAATGTTTTACCCACCTTCCGAACACAATGGAATGTGTTTCAGAGGCTAATTTGATCGTATGTGGAAGTTAGCCTTTTAAATCGATTTAAAATATTAAATTATCGGTTTTAATTTCAACACGTTTCTCACCCATACGAGAAAATGGTAAATCCAAACGCTACGAAATTTGAAATCCGATAATAACTAACTATTGCGGATCCAATGGAACTAGTTTCGTCGAATTCCGAGACTGTGCCTCGGAAGGCTATTTTTAAATATCGATTTTAACGATATATTTTCAAAACTGAACAAATCACCTTTAGATTAAATTTCAACCATTCTATTATCTTCAGTATCATCATTATAAATTTTATAAGCCTTCAAATTATTTTCAATAGGCTTAAAATTCCAATTCAACATTTTACCCAATATCAAATTATATAATTCAATAATTTAATTATCACGTAAAATATTGATATTTGGAATTCAAGTTAAAATTAACCTTTCAAATATTTAAAATCAATTAAATATTCCAATTTAAATAGTTAGAAATTCTGGGTCATTACATTCCTCCCCCCTTAAAAAAATTTCGTCCCAGAAATTACCATTTAGGAAGAATGATCCAATACCCGTTTACTATTTACCCAAAACTAAACAGGTTTTATCAACTTGCCATAACCTATCTTTTATTAAAGACCTACTATCACTTGAAACAACTTCCCAAAACCTTCTATAGTTTCCAACAACATTATTTTCTCCACATATTCAAAATTAAATTTAAAATTCAAATTTAGATTATCACAACTTCCTCAAAAAATTTCTAACTCTCTAAATTTCCGAAAAATTTCGCCTGCGTCTCCTTTGCGCGGCTAGCTCGACACAACTACAAAATGCCTCTACGGGCTCCCAAATTTCAAAAGAAAACAAAACGCTAAGTGGCTAGATCAAAAACCCAATCCAATTTCATACAAAAATTTAAATACATACCTTTTAGTCGGGCAATTCAAATTACCTCCTGAAATCAAAACCAATTTTCCTTTCCCTTTATAAAACCTGCATATCTTACTTAGCAAAACTATCCAATCATAACTTTTCAAATCATTTTATACGTTTCCTTACATAGGTTTCATATCTGCTTCTATTCAAATTAGTTTCCCATTTCCGTATGAATTCAATTTGTCTTCAATTCCGAATATTGAATTTATCTTCCATTTAAAACTGATTCATATCATTATTCTAAATTAGTTTCATCCACTAATTAATTTCAATTTCCAATTTGAAATCATTTGTCACTAACAAAATTTTCTAACTCCCAAAATTTTCCAAATTTTTTAGCAGAGTCTCCTTTGTACGGAGGAGCTTTTGCAATTTGACAAGATATATACATATACACACACATCGACCCACACGGTCGGAAAAGTAAAAACAGTTCATATTTCCTATTTTTATTGCGTAGGCGTACCTTTATTTAGCATTTTAAGAAATAAGCTTATTTATTTTAGCAATTAGTGCAATCCAAATCCAGCCAAACGGCCTTCAGGTGCCTGTACTTACTCAATTTAAATGTGTAAGTGCTATATATAGAAATTTATTAGCATTTCACTTACTTTCAATAGCTAAACACATGCATTTTATAAGCAACAAGCACCAAACGCTTTCCATAAGCGATTTATATGATTTAAAGCTAATTCAATTTATTTTTAATCCAAACAAGCTCATATTCAATTCAATTGATCCTCAAATCAATTTATTTAACCTCTATCAACTCATAGAATTTTAATTACTTTGTTTACGACAAACGACAATTATTTTTATATAAATGCGGCGATATTTGCTTACTAGAGTATCCATTTTAGTTTATAACTACTTCAAATTAATTTCAACTCATTCTGTATTTAATTCCATTTCATTTCTAATTTATTCACCAACCATACGTTTGCATTTCATTTCATCTCCGCATTGAATTCATTTTAAAACTATTTCATTGAGATTGACAATATTCTATGCTTATATTAATAACCATTTTCCAAATAAATTTAACCCAAACTTTTAATTAAGTAATTTTACTTCAAATTAATTCGCCTCATAACTTAAGTCCATTCTGATAATCCAATTCCAATTAAAACTTTGATTTAATTTCCATGCAATCAAACTTCATTCATTTATTTTTTTCATTCAATTAACCCATTTATTCACCCCATATTTAAATTTTTAATTCACTTACTTAATTCATTTTCGAATTTATTTCATTAATACAAAGCCATTCTCAATTTATTTCTACTTACCTAGGTTTTGTTTGCAATTCAAACCATGCCTATTATAAGTCAACTCCATTTCATTCGACAACACTTCCATTATATCTAATTTACTAGCAAATTACGTTAAATATTATTTTTACAACATCTCCACTTATTTTAATTCATCATCAAATCCAAGTCGGATTCTATTTATAATTCGAATTTATTTTCAAACTTCATTATTAACTTACAATCCATTTTATTTAACCGAGTTAACTTTTATTAATATACTCTATCAAATAATTTATTTAGCTAATTAGCTTCCAACTTTTTAAATCAATATTCGATTTTATTACTACAAAATCACTTCATTAAATTTTCCTGAATTCAAATTTCTTTTTATCATTCCAGTTTAGATTACTTTTATTTCCCAAAATTCCATCCCTTTAATTTAAAATTTTAGAAATGCTTTTAAATCCACCTCATACTATTAAAGCAGCTCTTTATATCTTATAACTTGATGTCTCAACCAGTCCATCCTTGTTCTCACAAAAATTCAGTCATACGTTGATCAGGCGTAGGACTGAAAATCTATAAATACTTAGCATATCCATTTTCAACATCCAGTGGAAATACTTGGGAAAATAATTTTATTAAAAATGTAGAAAACAGTTTTTGAAAATAGGGGAAATATCTTTGGTGAGAATGCTCTAAAAATCATCACCCACATCCTTGGTCACAGTTAGGTCCTAGGTTATATTGCCATCGCAGCAAAAGTCCTTGTAACTGCAGGCACTCCGCGCCCCTCGATTACGCCATGGAAACAGATCGCAGTTACGTTGCCATCGCAGCAAAAGTCCATGTAACTGTAGGCATCAGCGGCCCTCGATTTTCGTTGTTAAAATGAAACTTCTCAACTCCTGCATAGGTCGCAGTCTATCGATGTAAAATCAAACGTAGACTGTTGGCTCTAAGCAGCACACACGACTTTCGCTATGTTACCATAGGTCGTAGTCAACCGATACAAAATCAAACGTAGACCGTTGGCTCTCAGCGGCACACAGGACTTTCGCTATGGTATACACTACTCATAATCCTCAGGAACTAGTTTAGTCCGGAATCCTCATAGGATCAACTTTAGAACCCCCCTTGGGGCTCAAGGCAGCACCACCCGGTGGCACTCCTGAGAAGTTCATTTCAAAGGCGCGCCTTTTTCCCAGAGTCATTATCAAAACACTTTATACTATATACATATATATTATCTTCCAAATCATACACCTAGTATGATCTCATACAAAGCTCCTTTACACAAAATCGATTATCCCAAAATCGATAATTCTTAAACTAGGCTTTCCAAAATCCAATATTGATTTTACCCAAAAATCAAAAGCCTTTCCAAATCCAAAGGTTCCCAAAACCTTTTTCCAAAATCCTCATAAGATCCTTCATATATATATATATATATATATATATTTATATAATTTTTAAAAACTATGGATCATTTCAAACTTGTATAAAATTCCTTTTATACTTCAAACACCTTCAAAATCCTTTTCTTTTGGCAATAGATTCAACAAGGGGAGATTTATCTTATATATAACAAAGATATATAACTTTGTTTATTCATAATCGAATATTCCAATTTGATTGCCCTTTTCAGTCAATTTCATTCAAAACCGTACGATGTACACTTATCATCTGTATGCCATACCAATCTGATCGCTCACTCGACCACACAAATTTCACTTCCGAACTAGTATCGTCCACCCGACTTCCTAGTGCGGACACATATTTGGTTTTTTGATCAGAAACCCTCATCTCCTTGCATAGCCATAACTATGATAGAGGATATCCAGAACCAATCAACAATCCATATCCAGGTTCGCCGTCGAAAATCGAGTGAAAAATCCCAACTCGGATCAATATAACTATCTCGAAATTCCGTCCTTGAATCTGGATCAAATCACTATGCGAATAGAATAATATACGTACATCTTACGTATTTATCTTCATTGATTATTAGCCAAATTAATTTCCTTTCCATTCACATTCACTTAAAATTTCACTCACTTATTCACATTTGCCTTAATCCCCATTTGGATTATCACTTCAATTCTTATCTCAGTTGGGTATTTAATCAATAACAGTTTGAACTCCGACCAAATTATATATAGAAAATAGCTTGAAATATTTAAAAATAGATAAGTAGTTTAAAAATAATTAATAGTTTATAAAATAGTTAAATAATTGTAAAATAGTTGGAAAATAGTCAAATAGTTTCAGAGATTTTAGACAATTGCAAAATAGTTGTAAAATAGTAATTAATTTGCAAAATTGTTGAAAAATAATAATTACTTTATAAAACAGTTACAAAGTAGCTAAATAACTCCAAAAGTAGTTATAAAATAAGTATAATATAGTTTTGCGTTTAACAAGAAATGTTGTATATATAATAAATAACTTGGAAACATAGATTTATACTAAAACAATTTATTTTAAAAATAGTATAGAGTCAAACTGTTCAATTCCCAATCTCCATTCTCATCAATTCAATTTAAATTTCCACTTCCATTTAAATTGACCCAATTCCAATTTAAATAACTCCAATTTCCATTGGACTTGATTTATTCCCAATTCAAGTTGAATTAATTCTCAATTTCTTTCCAACTTCAAATCAAATTCCATTTGATTCTTACTTATTCAACTTTATTTATAATTCCAAATAATTCAAATAAATTTGGACTAATTTCAAATTGAATCCACTTCAATTTCAAATCATTTCAATTCTTGCTTGAATTTAATCCCAATTCCCATTCAAATTTTAAACGTTCAGATTAATAACCTTTCCACTTAAGTTTAAAATTTGCTTCACTTTGGGTTTCACATCACATTCCAAGGAAAATTCAAAATTCAACGTTAGATTTTATTTCATTATTATTTCCTTTACACACTAGGCTACTTTTAAAATTTAAACCACCCTTGGTTTTAATTTCAAAACAAATCCCTTAAAAATCTTTCAAACATTTCATGTTTTAAAATAAGACTATATTCAAAATAGTCTAAATTATATTATTTGTTATTTTCTTTAACTCTTTGAAACAATTGATTGTTTTCTAGATTTAGGTTTTAAAACTTCACAATTTTAAAACTTACTTTAATTTAGAAGTTATACTCATCTTATAAATTTACTTCATTTGGCTTACTTAATAACAAATATATCATTATTAAACACAATAACAATTTATGATAATACCCAATGTAATCATATCTAGATACCGATTCCTTTTTATATTATTCTTACTTCTATAAATTCAAGATTAAATTTCAGTTTGAATCCATTTCAAACTTGCGTTTATTTAATTTCAATTTGTTTGTATTTCTTTTTTTACTTAATTTAATTCCAATTCAAGATTTCAATTTGGTTGTATTATATTACTTCTTAATTTAATTTCAATAATTTAACAACCAATCCCCTAAAAATTTATTAGAAGGGAATATTGTTTTATATATCAAAATATTTTTTATATAAAATCATTCAAAATCTTTATATAAGAAAATAAAAAGTACGCTCTCATATATATATTCAACTCATCCAAGAGTACTACGGACTCTATTTAAGGAGTAATTCCCACCAGAGCCAAGGTTCTCGCTTAGCCTTTCAGCTCTGATACCAATTGTAACGACCCGAAATTTTCGAATCCGAAAATTCCAGATAGTTATGAAAAAGAAGAAAAAGATAGAAGAAGAAGAATAGAAACATCAACATCTCACATTCGTAGCGGATAAATATAATAATAAATAATAACAGTTTAAAGCATTCTGTATCTGTCAATTACATTTATAATACATTAGAGTTACACATTTATACAGACACTGGATATACACAATTACCATGCCTTAGATTTACAATAATATAATGCAGCGGAAATATTCTAAATGTTCCTTCCATCCAGCTCGCCTCCTGAGCTTCAGAACGTCCTTACCTGAAAATCTGTAATACTCGGTCTGATCCGAGCATTACAACAAAGTAACACCCGATTCAGGCTGGAAACCAGCGTGAGCAAACCCATCCAACATAGAATACAAAGCATACAACTCATATAAAACCCTGGGCAACTCGTATCAATTTACAAATTCACAATTTGTTATAGGCAACACTTATTTCACACATCAATTTTATAAGTACCAAAATTTAGATTCAATAGTTCAATTCACTTAAATCATTTTATTCCAGCCTATTGATTTCACCTATCAATCTATAAAATTCGAAGTGGTTTCGGATCTTTTCTAGTACCCGACCCAGGTCACTTCGAGACTCATGTCATCCTAAACCAAGTTATCCAAATGAAATACACAACATTTCATATCAGAGATATCAACTCATTCAAAGCATTGAATACCATTCAATCATCCATAAGCAAAGCTTGATCGCTACCAAAATTAATTTAATTAATTTTGATTGAATTTCCATCCAAAATCACGTAGATTTCTTCACTTGTCATTAATTAATTTCTATTCAATTAATCAATCATCCCTTCATTATTCATCTTAATTAATCACCATGGATTAATTGTCTTTCAATTACATACAAGTAATTATCTTTAATTAATTTCACGATATTAATTATCCTTAACCAAAAACAATAAGTAATCTTAATTACTTCATAAATTAATTAACTATATTAATTACATTAATCCTTAATTACTTATATTAATTAACTTCTCATATGTCACTTATTATTGGTTAATCATTCTTAATTAATCAATCTTTAATTACATCATTAATTATATAAATTAATGATTTCTAATTATATTTTAATTTATCCTAATCTAAATTAGTTACATTAATTAAACCACGATATTAATCATTCTCGATTAATCTCAACCTATATTTAACTATCTCTTATTTACTTCATTAAATAAATTAATTACTCCTTAATTAACTATTTTAATTAATCTCTTGATTAATTTCACAAAGTAGTTATATTTTATTAATTACATTAAGTAATTACCGATCAAACCATCCATTGATTATTCTAAATTAATTAAACTTGAAAAATTAACTTAAACCTTAATTAATTAATTCAAACCCTAAATTGCTAAATTAATCAACCCACATCATTAATTAATTGAATTAATTAATTATCCATTTTAATTACCCTTCTAATTTGATGAATCACAAATCATAAGCACTTATTAACATTAAAATGAAAACATTTTCTTATTTATGACTTAAGTTTAAAATAATTAAAAACACAAATACTTCGAGTCAAGCGACAATTAACTCGAGAACCAACCAAAACCAAAGTCACCAGATCATCAATTCACAGTGAACATCAATCAATTTAATCATGCAACCAAATATATAATTTAACCATTTAAATTTAAATAAAAATCCAAAAGAGTGAGATTTACTCACCGTTGCTCCTTAAATTCGCAATCCACTTCATTCTCGATTTGATTCCACGATTTTCAACTAAGTATAAACATTTATATGGTTTATTAATATTCGGAATAAATTAAATTATCAATTACCATTTAATAAAATTTGATTTACCAATTATTGTATTCGAACCAGTTTTCCAAAATAAATAATTATTTCTCTTCCTTTGAAACCCATATACTAAAAATTTATTTATAGTTTTCAAAAATCTAATTTTATATAAATACTCAACATTTTAAAATTTCCTTTCTAGCCTCTATATACATATTGAATTTCAAAACAGAATTGTTTTGTATCCTACTGCAATTAAAATCTCATCCATATATATTAAATAAATTTAATTAAGAATAACTACCTTGCATCGGCGTTTCAAATTTTAAATTAAATCGAGCTCATTCGATTTAATCCAAAATTTTCGCGAGCTCCAATTGCCTCCGGATTTGTTGCAGCGCATAGATCGCATCGTTGTGATTCCGGCCCTACAAAAGTCGTCGAAATCTGATAATGTATGTAAAAGATAAGGCTTGTTAAACATTTGAATATAATATATAAACAATTTTTTTATGCCATTAACATGGTTGCCGTTCATCAATCCAGAAAAATCAAGGCCGAACGAAACTTATCTTCATCGTTCACAAAACCGGGTTGTTCAAACCCATCCACATCCATCTAGGGCTCTGAACCGCCCCATGCTCGTACCAAATGAGTTAGATCGAAACCAACCACGCGATAGCCCGTCGCGACCTCTACCCTCGGCTAGAACAAGGCGATACTCGGTCATCTCTAGGTTCCAAAATCCAAGCACGAACGCACGCCCTTCCACCTCGATTTGCCTACAAACCATAGCTCAGATTCCCATCATGGCCGTTCAACATGAAGAACTCAATAAGCTCCTCATCTTTGAAGTTGGAAGAATTCTCTAATAATCAGTGGATAAAATGGAATTTGAAGAAGAAAAAGAAAACACATCGGCCGCTGAAATGTTTTTCACGGCGGCTGAAGAAAGAAACTAGGGTTTCGACACCTACGTGTATATATATACGTGCAATCCAATTATTTTATTATTTAATTCACTTTTGAACAATTTTCTCAAACGATCTCCAAACAACGCATGCCGACATGCGATTATAATGTTTTACCCACCTTCTGAACACAATGGAACTGTTTCGGAGGCTAATTTGCTCGTATGTGGAAGTTTGCTTTTTAAATTGATTTAAAATATTAAATTATCGATTTTAATTTCAACGCGTTTCTCACCCGTACGAGCAAACGGTAAATCCAAACGCCACGAAATTTGAAATCTGATAATAAATAACTATTAGGATCCAATGGAATTGGTTTCGTCGAATTCCGAGACTGTGCATCAGAAGGCTATTTTTAAATATCGATTTAAACGATATATTTTCAAAACTGAAAAATTCACCTTTAAATTAATTTTTAACCATTCTATTATCTTCAGTATCATCATTATAAATTTTATAAGCCTTCAAATTATTTTTAATAGGCTTAAAATTCCAGATTCAACATTTTACCCAATTTCTAATTATATAATTCAATAATTTAATTATCACGTAAATATTGATGTTTGGAATTCAAGTTAAAATTAACCTTTCAAATGTTTAAAATTAATTAAATATTCCAATTTAAATTGTTAATAATTTTGGGTCATCACAGTTCCTTAATTATATCTTTTGTTTAATCAGTTACAAATTCAACTTTCATTTAATCCCATCAATAACTTATCATTAAATCTCTTATTTAATTAGAGGGTTCAATTATTAATTAGTTACATTCCATTTTCTATAATAATAGAAACTATTAATTAACAGAAACTTAAGAATTAAACACCGGGTTAAATTCCAAATCATTTTAAAGATGATAGATGGAGGTTTGTACTTAAAACTTATATATCCGATTATACTTAAATAATTAGAAATTTATATTTGGTTATCAAAATAAATCTATAGTAAAACTACTACAGTGGGCTTCCCACTTCAAAACTCGAAAATGAATGTCGATGAAGCGTGCACGCATCACCGAAATTATTTTTCAGCGACAGAGAGGGGAGTACATAACTTATTCCTTTCCAAAATTTCTTAAAAAAATTCTATCAAATTATATTAAAATATTTATATCATAAAATACTTCTAAAATATTATTATTATATTTCAAATCATTCAAAAGAAAGTTTCAAAACCCGGGAACTTAAATTCTAAATTTTCAATTTGCATTTTATTTTATTTTCGATCTCATTTCAACTATTATATATAAATTTCGTTACCTAACAACCAATATATTGCAACCAAATATAACCTTTATAAAAATTTATTTTATATATAGAAAATATAATAGGAAAAATTATTTCATTCACCTATATTCAAAGCAAATATTGTGTCGGTCTATCCTATTAAGTGTTTAGAAATCCCTGTTGATGTTATAGCATCCCATGCACTAACCAGAATTAATAATACAAAACGAAACAAATTAACACAATATCAAAACCTTTTATAACACTAACAAATACGCTCTCTCGTATATATACACTCAGCGACTCATCATAGGGTATTACCACCCTATTAATAAAGAGTCAGACCCCACAAAGCTAAGGTTTATCGCTAAACCAAAGCTCTGATACCAGATGTAACGCCCCGCCTTTTTGTATGCTTTAAATCAATGATAAAGCACACACATCGGACTTAAACCATACTGAAGGGCGGATTGTTATGGGGTAAATAAGAAGAAGCAAAGAAAGAAAAAAAACAAAACAGAATCTTACAGCGGAACGATAAAATATAATAATCAAATATACAGTTCATGAAGCTGTTTTTTTCAAAACATTCTATTATACTTATACAATACATATCATAGTACACATACCCGAGTACAATAATAATGCAGCATAATAAAGTGATGTAGTGGAATAATATAATAGATAGTAGAAATAAAATCTTCGTCTTCGTCCTCCAGAAGAAAGGTCTTTAAACCTGAAATGCTCAGGCTGACCCAAGCGAATTGAAAAGACAAAACATTCGAGTCGGAACTAAAAGATCTTATGTGAGTTAAATCAACAGTCAATAATATGGGTGGAACGGTGTCAGAGATGTTTACGGGATTTGACATCTCCTATCCAGTGTCTAACGTGAGTGCAGTAACTTAAGAGATGCTCGAGATTCACATCTCCTAAGGATCCGTTAAACTACTTACTATGTAGTAATATTTCGCTATTATAATAGTGTCTAATAGTAAAATAAACTTACTTTTTTCATAGCATTAAGGGGTTACCCATGTAGCCCTTAACACGTAATAGTCCCAGTAGTCCATCCAATATCATAGTCCCTCCTGATCGGTAAGCCACCAGAGGATACCACACTGGCTACGGGATAAAACCAAACTCGTACAAGACGCGATAGGGTAGGTGACACAACACAACTAGGCAATACCATGGTAGATATACCAATTACGCTTCCGGGCCGGTGGTAACGCGTAGCGCAGCAACCGCCCACCTCGAGCCACACCCCCAAAAAGAAAATCAAAAGTGGCCACCGAATCAATCCAAAAGTCAAAGTATAATATCGAAGGGATGTGTCCGATCAAAGGAGCTACCTCATTAGCCCGTCAATCGCTCCTGCTTTAGCCACCTTATGCCAACTCACGAGAGTCGGGTCCACGTATTTACCTCAACGGAAACGCCACCACCGTCCTACTTCATTCCGGAATCTCCACCGCGTACACGGTTGTTAAAGTGGTTTTCAGAGTTGGCAGAGAGTATGACAACTTCTGATCCCGGTCTCTTTAACAAACAAACGTTATTATAACACCGCGGTCTTTTTGAAATAGTTTATGCTTTTAAAACCAGAATATAATATCCATTTCAATCCATATAAATACAATATCATTTCCTCTTTTTAAAAACCAAATCAAATTTGATATCATTTTCAAATATATCCTTTTCTAAAACCATAACATTTCAAAGTTATAATATTTCGAAACCAAAACTTGAAATATAGCCTTTCAAAACATAAAACTTTGAATTTCATAGCTTTGAAACATACTACACCACTTATATGGTTTAAATATTTAATTACTTTATATGGTAAAATAGCTTCTTCACCTTCACAAATCAATTCCAATATGGATTTTAAATTCCCAAATAAATCAATATAATTTCCATATATTTCAAAGCTTTAATTATTCCACCATTTCAAACTTATTATTTGATAATTTCATATGTATCAATTTCAACTACTATTATTTAGATTTGAAATGTTTACTTAATAAATCAAATATCATTTTGAGACGACCCGACTTCCTATCTCCAGGAAATCGCATCATCTTGAAGAAAGAAAGGGATAGAAGAAGAAAAGAAAGAGAAAGAAGAAACACAATAACATCAGATAACTCACAGCGGAACGAATGAAATATAATATATATCACTTAAAATATTACATAGTATCATATTACATCAGAGTTCACAACTTATTTCAACACATATTAGACAGTTATAAACATCTGTCTAACTATACAACTCAAGTACACAAGATACAGATACAACAAACACAGCAGAACCATAATATATCTACATGTGGAAGCCTCCTGCTCCATATCTCCTCCAGAATTCGTCAAGTTAACCTGAATCACTTGACTACTCATACATAATATGAGTACCCAAGAGATTAATAAAACAGAAAATAAACACTCGGGTCAGACAGGGGTCTGGTGTGAGTAAACGGTTTAAAGTTTCTTAACTTTAGAAAACCTTTGAAAAGAAAAGGTATCACGTAAGACTTCCCACATATAAACATGGAAAAGTTTTTATCTTACGCTAACCAAAACATTTGATAGAAATCCAGTGATATTATAATAGTGTCTAGGGTTATCAAGTAAATAAGAAATAGTCGAAATTGTTACATGATTAAATTCCAGCTACTAGCCACAAAAGTGGGTAATACAAACAAAACCGTAGGGTCTCGTAGGAAGAATGGGTTTCCATCAATGGCAGGGCTACTGGGGTGCCGCCCGTCACAGTACGTGGCCTAGATCAACGTACCGAGGAGTACGCCCGCTCCCCTGCAACACAAGGCTGAGACCATTCCTTACTGAACAGTCCTGAGAAAGACAACTCCGGCGGTTGTCCGGAATCAACTTCCCATACAGCCGAATAAAAAGGGACTTCTAGACAGGAGTAAATCTTTCTCTCCAGTAGGAGCTACCCACGAAGCCTTGCTACACCTCCTCTGTTTTAGCCATTCCCGGTTGATGAGGCTTGAGGCTGCGATTACCTTTAGAGAACACATCTCTTAGAATGCTCATCGTCCACCTGACGATGTTATGAAAGCATTCAATCCATACAAGTTCGTTCCAGGTTCGAACGAAACCGAAGACACTATCTCATTGCACTCATTTTGGAATCACCCTCAGAGTCAACGACCATAGCCCTTGCACTCTAAATCACCATCTCGAACCTATAAGTACTATTCTGTCGAACTCATTATGGAATCACCCACAGAGTCATATAGACGTATAGTCCTTACACCTCGAGTCTTCACAAAGCTCCACTTGGATTCACGACCTAACGTTTAATTGGAATCGATGTGGTTTTCGGATTCCAAATATGGAAACCCGATCCCAGTCTTATCGAAACCAAACGCCATTTTAATGTCCAAGTTGCACTTAAGGGTTTTAACAATTTAAACTTATATACCAGATGATATAAATAGATAAATGAATCACATTATCACAATAGATAATTCATAACAAATATTCATCTCACACAGCAGCATATCACGTAACAGAGATATTTAAATCATCCAGTATCAACCAAACACCAAATATCAATCATCCAATATAAACCAATCATCCAATATCAATCACCAAATATCAATTAATCTTCCAATAGCAGAATTGATTAACTCCAAAACAATTGGATTAACCTTAAATCCCTTTCCATTTATTTATTCCAAATAAATAAATTAATCATCACTAATGATCTTCCTCAATTAATCTTCCTTGATTAATTATACTTTAATTACATTCAAGTAATTATGCTTAACCATACTCAGTAATTAACCTTTAAGTACTATCATTAATTACAATAATTAATGATCCTTCATTTACTTCCATTAATTAATCAATTATAATTAATTACAGTTAATTAATCACACTTTCATTAATTACTTTTATTAATCAACCTTGATTAATATCATTTATTACATTAATTAATGATCCCCATTAATTAATAATTCTCTTTAATTAAATAATTAACTTGTAATTGATCAACTCATTAATCATAATTAGTAATTAACAATTTGTAATTACTTATCTTAATTAATTAACTTCTTAATTAATTATATTAACCTTTGATTAATTGATCTAATTAATTAATCTTTAATTACTTCATTAAGTAATTATTAATCAATTTAAATTAACAATTAATCCTTAATTAATTACTTTATTAAATAATTACATTTTAATTAATTACACTTAGTAATTAACCTTAAATTAATCACATTTTTTAATTAACTAGTCACATTAACTAATTAACTATAATAATTAAGTAATTAACTATTATTTACTAACATAAGTAATTATCTCTAATTACTTGATTACTTCTTAATTAATTACTTAACAAATAATTAATTTTATTATTAAACAATACTTATTTCTTTAATTAATTAATTACTTCATAATTAATTAACTTCAAAACAAATAAATTAATCAATTTCCTTAATTGATAACATTAAGTGGTTATTCATTAATCAGTTCCATTAATTACTCCCATGAGTAAATTCTATTAATTACTTCCATAAGTAATTATCATTCTTAATTGCATTCAAAAATTAACCATTAATTACTTCATTAAGTAGTTACACTTAATTAATTCATAATTAAGTGATTATTTAAAATTAAATAATCAATTAACTAATTATTTAAAATTAATTAAACAATTAATTAATTAACTTCTTGTATTTCAAAATCCTTAATAGATTAAGAAAACATTATTCTTAGTTAAACTTTTACTTATTAATGAATCACATTTTAATTAAGTACCTTTAAGTTCATGTCAAAATAAATTAATCATAATTATCTACATAGATGAATTATTTGTAACTAATCCAAATTTTAATAACTTAAAAATAAACCATTTTTATTGGTTTACAAAATTTATATCAATAACTTAATTGGAAAAATAAAATTTGGAAATAAATTCTAAAACTTAAAACATCTAATTTAAACTTATAAATTTCCAATAGAAATTTAAACTTAGTCTTTAAATCATTACTTAATAACTTGATTTAATATTTTAAAATGAAAACATTCCTTTTGAATTAAAATTCAAAACACTTTTTTGTTTTAGAAAAGTTGATTAACTTCTACTTACATAGAACAAGTTTTAACTCGTAAACTTATTTCCTTTTTATTCAAACAAGAAGTATTATCTGCAACTAAAACACTACAGAACCAAGTCAAACAACTCGAGAACGAACCCAGGATTCACTCGCCTCTACCCCGAAGCAACCCATCACCATCATCTTCGAGACGAACACGGGGTGAACACGAGAGCCAACCCGAGCTTCCAGCAAAACTTCACCTCACGGAAATGACGTGCACACGGTGCACTTGCACAATCGCCGCCGACCTTTGGCGAACATCGCGACTACGAACGACGATCTCACAAATGCTCATGAGCACGAAACTAAACCCAAAATCAACCAAAAGAAATCGAATCGAATATTCGACCATCAGTACAAAAACTACAGAAAGTATCGACCACTAAATCCCTCCACGGCTAACGCACTGACGTCGTCCAACTCCTGCCGTCCTCACCATTGAAGCGTCACATCCCTGAGTACCTCCCCCCAAGAAGCGATCACCTCCGGTCAAAAGTTCGCGCCGTAATCAATTCGACAGTAAAGCCGAAAGGTAAGCAGGCTTAAACCCTAATTTACTCAAATTCGAGCAATTTACAAAATGGAAAAATTCTAAAACATTTTTCCCACGATCCATGATTCATAAACAAGCTACGATCAGAATTTCAGATCATATTATTGAATGGATAATCGGTAATTCATCAAAATCACAATTTCAAACCAAACCCAATTTCGCATAAATTACCAAACTAAAAATTACAAAATTTCATATCTAAATTCATGATTTATCATCATTATTTCATGCATTTAATTCAATTCAGAATTTAAGGTAGTTAATTTTTATCCAAATTTTAAGGTTCACTAAGTTTCTTATTTAAAACACTATTTGTAAATTAAATTTTATAGAAATTATTTTTAAAATTATCTTCAACATTAACATAAAATATTACATTCAATCACCAAGACCAAACATAAATGTTTTAGTGGGAGATTCAAATTTTGAAAGAGTTCAGGCCTGAGAAACAATAGATAACAGAGGGTTTTTAATTTACAGTTTACTTACTTATATGAACATATCAACAAATTCAGTAATATAAACCTGGAAAATTCTTATACAACACATAATTCAAACCACAGATCATCATATGCATTTAAATTTAAACAAGATTAACCTGTTTTTAAAAATAATTACTCACCTTTTATAAAATATGCAGAGCAGAATTTCTGTATTATTCCAGGCTTTGAACATTATCTGAAAAAGGTGCTTGATTTATCTTTGCTGATGAAATGAAGGCATGCATGCTTCAACCAAATGATCTAAACATTGAAATGGATCTGAATTTCCATTGAAATGCAGTTTTGAAGGTTGATGTCGCAGCTCTTCATTTGAACAGGTTGTAGCTTAAATAAATGCAGATTGATTTGGTGTTGCAGGTTTGCAATTTGATTCATATTTGATTTTTCAGATGTTACTTTGCTTTTAATGAGACTATGCCAAAGCGAAACAACTTATAAACCTTAGCCTCATATTCCAAAACTGCCAACCTCCTTGCTACAGATCCAGATAACTTCTACACAGGCGAATCTTCTCTGCGGCAGGTAAAAACTGTTTCTCAACTACTTCCAAAACTGCTTCAAGAGAAAACATCTTCTGGAAGTATCCATGGATACTGCATCTCATCACTCAGTTACCAAGATACCATCACTTACTTCTGCACTTCTGACAGATCCAAACTCAAGAAAAATTCGTTCACCCGAGCGAAATCCAAACTTACACTTCAAAGATAAAGTACGAATCTTTAAAAAGATTTCCTTCGGATATCGAAGAAATCCTTACTCCAAACTACAATCCCACTCGAGACGGTATTAGGTCTACAGTCACGACAAATACTTCCAACCTCAATATATGGACCTCTTCCATCAGTGGTAGTCGTGTTACACACACCACTACTCCATCTAGCTCTAAAACTTATGTTGGAAAATCCGAACAGATAACCCAACAGATTAGGTATATATATTACAAGTACGCTATCTCAAGGAAGACACCACTCTAGAGCCTAGGTATTCACTCAACCTAATGCTCTGGTACCAGCTAAGACGACCCAACTTCCTATCTCCAGAAAATCGCATCATCTTGAAGAAAGAAAGGGATAGAAGAAGAAAAGAAAGTGAAAGAAGAAACACAACAACATCAGATAACTCACAGCGGAATGAATGAAATATAATATATATCACTTAAAATATTACATAGTATCATATTACATCAGAGTTCACAACTTATTTCAACACACATTAGACAGTTAAACATCTGTCTAACTATACAACTCAAGTACACAAGATACAGATACAACAAACACAGCGGAACCATAATATATCTACACGTGGAAGCCTCCTGCTCCATATCTCCTCCAGAATTCGTCAAGTTAACCTGAATCACTTGACTACTCATACATAATATGAGTACCCAAGAGTTTAATAAAACAGTAAATAAACACCCAGGTCAGACAGGGGTCTGGTGTGAGTAAACGGTTTAAAGTTGCTTAACTTTAGAAAACCTTTGAAAAGAAAAGGTATCACGTAAGACTTCCCACACATAAACATGGAAAAGTTTTTACCTTACGCTAACCAAAACATTTGATAGGAAATCCAGTGATATTATAATAGCGCCTAGGGTTTTCAAGTAAATAAGAAATAGACGAAATTGTTACATGATTAAATTCCAGCTACTAGCCACGAAAGTGGGTAATACAAACAAAACCATAGGGTCTCGTAGGAAGAATGGGTTTCCATCAATGGCAGGGCTACTGGGGCACCGCCCGTCACAGTACGTGGCCTAGATCAACGTACCGAGGAGTGCGCCCGCTCCCCTGCAACACAAGGTCGGGACCATTCCTTACTGAACAGTCCCGAACAAGACAACCACTGCGGTAGTCCGGAATCAACCGCCCATACAGCCGAATAAAAAGGGTGTAACAACCCGCATATTTATCGATTGTAATTTTAAATATTTTATTTAAATATTTCATCGTCAGTCGGATTATGGTCCGAAAAGATACTTTTTGCAACCAGCCGAATTGGGACTCGAGACCCCTTCCATTGAGTTCAAAATGTCGTTTGCAACGTTTTTCAATATAAGCTTCGATATGTTTGGAGTAAGTTGATTTTTGCTACTTTTTCTATAGGGCTTTGGGTTTGGGTTCAGCCCATTTGCCCAATTCTGGTTATATCAACCCAACCCCTCTCCACTTCTCTTCATTCATTCCTCATTTCCTAACTCTCTCAAGCTCAAGAGAATAATGGGGGAAAAGGTTGTAAATTAGAATTCCTAGGCCCTAGCTCCTTTGCAAACTCAAATTCTTGCTCCAAAATCAAAGAGAAGCCATTGGTAAGCCTTCTCTTCATCTTCTGCAACTCTTTCTCTCTTTAATTTCATAAAATTACTAAACCTAATTTGGGAAATGTTTCTCTTTTAAGCTTAGATTCAAGCTTCTTCTATTGAGATTGAAGTGTGGTTGATCTTTCCTTGCTTTCAAGCTTCTCCTTCCTTATTTTTGTGAAAAGGTGAGATTTTTATCTCGCATCTATGCTTATATCTATCTTTGAATGTTGGGTATGAATTCCTAACACTTATTCATGTGCATTTGCTTTTGGTTTGGATTGAATTGGTGAATATCCCAATTTTAAGTGTTTTGGGTTCAAATCTTTAAAATCCTAACTTTGATGTTTGAACAAGTTTTTGGTGATGCACCGAGAAGCCAATAGGACCGGGTAGCCGATGGGCGTAATCCCTTAGCGTCCATGCTCGACCGGTTGCGAATTGGGAGAGTTTGCACTTCAATTAATAGGGCAGAAAAATGCAAGGCATTAGGTTCGGCCGACCGAACCCCCTGGGCCGGTCGACCGAACCTGTAGCCGAAACTTTCTGTTTCTAGTTCGGTTGGCCGACTTAGGGAGTCCGGTAAACCGACCTGCTCCTGTTCTCCTATTTCCCTGTTTGCCTATTTATGCTCGTTTTGCTGTGTTTTTTAATTGTTAATCGATTCTTCTTCTCCAATTAGCTGTTATCACCTTTGTCAACTTTGATTTTTGGAATATTGGGGTATTTCCACTTTGATGGATTTGGTATCGATTTCTTTGGATTTTTATTCACATCTTCGAATGTGAATTTAGTGATTGACTGTTTCTACAATCATTTTTGTGATTTGTCATTTCAAAATATAAAGGTTTTCAATACTAGTAGTAAATATCAAAATTCTTTCGTCAAATCGATTTCAACACTATTTTATTTTCAATCTATTAGTATATACAAACATTTACCTCACTCGTATGAGAAATCTAATTAAACGACTTAGTAAAAAAAGTGGTATGTAATGCTTGCGTTTACTTCGTCAGTTAATTCTTGGACTTGTTCGATTGAATCTTTTGTGACAATTTTCTAGTGGAGATCTACAATTTGTTCGTAAATATTTAAGTTAAGCTAGTGGTTATGGGACATGAAGCTAAGCCCATATATTTACTAGCTTAGTGTAATTGTCACTTCTTGATGATCGACGATGATCATTTTATGGTTTAGACTAGCAATGTGCGATGTCTCTTTGTCCACGTGGAGGACTGTACCTCATTTTATTGAGCTTCGTCTCATTTCCTTGTGGGCTAGCAACCCATGAACTTTTAATGTGTTTCGATTCATTGGATGTACCGTTTGTACTACATCGATGTCTCGGCTTTTCGATTCATCTAACGTACCGTTTGTACTGCGTCAATGTTCCGAATTGTTTTGTGTTTCGATTCATTGGATGTACCGTTTGTACTACATCGATGTCTCGGCTTTTCGATTCATCTGACGTACCGTTTGTGCTTCGTCGATGTTCCGAATTGTTTTGTGTTTCGATTCATTGGATGTACCGTTTGCACTACATCGATGTCTCGGCTTTTCGATTCATCTGACGTACCGTTTGTACTGCGTCGATGTTTCGAATTGTTTTGTGTTTCGATTCATTGGATGTACCGTTTGTACTACATCGATGTCTTAGCTTTTCGATTCATTGGATGTACCGTTTGTATTGCGTCGATGTTCCGAATTGTTTTGTGTTTCAATTCACTGGATGTGCCGTTTGTACTACATCGATGTCTAGGCTTTTCGATTCATCTGACGTATCGTTTGTACTGCGTCGATGTTCAGGATTGTTTTGTGTTTCGATTCATTGGATGTACCGTTTGTACTGCATCGATGTCTCGGCTTTTCGATTCATTGGATGTACCGTTTGTACTGCGTCGATGTTCCGAATTGTTTTGTGTTTCGATTCGTTGGATGTACCATTTGTACTACATCGATGTCTCGGCTTTTCGATTCATCTGTCGTACCGTTTGTACTGCGTCGATGTTTCGAATTGTTTTGTGTGTCGATTCGTTGGATGTACCGTTTGTACTACATCGATGTCTCGTCTTTTCGATTCATCTGTCGTACAATTTATACTGCGTCGATGTTCCGAATTGTGTGTGATACATGTGTTGGTGAGTTTTCATACTCCCGTTTTGTGATAGGCCTCCCCTTTCTGTGATTTCTGGATTTCCATTGATGATTTCTAGAATTTGTGTTTCACCAATTTTTGTGGTTTGCATTGATAAGCTTTATCATTATTTGTGCATTGGTGAATTTGTGTGTCATTAACTGTTTGTGAATAAAAATATAGAGTATGACATTCCTTTTTATCTTTGAGAAGATTCTTATGATATTGATTAATCTCTTGTTGATTTTCAATTACATACTTATCATATTATGGCATTTTGGTTATTATATGATTTTTTCATATCCCTTATCCTATATCATTTCATCTTATATTTATAGCTAGACTGATCCGTTTATTATTTTCTTATTAAATAATACTCGGGTCAGACCGAGATGTTTCAGGTGCTTCTGCTTGACTTCCTATCATGGTCCTTCATATGACTTTTGGCTAACTACTTTAGTTTAGTAGTTTTTGTTAGTATACATTCGAGATAGAGACTCCTTGGTGTAAACTTATTCTTTTGTGTAGCACTTGTAACTATTCTTTTGTGATGTTGTGGATCTTGTTGACCTCTACTCTGATATACACTTTTAGGTGTAATATTCATATCTGTTTCCGCCTTTGAGATATGAAGATCTGTGACTGATTTGTGTTATGTTTATTTCTATATTTGTTACCAAAGATTATATATAGCCACTGTGTAGTAGCTTTGAGTTTGTGCCGCTGTGTCGGATTTCCTGTCGAGATGAAAAGTTACATTTTATCTGGCATATCGGTGCTCGCACAAAGCAATTACACGGATGGTCGCTCCTCAACGGCCTTATTCTCCATCCTAGTTGACGGCATTACCCCGCAGTGTCCTTGGCTAGCATGGGTATAGAGGCAGGGCGTCATAGCTTGGTATCAGAGCCAAACTTCGGAACAATGTAGAATAATCTAGCAAGGATCGTTGTCCTAAGCCTTTCTTAGGAGTCGTGCCTTAGGATTTAATTCATGTCTTCATACCGTTCTATCCTATTTTCCTTTATGATGCCTTGTTTTATCAATCAAGTTTGTTTGATATTCATTCTGAGAATAACCTTTTTCGTCTTCTTTCTTTCTTTCTTAACGAAGAAGAAATGGTTAGTTCTAGCAGTCCAAGTGCTAGTTAATCCAGTAGCCCTTCTCTGGATGGTGCATTCATGTCTGCCCAACAACTTTTGGATCTTGTAAAGAATCAAAGATTTATCTGTGCTTTGAGTAAGAACCCCGATATGGTTTTACCTCTGAAACTTGAAGTTCCTTTCAATCAGCTTGTGGATATCACTCTTCGACATGAAGAGGTTGGTAAAGGAAGTGATAGTGATATTGGGATTTCCTAGAAGAGACATATTAAGTTCAAAAGCCCTAATCCCAATAAGAAGGTGAAGCAAACTACTTTGGTAGCAAAGACTCCAATCCCTAATTGTGGAGGATGCTACAATTGTAATTCTAAGGACCACTATGCAAATGAGTGTCCGGAGCCACTCTTTTGCCGTTATTGCAAAAATTCAGGTCATCATATTTCTGCCTACCCTATACTTCAAAGCAAGAAGAAGGGGGAACAAGAAACTTTGGTAGCAAAGACTCTTTCCTCTAGTCGTAAAACAGTGCTACAATTGTGGTTGCACAGACCATTATGCTAGTAGGTGTCCGAAATCTCTCTTTTGCCGTTATTGCAAAAGTTCGGGTCATCTTTTATCTACCTATCCCAAACTTCCAAGCAAGAGGGAGGGAAGGCTTAATGTTGTGCAAACGCCTAGTGGCACTTCTATTGGTCAAGGTACTTTTTATTCAATCCTTGATGACATTGTTTTATTTCGTGATCTTCTTATTTGAGTTCTTTTTGATATGGGTTCATCTCATTATTTTTATATCAAAAGAACTTGTTGATTCTTTTTCTTTAAACATTTTGGGCTTGTTGACTCCTTTGACAATGGCGAATCCTGTTGGTGGATCCGCAACGCTCAGTTGGTTTCTTGTATTGATGTCGAAATTATTTTATGTGATTTTTCTTTCCGAGCCGATTTGCATGTTATGCGTTACTTAGGCTTCGAAATTGATTTGTGTGAAAGGATTGGCTTAATCATTATGAAGCCCATATCCTATTTTCCGCATGGACTATTCATCTTCGACATTTTCTATATGTTAAGTAGATTTCTATTTTTTTTGTGATTTCGATTTCGAATTTTTTTTGGTTGCATCGTTTTTATTCCTTAAGCCCACTTATAAGGAAAGTGTTATTTCTCTCATTCATGTGGTTTGAGAATTTTCTGATATTTCTGAGTTTGTCTTAGGACTATCACCTAAGAAATTTTTTGTGTGGTGTTAAGGTCTTTTTGGTTTGACCTTGCCACCGATTTTCATTTGGCTACGAGTTGCGGGAGTTAGCATTCCACTTACCGCATTCCGCACTCATTATGATTCTTATGAATGACTTGTTATATCATTCAGTTTGTCCAGCTTTTTTCATCCTATTTATGAATCGAGTATTCTATGATCTCGATGACTCCATTCTTGTATACATTGATTTTGGATGAAAACAACAATTTAAAATTTTGCAAATCTTTTTCATAAGATTTATTCATAAGTACAATTTGATTTTGCTCTTAAACGAGCAAAGAATATTCTTAAAGGTTTTTAAGAAACATGTTTATAGATAGTTTTGTGATTGTATTGCCCATTTAGTGTTTTAAGAATTTTGGTCGATGCGCTTGATCAACGTTATCGATAGGAATTTCCTAAACGCTTTGATGAGACAGTCAGACACAATAAACTGACTTGTAAAGATGTAAATTTTTCTAGAAATATGATTACATAAAGTTAATTATAATTTTTGGAAGTTTTGAGCTTTTTGGGAAAGAAGAAAAAAAAGAACTCTTTTCTGATACTCTTATTCTTGTGATTCCCGAGGGGAACCAAAACTTTATCTTTTGTACTAATGCTAGTCATATTGGTTTGGATGTCATTCTCTTGCGAATGAGAACGTGCTATCATTTTTGTTTCTAAATCTTTAAAGCCGATCGAGACTAGGTATGCCACTCATGATCTAGTGCTCGCGGCTATTGTTTTCGCTTTTAGAGTATGGCATCATCATTTTTGGGGGAGAAATTTATTCTCCACCTCGATCATAAATCTTTGGAATATTTATTTTCTCATAAGGAACTTCATGTTGACTCGAGCTCCTTGCATCTTATGATCTTAGTATTCTTTGTATACTCCCAGAAGGGAAATCGTGTTGCCAATGCGTTTAGTCGTAAGCAATAAGTGGTTGATTCTTTAATGATGTCTGAATGGAATTATCTTTTTATCAAGTTCATCGGACGTTTTGATATACTTCGTTTTATTGAGCTTTATCTCATTCCTTTTATGGACTAGTGTCTGATGTTCTTTTATGGTGTTCGGTTCATTGGACGTACCGTATTTGTACTACGTTGGTGTTCCGAAATTATTCGAGCTTTGGTTCATCTGGTGTACCGTTATTGTACTACGCCGTTGTTCCAAATTATTCGAGTTTCTCGTCTCTCGGGCGTACCATTATTGTACTACGCCGTTGTACCGGCTCAATTTTCTGCTACTCATGACGTTTTCCACGTCTTTCGACTATGGAAATGCTTTTGGGTTTTCGATTTTTATTCTTGAGCCTGGTGTTATAGTAGGGATTGAAGTTTCACCGGATTTAACTTTTGAGCAACATTCTATTCACATCATTTCTTCGAGGGTTGAGCGCCTTCGAAATAAAGGTGTTCTTTTTGTGAAAGTCCGATGGTTCTCAAATCTCAAGGATAGATCTTGAGAATCCAGAGAATTCATCGAGCGAACACGTTCGGACTTACTCTTTCGTGCTCTTTTTGGTGAACTTCTTATTTCAAATTTTCTTTTGTTTTGATATTTCTTTTATGGTTGTTACTATTTATTTTCTTCTTAAGTATTGCGAGGACGCAATTTCTTTAAGGAGGGGAGTCTGTAACAACCCGCATATTTATCAATTGTATGTTAAATATTTTACAAATATTTCATCGTTAGTCGGATTATGGTCCGAAAAGCTACTTTTTGCAAACAGTTGAATTGGGACTCGAGACCCCTTCCATTGAGTTCAAAATGTCGTTTGCAACCTTTTTTTAGTATAAGCTTCGATATGTTTGGAGTAAGTTGATTTTTGCTACTTTTTCTATAGGGCTTTCGGTTTGGGTTCAGCCCATTTGCCCAATTCTGGTTATATCAACCCAACCCCTCTCCATTTCTCTTCATTTATTCCTCATTTCCTAACTCTCTCAAGCTTAAGAGAATAATGGGGGAAAAGATTGGAAATTAGAATTCCTAAGCCCTAGCTCCTTTGCAAACTCAAATTCTTGCTCCAAAATCAAAGAGAAGCCATTGATAAGCCTTCTCTTCATCTTCTCCAACTCTTTCTCTCTTTAATCTCAGAAAATTACTAAACCTAATTTGGAAAATGTTTCTCTTTTAAACTTAGATTCAAGCTTCTTCTATTGAGATTGAAGTGTGGTTTATCTTTCCTTGCTTTCAAGCTTCTCCTTCCTAATTTTTGTGAAAAGGTGAGATTTTTATCTCACATCTATGCTTATATCTATCTTTGAATGTTGGGTATGAATTCCTAACACTTATTCATGTGCATTTTCTTCCGGTTTGGATTGAATTGGTGAATATTCCAATTTTTAGTGTTTTGGGTTCAAATCTTTAAAATCCTAACTTTGATGTTTGAACAAGTTTTTGGTGATGCATCGAGGAGCCAATATGACCGGGTAGCCGATGGGCGTAATCCCTTAGCGTCCATGCTCGACCGGTTGCAAATTGGGAGAGTTTGCACTTCAATTAATAGGGCAGAAAAATGCAAGGCATCAGGCGGCCGACGGAACCCCCTGGGCCGGTCGGCCGAAGCTGTAGCCGAAACTTTTTATTTCTGGTTCGGTCGGCCGACTCAGGGAGTACGGTCAACCGACCTGCTCCTGTTCTCTTATTTCCCTGTTTGCCTATTTATTCTCGTTTTGCTGTGTTTTTCCAATTGTTAATCGATTTTTCTTCTCCGATTAGTTGTTATCACCTTTGTCAACTTTGATAACTTCTATTTTTGGAATATTTGGGTATTTCCACTTTGATGGATTCGGTATCGATTTCTTTGGATTTTTATTCACGTCTTCGAATGTGAATTTTAGTGATTGATTGTTTCTACAATCATTTTTTTGTTTTGTCACTTCAAAACATAAAGGTTTTCAATACTAGTAGTAAATATCAAAATTCTTTCATCAAAACGATTTCAACACTATTTTATTTTCAATCTATTAGTATATACAAACATTTACCTCACTCGTATGAGAAATCTAATTAAACGACTTAGTAAAACAAGTGGTATGAAATGCTTGCATTTACTTCGTCGGTTAATTCTTGGACTTGTTCGATTGAATCTTTTGTGACAATTTTCTAGTGGAGATCTACAATTTGTTCGTAAATATTTAAGTTAAGCTAGTGCTTATGGAACATGAAGCTAAGCTCATATATTTACTAGCTTAGTGTAATTGACACTTCTTGATGATCGACGATGATCATTTTATGGTTTAGACTAGCAATGTGTGATCTCTCTTTGTCCACGTGGAGGACCGTACCTCATTTTATTGAGCTTCGTCTCATTTCCTTGTGGTCTAGCAACCCATGAACTTTTAATGTGTTTCGATTCATTGGATGTACCGTTTGTACTACATCGATGTCTCGGCTTTTCGATTCATCTGATGCACCGTTCGTACTGCGTCGATGTTTCGAATTGTTTTGTGTTTCGATTCATTGGATGTACCATTTGTACTACATCGATGTCTCAGCTTTTTGATTCATCTGACGTACCGTTTGTACTGCGTCGATGTTCCGAATTATTTTGTGTTTCGATTCATTGGATGTACCGTTTGTACTACATCGATGTCTCGGCTTTTCGATTCATCTGACGTACCATTTGAACTGCGTCGATGCTCCGAATTGTTTTGTGTTTCGATACACTGGATGTACCGTTTGTACTACATCGATGTCTCGGCTTTTCGATTCATTGATTGTACCGTTTGTACTGCGTCAATGTTCAGAATTGTTTTGTGTTTCGATTCATTGGATGTACCGTTTGTACTACATCGATGTCTTGGCTTTTCGATTCATCTGACGTACCGTTTGTAATGTGTCGATGTTCTGAATTGTTTTGTGTTTCGATTCATTGGATGTACCATTTGTACTGCATCAATGTCTCGGATTTTCGATTCATTGGATGTACCGTTTGTACTGCGTCGATGTTCTGAATTGTTTTGTATTTCGATTCTTTGGATGCACCGTTTGTACTACATCGATGTCTTGGCTTTTCGATTCATCTGTCGTACCGTTTGTACTGCGTCGATGTTCCGAATTGTTTTGTGTTGCGATTCGTTGGATGTACCGTTTTTACTACATCGATGTCTCGGCTTGTCGATTCATCTGCCGTACCATTTATACTGCGTCGATGTTCCGAATTGTGTGTGATACACGTGTTGGTGAGGTTTCATACTCCCGTTTTGTGATAGGCCTCCCCTTTCTGTGATTTCTGGATTTCCATTGATGATTTCTAGAATTTGTGTTTCACCAATTTTTGTGGTTTTCATTGATAAGCTTTATCATTATTTGTGCATTGGTGAATTTGTGTGTCATTAACTTTTTGTGAATAAAGATATAGAGTATGACATTCCTTTTTATCTTTGAGAAGATTCTTGTGATATTGATTAATCTTTTGTTGATTTTCAATTACATACTTATCATAGTATGGCATTTTGGTTATTATACGATTTTGTCATATCTCTTATTCTATATCATTCATCTGATATTTATAGCTAGACTGATCCGTTTATTATTTTCTTAAATAATACTCGGGTCAAACCGAGATGTTTCAGGTGCTTCTCGTTGACTTCCTATCATGGTCCTTCATATGACTTTTGGCTAACTACTTTAGTTTAGTAGTTTTGTTAGTATACATTCGAGATAGAGACTCCTTGATGTATACTTATTCTTTTGTGTAACACTTGTAACTATTCTTTTGTGATGTTGTGGATCTTGTTGACCTCTACTCTGATATACACTTTTAGGCGTAATATTCATATCTGTTTCCGCCTTTGAGATATGAACATCTGTGACTGATTTGTGTTATGTTTATTTCTATATTTGTTTCCAAAGATTATATATAGCCACTGTGTAGTAGCTTTGAGTTTGTGTCGGTGTTTCGGATTTCCTGTCGAGATGAAAAGTTATATTTTATCTAGCATATCGGTGCTCGCACAAAGCAATTACACGAATGGTCGCTCCTCAGCGGCCTTATTATCCGTGCTAGTTGACGGCATTACCCCGTAGTGTCCTTGGCTAGCGTGGGTATAGAGGTGGGGCGTCACAGAGGGACTTCTAGACAGGAGTAAATCTTGCTCTCCAGTGGGAGCTACCCACGAAGCCTTCCTGCACCTCCCATGTTTTAGCCATTCCCGGTTGATGAGGCTTGAGGCTGCGATTACCTTTAGAGAACACATCTCTTAGAATGCTCGTCGTCCACCTGACGATGTTCTAAAAGCATTCAATCCATACAAGTTCGTTCCGGGTTCGAACGAAGCCGAAGGCACTATCTCGTTGCACTCATTTTGGAATCGCCCTCTGAGTCAACGACCATAGCCCTTGCACTCTAAATCACCATCTCGAACCTATAAGTACTATTCTGTCAAACTCATTACGGATCACCCACAGAGTCATATTGACGTATAGTCCTTACACCTCGAGTCTTCACAAAGCTCCACTTGGATTCACGACCTAACGTTTAATTGGAATCGATGTGGTTTTCGGATTCCAAATATGGAAACCCGATCCTAGTCTTACCGAAACCAAACACCATTTTAATGTCCAAGTTGTACTGAAGGGTTTTAACAATTTAAACTTATATACAGGATGATATAAATAGATGAATGAATCACATTATCACAATAGATAATTCATAACAAATATTCATCTCACACAGCAGCATATCACATAACAAAGATATTTAAATCATTCAGTATCAACCAAACACCCAATATCAATCATCCAATATAAACCAATCATCCAATATCAATCACCAAATATCAATTAATCATCCAATAGTAGAATTGATTAACTCCAAAACAATTGGATTAACCTTAAATCTCTTTCCGTTTATTTATTCCAAATAAATAAGTTAATCTTCTCTAATGATCTTCCTCAATTAATCTTCCTTGATTAATTATACTTTAATTACATTCAAGTAATTATCCTTAACCATACTCGGTAATTAACCTTTAATTACTATCATTAATTACAATAATTGATCCTTCATTTACTTCCATTAATTAATCAATTATAATTAATTACATTAAACCTTAATTAATTACAATTAATTAATCACACTTTAATTAATTACTTTTATTAACCAACCTTGATTAATATCATTTATTACATTAACTAATGATCCCCATTAATTAATAATTCTCTTTAATTAAATAATTAACTTGTAATTGATCAACTCATTAATCATAATTAGTAATTAACAATTTGTAATTACTTATCTTAATTAATTAACTTCTTAATAATTATATTAACCTTTGATTAATTAATCTAATTAATTAATCTTTAATTACTTCATTAAGTAATTATTAATCAATTTAAATTAACAATTAATCCTTAATTAATTACTTTATTAATTAATTACTTTATTAATTAATTACATTTTAATTAATTACACTTAGTAATTAACCTTAAATTAATCACATTTATTAATTAACTAATCACATTAACTAACTAACTACAATAATTAAGTAATTAACTCTTAATTACTTACATAAGTAATTATCTCTAATTACTTGATTACTTCTTAGTTAATTACTTAACAAATAATTAATTCTATTATTAAACAATCCTTATTTCTTTAATTAATTAATTACTTCGTAATTAATTAACTTCAAAACAAATAAATTAATCAATTTCCTTAATTGATAACATTAAGTGATTATTCATTAATCAGTTCCATTAATTACTCCCATGAGTAAATTCTATTAATTACTTCCATAAGTAATTATCATTCTTAATTACATTCAAAAATTAACCATTAATTACTTCATTAAGTAGTTACACTTAATTAATTCATAATTAAGTGATTATTTAAAATTAAATAATCAATTAACTAATTATTTGAAATTAATTAAACAATTAATTAATTAACTTCTTGTATTTCAAAATCCTTAATAGATTAAGAAAACATTATTCTTAATTAAACTTTTACTTATTAATGAAGCACATTTTAATTAAGTACCTTTAAGTTCATGCCAAAATTAATTAATCATAATTTTCTACATAGATGAATTATTTGTAATTAATCCAAATTTTAATAACTTAAAAATAAACCAATTTTATTGGTTTACAAAATTTATATCAATAACTTAATTGGAAAAAATAACATTTGGAAATAAATTCTAAAACTTAAAACATCTAATTTAAACTTATAAATTTCTAATAGAAATTTAAACTTAGTCTTTAAATCATTACTTAATGACTTGATTTAATATTTTAAAATGAAAACATTCCTTTTGAATTAAAATTCAAAACACTTTTTTTTTAAAAGTTGATTAACTTCTACTTACACAGAACAAGTTTTAACTCGTAAACTTATTTCTCTTTTATTCAAACAACAATTATTATCTGCAACTAAAACACTACAGAACCAAGTCAAACAACTCAAGAACGAACCTAGGATTCACTCGTCTCTTCCCGAAGCAACCCATCACCATCATCTTCGAGACGAACACGGGGTGAACACGAGAGCCAACCCGAGCTTCCAACGAAACTTCACCTCACGGAAACGACGTGCACACGGTGCACTTGCACAATCACCGCCAACCTTCGACGAACATCGTGACTACCAACGATGGTCTCACAAACGCTCACGAGCACGAAACTAAACCCCGAATCAACCAAAAGAAATCGAATCGAAAATTCGACCATCGGTACAAAAACTACAGCAAGTATCGACCACTAAACCCCTCCACGGCCAACGCCCTAACGCCGTCCAACTCTTGTCTTCCTCACCATCGAAGCGTCACATCCCTGAGTACCTCCCCCCAAGAAGCGATCACATCCGGTCAAAAGTTCACGCCGTAATCAATTCGACAGTAAAGCCGAAAGGTAAGCAGGCTTAAACCCTAATTTACTCAAATTCGAGCAATTTACAGAATGGAAAAATTCTAAAACATTTTTCCCACGATCCATGATTCATAAACAAGCTAAGATCAGAATTTCAGATCATATTATTGAATGGATAATCGGTAATTCATCAAAATCACAATTTCAAACCAAACCCAATTTCGCACAAATTACCAAACTAAAAATTACAAATTTCATATCTAAATTCATGATTTATCATCACTATTTCACGCATGTAATTCAATTCAGAATTTAAGGTAGTTAATTTTATCCAAATTTTAAGGTTCACTGAGTTTCTTATTTAAAACACTATTTGTAAATTAAATTTTACAAAAATTATTTTTAAAATTATCTTCAACATTAACATAAAATATTGCATTCAATCACCAAGACCAAACATAAATGTTTTAGTGGGAGATTCAAATTTTGAAAGAGTTCAGGCTGAGAAACAATAGATAACAGAGGGTTTTGAATTTACAGTTTACGTACTTATATGAACATATCAACAAATTCGGCAATATAAACCTGGAAAATTCTTATACAACACACAGTTCAAACCAGAGATCATCATATGCATTTAAATTTAAACAAGATTAACCTGTTTTTAAAAATATTTACTCACCTTTTATAAAATATGCAGAGCAGAATTTCTGTATTATTCCAGGCTTTGAACATTATCTGAAAAAGGTGCTTGATTTATCTTTGCTGATGAAATGAAGGCATGCATGCTTCAACCAGATGATCTAAACATTGAAATGGATGTGAATTTCCATTGAAATGCAGTTTTGAAGGTTGATGTCGCAGCTCTTCATTTGAACAGGTTGTAGCTTAAATAAATGCAGATTGATTTGGTGTTGCAGGTTTGCAATTTGATTCATATTTGATTTTTCAGATGTTACTTTGCTTTTAAATTTTCACTTTCAGGTTTGAGAAAATGTTTCTGGTAGCCATTAATATAGGTTAATAAATGAAGATAAGGAATTTAAGATGAAGAAAGAAGGTTTTGGAAAAAAATGAAAGAGGAAAACAATTTCTCTTATGTGTTTAAATTTTCAAGTAATAGGAAATGAAGCCACTTGTCTTCAAGCATTTACATTTGTCATTAAATTTATTTGATTGTTTTACAAGTGTAATTAAGGAGACTATTATGTTTACACATGTCTTTAAATATTTTTAATTAATTTTTCCATTTAATTTAAATGTAATATAAACTTACATAATTTAATCCTCTTAAATAAATATAATTTACATGTATAAATATAAATTTATTCTTATAAGAAAATATTATAAAACTAATTATAATACAAATATAACTTATTATACATGTAAAATTTTAAAATCTAAAACATTCATATTTATATATTTATAACATTTTAAATTGAAGCATTAAAAAAAGAAAGCAAAACAAACTTTGTTTAAATCCCTTTTTAAACTATCTTATAAACAACAATCTTATATTTTAAAATAAACAATTATCTTATAATTGAAAACAATTGAATAAATCTTAAATTTACTTTTGAAAAATATTAATTAAAATAAAGCTTTAAATTACAATTATAAATTATCAATACATTAAATAAATTTCAAAACAACTCAATTTATAACATATACACACATATGTATATTACAAATTTGAAAATTCAATCCTTAATTTAAAATAAAATATATTCCATTCACAATATATATCAGATATATATATATTATAAATAGAATAAAATTTCATTAGCTTTGAAAAATAAATCTTATCAATTTTTATATTGTTAAAAAGATATTGATCACAATCATCAGATTAAATATTTATTAACCTTTAAAAGATTAAATTTACCAATTCAAACTAAAATTACAAAGAAAATTATCAAATCAATTTAATTATTATTACAGATTATTAAATTGATATTGCCAAAAATTCCGGGTCGTTACCCATTTTAGTAAAACCTTTAGACTTCAAATAACTGGATATTCTTTCAATTTCGTTAACTTGATAATATTCAATTAAATCAATTTGATATTCATTTAAATCCTCTAAACAAAAATCAAGTTATAAAACCATACCTTTTAAATCTCAATTTATTTATATTTCAAATCAAATTTTTTGAGGATAATTCTTAAGTCTTAAATTCAAATCAAATTCACATTTATTTTCAAACCTTAAATTCTATTTGAGTCATTATAAACTCTATATACATTAGAATTTAAATAGATACTTAACATATTATATAAAAGAAATCGAACTTTATTATTTAGCTTATTTTATAATTCCAAATAAATTTATACAAAGCTAAATCAATACTAAAATAGCATTTATATAACATCTAAAATCAATATCTGTATAGCCTATATATTTCTTTACAAAACCATGAAAATCATTACAAAATAATTTTATATATATATACCATGGCGCCTGTATATAATTTCTATCCTATGGTCAAGTGATACGGATATTTATCATTTCAATCCGCAATTTAAAAATAATAATGCGGTTGTATATCATTTCAAACCGCAATCCGGAATCAAAATAAATGCATAAAAACTTGCAGATTATGATGTTATAAATAAAACATCCATTCATTCATCATAAAATCATACATCCATCGCAATCATCATACAAATCAATCAATATCAATATATAACTGATAATATATAACAGGTAATTAACTGGCAGTTATATTCAATAATAAATTAAATAACGATTTAATTTCAATAAATGCAATTAACTGAGATGATGATTAAAAATATACAAACAGTCATAAATAAATTCATAATCACATCATATATTAATTTAACAAACATAAGAAATTTTAGAAATTGTGAGTGGGTTAAAACACTCACCTTTTGAATTTAAATTAAATTTAAACCCAAAAATTTGAAAGTCTTAGAATTCGTCCGAACCAGCGCCATAATGTTCGAAATTTCAGTACGTTCCTTATAAAAAAACTGCGTGTGAAACGGAGTTCGTATGAGAAAGTTATGATAATTAAAAGATTAAACGATTGAAATTAGAAAATAATTAAAATAAAAATAAAAGAACACGTCACCAACCTTCCCGTACATGCATACTCTCCCATGCAAACGAACGCAGATCCAAACCCTAATCTCCAATGGGCACGAACTGCAGCCGCCACACTTGCTTGAATTTTTGCGCTCACCACAAACAACGGCACGACGATCACCCACTTTCATCGAACTGCCCACCATCGGCCACACCTACAATAGCCGCGCGCACGAGCCTAACCTCCCAAGACGTCACGCCTCCGCTACGTTCAAATGCCAAGTTTGGTGAATCTAGGCGCCATCGAGTCGAAGTGAACCAACGGATCGGTGGCTCTAGGTCCCCTCTACGCTCTCAAGCTTCCCGATCTACGAAACAACGACGATCTATCGTTAATCAAGCATATGGCCTATGAACGGCCGAGGTTCATTCTGAATTTCTGGACAAACGATGATTCAATTCGAAAAACGAATTACAGATTTGAATTGCGTTCATCGAGAACGTCGATATATATTTTTTCCAAATTTTTCCGAGGAGTTTCAATTTTTGAAGTTGATTTTTGAATTGAAATTTGAATTGGATAAATTAGGGTTTGCAACCATTGAGGAAGAGGAGCACAGAAGTTTCTATATGCTGACAAATGAGGAATAGAGGCTGCTAGGGTTGATAACAGGGTATTTATAGACAATTGAAATAGACTAGAAGAACCCGATTTATAAGCGTGTTGAACGATATATGGCCCGAAAAGCCCGTTTCGACTCCGAAACGAAAACGGATCAACCCATATATCAAAATAGACCTTTTTAAATATTTCAAATGCAATGAAAAAGGTTTCAAGTCCAAATTCCATCGTATGAAGAAGTTATGCTGAAATAAATTTATTTCAAATTGATTTCAATTTCATTGATTTCATGGCGTTTCACGTTCGTACGATCAAACGACAAGTCCGATCGCTACGAATCTTGAAATCCTACAATAATTCACCGTTTCAGATCCGATGAAACTGGTTTCGTCGAAATCCGAGTCAGTGGCCAAAACGACTACTTTTCCAGTTAATTAAATAAATTAAAATTTAATTAATTCATTAAATCAAACTTTCAATTTAAATCTTATAATCGATAATTCTTATCATTTTTAATTACTTAAACATTTATACTAATTTAAACAAATTTAACTGTCGATTTAAAATTTATAACTTCTTCAATTTCATTACATTCAACAATTATAAATTAAATTTCCAATAATTAAATTTAATTTACTTTCCATTTATTATTCTATCAATTCCAGCTTATGGTATAATTATCATGATTTTCATCTTAGTGCGTTGCAAATTTCCAATTTCATCTAATTTCAACCAACGTAGTAATTAATCTCATTAATTTGCAAAATTTGATTTCCTATTCTATTTAACAGGCTAAATAAAATATGTAACACGTAATAATTGATACCATTAACCTTTTTTATTTCATTTATAAGTTTATTGCTTGCAACAAATGCTACCATTAGTTCCATAGCGCTAATTTATTTCATTTCCATTCATTATACACTAGTTTAGTAGTAAGTCAACATTTTAAATTATTAATTTACCATTTACATCTCATTATAAATTAATGCACACATAAATTTTCCAATTACAGTGTTTAACTTCCATTTCCATAAATTTAGAAATTATAAATTTACTTGATTTAACTTCAATCCTTTTTATGAAATCAATTATTATTCAATAAACAAAGATAACATTTTTTTTACAGGTAATTAGGCACAAGGAAGAAGTTGCAAAAAAATTTAGTCTTAGGGACAACAAGTTTGCTTTTTAGTTTGAAGGACACTTTTTAGTGTAAACTGAAAATGATAGTTACAACTATCATTCTATGAATTACACTAAAAGGTGTCCTTCAACCTAAAAAACAAACTTCTTGTCCCTAAGACCAAATTTTTCTCTAACTTTTTCCTTTAGCCTAGAAACCCCTTTTTAACCTTTTATTACATTAGTACGCTCAAATTTTCATCTTTCCTTTATATTGACTACCCTATTTCCATTTTTATTATTTCTACCAATAGACACGCTAATTTGCGATTAGCATTCTAAATTAATTCATTTACTTAGGTTCATACTTTCCATTATATCGATTACTACACTATGAATAAATTTACAATCCTATTTATTTCATTATACATACACCCTTCCCGTTACAATTCTTAAATATTTCTGCTTTTATTTAATTACCGTTAACTATACTATTATTATTCCATTAGCTAATGAAGTAATTACATTCGTTTCTTACGTTTCAACCTCATAACCAATTATGACAGATTCCAATATCTCACCTGACCTTTCCTTTCAAATTTCCATTTATTAAGTTTTACATTAATACAACTTTATTTCCATTCCTTAAATTTACCCTTAAGTTTATGTTCTATTCGACTAATTATCATAACACTGAATAAAATTTACGTTATTCCAATTATTACCCAAATTTACATTAACATAACATTAAATTCAGATTTATTGCAATTTCATTATTTATTATAATTACTTACATCATATGAGTTCATTCTATTACCCTAAATCATACATTAATTCATATATTCATACAATACTTACATTTTTTACTTAATTTGCATTTATAACTAAGTCCTAACATTTAAATTTATTTTCACTAACTGGAATTTCCTTCCATTCATTTATTATTAACCTTAATTAGTATTGTGTACCTTGCATTAACATTATTGCCTAAATTTACAAGAAGTTACTATCAATCAATATATTATTGCATTGGTTAATTAAATGCTTACCTTTAATTACTTATTTTAAATTCTTATACTCAAGTGCACAATTAATCCTATTTCTTTATTGGGATTTCACTCCAATTATCAAAAATTAACTTTTAAATTATCTTTGCTACACTTCTTTTTAGCATTCATTTCATTTTAAATTATAAAATTTTTATTTCTTTCTAAATTTAATTATAAAGATCCAATTAAATTAACCAATTTATTTATTAAAATTTACGGGTCGTTACACAAATCCAGCCATACGGCTTCTCTGTACCTGTACTTACTTAATTCAAACATGTAAGTATAAAATATATGCAATTCACTAACATTTATTTACTTTCAATAGCTAGACACATGCACTTCATAAGCAATGTACACTAAACAATACCTATATGCAATTTATAAGATTCTGACACCAATTTCAATTGCTTACAACCAATTCTTAAATTATTATTTTCAATTTTAAGTGATTTACACTCACCTTCATCCATTCAATTCATTCTAATCAAAACAACTCATATTTATTCCAATTGATTCAAAAATCAATTTTATTTACTTCCAATGATTCATAGAATTTTATTTTCTTTCATTTCGTCGAACGACCCATTTTCTTATGCACTTCGACGATATTCATGTGAATAAGTAAGTACTTAAGCTTTAACCATTTTAAATCGATCTCAACTCAAATTATATAAATTTCATTCCATTTTAAATTTATTCATAATCCATGCATTCTCATTTTCACTTCATTTTTAATTTTATCTATTTACTTACATTCCATTTCATCATTCAAACAGGTTCTATTCATAACCATTTCATAAAGCTCACTAACAACATTTAACAATTTGCTTAAGTTAACAACTTAAGTTCATCTCCATTTCCAATTAATGTCCATTCTATTTAATTCAATTAGTATATTCATTCAATCCATTTTAAACCTTATTTCGCATTTTCATTTCACTTCCGAACTTATTTTATTAATAATAGGACCATTTCAATTTTATTTCCACTCCTTTGAATTTTATTTGCAATTCAAACCATTTCTGTTTTAATCCAACCTCATTTCATTTCACCATATTTCAATGATATTCAATTCTCTTAGCACTTCTAAGTTGAATTTAATTTATAATTCAAGTTTAACTTCACATAAATCCATTTTTAACTCATAATTCAATTTTTATCTAACCAATCAGAATTCCATTAACATACTCACTTAACTAATTTATTCAAATTAGTTCATTCCTCAATTTAATTCAATATTTGATTTTTTTCTTCAAAAATCACTTCAATTATTTTTCTTGAGTTCAATCTATTTTATAATTCAAGTTTTGGATTTTTATTCATTTCCCAAAATTCAAAACAATTTTATTTTGGCTTATTTATTCTACTTCTAAGTTTTATAAGTCACAACTTATTTATATCCATACTTTCCTCTATTTTCCATCAATCTCGTTCACATTTTACTTTTTAACTCGGGATTATTTGTCACGATCCGAAATCCAATGTTCAAAAATTGACACTAAATACTTCACTTGTATTCGACTGCCAAAGATTCAAACATCGAACTCCAGTCGGACGGAGCTTATAACAACATTAGATGAATATAAACAGCGGAAACAAAAATGAATATCATATATCAACATAGATACAACATGATACAATATCCAATATAACATCGATCCCAGATATCAGAGTGATACAAATATGATACAACAATAGTACGACAACAGAAACTTCAACAAGTTTCCAACATACTTCAACCTTGACAAGGTCTCCAAAAACTCCAACACTTCAAAAGATTTCCAAAACCAAAGCTTCCAGAAGACTTCAAATCCAAGCTAGCTCCAAAACACGAAAAACCTGCTTCTAGGCTGCCCGTGTGGAAAATTATGGGCACCCAGAGTTTAGGAAAGGAACAATAAACTTCGGGTCAGTCATGGGACTGGTATGAGTAAACAAAGACAGTTGTTGAAATAAAACAGTTCATTTCTATCGAAAACAAAACAAAAGAATTTGAAAGAAATCCACAATACTTTTATGAAAATGAAACTACCATAATGCCTCCTGCCACACACACAATGCAAGCGCAAACTTGGAGGAGATTTCTCCTTATGAACAGTCAAAAATGCTTAATACGGGAAAACACTTTAGATATTATTATTAGTGCATAGTGTGAAAATATTTTCGAAAGTATAATATTAATCTTAGCCAGCATAGATATTTCGTACTATGCCTACTATAGCTACCATCTAAACAGTGGTGACCACCATATGTAAATGGCAGGTTGTACAACTAAAACTGTAAAGAGCTCGTATTGGATGATTGGATTTCCAACAAATGGTCAGGCAAAGAAACTTCCCGCACAAAATGAAACGCCTCTGGAGGGACATCCCCGAGAACCTAACCGGATCTCTGCTACACAAGGTCGGGTTACCTCTGTGACTGGGTAACAACTGACACGAGTTTGTCACCTCCCGGTCGTTACCAACCTTTATTCGAAGTGCTTCTCAACCGACAACCACAAAGAAATAAGTTTGCAGCATGCACAAAGTAAGTATCTGGGCTCCATACCATGATACCACTTATAATCCAGAAGGAAATGGACAAACCCTTAGGGGGCGCTACCCCCAAATAACCTTGCTGCCACGATTCCTTTTTCGACCATAACCGGGTTGTGCGGTTCGACGAAGTCTCGTCCACAAAGCTACGCTTTTTCACAAACCCATGCTTCGATCAACAAATGATGAGCAGCACTCAGCATGCCAAACTACCAAATTAGGAGTATATCACTAAAACCCTTCAACTACATAACCTCTGAGCTCGTACGTCTCAGAGAAGGGTGTTAAGCTAAGAGAATAAATTTTCTTCCACCAACAGATATGTATTTGAAAGAAATCATCTTTATATCTCAAGGTGTAGTGTCAAACATACAACCATACAAGTCTGTTCCGGGTTCGAACAGAACTGAAGGCACTTTCGAAGAAGCCCTTGCAATCCGGGCATCCACAATCCTGATCAGACTCCCCATCACATAAAGAGATCTCTATACCGGAGCAACTCAGTGCAGAGTCATTCGACAGGTTATCCGATCGTTCTCGAAGACATCCGGTCTTCACCACTGTCTTCAATTGCTATCCATTTCGTCATATCACATATTTGGAATGGGTTATACGACACAAAGGTCCTCTCCCGGCTAAACCGAATAGTGAGCGTTCAATTTAAAAATACATGGATGTATCCATCACAAAGATTCACACGTTCGATGTGGGTTTCGGATAACCAACTAGAATCCGACTCCCTATCGCACCAAAATTCAATTGCCGTTTTACCGACCAATGGGTTTTCACAATCACACAGAAGTAAATTCATCACAGATATCACAGCTCAGCACAAAGCATTTAATATTACATAGCATTACATCACATAACGGAAATATCAATCCAACACACAGCATTCAAGAACAATCAAAACATCTTCAATTAAGATGAATAAATCGTGTGGTTTTAAATTTATTAATCACATAATTACTTTCATTAGTAATCTTTAATCAATGATTAATTATCATTAATTACTATTGATTAAGTCTTAATCACCTTCATTTATTATTCATTTCTTAGTTAATTATCTTAATTAATTTCAAATTAATTAACCTCAATTATTAATTAATTAAATCTTAATTACTTTTATTAATTAATCACTCCTTAATTAATTAATAATTGGTTACAAATTAATTAACCTGTGACGCGCCACCTCTATACCCACGCTAGCCAAGAACACTCCGGAGTAGTGCTGTCAACTAGCACGGAGAATAAGGCTGTTGAGGAGCGACCATCCATGTAATTTCTTATTACACGGTGGCTATAAATAATCTTCGGAAACAAACATAGAAATAATCATATCACAAATCAGTCACAGATATCCATATCACAAAGGCGGAAGAAGATATGAATTTATAACTAACACATGAAAGTGTACATCAGAGTAGTGGTCAATAAGATCCACGATAATACAAAAGAATAGCAACACGTGCTATACAAAAGAATACAACTATGAGTCTATATCTCAAGTGTATACAACAAAAACTGCTAATCTAAACAGTTAGCCAAAAGTCAGAGTGATGAATCCCTGGGAAGAAGTCAAGCAGAAGCACCTGTAACATCTCGGTCTGACCCAAGTATTATTTAAGAAAATAATAAACGGATCAGTCTAGCTATAAATATCAGATGACATGATATAACATAAAAGATATGGCATAAACATAAACATAAACATCCATAACGACATACCACTATAAGTATGTAAATAATGATCAACAGAAGATCAATCAATAAGAGATAATCAACATCACAAGAATCTTCTCAAAGATTCGAAGAGGGCATCATACCCTAAACTTGTACTCATAACAAGTCAATGTCATAAATTCCAGAAATCCACACGAGAAATCCAGAAATCATAAAAAGGGAAAGAGGCCTATCACATGACGGTCCGAAGACCAAGGGGAGCTACCCCGCAAGTGTGAATGGAATCACACAGATTGAGGTCAAGACTAACCAAAAAGCAGAAAGGTATGTGTGAATGGAATCACACAAGTGGTGTCTAGTCTAACCTTGCAATGAAAGAGACATCGCGCAATTGCTAGTCTAATTCATAAAGCGATCATCAAGATCAACGAGAAGTGTCAATTACACTAAGCTAGTAAATATAGAAGTTTAGCTTCATGTCCCATAACCACTTGCTTAACTTAAATATTTACGAACAAACTGTAAATCTTCACTAATAAAATTGTCACAAGAGGTTCAATCGAACAAGTCCAAGAATTAACCGACGAAGTAAACGCAAGCGTTTCATACCACTTGTTTTACTAAGTCGTTTAATTAGATTTCTCATCCAAGTGAGGTAAAGGCTTGTATATACTAATAGATTGGAAAACGGTTTAAGAAAAGAGCTTTGTTATTAAAAATAGAGTTGAAATTGTTTGTTAAAAGAGTTTTGATATTTACTACTAGTATTGAAACCTTTATATTATAAAGTGACAAAACACATAAGCAAGTGTAGAAACAATCAGTCACAAAGATCGCATACGGAGATGCGAATAAAATCCAAGGAAATCAGCTCAATGTTTTTCAGATAAGATCCCCTACGGAGGGGGGGTCCAGGGGGGGTGGCAACCCCCCAAGGTGGGGGTGCGGGGGCAACGCCACCGCCTACGGGGTTCGACCTGCCCGGTCAGGTCGCAGGGGTCCAGGGGGCAGTGCCCCGACCAAAACGGTACGACCTAGTGAAGATAAAATGAGGTCTAACGACCTAAGGACTCAAGGGTCTAACGACCTAACGACTCAAGGGTCTAACGACCTAACGACTCAAGCGTTATACGACCTAACGACTCAAGGGTCATACGACCTAACGACTCAAGGGTCATACGACCTAACGAGTCAAGGGTCTAACGACCTAACGACTCAAGGGTCATACGACCTAACGACTCAAGGGTCTAACGACCTAACGACTCAAGGGTCATACGGCCTAACGAGTCAAGGGTCTAATGACCTACGAGTTAAGGGTCCAGCGACCTATCGGGATAACTCGTAACCGACTTAAGGGTTGCGTGGCTGAAGGGCTGCACGACTTAAGGGTTAACTCGTAAACGACTCACGACCTATGGATGAACGACTTAACTCCGAACGAGCTAAAAATGGCCAGAACGACCTAGGGTTAACTCGTGAACGACTCACGACCTATGGACGAACGACTTAACTCCGAACGACCTAAAAAATGGCCAGAACGACTCAAGTGCAGAAAATTCAACAAAACGCTAAAAATTGGAGTTTTTCGCCAATCCAATCCAAACCAAATGCTAACATGCATGCAAAAATGATAGGGAATCATTCCCAACAGTCCAATATAGTTATAGGCTAGAATTGTGAGATAAAAATCTCACCTTTGCACCAAATATCAATGAAAATGAAGTTTTAAGCAAGCAAGAATCAATCCTTCTTCTATCTAAGCACAAGAAGCTTGAATCCAATGTCTTCTTCTTGAATTTGGAGTAGAAAGATGGATTGCAATTGAATTTGAGTTTTGGAATTTTAATTTCCCATTCCCTCCACCATTAATGCCAAAGCTTGATTAGTTAGGAAATTTATGAAGAGTGAGGAGAAGAGGGTTGGAACTTGGGCTTAATAGGCTAAACTAACCCAAAGTCCAAAGCGGGAAAAGTTAGTGAAATTTCACTAACTCCAAACCTATCGATGTTTATACTTAAAAAAGTTGTAAACGACATTTCAAACTCAATGGAAGTGGTCTCGAGTCCTAATTTGACCGTTTGCAAAAAGTAGCTTTTCGGACCAAAATCCGATTAACGAGTTAATATTTAAATAAAATATTTAAATACAAACTCGATAAATATGCGGGTTGTTACATAACCTTAATTATTAATTAATTTAAACTTCAACATTAAATAATTAACTAAGTAATTATTCCTTAAGAAATTATATTAACAAAATCATTAATTGTTTTAATAAACCAAAAGATAATTCAATTACTTTGATTATCCTTTTAAACCTTGTTCAATAAATCACCTTTATCACATTAGATACCTTAAAAGGTTATGGTTTAGTTTAAACAACAGTTTTCTTAGTTTTCTTTTAAGTTACATTATTTATTTAATATAAACAACCTTATAAAAATATTATATCAAAATTAAATAAACTAAAATTTAATTTCTTCGAAACATCTTGCTTAAGTCTTCAATTAACTTAAAATTTCAATCAAATCATTGTTTGAACATAGTTTAAAAGTGTCTTAAAAGGTTGAAATTTTTTAAAGTAAAAACTGTTTTATATATTAGTCTCGAGACCTGCTTCTAGTCACGCGCAAGAGAAATTCTCGTTTGCTTCGGGTTTTATCAAAATCAACCCGAGCGCCCAATTTTCAAATTTTAAAAAAAATCCTATGTACTTTAACCTGGCGCACCAAATTTTACTCGAGTTAATACTCAAGCCACCACACGTTTTTCCCCAGGCCTACTTCGAGTCGAACCATGCTCCTTCACTTCACCAACCATTGACACCGTCAATTCACTATGCACATGCACAACCGGAATCGCCACCTCCGGTAGAAGCTACAATCGATGCTGCATCGTCGATCAAGTCGATGATCATCCACGCACCAATTCTCGACCACTAGAACCCCAACATCCACTCGAAATCAAAATCGAGTATAAAAATTGAAACCTGGAAACATCATCTGGGTTCACCATCAAAACCTTGAAATGTGTCGCCTCCGCTGCCTCGGCCACCAGAAGGTTAGCAACCGGCCAAACACTCATCATCATCCCCTCTACCATCTCCCAAACCCCTATAGCACTCGATCACTTTTAGATGACGAACGAGACAAAATACTAAGCTTCGACAAAAATTAGATTTACGAACTTCTCGAGTTCGCCGTCGTCACCACGACCAACTGTATACCCATCTACTATTTTTCCTACAACCACCGATTACTTCTCCACCTCCAGACACGATTTCGACCTCCATACATTAGCAGATCATCAGAAATTCCCAAAAATATGAAATTTATATAAACCCAAACTACTCTTTAATCCTTGATCTAAAAATTATAATTTTTGTTTCAAAAATCATATTTTAAGAAATTTAGTTTATAAACCTGAATTCAAGAATTAAGAAATTCGAATTTTGACTAATTTAAAGTTATGCTAAGTTTTCTTGTGTTCCAGAGCCAGTACCAAGTTGTTTTGGCTGACATAAATTTTTAAACTCTAATATATACTATAACAATCAATTCTTTTCTTAACACTAAACCCAAACATCAAGTAGATCGGGTGAAAATGATTTTTTTTGAATCAAAAATCTGGTATTTTAAAATCTGAGAATAGAGTACACGTATAAACAATAACCTGTACAAAGTACTTCCAGTTTTCAAATATATACAGAGGATGCATATATATATATATAGAAACATACATATTCACAGATATATATATATATATGCAACATATTTAAGCTTTTAAATTTTAAAGACATATGTTACTCACCTTGATTTCAAAATGAACAAATTTTGCTATATTGAAATAGGCTGTGAAATAACAAGCTGAAACCTTGTCTTTAATCTTCTGGTTTGTTGGGTTAGACTGTTGTTTAAGTTGAATTGGTATTTAAGTTGTAAAATGATATTACTTCAGATGATACTTAGCTTTGAATGAACGAACTGAAATAAAGAATTAATGTATATATAAAGTAGATAGTTTGTACAGGGGAGGTGTTATCTGGTTAAGCTTTCTTTGTTTTTTTTTGTCATATTTTTTTTTCTTGTTGCCTCCATCTTTGACCGGAGGTTGTTCTTTGGAGGCTGAAATGATTTTCTTTTCCATTCGAATGACCCATTTTTGTGCTGAGAAGAAATGGCATTAAATACTCATGTTCCCATCTAAGTTTACATACAATCCTATTGATTTTTTTTGTAAGTACATCTTTGTTTTATCTATAGATATTTTTTTTCTTCCTTGCTTGCATACTTTCACATACATACATTTTTGTTTGATTTGCTTTGCTTAATATAAAATTGTCATAGTTATTTTTAAAGCTTTTAACTTACTTTATATATTTATGTTTAACACAATTCTTGTTTTTACATTATTATTATTATTATTATTATTATTATTATTTATTTATTTAAAGCTTAAAATACCAAATACTTTATTTATATCCATATATTTTTGTAATACTTAGTATTAATAATATTTTATTTTGTTTTGAAACTTTCCAAATTAAATTACAAATGTTTAAATAAGTTACCAAATTTAAATTAAAAATTTTGGGATGTTACAAATATCCCCCCTTAAGAAAATTTCATCCTCGAAATTTGAAAGAGAGAGAAAAATAAACAAAGAATATACGAATTCGGAAAAGAATAGAGAAATGGCTTGCCAGTTTAAGCCAAGATATCTACTCTGCAATTGGGATAAGATTTCTGCATATTATCTTCGGTTTCCCAAGTGCAGTCCTTTGGATCGCCACTCCATTGCACTTTAACCAGTTTTACAATTTTATTTCTCAATCGCTTTTCATCACGATCCACAATCTTTATCGGTTCCCTCTTTACTTCCAAGTTGGGAGTGATGCACAAATTTTCGAAGATTAGAAACATGAAACACATTGTCCATGCCAGATAACCAGCTAGGCAATTTTACTTGATAGGCTAAAGAACCTATCCTCTCCAGAATAGGAAAAGAACCAATATAACACGGTGCTAGCTTTCTAGTTTTCCCGAACCTCCATACACCTCGTATTGGAGACACTTTCAAAAATACAGAATTTCCAACTTGAAATTCCAAATCTCTTCTTCGGCGATCATAATAGCTCTTCTGACGACTTTGAGCAGTTATTAATTTCTTTCGAATAAAATCTACCTTCTCCGTGGCTTCTTTAATCATATTTGGTCCAAGGACGAGTCTATCACCTGATTCGATCTAGCATGCAGGTGATCGACACGGACGACCATATAAAGCCTTATAAGGTGTCATTTCAATACTGGCTTGATAGCTATTGTTATAAGAGAACTCGACCAGATGCAAATGGTCCTCCCAAGAACCACCAAAATCAAGAATGCAAGCACACAATAGGTCTTCTAAGATTCGGTTAATCCTCTCAGTCTGCCCATTAGACTGTGGGTGATAAGCAGTGCTGAAATTCAGTTTTGTTCCCAATGCGGCTTGGAATGCCTCCCAAAATCTACTAGTGAAGATTGAATCACGATCACTCACTATGCTGCTAGGAATACCTTGGAGACGAATAATCTCTTTTATATATAGCTCTGCTAAGCTTGCTGCATTCCGAGTGGATTTCACTGGAATGAAGTGAGCAGTTTTGGTTAGACGGTCCACTATAACCCAAATTGCTTCATTTCCCTTCTTGGTTCGTGGCAATCCGTCGATGAAATCCATCGACACTTGATCCCAGTTCCACTTCGGTACTTCCAAAGGCTGAAGTAGACCGGCCACTTTCTTTTGATCGCTTTTAATTTGCTGACAGGTAGCACATCGACTCACATATATAGATATGTCCCTTTTCATTGTCTTCCACCAAAACATTCTTTTAATATCACGATACATTTTATTGACTCCTGGATGGATGCAAAGTTTGGACTTGTGGCATTCGTCCAAAATTTCATGTTTCAGCTCCGGAATGTCAGGAACACAAATTCTTCCTTTCAATCTTATAACTTCTCTACTATCCATCTCAAAACTAGTATCTTCACCTTGGCATATTATTTTATAAATTCCCCAAAGAAACTCATCTTCTTTCTCCTGTCTCGCAACCCTTTTGAGAAGAGTAGGAGCGATAACAAGATGAGCGAGAATGGCATGCTTTCTACTCAAAGCATCGACAACTACATTGGTTTTTCCGGGTACATACAGAATATCTAGGTCATAGGATCCCAGAAATTCCAACCAACGTTGTTGTCGCAGATTCAAATCTTTTTGGGTGAAGAGATACTTTAAAAATTTATGGTCAGTGAATAATTTGAATTATTCACCTAAACAGGGAAGATTTATTTAGTATATATTAAGTTAAGTTGAACTTTAAAATTTTCTTTTAGAAAAGCCGAAGGAGATTCTTACCCGGAAGATAATGTCGCCAGATTTTTAAGGCGAAAATAACAGCCAAAAGCTCCAAATCATGTGTTGGGTAGTTTCTCGCTTGCGGACATAATTGTCTACTCGCGTAGGCAATTACCTTCCCATTCTCCATTAATATTGCACCTACCCAATCACCGCATGCGCTAGTATAGATAGATAAGCCTTGGTTCCTGTTGATAATAGCGAGAACAAGAGCGGTGGTTAATCTCTTCTTCAACTCCTGAAAAGCTTCGTCACATTTCGGAGTCCAATTGAACTTGGCATTCTTCATTGTTAGCTTAGTCAATGGACAAGCAATCTTAGAAAAGTCCTGAACAAACTTCCGGTAATAGCCTGCTAAACCTAGAAAACTTCAAACTTCTTTCGGAGTCGTGGGTCGCTTCCAGTCAAGAATAGCGGAAATTTTGCTCGGATCAACATAAATTCCTTCTTCATTAACAATATGGCCAAGAAATCCGACTTCTTTGACCCAAAAGTGACATTTTGAAAATTTAGCGAATAAGATGTTTCTTCTCAAAATTTCCAAAACAATTCTGAGATGTTCAGCATGCTCCTCTTCGGTTTTGGAGTAGATTATGATATCATCGATAAATACAAGAACAAATTTATTCAGCACCTCCCGAAACACACGGGTCATCAAATCTACGAAGTACGCGGGGGTGTTAGTTAGTCCGAAAGGCATGACTAACCACTCGTAGAACACATCCAGGCCCCTAAAAGCAGTTAGGTGAACACAATCTTCGGCAATTCGCAACTGATGGAATGCCTGGGCTAGATCCATCTTAGAAAAGAATTATGCACCATGAAGTTGATCGAATAGGCTGTCGATCCTAGGTAAAGGAAACTTGTTCTTGAGAGTTTGCTTATTGAGATCGCGATAGTCGACACACAATCTCAAAGACCCATCAGATTTAGCCACAAACACTACTGCTAAACCCCATTCAGAAACACTAGGACGAATCAATCCCCTTTTTAAAAAATCACCGGCTTGCTTGACTAGTTCAATTCTTTCCTGCGGTACCATCCTGCGACTAGCATGAACGACAGGACGAGCATTCAGAATTAAATCAATTCTGAATTCTATTTCTCTGTGTGGGGGCAAAGATTCTACTTCTTTGAATACATCGGGAAAATGCTGGACAATAGGAATGGACTCCAGGCTAGATTCTGGATATCCCAATGTATACATCAGTTGATCCTTTTTTGGACTAGGATCTTCACAATAAATTTCAATGAAATCTCCAAGTTTAGTTTTGACTAGAATCAATCGGTTGTTGCAATCTAATTTGGCTTCGTATCTCGATAACCAATTCATCCCAAGTAGGATTTCAAATTCATTGAAATCGAGAACAAAAAGGTTATAGGAAATCGATGGCCAGAATAAGAGATAGGCACCCTCCTACAATATAGACAAAGATTTGCAGGACCACCTACTGAATTTTTCACACCAATATGTTCATTGACAAACTTGAGTTTAAGTTTTAATTTATCCACGATCTGTTGGGAGATAAGCTATGTGAAGCTCCCGTGTCGAATAAAACTCTAACAACTCTTTCACCAACAATAAGGTTACCCTCCAAAACTCCCTTTCCTTCATTCGCCTTTGAAGTTGAGGGGTTATCTTTTATTGCGCACACTTTCGCTATTTGTACTTGTTTCTTTTTCGGGCAATTCTTAACTCCATGACCTGGTTGGTGACAACGATAGCATTCCTTGGATCTTTGACTTATCTTTACAAGTTTATCTTTCTTAATTTGTTTCTTTGTTTTCTCACAATCATTTGCTAAATGGCCTTTCTCCTGACAGTTATAACAAGTAACATTTCTGGCTGAATTCTCTTGATTACTCCTCTTCTTCTCCTTGCCTTGAACCGGCCTCTTTCCTTCGAATTTTCTTTTCTTCCAATTCGAACTACTTAAACCCCTTTCTCTTTCGGAACTTTCTGCGTATCTAGAGTAGCATATCGATAACCCATATCGATCAAGTCTAAAAAAGATTCTTTAATGTAGGCTGTCATCCTCTCGTGATACTCCTTATTCATTCCCCGAATGAATCTTTCATTCTTCTTCAAGGGCGTACTCACTAGCTCCTGACCAAATCGAGACAATTCGTTGAATTTATTCAAGTACTCCTCAAATGATAGACTTCCTTGCTTCAAATCTAGGAACTCCTGGTACATTCAAGAGATACCAGCAGATGGAACGTATCGCTGCTCAAACACTTCTTTAAATCATCCCAAGTAAACTTATCTTCTGAGTCATCCACAGTAACTGCATCCCACCAAGCTAATGCTTCCTCTTGGAGTTGCCAAGAAGCTATTAGTTGCTTTTGATCGTCTTCCAACTTCAATCCCCTGAAAATTCTTTCACAGGATCGGATCCAGGCTTGGGCTTCTACAACAGATTCCTTGCCAATAAACGGCTTTCCACTAAGTCTCGAGAAGTCTTATACAGATCAGCCAGATTCAGTTGAGGTTGAGTAGGCATAGTTGCAGTTGCAGGGATTTGACCAGTTGCGGTGGTATTTCCCCGTTCCCTACCTTGTCCTTTTCTTCCGCTCATTCTCACTATCCGTAAATAGCAAGAAAACTTGAGTTAGGCATACGGACAAGATATCTTAGGAAACATCAATTGTTTAAAAGGAATAGACAAGAAATTTTAGGGCTTCGGTCCTTCAGTTTATACTCATTCTAGGGTATACTTCACCCTATCTCTAATGAGCCATCTAATGTGTTATACACCGTAGCTAAAGTTCTTACTCAACCCTTAGCTCTGATGCCACTTTGTCACGATCCGCAATCCAATGTTCAAAAATTGACACTAATACCTCACTTGTATTCGATTGCCAAAGATTCAAACATAGAACTCCAGTCGGATGGAGCTTATAACAACATTATATGAATATAAACAGTGGAAACAAAAATGAATATCATATATCAGCACAGATACAACATGATACAATATCCAATACAACATCAATCCCAGATATCAGAGTGATACAAATATGATACAACAATAGTACGACAATAGAAACTTCAACAAGTTTCCAAAATATTTCAACCTTGATAAGGTCTTCAAAACTCCGACACTTCAAAAGATTTCCAAATCCAAAGCTTCCAGAAGACCTCAAATCCAAGCTAGCTCCAAAACACGGATAACCGGCTTCTAGGCTGCCCGTGTGGAAAATTGTGGGCACCTAGAGTTTAGGAAAGGAACAATAAACTCCGGGTCAGTCATGGGACTGGTATGAGTAAACAAAGACAGTTGTTGAAATAAAACAGTTCATTTTTATCAAAAACAAAACAAAAGAATTTGAAAGAAATCCGCAATGCTTTTATGAAAATGAAACTGCCATAAGGGCTCCTGCCACACACACAATGCAAGCGCAAACTTGGAGGAGATTTCTCCTTATGACAGTCAAAAATGCTTAATACGGGAAAACACTTTAGATATTATTATTAGTGCATAGTGTGAAAATATTTTCGAAAGTATAATATTAATCTTAGCCAGCATAGACATTTTGTACTATGCCTACTATAGCTACCATATAAACAGTGGTGACCACCATAAGAAATGGCAGGTTGTATAACTAAAACCGTAAAGAACTCGTATTGGATGATTGAATTTCCAACAAATGTTCAGGCAAAGGAACTTCCCACACAAAATGGAATGCTTCTGGAGGGACGTCCCCGAGAACCTAAATGGATCTCTAATACACAAGGACGGGTTACCTCTGCGACTAGTTAACAACTGACACGAGTATGCCACCTCTCGGTCATTACCAACCTTTATCCGAAGCGCATCTCAACCGATAACCACAAAGCAATAAGTTTGCATCAACCACAAAGTAAGTATCTGGGCTCCATACCATGATACCACTTGTAATAATGATAGAAATGGACATGCCCTCAGGGGGCGCTACCCCCAAATAACCTTACTGCCACGATTCCTATTTCGACTATAATCGGGTTGTGAGGTTCCACGAAGTCTCATCCACAAAGCTACGCTTTTTCACAAAGCCATGCTTCGATCAACAAATGATCAGCAGCACTCAGCATGCCACACTACCAAATTGGGAGTATATCACTAATAACCTTCAACTACATAACCTCTGAGCTCGTATGTCTCAGAGAAGGGTGTTAAGCTAAGAGAATAAATTCGCCGCCACCAACAGATATGTATTTGAAAGAAATCAGCTTTATATCTCAACGTGTAGTGTCAGACATACAACCTTACAAGTCTATTCTGGGTTCGAACAGAACCGAAAGCACTTCCGAAGAAGCCCTTGCAATCCAGGCATCCATAATCGCGATCGAACTCCCCATCACATATGGAGATCTCTATACCGGAGCAATTCAGTGCAAAGTCATTCGATAGGTTATCCTATCGTTCTCGAAGACGTCCCGTCTTCACCACCGTCTTCAATTGCTATCCATTTCGTCGTATCACATATTCGGAATGGGTTATACGACACAAAGGTCCTCTCCTGGATAAACCGAATAGTGAGCGTTCAATTTAAAAATACGTGGATGTATTCATCACAAAGATTCACACGTTCGATGTGGGATTCAGATAACAACTGGAATCCGACACCCTGTCGCGTCAAAATTCAATTACCATTTTACGGGCCAATGGGTTTTCACAATCACACAGAAGTAAATTCATCACATATATCACAGCTCAGCACAAAGCATTTAATATTACATAGCATCACATCACATAACAGAAATATCAATCCAACACACAGCATTCAAGAGCAATCAAAACATCTTCAATTAAGATGAATAAATCGTGTGGTTTTAAATTTATTAATCACATAATTAATTTCATTAGTAATCTTTAATCAACGATTAATTATCATTAAATACTATTGATTAAGTCTTAATCACCTTCGTTCATTATTCATTTATTAGTTAATTATCTTAATTAATTTCAAATTAATTAACCTCAATTATTAATTAATTAAATCTTAATTACTTTTATTAATTAATCGCTCCTTAATTAATTAATAATTGATTCCAAATTAATTAACCTTAATTATTAATTAATTTAAACTTCAACATTAAATAATTAACTACGTAATTATTCCTTAAGAAATTATATTAACAAAATCATTAATTGTTTTAATAAACCAAAAGATAATTCAATTACTTTGATTATCCTTTTAAACCTTTTTCAATAAATCACCTTTATCACATTAGATACCTTAAAAGGTTATGGTTTAGTTTAAACAACAGTTTTCTTAATTTTCTTTTAAGTTACATTATTTATTTAATATAAACAACCATAAAAAATATTATATCAAAAATAAATAAACTAAAATTTAATTTCTTCGAAACATCTTGCTTAAGTCTTAAATTAACTTAAAATTCCAATCAAATCATTGTTTGAACATAGTTCAAAAGTGTATTAAAAGGTTGAAATTTTTTAAAGTAAAAACTGTTTTATATATTAGTCTCGAGACCTGCTTCTAGTCACGCGTGAGAGAAATTCTCGTTTGCTTCGGGTTTTATCAAAATCAACCCGAGCGCCCAATTTTCAAATTTAAAAAAAAATCCTATGTACTTTAACCTGGCGCACCAAATTTTACTCGAGTTAATACTTAAGCCACCACACGTTTTTCCCCAGGCCTACTTCGAGTCGAACCATGCTCCTTCACTTCACCAACCATTGACACCGTCAATTCACTGTGCACATGCACAACCGGAATCGCCACCTCCTATAGAAGCTCCAGTCGATGCTGCATCGTCGATCAAGTCGACGATCATCCACGCACCAATTCCCGACCACTAGAACCCCAACATCCACTCGAAATCAAAATCGAGTTTAAAAATTGAAACCTGGAAACATCATCTGGGTTCACCATCAAAACCTTGAAATGCGTCGCCTCCGCTGTCTCGGCCACCAGAAGGTCAGCAACCGGCCAAACACTCATCGTCATCCCCTCTACCATCTCCTAAACCCCTATAGCACTCGATCACTTTTAGATGACGAACGAGACAAAATACTAAGCCTTGACAAAAATTAGATTTACGAACTTCTCGAGTTCACCGTCGTCACCACGACCACCTGTATGCGCATCTACTATTTTTCCTACAACCACCGATTACTCCTCCACCTCCAGACACGATTCCGACCTCCAAACATCAGCAGATCATCAGAAATTCCCAAAAATATGAAATTTATATAAACCCAAACTACTCTTTAATCCTTGATCTAAAAATTATAATTTTGTTTTAAAAATCATATTTTAAGAAATTCAGTTTATAAACCTGAATTCAAGAATTAAGAAATTCGAATTTTACTAATTTAAAGTTATGCTAAGTTTTCTTGAGTTCCAGAGCCAGTACCAAGTTGTTTTGGCTGACATAAATTTATCAACTCTAATATATACTATAACAATCAATTCTTGTTTTAACACTAAACCCAAACATCAAGTAGATCAGGTGAAAATGATTTTTTTTGAATCAAAAATCTGGTATTTTAAAATCTGAGAACAGAGTACACGTATAAACAATAACCTGTACAAAGTACTTCCAGTTTTCAAATATATACAGAGGATGCGTATATATATATATAGAAACATACTTATTCACAGATATATATATATATATATATATATATATGCAACATATTCAAGCTTTTAAATTTTAAAGACATATGTTACTCACCTTGATTTCAAAATGAACAAAGTTTGCTATATTGAAACAGGCTATGAAATAACAAGCTGAAACCTTGTCTTTAATCTTCTGGTTTGTTGGGTTAGACTGTTGTTTAAGTTGAATTGGTATTTAAGTTGTAAAATGATATTAATTCAGATGATACATAGCTTTGAATGAACGAACTGAAATAAAGAATTGATGTATATATAAAGTAGATAGTTTGTACAGGGGAGGTGTTATCTGCTTAAGCTTTCTTTGTTTGTTTTTTTGGTCATATTTTTTTTCTTGTTGCCTCCATCTTTGACAAGAGGTTGTTCTTTGGAGGCTAAAATAATTTTCTTTTCCATTTGAATGACCCAATTTGTGCTGAGAAGAAATGGCATTAAATACTCATGTTCCCATCTAAGTTTACATACAATCCTATTGATTTTTTTTTGTAAGTACATCTTTGTTTTATCTATAGATATTTTTTTTTCTTTCCTTGCTTGTATCCTTTCACATACATACAGTTTTGTTTGATTTGGTTTGCTTAATATAAAATTGTCATAGTTATTTTTAAAGCTTTTAACTTACTTTATATATTTATGTTTAACACAATTCTTGTTTTTACATTATTATTATCATTATTATTTATTTAAAGCTTAAACTACCAAATACTTTATTTATATCCATATATTTTTGTAATAATTAATATTAATAATATTTTATTTTGTTTTGAAACTTTCCAAATTAAATTACAATAGTTTAAATAAGTTACCAAATTAAAATTAAATTTTTTGGGATGTTACATTATACATTTAATTTAGCCAAGTATATTTTTTTATTCAATGGGTTTTCAATTCTTTTACAAGCCATCGGAATCTATTTTTTTCCATTGAATCTTATTTAACTCAACTCCAGTTAAATCTAACCCCATACTATTCTTTGACTTCACACAATTCATTTACATTTTATTAAGTAAGTACTTTATTTCATTTAATGTATCCAACACATGATACAATTCCATCTCAATTATATTTCGACTTTGATACAAATCTAATCACAATATTATTAGACTTAGCTTGAGTTCATTTAATTCGACTTACTCTTCTAACGTATTAGCTTTTTACAAGTTAATTTCATTCCAGGAAATTTCAAACTTTATAAATTTCCAAACCTCCTTATAATCCAAAACATTTTTAGTTAAACCTCCAGAGTTTAAACCATTATTTAGACACTCGAAACATTTTAAACCAATTCCAGAGTCTTTAATAATCACTTAAGTATTTCAAAAATCATTTGAAATCAATTATATCCAAAATCCATTGCATTTCTAAAATCAACCCAACTTTTGCAAACAATTACAAAACAATTCGGTAGCAGTTCCTCTCTTGGAAACTCGAAAATGAACATCGATGATGATGCAGTCATCACCGAAGTTATTTTCTAGCGACCGAAAAAGAGTTAAATGCTTTTATCACTTTAAGAACATTTTCAAATATTCTAGTTTCAAATCTCACCAGATTTCAAATCCAATTCAAAACATTTCTCAAATACTATCACCATTATTTCTCCAAAACTTTTGAAAACCATTTTCAAACTCAAAGGAATTAAATTTTCTCAAAAATTCATATTCCAAACCCCTTTAATTCACATTCAAATATTATTTTGGAATTTTTATCTCGATTTATTTTCAAATATTTTTCTGCAATTCTATTTCAAATTATAAATCACATTTATAATTTACATTTACAAATCCCATTTGTTTATGAATTTATTTCTTATCTTTTAGTTATGATTTCAATTTCTTATTCAATTTCTACACAATAATGATAATAATTTAATATTATCATTCTCTAACAACCAAGCAACCATATATAACCATAATAATTTATGGAAAATTATTTCTTTTATACACAAAAATTAATTTGGGTAAAATTATTTCATTTACCCTATTTTAAAATAATACTGTGTCGAACTGTTCTGTACAAGAATTTAGAGATCCCTATCAATAACGTTAATTACTCGTATTTACCATAATCCTAAAGCCACTTAACAAACCAATCAACAAATATAAAGTCATTTTATATTCACTAACAAATACGCGCTCATATCTATTAATACACTCAAACTCATTCTAGAGTACTATGGACTCTATTTCAATGAGTGATCCACACCAGAGCTAAGGTTCTCGCTTAACCTTTAGCTCTGATACCAAATGTAACAGCCCGCAAACCCGTACCCCTTAAGTCAACACTATTCTACAACACGTCAACTCAAGGTGAACGGAAATACGAACCGTTTGGTTCAAAGAAGAAGAGGTAGAAGAAGAAAATAGAAAACAACATCAGAATCTAACCATCGCAGCGGAATAAAATATAAAGATAATAAATGACCTTTACACAAAAATAGATCTGTTTAAACTTTACATCATCAGAGTATACATAACACACAGCTGGACAGTAATCATAACCTGTCCTCACAAACTGAATGCGCAGCTAATCACAAAGCGGAATATTTAAATGAGTATGGAAGTACGTATCGCCATCCAGCTCGTATCCTGAGCTCCATAGCAGTCCATCCAGAATCTGTACTCTATAATACTCGATTTGACCCGAGCATTATAGTTAAATAATACCCGGGTCAGTCTGGAAAATCAGCGTGACAAATCACACTCAAATTGATTATTAAGTTTTCAAAATCCTTTGGAAAACAAAAGCATCTCGTAAGACCACGCCACAAATAAACATGTCGGGATTTTACCTTACGATAGCTAAAACTTTTCTTATCAAAATCCTTTAATATTATAATAGTGTCTATATACAAATACTTATTCAAATAGCTGAAATTCTTACATGATTAAATTCCAGCATACTAGCCACAAAGAGGGTTATACAAACTAAAACCATAAAAGGCGCATAGGGAGAATGGATTTCCAACTAATGACTAGGCACTGGAGTACCACCTATCACAGTACGTGGCCTAGACCACCATACCGAGGATTACTCCCAATCCCCTGCAACACAAGACCGAGAGTACCCCTTACTGGATAATCTCGAGTAAGATCACCCCGTGGTTGGGATCAGCAACCGCCCATATAGCCGAAATAAAAAGGGACATCTAGACAGGGATGACCTCACCCTAATAGGCGCGACCCACTTAGCCTTGCTGCATAACCCCTGATTTTCAGTCATTCCCGATTGATAAGGCTCGAGGCTAAGCGTTACCTTTTTAGAACATTTCACTTTAAATGCTCACTCTCCACCTAACGATGTTCTAAAAGCATTCATCCATACAAGTCCGTCCCGGGTTCGAACGGAACCGAAGGCACTACTCCTACTACATCCATTTTGGAATCAACAAAGGATTAGTAGCGACTAGCCCATACACTTCACTGCTCCACTTCGAATCCAAACTCTTGTTTTCCATACGAAAACATTCAAACCAGATCGAAGTGGTTTTCAGAAAATAAATCCCGATCCCGGTCTCTTCGAAACGATCAACGCATTGGCCAATATTGATAGTCGGTTATTTAACTATCAAAAAACATTCAAAAACAACCATCAAACATAAATAATTTTCCAAATTATTTATTAACCTCAAAATATCTTCGCAAGATATATTTCCATTTCCACCCCTTTTTGAAAACAGTTTTTGAACCATCTTCCTCTCACGGAATAAATTCCCCAAATATTTATTCCAATGGAATACACCAAGTAAAAAATCTTTAGATTTTTTAAAATAATTTAAAACACTTTATTATAAAATATCCTTTAAAACATTTAAATTAAAAATTACTTTAATACTTATTCAAAATATATACTTTAAGAATATTTAAAATAAAACTACTTTGTGCAATATAAAACTAAATTTCTAACTTTTAAAACATAATACAAAGCCACCTTTAAATAATTACTGCTATAATAAATTTAAAAAACTTTAAAATTCAAACATTTAGAAATAATAAGTTTTATAAAACATACTTTCAAACAACTTAAAACTTTTTACTTATACCTAAAAAAATTCTTTGAAAATGTACTTGGCTATCCAGGGAAATACGCTTCTCTTTCACATTCTTTAAAAATAGATCACTATTTATTTTTAAACAAATTTACCCATTCCTTTAATAAATTCCCACCGTGAATTTATTCTTCCAAATATCCACTGATATATTGCTTTACTTTTAAAAACCAAGTTTATAAGTTTCATACACTCAACTTCCTTTTAAAATTTCGATTCCAAACACTTAGATCAATTTGCAAATCGATTCCCAATTTAGTCCATTTTGAAATAAATTTCCTTACTTACTCTATTTATTTCAAAATCCATTAACTTTAGATTTTATTTCTTAATTATGATTTAAAATCTTTTAACTCAAAACACAATTTCAGATTTCTCAAATTTCTTCTTTACTCTTCCAGATAAATTTAAACCTTGAATTTTTTAAAGATAAATCCTTCATTCCTTTTCATAATATAACTTAAGTTTTTAAGAAAATCACTTATTCCCATTTACTTAAAAATCTCATTTCTCCATACTTGGAATTAGAATTCAAAAATCAACTTTAATTCTTTCCCAATTCATTCTTTAATTTATTCAAATTCCTATAATTGTTTACTTAAAATTCTCTCTTTTATTATCCTTTCAAAATCCAATCTACGTATTTTAATAATTCAGCATTCCCAATTATATTAAATCGAACATAGCATTTAATATTTTTAGTCACCAATATAATTTATCTCATCATATCAAATAAATCCAATCACAGAGTATTAAAACAAATCTAAATGTTTTGAGGAATTCAGTTGGATCCCTCCAACCTGTTTCCCTACATCCACAGATTTTAGCACAATATAATAATACCAATTCCACTTCGAGTTGGAATATCGTGGTATATGGGATTTATATGATATCATCTGCTATTATGTAGCGCATAAGGTCTTATCCGCTATATAATGCGGGAAATCAATCACTCCAATATATACTATATACTTCTATATAATATATATCACATCCAATCAATCCAATCATTCAACCCGATATTTAAATTTAAATAAAACCCAAATGAGTGAGATTAAGTCACCTTTTATTTTGCTGTTTGCAACCCATTTCCATCTCGACTATTTTTTCCCGATTTTGGACCTTGTATAAAAAATTACACAGATTTATTAATATTTGGATTAATCGATCAATTAATTCCTAATACTTTGGTTTTAACTATTAATTTGGTTATAAATAAATTTTCTTTTAAATAAAATATTTGAACTAATTGCAAAATCTCTTACCATTAAATAACTTAATTAGCTAATTCTTTAGTTTTAAACTAATTTCTCTTTAACAAAATATTTAACTAAAAATTAACTTCCAAAACTAAATTAAATAACCTTTTGTAAAAATAATTAAATAAGTTTTATTAAATAAACTTACCTTTATAATATATATATAAACTTCATTTAAAATCTTTACTGTAATTAAATTTTTATTTTATTTTTTTCTGCTTGCATATTAAAAACTAAAGACTGCATATTATTATATATATATATATATTTTCAATCTGTACATACTAAATTAAATTAAAGATGAAATGTATAAACCTCACGATTTCGACCTTACTTGGAAAACGAACCCAGCCAACTCCGATGAACAGCAACACCTCATGTTGAACTCGGTTGGAAAACGAATCCACTATCTCGCGTGGCCACCAAAACGCGACTATGCCTACATCTGTTGCTTTCCCTCCGTGCTTGCGAGCTCGACCATCAGACTTCCCTCTTCAACATGGCCTGCTGCTCACCCACGATGGCACAAAATCGCGCGACCCCATTGAGAACCACGTGCCACCAACCTTGCCCCTCAGGTGCGCCTCCACCTCCACGACACACCATAATCACCAACCCTAGCCTATAGAAACTCACGAACCACGGCTGCCCAAATATTCGTTCCAATCGCCATGAACTGGAAATGCGAAAGAGCAGGGGAAGTTCGATTTTTTTAAAAGAGGAACGAAATGATTTAGCAAGCCATTTTTCTTTCTTTTTTCGTATGAACTGAGGAAGAGATGGGAAGCTTCATGTTTTAAATTGAAGTTAGCAGAAAGGAACGACGTAAGGAGGTTGCGTGCTTATTCTCTGATTTGAATTGGTCGACTGCGGTTATGAAAAAAGGGGACAGGCGTGCCATCATTATTAGGCTATGATCCCTTGAAAGAAGTAAAAGCTGTAGGGAAGAAAAAGGCTTGATGTTGATATAATTTCAACTGATGTGAAAAATTTGACCAAAATATAATTTTTTATTTTATTAAATTTAAATTCAAATTATCTCGATTTACGCAGTCTAAAAGTTCGAACCCCTATCTAGGCATGTCGCTAGATGTTTATAATGTTATACCCCTATTACGAGCGCAATGGAAAAGGTTTCGAGGCCTAACTCGATCGTATGGAGAAGATAGCTTTTTGGACTCAGTTATAATATTAAATTATCGATACAGATTTCAGCGTGTTTATATATCATACGCTCACACAACAACTCTAATCATTACGAAATTTGAAATCCGATAATAATACATTATTATAGATCCAATGGAACTGTTTTCATCTAATTCCGAGACTGTGCCTCGGAAGGCTATTTTTAAATGTCAATTTAATCGATATATTTTAAAACTAAACAAATACTTGTAAATTCAATTTTATCACTTCTATTATTACCAGTATTATCATTATAAATTTTATAAGCCTTTGAAATATTTTTAGCAAGCTTAGAATCTCATATTCAACATTTTTCCACATTTCCAATTCTTAAATTCAATATTTAAACTACCCAATAAATAGCGATATTTGAAGTTCAAGTTAGAAACTAATAATTAAAATGTTTAAAATCAATTAAATATTCCAATTTCAAATATCCAGAAATTTCGAATCGTCACATGACTCTTTTAAACTTAAAAATCATTTCTAAAATTTCTTTTCAAAAAATACTTTTAAAACAAGCTATTTTGGAAAATACTTTACTTTTTTAAACCTTTTGAATCCGGTAACCTTAGGCTCTTATACCAAGTGAAACATCTCACACCACTTAGCGTACCTGAAAGGACAAACTAAAAGATGTGGTGCGTTGTAGGTATAACAAAGACTAGCAGACACTAAGATTCACAAGATAAAAATTAAATAATAATAACATAGCGGAAACAGTTATAACAATTTGTTCAAAACCAAACTTCATCAAAAGTCATCACATACCAAATACTTCAAATGTCAAACTACCCATCTATGTCTTTAACCTAAAACCATAGTCTCCATAAAACCATAGTACAATTATCCCTCATTATAGTGCCAGTACAACATAAGAACTAAAACTGGAATAAAAGAAGTACATAAAAGAAATCTCCTCTAAGACAACTTCAAGCTGCAGCAACCAACCGACTTCCTCCTTGATTGCATAATGGGAAAAAGGGGAAAATTAAGGAGTGGGATAGACTAAAAATCGTTGAATGATAGTAATTACTAGAGTCTTTAAGCAAGATAAAAGTAATAGACTCTACAACAGTTCTAGCGTAAAGAACGATAATAAAAGAAAATAGGAAAGAGATAAATTGAAAATAAGTACGATTAAATATTGCTCAATTTATATGATAGTTTAACTTTGAATGTTTCCACTTGTTCCTGATTTCTCCTTTGATTAGGCTGAATTGTAATCCTGTAATTAGGATGTAACCCTAATTCAACCCGTTTGATGGGCCTGCTACTCTATAATACCTATTTGTGGACTAGCCGCTAGCTTTCTACACAAAATGTTACTATAGCCAAGACGATATATATAGTTCTCTACACAGAAGGCAATGGTGTCTACTATAGACACACCTATTTAGCGTTTGGAACTCATGGCTGTTACTGAGCACCGGCAAATGGAAGTCGCATGTGTACTGCCACTATGCTCATGCTACTTTTGCTCCACCTATTGGATCTTCTTATTACCTCCAACGTCCAGCATAGTTGCCCCTCATCTCACATCAAGCTAATGTGAGATCACCGTATGTCCATAGAATCTATAGTGGGAAATGTTGTTGGTACTGGCCCTTCATCCAAACAATATCTAGTTGCACCCCTTATCCAAATCCCCACGTGATTTGGACTTCTAATTGACCAATTACTACCCTTTTTAACATAAGCATGCCCTCGTCTCGCTTTAGGCTAATATGAGACCACCATTTTGTCTAATAGGGAATGCTTTTAAGTATAGGTTCTACTTTCCTCTTTGCATATTAACTTAGATAAATTATTTTAAACAAGCCTTTATTATTATCTTTACGATCTTTATTAATTTATCCTAAACCTTAAATAAACCTCATTTCGTTCTTTTTCCATTATACCTGTGTTATAATCATGTTTATTACTTAAGCCAAGGTCAAAGTGTGAAAATAAGCTTTTCTTTCATCTTTCACTCTTTTTAGTTACAATCCTAGGTTATAACTAGGCCAATTTGTTTTAATTCAATCCCATTAACGTAATTTCAGTCCATTTCCACTTATATTACTGTCTATGAAATTTACATCTTACATTCCATTATTTCACTTTTCTTACAATTTAATCCATACTCGCGTTAATCTCGCTTTAATCCATACGCGAAGAAAAAGGAGGAATAAAAGAAAACTGAAAATAGAAGAAATTTCAAAGTGCAGAAAGAAGATGTAAATAACATAAAAATAACAATGAATAAACTAAAATAATGTAAATAAACGGAAAAGTATAATTAACAAAAATAAAAAAAAAATTACTGAAAAGAATAACTGAAAGGAAATAGATTGAAAATAATTCCAAAAAAAACTCTAAATAAATTACCGAAAAGGCTATTCCAAAAATCGTAGTAATACCACTATTAGAAACCCTATTATTTTCAATTACTTAAAGAAATCTTAAAATAATTACAATCACTCACTTCTTGTCCTAAGCTTTCTCTTCAGTCCTCCCAGATCCACTTGGAGTTGGAAAATAATTTAATCTGTAACGATTTTCTCCCTTGGAAAAATTATTCCATTTAGGTTCCTTCCTAGAAAGGAGAACCCAATTGGAGAAAACCTAGAATGAGAAAAAATGTTAGGTCTAAGAGCCTATTTATAGGTGTGGAAGTGGATCTAAGTCCATTGGATATAGGATGCAACCACATCATAGGCTGAATAGGGGCCATCAGATATAGAAACGGAAGAACCAGATTAAATTAATGAATGTAGAACCTGTGTTCGGTGGCTGTTGATTCGTACGAACGAATTAACTTTCTTTTTCCTACCAAAATGCAAGGCGGGTCAATCGGGTGGTCGACCTGCCCCTTGCCCACTTCGACCGATCGGTCGACCTAACTATATATATGTGTGTGTGTGTCTATATATATATATATATATATATATATATATATTCCTTTTCGTTTTATTCCTGCTTGTTTTGTTTATTTTGTAACTTGGTCATATTAGCTCGGTTTTTGACGTTCTATCTATGGAAATGGATCAAAAAATTACCACGGACACAATGGTGCAACTTTCATGGCAATTCTAATGATTTCACAAAGTTATTTTATTATTTTATTAATTAGCAAATTAATTATTACGGGTTAAATATTGGGTTGTTACAGAATAGGTTTACACCCTTATAAACCGAACAAAACTTTGACCACCTGAGCAACCGAATAGGGTTTTCCTGCCTGAGCAACCGAATAGGAGTTGATACAAGTGAAATGTTTTCTTGATTTTCCATCCACTTGTTACAACAAAGATTTTTTGAATGAAGTACACCCTTCCTATAATCTTGTCCTCAACTATAATATGTATATTTATGTGTATTTGAAGATAAGGAAGATATATATTGCTTTAAAAATGGAGAATTAAAAGCGTGATTGCACAAACTTAAAGCAATAAGAGATTCTGAAATTTAAGAGATTAGAGAATAGAAAATTAGGTAAGTTAAGTTCTTTGATCTTGAGTTAAGAATGTATTTATAGAGAATATAGAGTTGCAACTCTTGGTTAAGAGTTATGATCAAAGGTAATCATTGCAACTCTTCATGAAAGAGATTCCTCTTTGCGAAGAGTGGTGTCTTTTCAGAAAATTTGAAAATATGACGGTTGGAAAATATATAGTTGACTGTATATTCATAGTTGGTCGACTGAATTAAACTAGAGAAAAAACAGTGAAAAAATATTCATATTCAGTCGACTGAAATTTAGATTTAGTCGACTGAATATTTTGTAAAGTCGGATCTTTAAATATTTAGTCGACTAAAAGTAATTTAAAATGTATATATGCATGTACATAGGTTCAGTCGATTGAGTGGGTTAATTTAGTCAATTAACTTGGAAGTCTCATGCATATAAAAGCTTATTTCTGAAAATAAATTTTATAATGCTTGTCTATGTTTGTGAACTACTTGAGGATAGATTTTAACGTACCTAAATTTGGACTTCGACTCTAAACATCATATGTACGAACCATACTTCATATTATTGAGTTTGATCTTCGTAGTTCTTTACCGTAGATTCATGAATCTTCGTGTCGGTTGAATTCCTTGTCATTAATCAAAAATAAGGTCCAACAATGACATATAAAAAACATGCGCATGTGAATATTGTAACACAAATTCAAGGGAACATAACAACATATATCAAAATTTCTATCTAAAGCAAACATTTCTCATAACATTTCAATCAATGTTTATTTACCTAACAATAAAAATGTTAATTGTGAGTGACTACTCACCTTTCGAGGTAAGAGAGTTTTTGAAAACACAAATAGATAGATCCAAGTTGAAATCCAAACACGACAAGCTAATCAATCCTACCCAAAGCAATAATCCAGAAGCAAAGTAAAGCACAACAATGCAAATCGAACAAATTATGTTTTTTTTTAAATAGAGGAGGAAAGGAGAGGCTAGGGGTTCGGCTATGGCCTAGGGGAGGGATTGGTGTTTTCGGCCTTGAAGTGGGTGGAGATGGCCAAGAGGAGGAGTGAGGAGATGGTCGAAATTAGTGGTGGAGGGCGGCGGCATGGGGAGAGAGGATAGAATAGTTTTAAAGAGAGAAGGGATGGAGTTTGGGGATATGTGATTTTGGTGTTTTGGAGTTCTGTAGATTTGAGGAAAAAGAAGAATACATAGAAAGTATCTCAACGAGAAAAATCCGTACGTACTTGTTTAATCAGATAGGAAATAGAAGGTCAATGGATGGGAAAAGGAAGGGTCCAAAGTCTCCTAGGGTTCCTAGGATCTTTTGGTTTACCAAGGTGCCTATTAGTCTAAAAAAAACCCAATAAGACTTAGCTAAAAAAGAAGACAAATATACATTGCAAATTTATGTCAATTTTTCACAGTAATTTATATTTTTAGAGCGATATTAATTTGATTTTGACGAATCAAAAAATGGAGAGGAAATTAAAATTCAGTCTAGTATCATATGAAAAGAACAAAATTTTACAATTCAAATTTAAATTTTCCAACCAAAAGTCAAACTTTGACTAAGTTAGACCAAAATTTCAAATTTCACAAAGAAATTTTATTCTATTAAATTTGGTCAAATAAAAGGCTCAACATCACAAATTCAAATTTTCTTTTTAAATTTAATTTTTATTTAAATTCAAAATACTGCCATTTTAAAGTTGTTAAACGTTACAGATCATTACACTTTTTTTAATAAAAAGATGTAATATCAATTAAGACAATATTAATCTGTTTCCCCTTATCATGTTTAAAAGGTTAAATGCCAATCAATTCAATATATATATATATATATTCAAATTAAATAGTGGTTATAAATTTCCAATTTATTGTTACTAACATATTTGTAACTTTTGTCGCCGTTATTAAACACTTGTAACGTTCATTGCATTAACAAAAGACATCCATTACTTATAGTTAATTGTTTTACCTCATTCCGTTATTTGAAATCAACTTGGTATGTTCCCATTTAAATCACGCATTTTATTTTCCTTAAATAAATATTCATTTTATTGTCGCTTATCATTTCCTTTATTATGCAATTGATGTTATTAACTACGCATCCAATTCTCATTTTATACCACATTCAAACCTATGTTATCATTCTTATATAACTTATCGAAATTTGTTATTTAATAATTTGTTCCAGTTCATATCAATAAATCACATAAATAAAGCATTAAATTTTTATTCCTAACCAAATTATATTCAATAATTATAACTAATATATCTTTTAAAAATTGTTCAAATTTATGAGCCATTCCACTCTCCCTCACACAAAAACATTTCTTCCTCGAAAAGGAACAAGGAGGGATAAAGAAACTAATAATTTTTTACTTTAGAATAATTGATTTATAAAAAATTAAATCTTTCATACTCAAGTTTAATAAAAGTTTGAAAATATTTTTACTTTCAGAAAAAATTTCTAAGTCCTAAATTTACAAAAAATTTCGGTAGAGTCTCCTTTGTACGGATAGGTCTAGAAAATAATAATATCAATAATTACAATATATATGTGTATATATATATCATATTCCAAAAGTAAAGTATCCTAAACTACGGGAAAAATAATAAAATATCATTGCAAAACCATAATCCGAGAGCGGACCTATTTATCGGGAAAACAAACTTTTTTTATGAAACCAAAAGCAATAGCTACTGCTTCAATAAACCTGTATTTCACTTATATAATTGAAAGAGTTAAAATTATGTAAAAGATTACATATTAGTTGTTTCAATTAGTAGTGCAAGCAACATACAATTTATATAATAATCATATGCAAACAAAAGAAGTTTTACCAATATATATGCAACAGTGGAAACTATCAAACATCCATAGCAACCAAACTCATGGTTTGTTCAGGTTCAGACATTTTCATCGTCCAAGAGTGCTAAATAAACTACTAAGTGTACCTTATGCTCAACATCCTTTGGTGATTACTTAATAGATTATTTATACAACTTTAAACAATTTAACGTATCATTCCCCAAACATCCCATAAGTCAAACACATAGCATTTTAAATATTATTTAAGTTTATTTGATTGTTTTTCTCTTAATTTACTTTTTATTCATTTATTTATACAAAGATCAATCACTTATAAAAATTGTTTTCCATTAAAGATTTGAGTCATTAATGAATGATTTAAAAAAATATTACTAAAGCTTCTACTGCCTTACTTAAATTTATAACTTAATTTATAGAATAAAATTTTAAGTTTTTGGTATTCGCCTTCGAAGCGAAAAATATATTTCAATATAACTAAAAATTCAATTAAAACATTTAACCTCATTCACTTAGTAAAAATATAAGACATATTTAAAACATCCTCATAGCAATATGCAAAGATTTTTCAAAAGTCTAAAACAATGATAGAAATTTACATCAAAACATTATAATAAGCTTTGAAATAAAGTTCCTAAAATAAGATAATTTATTAGACTCGTTGTTTTTAAAATAAGTATAAATTCAATATTATTAAACCGAAACTAATAGTATACTCAAATCTTACATTAAATTTCTAAATCAAAATATAAAATTTCATATCTTCATATTTAATTTTACACACTTTGTAACGACCTCGAATTTTTGATCCACGAAAATTCCAGATAGTTAGGAAAAGAAGCAAAGTGATAGAAGAAGAAACAGAAAACAAGACACAGAATCTCACATTCGAAGCGGATCAAAATATAATATCAAACAATAACAGTTATACAAAAGAAAACTGTATCTATCAATTTTACATTTAATATATCAGAGTTACAATCATTACAAAAATACTGGACAGTTAAAAATCACCGTGTCCTTGATAAACAACAATACATCACAACGGAAAACACTCCATACGTTCCTGTCATCCAGCTCGCCTTCCGAGCTCCAGAACGTCCTTACTTGAAAAAATTTAATACTCTGTCTGACCCGAGCATTACATCAAAGTAACACCCGGGTTAGGTTGGAAACCAGCGTGTGTAAACCCATAAGATTTGAAAATACTAAGTTCGAACCATGAAAGAAAAACCCGGGTAACTTGTACTTCACTACGAGTTCATTACTTGTTATGCTCAACACTTAATTCACAAATCAATCCTTAAGCACCCATACTTAGTTTCAAAAGTCCATATTATTCCATTCCAGCCTATTGATTTCACATATCAAATCCATATAGATTCATTAGAGGTTACAAATCGAAGTGGGTTAGGGTATTTACCGATACCAGACTCCAGTCTCTTCGACTTCAATACCGTCTTAACCCAAGTTATTCAAGTGAAATACAATTCAACATTAAATACAGGGTGTCGCTTTTTTACATAGCAATTCATTGATAGGTAATCTATATTTATCACTGTCACCCAAACACAACATATCACAAAACATTTCATATCAGAGATATTAACCAATTCAAGCATTGATCATCATTCTATCTTTCATAGGCAAAATTGATCACTTCTAAAATTAAATTAATTTATCTCAAAATAAATTAATTACTAATCTTTAATTACTTAGATTACCATTACTCAAGCATTAATTAATTATAAACCAATTAATTAATCATCCTTTAATCATTACTTTTAATTAATCACCCTTGATTATTTATCCTTTAACTACCTTAGGAAATTAACCTTTTATTACCACATGGATTAATTAGCCTTAACCCTTCACATTAACTTTTAATCAATCTCCTTAATTAATTAATCACATTAACTAATGATTCTCTAATCACTTAATTTAAGTAATTACTTAATAATTAATCACTTAACCTTGCTTAGTCAATCATTAATAAATTTCAAACCATTTAATTAATTAATCATTCCTTAACTACGTTATAAATCAATTAATTAAACTTTAATTACCTAATTAATCATCTTTTAATCATTAATCAACAAACCTTCATTATTAATTAATAAAACTTAATTACCAATTACCAATCCTTAATTGCCAATTGATTAATCCCTAATTGCTTAATTTTATCAATGATTAATTACACTTAATTACTTAATTAATTAATCTCTAATCATTAATTAATAATAAATTAATTGCTCTTTCATTACCTCATTAATTGTCTAAACCTTAATTAGATTAAGATAAAATCATTTCCTTTATTAAATACCAAATCACATATTTGGTCTAAACATTTATCAACCACTAATTATATCATTAGAAAACATTTAGCTTTTAAAATTCAATCTTTGTACTTTCTTGATAAACCTGGCAGGTACCTTTACTTGAACTTTGCTCAATAATTTACTTGAAACATGTTTAACTTGAAACATTGTACATTTCCTTATGTTTAAAACTTTGTTATCATTTCCCATTACAATCCATTTATAATAAAATTAACGTATATAAAACTTTCAGTCCCAATGATTCTGGCCCAAACCGATCCATAAATCCTCTCCTCTTCTATCTTTATTTCTCCCAGTTCCTAATCCCCTTTCCTTTAACTCCCGTGCACACCTATGCACATTCACCTACACACGCCGTTAACAAATCCAGCGTCGCCGCCAACCGTCGATGCAAGCCACATTCGGTCATCCCTACTTGCTCCACTACCCAGGCCACAACAAAACCTCCTCGATCAAAATTCGACCTGGATCTGTGACGCTGGACCAACCCTATCTACACTGACGCCTCGTCGCATCGCCGTAGACCACTCACCACGACCAAATTATTCCCGGAGCTTCGCCTCAAACACTACCTTCTTTTCCCTTTGGACCGCACCTCCCATTCCTTCCCACGTCACGCAGTAGCCCACTTTCTAAGCTTGATCAAAACTGAGCTGGAACCCTACTATGACCCAATGCTGCCGTCTTAGTGAACTAAAAATTCACTTGGCATTTTTGCGGAATACGCCTACCTCCAGGGTAACTACAGCAAACACCCCAGCTTCTCAAACTTTATTGACCACCAGAATTTTCCCCAGACAAGAAGTCCGTTCAACTCGCGAATTCCCACATTTTCCTAAACCAAAATTTTTGATTTTAGTTTTAAAAATCATGGATTTCGATAACAAATGGAATTGGATTAATAAATCAAAATGTTTGACTTTTACATATCCCTTGAATTTTACTGTATATTCAAGTTTCCCAAAAAAAATAAACTAATATCATTTGGAAATTTTCCAAAGTCAAGAATCTGATAATCCAAACAACTTTTATTTAAACATGAAATCCGGAAAATAATTAGGAGATGAGGATTTAAAATTTCAAAATGTTAAAGCCTAAAATTTTTAAACATAAAAGTTATGTTTATCTATGCTGACAGGCATACACACCATCCTCACATAAACAGACATGCAAATCATGAATTATATCCCTAATTTTAAGGATTATTACATCCATCAAGAACTAAACTAGATTTAAGTTTTTTTTTCTATTCTCATTTCACAAACAAATAAAACGCAAACTCAAATATACAAGACAGGAAAAACAAAAGCCTGATATCAAATTTCTTAAACCTGAATCATATTTCCAGAAAAAAAACATTCATGCAACATAATCCAATATTTGCATACAGATTTACCACATGAAATTGTTTAAAACTGCTTTTAAAAGGGAAAGTTTACTCACTTGCTTTTGAGAATAATAGAGGAGCAAAATTCCTTGATTTTGAACCTGGATCTTCATAGTAAATCTTGAATTGAGTTTACATTTGCTTGTTAAAGATTTAATCCATGTTTTCTTGATCAAGTTTGCACTAGTTGTTTTTATTTAATTTTCTTTCTAAGTTGAGAAGAAAAGGTTACAGGAATTTTTTCTTTGATTTGTTTTGAAATCTATCTTCTCTGGGGTTTTTTTAAGGAATTTATTGTTAAAATTTTTATTTTTTTCACAGTAGTATTGTTTCCAATTTGAGAAAAATTTATGCCATTTGTAAATTGCATGGCACAAATAAGTTACAAGTGCTAGTATGGGTTATTTGGTTTACAAATGTTTAGATGCAAGAACTAAGTATTTACGTATGTTTAAAACTAAAAAAAATTCTAAATTACCTATGTATTTATATTTGTATGTTTAATTTATATGTTATGTTTTAATATGTTTAATATTTTATATATATTCTTCTTATATATATATATATATTTAAAGAAAGTATGAATCTTATTAAATTCTATTTTAAACTTGAGCTTTAATTCCTTAACAAATAAATAGACATATATATTATCTTTGTTTTTGTAAAAATATAGATTTTACCTTTAATAGCTTTGGCTTGAATTTGAATTTGATTGATTGCTTTCATCTCAAGTTTAACATTTCATTCTTTAGATCAATTTGAAAAAAATGAAGAAAGAAAAATAAAGCCCGGGCTATATATATTTTTTATTTATTATTTTTTTATATATATTTATTTTACAATTTCAAATGGGAAAGACTTTGCCACTTGTTATCATAATTTTATAAGTATTTATTTCCTATATTTATGGTTTTACAAATGTCTTTTGTTAAATTAATTTTATAACTTTTGTTTTAAAACCTTACTTAAATTTTATTAATACGTTCTTATGTTAATATATTTTATTATAGGTATTTAGCTTACATTTGTTTCTTATTCATTTATGAATTAGGCTTACAAATGTGTATATAAATATAAACTATGGTTTACTCCAAGTATTAAAAGAAAGTATTTAAATATTTTATTAGATCTTACACATATATTTATAAACCAATTTTTATTTTATTTTATTTTTATCATTATTATTATCTTTTATAAATTTTCAAAAGACATGTATATTTTCAAAACTTTATTAATTCTTGTCTTAATATCATATCGTATTTACAACTCTAGTTATATATATTATTTTATTCAAAATAAAACTTTTAAATCTAGTTAATCATTCAATTATCAGATACCAAAAATTTGGGTTACCACATTTCTCCCCCTTTTGAATCTTTTTGTCATCGAAAAGGAACGAAGCCAGAACTATCAAAATGCTTATTATCAGAAAATTATTCTTTGATCACTTTTAAAACACCTTTAACATCTACAAAACATAATAAAATAGTTTTTATAAAAAAAATACTTTTTATAACTCAATGTCTCAACTAGTCCATCCTTGTTCTCACAGAAATTCGGTCATACGTTGATCAGGCGTAAGACTGAAAATCTATAAGTGCTTGGCAGACCCATTTTCAATACCTAGTGAAAATACATGGAACATATTTAATTGAAAATATAGAAAACATTTCGAAAATAGTGGAAATATCTTTTGGTGAGAATGCTTTGGAAATCATTACCCTCATCCATGGTCGCAGTTACATTCTGGGTTACGTTGCCATCACAACAAAAGTCCATGTAACTGTAGGCACTCCACACCCTTCGATTACGCCATGGAACCCGCCACAGATCGCAGTTACATTCCAGGGTTACGTTTCCATCACAGTAAAAGTCCATGTAACTGTAGGCATCAGCGCCCTCGATTTTCGCTGCCAAAAATGAAACTTCTCCACTCCCACATAGGTCGCAGTCTGCCGATGTAAAATCAAAACGTAGATTGTTTGCTCTCAGCGACACACACGACTTTCGCTCTGTCACCATAGGTCGTTGTCTACCGATATAAAATCAAACGTAGACTGTTGGCTCTCACTGGCATACACGACTTTCGCTATGGTCTACAGTAGAAAGCAGTGACATCGAGTTACACTTTCATCACAGCATACCTCAAATGCCTCTGTAGGCATCAGCGCCTTTGATTTTCGCTACACACTACATAAAATCTTCAGGAACTAGTTTTGTTCAGACTCCTCACATGATCAACTTTAGAACCCCCCCCCCCCTTAGGGTTCAAGGCAGTACCACCCTGTGGCACTCCTGAGAAGTTCATTTCAAGGGAGCGTCGTTTTCCCCACAGCCAGTCTCAAAACACTTTATACTATACATATAGTATTTTCCAAATCATACACCTAGTATGAATCGCATATAAATCTCCTTTCTCAAAATCGATTATCCCAAAATCAATAATTCTCAACTAGGCTTTCCAAATTCCAAAATTTATTTTCCAAAAAAATCAAAAGCCTTTCCAAATCCATACGTTTCAAAAACCTTTCCTCAAAATCATTATCTTAAGATCCTTTATATATATATATATATATATATATATATATATATATAACTTTAAAAATCTTTGGATCACTTCAAACTTGTATAAATTTCCTTCTCATACTTCAAAAACTTTCAAAACCCTTTTCTTCTGGCAAAAATTCAACAAGGGGAGATTTATCTTATATAACAAAGATATATAACTTTGTTTATTCCAAATCAAATATTCAAATTTGATTACTCTATAAAGTCACTTACCATATTACTTACTTCCATAAAGTAATTTTTCACCATAGAAATATCCAATTTCCACTTCACTTCATCATATATTTCACATAATATACCTATCATTTCAAAAACCATTTCACATTTCTTATCCACAAATTCCCAATATCAATTTCATTCGAATTCGTATGATGTACACATATCATCCGTACGCTATACCATTCTGATCGCTCACTCGATCACACAATTTTATTTTTGAACTAGTACCGTCCACCCGACTACCTAGTGTGGACTTAGATCTGGTTTCTTGATTAGAAACTGTCATTCTCCTTTCATAGCTATAACTATGATAGAGAATATCTAGAACCAATCAACAATCCATGTCTAGGTTCTCCGTCGAAAATCGAGGGAAAAAAATCCTAATTAGGATCGATATACTATCTCGAAATTTTGTGCTCGAATCTGGATCAAATCACTATGCGAATAGAATAATATACGTACATCCTACGTATTTATCTTTATTGATTATTAGCCAAATAAATTCTCTTTTCTATTCACATTCACTTACTCACAATTTCTTAAATCCTCATTTGGATTATCATCACAATTCTTATCTCAAATGGATATTTAATCATAAACAGTTTGAACTCTGTCCAGCTTTAAATTTAGGAAATAGCTTGAAAGGTTTAATATAGATATGTAGTTGAAAATAATTATTAGTTTATAAAATAGCTATAAAATAGTTAAGTAATTGTAAAATAGTCGGAAAATAGTAAAATATTTAAAGAAATTTTAAACAATTGCAAAATAGTTGTAAAATAGTAAATAGTTATAAAGTAGTTGAAAGATTGTAATTGTTTTATAAAACAGTTGTAAAATAGTTAAATAGTTTCAAAAATAATTGTAAAACAAGTATAAGATAGTTTGGCTTAAAAAAAAGAAAGGTTGTATATATAATAAATAGCTTGGAAAAATAGTTTTGTACTATTATTTTGAAAATAATCTAGAGTCAAATTGTTCAATTCCCAACCTCCATTTCCAATCAATTCAATTTAAATTTCCAATTCCATTTAAATTGACTCAATTCGAACTAAATAACTTCAATTTCCATTGAAATTGATTTAACCCCAATTCAAGTTGAATTAATCCTCAATTTCTTTCCTAAATTCAACTCAAATTCCATTTGAATTTACTTATTCAACTTTAATTTCTTTTCAAATTAATCCAATTCAAATTTTCCATTTGAGTTTTTAAACTTATCCATCTTCAATCACAATTCCAATTAATTCAAATCAAATTCAATTTGAACTAATTCAATTCAAATTTCAAATTTAAATCATCCCGAATTATATAAATTCGAATTAAAATTTTAAATGTTGATTTAATCCTTTAAATCAAATCAACTTATATCCTTAAACCATTTAATTCTGAATTCAAATTCCATTTTTAACTTATTTCAAAGTTCAAATAATTCAAATCCTTTATAAACTATTAAATCTTTGAAATTCAATCTATCATCAAATTTCAATTTTGAAACCAAACCTTTGAAGTTTATCGTAAACATTCAAATCTTAAGTCCAAAATGAATCCATTTTATCCCAGTAATGGATATATTACAACATCCCATTTAACTTCCCAAGTTAAATCCCAATTTCATCTTGAAATTTCCAATTCAGGTTGTTTGTGCTAACTTATTTAACTTTCCTAAAGTTAAATTCAATTTACTTAATCCAGTCAACCCTACTCAAATTTGAATTCCCGCTTCAAATTTCAAAATTCTAAACTTCACATTAATAATCTTCCCACTGTAAGTTCAAAAAGTTATCACTTTGGGTATCACACCTCATTCCAAATTTAAAACTCAACATTTAGAGTTTATTTCAAACCATCTTTGATATTATGTATATTCCTCATACATATTATTTTTTTTACACACCAAGTTATCCTTATATCTTAGACCACCTTTGATTTTTAATTCAAAACAAATTTCTTTAAATTTTCAAACAACTCTTGTTTGAAATAGGACCCTTTCATTGCAATATATTAAATAAAATTTCTTTATCATTTTGAAACAATTTTCAAACTCTGGACCCAGATTTAAAACTTCCCAATTCAGATCATTCTTCAATTCCAACTTATAAGTCATACTTCCCTAAATGTTTTACTTCCCTAAAACATTTCATTTTGCCTACTCATTAATAGACATTTTCTTATTAAACACAACAATAATTTATGATAATAACCATGATTATTATTTCAGGAAACCAATTCATTATTATCTTATTCTGAGACTCTTTTTTTTAAATTCAAGGTTTAATTTCAATTTGAACCGATTTCAAACTTATCTTTATTGAATTTCAATTTGGTTGTATTTCTCTTACCACTTAATTTTAATTCTAATAATTTAACAACCAATTACCTTAATATTTATTAGAAAGAAATATTACTTATATATCAAAATATATTCTTATATAAAATGATTTAAAAACCTTATATAATAAAATAACAAGTAAGCTCTCATATATATATATATATACACTTAACTCATTCTAGGGTACCATTGACCCTATTCCTAATGAGTAATCCAACAAAACCAAGGTTCGTGATTAACTTCGCTCTGATATCAAATGTAACGACCTGGAATTTTCGATTCATGAAAATTCCATATAGTTAGGAAAAGAAGCAAAGAGATAGAAGAAGAAACAGAAAACAAGACACAGAATCTCACATTAGAAGAGGATCAAAATATAATATCACATAATAATAGTTATACAAAAGAAAACTGTATCTATCAATTTTACTTTAATATATCAGAGTTACAATCATTACACAAGTACTGGACAGTTAAAGATCAACATGTCCTAGATAAACAACAATACATCACAGCGGAAAACACTCCACACGTTCCTGTCATCCAACTCGCCTTCTGAGCTCTAGAACGTCCTTACCTGAAAATCAGTAATACTCAGTCTAACCCGAGCATTACATCAAAGTAACACCCAGGTCAGGCTGAAACCAGCGTGAGTAAACCCATAAAATTTGAAAATACTAAGTTCAAACCATGAAAGAAAAACCCGAGTAACTTGTACTTCACTACGAGTTCATTACTTGTTATGCTCAACACTTATTTCACAAATCGATCCCTAAGCACCCATACTTAGTTTCAAAATTCCAAATTATTCCATTCTAGCCTATTGATTTCACATATCAAATCCATATAGATTCATTAGACATTACAAATCGAAGTGGGTTCGGGTATTTACCGATACCGGACCTCGGTCTCTTCGACTTCAATACCACCTTAACCCAAGTTATTCAAGTGAAATACAATTCAACTTTAAATACAGGGTGTCGCTTTTTACACAGCAATTCATTGATAGGTAATCTACATTTACCACTGTCACCCAAACACATCATATCACAAAACATTTCATATCAGAGATATCAACCAATTCAAGGCATTGATCATTATTCTATCTTTCATAGGTAAAATTGATCACTTCCAAAATTAAATTAATTTATCTCTAAATAAATTAATTACTAACCTTTAATTACTTAGATTATCATTACTCAAACATTAATTTAATTATAAACCAATTAATTAATCATCCTTTAATCATTCCTCTTAATTAATCACCCTTGATTATTTACCCTTTAACTACCTTAGGAAATTAACCTTTTATTACCTCATGGATTAATTAGCCTTAACCCTTCACAATAACTTTTAATTAATCTCCTTAATTAATTAATCACATTAACTAATGATTCTCTAATCACTTAATTTAAGTAATTACTTAAGAATTAATCATTAACCCTGCTTAATCAATCATTAATAAATTTCAAACCATTTAATTAATTAATCATTCCTAAACTACGTTATAAATCAATTAATTAAACTTTAATTACCTAATTAATCTTCCTTTAATCATTAATTAATAAACCTTCATTATTAATTAATAAAACTTAATTTCCAATTAATTAATTCCTAATTATTAGTTAACCAATCCTTAATTACCAATTGATTAATCTCTAATTACTTAATTTGTTAATGCTTAATTACCATTAATTACTTAATTAATTAATCTCTAATCATTAATTAATAATAAATTAATTAATCTTTCATTACCTCATTAATTATATAAACCTTAACTAGATTAAGATAAAATCATTTCCTTTATTAAACACCAAATCACATGTTTGGTCTAAACATTTATCAACCACTAATTATATCATTAGAAAACATTTAGCTTTTAAAATTCAATCTTTGTACTTTATTGATAAACCTGGTAGGTACTTTTGCTTGAACTTTGCCTAATAATTTACTTGAAACATGCTTAACTTGAAACACTGTATATTTCCTTATGTTTAAAACTTTGCTATTATTTCCCATTATAATCCATTTATACTAAAATTAACATATACAAAACTTTTGGCCCAACGATTCTGGTCCAAACCGATCCACAAATCCTCTCCTCTTCTACCTTTATTTCTCCCAGTTCCTAATCCCTTTTCCTTCAGCTCACGTGCACACCTTTGCACAATCACCTGCATATGCCGTCGACTAATCTAGCATCGTCGTCGACCATGGATGCAAGCCACACTCGGTCATCCCTACTTGCTCCACTAACTAGGCCACAACAAAATTACCTCGATCAAAATTCAACCCGGATCTGTGACGCTGGACCAACCCTATCTACATCGACGCCTAGTCGCTTCAACGTAGACCACTCCCCACGACCAAATTATTCCCGAAGCTTCGCCACAAACCCTACCTTCTTTTCCCCTGGGACTGCACCTCCTATTCCTTCCCACGTCACTGTAGTAGCCCACTTTCCAAGATTGATCAAAACCGAGCTAGAACCCTACTATGACCCTATGTTGCCGTTTTAGTGAACTAAAAATTCACTTGGCATTTTTTCCGAACACGCCTGCCTCCAAGGTAACCAAAGTAGAGACACGGGCCTCTCAAACTTTATTGACCACCAGAATTTTCCCCGAACAAGAATTATATTCAACTCGTGAATTCCCACATTTTCCTAATCTAAAAATTTTGATTTTAGTTTTAAAAATCATGGATCCCGGTAGCAAATCCGATTTTGGAATTGGATTAATAAATCAAAGTGTTTGAATTTTACGTATCCCTTGAATTTTACGGTATATTCAAGTTTCCCATAAAATTTTGAACTAATATCATTTGGAAATGTTTCCAAAGTCAAGAATATGATAATCCAAACAACTTTTATTTAAACATGAAATCCTGAAAAGTATTAGGAGATGAGGTTTTAAAATTTTAAAATGTTAAAGCCTAAAAATTTTAAACAGAGAAGTTATGTTTACATATGCTGATAGGCATACACACTATCCTTACATAAGTGGACATGCAAATCATGAATTATATCCCTAACTTCAGGGATTATTACATCCATCAAGAACTAAACTAGGTTTAAGTTTTTTTTCTATTCTCATTTCACATACAAAGAAAACCCAAACTCAAATATACAAGCCAGGAAAAACAAAAGCCTGATATCAAATGTCTCAAACCTGAATCATATTTCTAGAAAAAATATATTCATGCAACATAATCTAATATTTGCATATAGATTTACCACATGAAATTGTTTAAAACTGCTTTTAAAAGGGAAAGGTTTATTCACTTGCTTTTGAGAATAATAGAGGAGCGAAATTCCTTGATTTTGAACCTAGTCTTCATAGTAAATATTGAATTGAGTTTACATTTACTTGTTGAAGATTTAATCTCTTTTTTCTTGATCAAGTTTGCACTTGTTGTTTTTATTTAATTTGCTTTCCAAGTTGAGAAGAAACTGAAACCAGGTTTCAGGTTACAGGAATGTTTTCTTTGATTTGTTTTGATTTCTATCTTCTTTGGTTTTGTTTTTTTTAAGAATTTGTTGTTAATTTTTTTTTTCACAATAGTATTGTTTCCAATTTGAGAAAAACTTAAGCCATTTGTAAGTGGCATGGCACAAATAAGTTACAAGCATTAGTATGGGTTATTTGGTTTACAAATGTTTAGATGCAAGAACTAAGTATTTACATATTTTTAAAACTAAAAAAATTTCTAAATTAATTATACGTTTATATTTGTATGTTTAATTTATATGTAACGTCCCGCTTTTCGTATGCTTTAAACCGACGATAAACCACACATGTTGGACTTACACCATACAGAAAGGAGAATTGTTATGGGGTAAATAAGAAAAGTATAGAAAAAAAAAAAAAAATAGAATCTTCCAGTGGAACGATAAAATATAATAATCAAATAAACAGTTCATGAAGCTGTTTTACAAAACATTTGATTATTCTTATACAATATATATCAGGGTTACACATACCAAAGAATAATAACAATGCAGCGGAACAATGTGATGCAGTGGAACACTATAGTAAATAATAGTAATAATACAATCTTCGTCTTCGTCCTTTAGAAATAAGGCCTTCAATTCCTGAAATACTCAGGCTGACCCGAGCGAATTGAAAAGACAAAACATTCGAGTCAGAACTAAAAGATCTTATGTAAGTTAAATCGATGGTAAATAATGTGACTGGAATGGCGTCAGAGATGTTTACGGGATTTGACATCTCCTGTCCAGTGTCTGACGTGGGTGCAGTAACTCAAGAGATGCTCGGGATTCACATCTCCTAATGATCCGTTAAACTATTTACTATGTAGTAATATTTCGCTAATATAATAGTGTCTATAGTAGAATAAACTTACTATTAAATAGCTTTAAGGAGTTACCCAATCTCCCCCTTAACACAATAATAGTCTCAGTAGTCCATCCAGTATCAGCACATCTTCAGATCGGGAGACTACCCTAAATACTCCATGGGCTACGGAAGAAAACCAAACTCCTACAAGGCGCGCTAGGGTAGGTGACACGGCATAACTAGGCAATGCCAGGGTAGATATACCAATTACGCTTCCGGGCTGGTGGTAACGCATAGCGCGCAGCTACCGCCCACCTCGAGCCACACCCCCAAATCAAAAATATCAAAAGTGGCCAGCGAATCAATCCAAAAGTCAGAGTATAATATCGAAGGGATGTGTCCGATCAAAGGTGCTACCTCATTAGCCCGTCAATCGCTCCTGTTTTAGCCACCTTATGCCGACTCACGGGAGTTGGGTCCACGTATGTACCTCAAAGGAAACGCCGCCACCATCCTACTTCATTTTGGAATCTCCACCGCGTACACGGTTGTTAAAGTGGTTTTCGGAGTTGGCAGAGAGTATGACAACTTCTAATTCTGGTCTCTTTAACAACCAAACATTATTATAACACCGCGGTCATCTCAAAATAATTTATACTTTAAAACCAGAATATAATATCCATCTCAAAACCCTATAAATACAATATCATTTCCATTTTATAACCCAAATCAATATGATATCATTTTTATTTCAAAGTATATACTTTATCCCAAAAATCATAGCACTTTCAAATCTATATACCTTGAAACCCATAGCTTTGAAACATAACTTCTAATACTTAATGGTTTAAATATTTAATTACTTAATATAATAAAATAGCTTCTTTAATTTCATAAATAAATTCCGAATACCGACTTGAACCTCCAAATAAACCATTTCAATTCATATATTTCAAAGCTTTAAATATTCCACCATTTCAAAACTAATTCTTTGATAATTCCATATATATCAAATTCAATTACTCTTATTTAGATTTGAAATGTTTACTTAATAAATCCAACATAATTTAAGTAAAACTTTTAACTTCAAACAACTGGATATTCTTTTAGTTTATTAAACTTGGTATATTCATTTAAATGAACTAGATATTCATTTGAATCACTCTAAACTATAATCAAGTTATAAAAATCATACCCTTTAAAAAATCACGATTTTATTTAAATTTCAAATCAAATTTATTCGAGCATAATTCTAAATAATTTAATTCAAATAAATTTCATATTATCTTTCCACCTTATTCTCATTTAAGTTTTTGTAAACTCCAGGAATATAAATTAAATAAATACTTAACCATATCATATCTTAATAGAAAATCAAACTTTATTATTAACTTCTTTTATACTTTAAATCAATTTCATATATAGCTTAAACCGAGAATTCAACTATATATAAAATAACATTTATACAATATCCAAATCAATTTCTCATAAAACCATATATTTCTTTACAAAACCATAGAAATTCATTTCAAAATATTTTATATATTGACCACGGTGTCTGTATAAAATTTTCTATCTTATGGTCAAGTGATACGAATATTTATCATTTCAATCGATAATTTAAAAATAAAAATGCGGTTGCATATCAATTCAAACCGCAATCCCGAATCAAAAATAACTAATAAATAAAGAACTTGCAAATTATAATGATATAAAATAAATATCCATTCATCCATCAACAGATCACACATCTATCACAATCATCAACCAAAACAGTCAATCAATATCAATAGATAACTGATAATATATAAAAGATATTTAACTGGCAGTTATATTCAATAATAAATTAAACAACTATTTAATTTAAATGAATACAATTAACTGAGATGATGATTAAAAATATACGAAACAGTCATACATTAATGCATAATCACAACAAAAAATTAATTTAACAAACATAAATTTTTTTAGAAGTTTTGAGTGGGTTAAAACACTCACCTGTTGAATTTAAATTTAATTTAAATCAAATTTAAATCCAATTTAAACCCAAAATTTCAATAGTCCCAGAATCTATCCAAACCGGCGTAAAAATGTTCGGAATTCCAATACGAACCTAGCAGGGAAAACCGCGCGTAAATCGGATACCGTACGAGAAAGTTTTGTTGATTAAAACGTATGAAATCAAAATTAAATAAAACAAAAATAAGAGGATACACATACCCTTCCATGTGGCCACGTCATCACGTAATTTCACGCGCACAGCCCTAACCGGTTCGAAATCCTATTCTGTACGATACTAGACCGGAGCCGTCACCCTAAAGTCAAATTTCGCCGAAGCTATGAAGCTTGAGACCCCCATCAAGCGACGCCACCAGCTCCCTCACCTCAGGCCGTCCCTATCCCCAACTCACGGCCATGAACTACACTCCCAAAAGCTCACGTCGTCACCGTGCTTCGAAGGCAATTTCCGGTGATCCATGGCCGTCTGAGAACGAATGGCCACCAGATCCGTGTGCTGCTCGTCACGAGCTTCGCCGCAGCAACCTCTGATCGACAAACAGTCGACGATCCACCGTTGGATCATCAAAAATCCAATACGAACGGCCAGGAATGATTTTCGATTTTCGAAAAAATGGTAAAACAAAACGAAAAACGAACTGCAGATCTGAAATGCACACAGCGAGAAATTCTATATATAAATTTTTTGAATTTTTTTGAGGAGTTTGAAATTTCAATTTGATTTTTGAATTGTAATTTGGATTTGGAATTGTCTGCTATTGAAATGAGGAGGTGAGGAGGAATTGTATGTATAGAAAAATGAGAAATAGAGAGGCTAGGGTTTATAACAGCGTATTTATAGGCAGAGTTGAAATAGAATAGATGAACCCGATTTATAAACGCGCTGAACGATGAATGGCCCAAAAAGCCCGTTCTGACTCCGGAATGAAATTGGGTCAACCCGCATATCCAAATAGATGTTTTAAAATATTTTAAACTCGATGGAACATGTTTCAAGTCCAAATTCCATCGTATAAAGAAGTTATGCTAAAATCAAAATTTTCCAAATTGATTTCAATTTAATTATTTCAAGGCGTTTCAAGCCTATACAATCAAACGACAAGCCCGATCGCTACGAAATTGAAATCCTACAATAATTCACCGTTACGGATCCGATGAAACTAGTTTAGTCGAAATCCGAGTCAGTGGTCAAAATGGCTATTTTTCCATTAAATTATAGAAATTAATATTAAATAAATTAAACCACTTTCCTCTTCAATTATTATTATTTCAATTTCTATCAATTCGGATTGCCTAAAATTCCCAACCCTTCATAACCAATTTTTCATATGGATTAAATGTTTCATATTCCACACTTTCAAATCTTTAACTTCTATTTCAACTTTTATAGATTATACATTAAATTTCCCAAAATTCAAAGAAATTAGCCTTCAATATATTTCCAATACATTCTTCTTATGGTATAATTAATTTGTTGCATAACTATTACCTTAATGCTTCCCAAATTCCTCTTAGTTCTAATCACCGTAGTATTAAATTCCATTTGCTACGAAAATTCCATTTATTATATATTAAATTTCAATAAATTGGTCTGTTTTCATTCCAATCCCTTTTATTAAGTTTATTACTACTCTATAACCTAGTTAACCTTTTATTACTTTTACTATACTCAAATTTGACAACCCTTAAACATCTTATTACATTTCCCATTGATATAACATTTCAATAGTTAATTTCATTTAATTGCCATTAATCCTATTATCATACATTAAATTCCAAATATTTTGACAAAACTTTATTTTGCATCCTTTTATTCAACCAACTGTCGTTTCATTAATAAAATCACATTATTTTCGATTATTACTTTAATTTACATTAACAAAACGTTAAATTTAAATTTATTACAATTGGTTACCAAAGTTTATTTAACACCTTAAATAAACAAGCAACCTATATTAATTGCCACCTATTTGCTTTTAATTGCATTTATAAGTTCGTTACTTACTAAACCAGATTATAATTTGTGACTCCCCACCTCTATACCCTCTCTAGCCAAGGACACTACGAGGTAATGCCGTCGACTAACACGAAGAATAAGGCTGGTTAGGAGCGACCATCTATATCCTTGGTCTAACTATCCATTGAATACATCGACAATAACCATACACGGCAGATCGACATATCCAATGAATAATTAAAACAAAACCATAGGTGGTTGAAGGATCTATCAGAACAGAATATAACAACTCAAATGCAATGTACATCACAGAACAGCAGATCATCATATACACATATACTAATACATAACAGAGTATACGAACTGATACACGTCAAGTGGTATAGAAAACCACAATATACAGATGAATCCAAAAGAATACATATATCCGAGTTACAACAAAAAGGACTACACAAAGCTATAACAAAGAGGAACAAGCTGGATAGTCCATGCGGAAGCAAAATAGGCTAAGTCCAAATGCACCTAACCTGAAACATCTCGGTCTGACCCGAGTATAAAATACACGGGTCAGTCTAGCTAAACAAATCAGTTAAATAAACTGAACAACAATAACCTGCAAGGTCATAAAGTATAACAAATATCTCTAAAAGAGATAACACAATCATCCAACAAAAGATGAATCATAACAGAACAAGCCTCATATCATCGGCAACACAAATAAACAAAGGATATGAATATCCCAAAACAAGCCAAAAAGGCAACAACAAATACCAATGAAGGTAACACAAGTTCCACAAGGTAATCACTACCTATCGTGCGGCACAAAAAGACCAACACCGAAGGGCGATACCTAGGGAATATACATATCAATGAAACATCAGAAAATTTGCATGTGCTCAGTACTGTATAAACAAGGATCCATAAGCCTGAAGGCTCCAAACCCAAATATCACTCGAGCGACTCATAAAGACCAACTCTGAAAGCGATACTATAGGGCAACAAACCCAAAGGCACAAACCCGAAGGTACAAACCCGAAGACAACATACCTGAAGGCAACATACCCGAAGGCAACAAACCTGAAGGAGACAGTCCGAAGACACTATCCCAAAGGCAACAAACCGTAGTGGTGAAGGTCCGGAGGCCCAGTACTGGACACCACTAACTGGCAGAATGTGTCATAACTCCCAAGAAGAAATCCGAAAAGTGGTAACGTAAGTCCCATAACCACTCGTTCGCACTAAATGGTTTACCATCCGTTAGTTAATTTCACACTCAAAGCAGTACAAAGTTTACCTCATCTCATCGGTAAACCAGACCAAAAGGCCAAAATCATCAATCGAATAGGTCGGGGATTAATCAAAAAGATAAACGCATGGATTCATGGTCCGTGTTTTACCTAACCATTTAATCTCCCTTCCACTCCGCTCGAAGTGTGAAATTGTGAGTGTGCGTTTTAAATAGAAATTATAAATTAGAGAAGCAAGCTTTTAATACAATTTAAAAGATTATTTTATAAAAACCCGTGGATGAAGTCAAAAAGGAATCATCAAGGTTAAATATGCATAAACAACTAATTGGAATCAACCCGAATCGATGAAAGTTGGAATCACAAATAAATAGGCACAGTAGGCAAAATGAAGCAGGTCAGTCGACCGGCCTACTGCAGTCAGTCGACTGAACCATAACCCGAGAGTTTTTAAACTCTGCAGTCAGTCGACTGACTGCAGGGGGTCAGTCGACTGGCTGTAGCTGGAAATGTTTTCCAGCCTAGTAAATGGAGGAGCAAACTCTCACCATTTGCACCCGGTCGAGCAATGGACATGAGGGGCTTTTGCCAATCGATAACCCAGCACCATTGACACTCCAATTCACCACCAAAAACATGATCAAACATCAAAGTTATGATTTTCAAAGATTTGACTCCAAAACACCAAAAATTGGAGTGTTCACGAATTCAATCCAAATCAAAAACAATTGCACATGAATAAGTGTTAGGAACTCATACCTAACAATCCAACATAGTTGTAAACATAGATGTGAGATAAAAATATCACCTTTAACCCAAAAACAAAGAAGAAGCTCAATTGCAAGGAAAAGACCAACCACTCTCCACTTCAACTCTACTAGCTTCAATCTAAGATCAAAATAAATATTTTCCTAAGTTAGGTTTAGGAAACTTTCTGAAATTGAAGAAGAAAGAGTTGAAGAAGATGAAGATGAGGCTTACCAATAGCTTCACTTTGATTTTTGGAGCAAGAATACAAGTTTGCAAAGAAGAACTAGAGCTTGGAATTTCTAATTCCCATTCTCTTCCCCCATTTCAGTTTTAGGTTGAGTTTTATGAAATGAAATAAGTGAGTACAGAGGAGAGGGGCTGAGTTGAGGTATAGGATGAGTTGGCTGAACCTAAAACCCAAAACCCAATTAGAAAAGGTAGAAAAACTTGACTTACTCCAACCACATCAAAGTTTATACTTAAAAAGATCGCAAACGCCATTTTGGACTCAATGGAAGTGGTTTCGAGTCCCAATTTGGCCGTTTGCAAAAAGTAACATTTCGGATCCAAAATCCTACTAACGAAGCTATATTTAAATAAACCATTTAAATATATAATCGTTAAATATGCGGGTTGTTACAGATCTCCCCTCCTTACAAAATTGCGTCCCCGCAATTCCCAGAGACGATATTTGTAACAACTACATACATACAATATCAAAGAAATAAGCTTGAGACAAAAAAAATATTCTCACCATTGCCAAGCAAAGATAGAAAACCCGGATAAGATCGCTCGATATACTCTCTGGTTTCCCAAGTACAGTCATCGGGGTTAGCGGACCATTGAACTTTAACGAGCGGCACGTCCTTGTTCTGAAGGTGTCGCACTTCCGTGTCAAGTACGCGAATAGGCTGCTGTACAATAGATAAATCCGGTGAGATCTCAAGCTCTTGCAAATCAGGGGAAGCGATAACAGAATCCGACTCCCCGAAGACACTTCCGAAGTTGAGAGACGTGAAACACGTCATGAATGCCAGATAAATGAGCAGGAAGTGAAACTCTATAAGCCACAGGGCCGATACGTTAAGTAATAGAAAATGGTCCTATAAAGCGAGGAGCTAATTTCCAAGTCGTACTGAAGTGAATCACCCCTTTCAGAGGAGAAACACGAATAAAGACGAGATCACCAATCGAGAATTCGAGAGGCTTCCTACGGTTGTCTGCGTAGGATTTCTGGCGGCTCTGTGCCTCTTTCATTCTCAACCAAATAAGATCAATCTTCTCGGAAGAATTCTGAACAAAATCTGGGCCAAGAATAAGCTTCTCCCCAGATTCTAGCCAACAAGAAGGTGATCGACATGGCCTTCCATATAAAGCTTCGAAAGGAGCCATACCGATACTAGACCGAAAACTGTTGTTGTAGGAGAACTCTACAAGAGGTAGGTGATCCTCCCAACTACCACCGAAATCAAAAATGCAAATACGGAGAAGATCTTCCAAGATACGATTCACCCGTTCAGTCTATCGGTCAGACTGTGGATGATAAGCTGTACTAAAATTTAGCTTTGTTCCCAAAGCTTGCTGAAGACTCTGCCAAAAATGACTCATGAATTAAGGATCACGGTCACTCACAATAGAACTAGGAACACCGTGAAGTCTCACGATTTCCTTGACATACAACTTAGCCAAATGCGAAGTAGTCCTATTAGACCTAATAGGAATAAAATGAGCAGACTTAGTGAGGCGATCAACAATAACCCAAATGCTAGAATGGCCCGATCTCGAACGAGGTAGGCCGTCAATGAAATCCATAGAAATCTGATCCCATTTCCACAATGGAATCTCTAGAGGCTGAAGAAGACCCGAAGGACGCTAATGTTCGGCCTTAATACGCTGACAAGTTATGCAATTACTCACATAACTCGCCACATCGCATTTCATGCCCGCCCAATAATAAAGGCGACGCATATCGACATACATCTTACTACTACCAGGATGAATGGTATACTTAGAACGGTGACAATCATCAAGAATGTCATGCCTAAGCGCAAAATCAGAAGGCACAAAAAGACGGTTCTTCTTACGAAGACACCCATGTGAATCAATGCTGAAATCCCACAACGCCTCATCACAGGATCTAGACTCATAAAGCTGAATAAGATGCAACAAATCAGGATCACGCCACTGAGCATCGGCAATACGATCCAATAAAATGGGTCGAGCTCCAAAACTAAATAATAGAATAGGAGAATCAGAAGATGAACCTCGATCACGAATTTCACAAAAAGATAGAGTCTTAAGAATATTCCATTCGGCAAGCATCATAGAAACAACAGCCGAATGTTTGCGACTAAGTGCATCAGCAACACGATTACCCTTCCCAGGGGTATATTGGATATCAAAGTCATAGGAGGCAAGAAACTCGAGCCAATGTTGTTGTCTCATATTGAGTTCCTACTGAGTGCAAATACTTCAAGGATTTATGATCGGTATAAAGAATGAAGCGCTCGTCCAATAAATAATGTCGCCAAATCTTCAAGGCGAAGACAACGGCGGCTAACTCAAGATCATGAGTGGCATAGCGAACTTCATTCGGACGCAGTTGCCAAGAAGCATATGCAACTACCCGATCCTTCTGCATAAGAACAGCACCGAAACCACTACCACAAGCATCGGTGTAAACAACAAGACCATGATTTCCTTCCGGAACCACTAAAATAGGAGCATTAGTGAGAAGTCCCTTTAATGTCAGAAAGGAAGCTTCACACTTTTCAGACCAATTATAACGAATGCCTTTTCGAGTAAGGCTGGTGAGAGGAAGCACAACACGGGAAAAATCCTTAATGAACCGACGGTAATAACCCGCCAATCCAAGGAAACTACGAATCTCATGCACATTCTCAGGCCTCTTCCAATTCTGGATGGCTTTGATCTTTGAGGGATCGACTGAAATGCCGTTGGAAGATACAACATGGCCTAAGAACTTAACCTTATTCTCCCAAAAATAGCACTTGTAGAATTTGGCTCTAAGTTGGTGACGTCGGAGAGTACTCAAGACAATTCTCAAGTGATTAGCATGCTCAGCTTCAGACTTAGAATAAATAAGGATATCATCAATAAACACAAGGACGAACTTATCGAGATATTCCAGGAATACTCGATTCATGAGATCGACAAAGAAAGCAGGAGCGTTCGTCAAACCGAACGGCATAACGAGCCACTCTAAAGAACCATAACGAGTGCGGAAAGCGGTATGCTATCCTCCACGACTCGCAACTGATGAAAACCTATGGCGAGGTCAAGCTGAGAAAAGACCTTAGCACCACTCAATAGATCGAACATATCATCGATCCTAGGCAATGGATACCTATTCCTGATGGTTAACTCGTTAAGCTTGCGATAGTCAATGCAAAGCCTAAGAGTTCCATCGGATTTCTTCACGAAGACGACCGCGGTTCCCCACGGAGAAAAACTAGACTAAATCAACTGCTTGGACTCAAGCTCTAAAAGTTGCTTCTTGAGTTCCTCATTTTCCTTTGTAGACATCCTCGTGGGAGGACGACTAACTGGCTGCGCGCCTGGAATGAGATCAATGCGGATCTCAATTGCCCGTTTGGGTGGCAAACCCGAAATAGGTTCGAAAACATCAGAAAAGTCACAAGCAATAGGAATACGAGATATGTCATCATCTTCTCGCGAGTCAAGAGAATATAAAGCCATTTCGGAATTGTCCACATTCCGAAGAACAAGTAATAGCTGAGTAGGCAAATCCGGATGTCGAAGATACAAAATTTTCTCCGAACAAATAATCCTGGCATCTTATCTCACTAGCCAATCCATTCCTAAAATAATATCAAATCCCAGACAAGAAATAACGTGCAGATTCGCATGAAAGGAAAAGCCACATAAAACAATCTCAATATCATCACAAAGCATGCTAAGGGTCGCGGATCCCCCAATAGGATTCACAATCCTTAAAGAAGTAACCAAACAAAAAACATCCAAAGATAAATCATCGACGAACTTTTTCGATACGAAAGAATGTGATGCACCCATATCGAAAAGAACTCGTATACTATGACCATGAAATAAAATAGAACCTTCCAAAATAGATGGAGATATACCTTTGGGATGAGAAGGACCTTCAGAAGCCTTAGCAGCATAAAGGTTGCTAGACTTGGCACCAGCCAGAACAGTAGGGCAAGTGGAAACATGATGTCCTTCCTTCTTGCAATAACGGCAGAAGAGAGGCTTGAAACAAGCTCGAATCATATGATCAGGAGAACCACAATTGAAACACTTCCGAACGAAAGGTGTTCCAACAGATTGAGGCTGAGAACTAGAACCACCCGTCTTCTTCTTCTTGGAAGGAAAAGACCTGGACTTCTGAAATGGAAACTGTTTCTTGTTTGGGTTCTTGGAAACCTCAACATCCTCATCACTATCACACTCCTTCTCGATGGTTTCATGATGAAGTGCAGAATCTACCAACTTCTCAAAAGAGAGCTTAAGCTGAAGCAACAAAGACTTCTTAAGATATTTCTTAAGACCAGAAACAAACTTCAAATTCTTCTTATAAGAAGTGCTAATGAATTCAAGACCATACTTAGATAAAGCCTTGAATGATGCAAAATACTCAGAAACAGAAGATTTCCCTTGCTTCAACTCAAGGAAGCACGGGTCAATAAAACTTTTTCGAATTCAGGAACGAACTTGAGTTCAAATCGTCCCCAAAACTAAGTCCAAGAAAGAGTAGACTCGTCAATTTCGGCTACAAGAAGCTCGTACCAATCAAAGGCACGCTCTTGTAATAAGCTAGAAGTTACAAGGACTCTATCATGATCAGAAAGATCCATGCGAGAGAAAATACGCTCGCACCTGCGAAGCCAAGCTTGGACTTCAAGAACAGACTCGGAGCCCTTAAATGGCTTTCCTCCAAGATGAGCAAAATCACTGCACTGACGTGCAAAGGCAGACTTGCGAGGTGGAGATACACGAGGAGGAAATGGAAGCTGAGTGCTCCTAAACAATACCAAAAACTGATCAGCATACATATAAACGCCATCCGGATGTGAGCCACTGGATTCCCAGCATCAGAACGTCGTCCTCTGCCTCTTCCAGCCATACGCTGAAAGTTAAGATAAGAACAAGATTATTCACAAGGTAGATATCATTAATTCAGATGTGGAATACTACGGAATAAAATGCATTCCTAGAAGTATTCCCAATTTCTATCTACCACCAAAGGCAAAGATGGAATAGAGGCAAGATGGTTCAAAGATTTGTATCACTTGTTACACTTTAATGTATCGTAATATGTGCTTCTATTCTGTGTTTATCATATTTTGTTCTGAACCTCGCTCTAATACCAAGCTGTGACGCCCTACCTCTATACCCGCGCTAGCCAAGGGCACTACGAGGTAATGCCGTCGACTAACATGAAGAATAAGGCTGGTTAGGAGCGACCATCTATAGCCTTGCTCTAACTATCTATTGAATACATCGACAATAACCATACACAACAGATCGACATATCCAATGAATACTTAAAACAAAACCATAGGTGGTTGAAGGATCTATCAGAACAGAATATAACAACTCAAACGCAATGTACATCACAGAACAGTAGATCATCATATACACATATATTGATACATAACAGAGTATACGAACTGATACACGTCAAGTGGTATAGCAAACCACAATATAAAGATGAATCCAAAAGAATACATATATCCGAGTTACAACAAAAAGGACTACACAAAGCTATAACAAAGAGGAACAAGCTGGATAGTCCATGCGGAAGCAAAATAGGCTAATTCCAAATGCACCTAACCTGAAACATCTCGGTCTGACCCGACACGGGTCAGTCTAGCTAAACAAATCACTTAAATAAACTGAACAACAATAACCTGCAAGGTCATAAAGTATAACAAATATTTCTAAAAGAGATAACACAATCATCCAACAAAAGCTGAATCATAACAGAACAAGCCTCATATCATCGGCAACACAAATAAACAAAGGATATGAATATCCCAAAACAAGCCAAAAAGGCAACAACAAATACCAATGAAGGTAACACAAGTTCCACAAGGTAATCACTACCTATCGTGCGGCTCAAAAAGACCAACACCGAAGGGCGATACCTAGGGAATATACATATCAATGAAACATCAGAAAATTTGCACGTGCTCAGTACTGTATAAATAAGGATCCATAAGCCCGAAGGCTCCAAACCCAAATATCACTCGAGTGGCTCATAAAGACCAACTCCGAAAGCGATACTATAGGGCAACAAACCCAAAGGCACAAACCCGAAGGTACAAACCCGAAGACAACATACCTGAAGGCCTGAGTTGAGGTATAGGATGAGTTGGCTGAACAAAAAACCCAATTAGAAAAGGTAGCAAAACTCGACTTACTCCAACCATATCAAAGTTTATACTTAAAAAGATCGCAAACGCCATTTTGGACTCGATGGAAGTGGTTTCGAGTCCCAATTCGGCCGTTTGCAAAAATTAACTTTTCGGATCCAAAATCCGACTAACGAAGCTATATTTAAATAAAACATTTAAATATATAATCGTTAAATATGCAGGTTGTTACATAATTCCATATATAACGCTAATTTTATTTCATTACATTAATGTACGCCTATCTACAACTTAATTTGAATAAATATTACCTTTCTAAATGTGTACTTCTATCAATTGAACACATTAATTAAGGTTTTAAAACCAATTAATGAATTTACCTTAATTCCATTCTTATACAATTTTATTACTTTATTCATACATTACGTTTCTATGAAATTTATACATTCACATTATCCGTTATTATATTAATTAATCAACATTTACATTTGTTACTTACATTCAACTTATAACCCAGTTATACTATTTTACATTATTTCATTTATTGCAATTTCATTCAAATAGTTAAAAATTAACTTTGGTTAACCTTGTTACTTTTCATTTAAGCTATTATCTCCTTATTAATTAACAAAATTTTCATTCTTTCAATATTAAATTACAAAAACTTTATCAAATTAACAAATTTAAATCATTGAAATTTACGGGTCGTTACACTCTCCCCCACTCAAAACTTTTAGTCCCCGAAAAGAAAAAAGGAGGGAAAAGAAGAATTAAGAAATCAATATATCTTACTTAAAATATTAAAGTTATAAACAAATAAATTTAGTTTAAATAAAATATACCAATTTATAACCATTAAATCTTTTTATACTTAAATTAATAAAGTTTGGAAAACATTTTCAAAAATTTCCTAAGTCTAAAATTTATGGAAAATTTTGGCAGAGTCTCCTTACTACGGAGAAGCTCGGGAGAAAATATAATATTAATATAACAATATATAACATATATTTTCCAAAATAGTATATCCTAACATGGGAAAAACAATATAATAGCGTTATAAACCGTAATCTGAATACGTACCTATTTGTCGGGCAATTAATGCTTATTTTATGAAACTAAAAGCAGTAGCAATTGCTTCCATAACCTGTATTTCACTTATATAATTCAAAAGGTTAACCATTACATAAAATGAAATATTTATAGTGGTTTCAACCACAAGCAAGCAAATCAATACAACAACAATCAATTGCAACTAACACCATACATATCAAACACAAATCAACCATCCAAGCAAGACAAACTACTGGTTTGTTCAGGGTAAGACATTTATATCACATAGAATGATGAATAACTATGAAGTATTCCACTTACTCAACAGTCTTTGATAAACTAGATAGATTATTCATGCATCTAAGCAATTAAAAGTATCATTTACCTGAACAGCTCATAAACCTCAACAACGATAATTCAAACAATATATCAAGTTTATTCTTATTAATTCCATTTCATAGTACTTATTGTTTGATTTCCTTTTTATTCATATAATGATTTATCTATTAAATTCACATTTATCTCTTGCAAATTTTCTTTTGTATTTATTCATATCAATCATTCATTCACTACTAATTTCATGTATTTACAGTATTCATCTTTCTACCTATTTTTATTATAAATAACCTCAACATTTACTTAAGTTTATTGTCATTTCTTAACAACCTTTCAGTCATACTTAAGTTTACAAAATTTATAACATTAATTTCTTATTTATAAAAGAAAATTCATTTACCTGAGTTTAAAAATCCCATACTTACAATACTTACTTCCTATTACCTTTATTACAGTAACATTTCAATTATAATTTAAGTTCACACAATTACAACATCAAATTCTTATTAATTAAGGAATTTCATTGAATACCTCATTACTTCAAGTTTTACTTGTAAAATTTCCAATTGCATTTTCTTTTAACATTTTAACTTTTTATAGTTGGTAAGTCATATATATGTTAAAGAATGCAAATTGAAAATTATGCAAGTCTACTCATTATTTTTTATTAATTTACTATTCAATAATCATATCATTTGTTTAATAGATTACAATTTCAACTTCCTTGAAATTTCATTTATAACCTAGCATTTGGTCTCTTATTTTAATTAGAGGTTCCAATTATTAATTAGTTACATTCAATTTCACTACAATAATTGAAACTATTAATTAACGGAAACTTAAGAATTAAATACCAGGTTAAAATCCAAATCATTTTAAAGATAATAGATAAAGGCTTATACTTAAAACTTATATATCCCATTATACTTAAAAAATAAGAAATTTATATTTGGTTATCAAAATAAATCCGTAGTAATACTACTACGCTGACCTTCCCACTTAGAAACTCGAAAATGAATGTCGATGATGCGTGCACTCATCATCGAAATTATTTTCCAACGACAGAGAGGGAAGTACAAGACTTATTTCTTTCAAAAATTTCTTTTTTTTTAAAACATTTCTTTCAAATTAAATTGAAATACTTATATCAGAAAATACTTCTAAGTATTATCATTATTATATTCCAAAAATCATTAAAAGAATTTTCAAAACCCTAGGACTTAAGCTCTAAATTTCCAATTTTCATTTATTTTATTTTCAATCTCATTTCAACTATTATTTATATTTTCATTAACTAACAACTAATATATTGCAACCAAATATAACCTTTATAAATATTTATTTTATATATAGAAAATATAATAGGTAAAATTATTTCATTCACCTATATTCAAAACAAGTATTTGTCGGTCTGTCCTATTAAGTGCTTAGAAATCTCTATTGATGTCATAGCGTCCCATGCACCAACCAGAATTTATAAATACAAAACGGAATAAATTAACACAATATCAAAACCTTTTATAACACTAACAAATATGCTCTCTCATATTTATACACTCAGCGGCTCCCATAGGGTATTACTAACCTATTGATAAAGAGTCAGACCCCACAAAGCTAAGGTTTATCGCTAAACCAAAGCTCTGATACCAGATGTAACGTCCCGCCTTTTCGTAAGCTTTAAACCGACGATAAACCACACATGTCAGACTTAAACCATACAGAAGGGCGGATTGTTACGGGGTACATAAGAAAAGTAGAGAAAGAAAAAAAAACAAAATAGAATCTTGCAGCGGAACGATAAAATATAATAATCAAATAAACAGTTCATGAAGCTGTTTTACAAAACATTTGATTATTCATATACAATATATATCAGAGTTACACATACCAAAGAATAATAACAATGCAGCGGAACAATGTGGTGCAGTGGAACACTATAGTAAATAATAGTAATAATACAATCTTCGTCTTCGTTCTACGGAAATAAGACCTTCAATTCCTGAAATGCTCAGGCTAACCCAAACGAATTGAAAAGACAAAACACTCGAGTCAGAACTAAAAGACCTTATGTAAGTTAAATCGATGGTAAATAATATGAGTGGAACAGCGTCAGATATGTTTACGTGATTTGACATCTCTTATCCAGTGTCTAACGTGAGTGCAGTAACTCAAGAGATGCTCAGGATTCGCATCTCCTAAGGATCCGTTAAACTATTTACTATGTAGTAATATTTCGCTATTATAATAGCGTCCATAGTAAAATAAACTTACTTTTAAATAGCGTTAAGGAGTTACCCAATCTCCCTCTTAACACAATAATAGTTCCAGTAGTCCATCCAGTATCAGTGCATCTCTAGATCGGGAGACTACCCTAAATACTCCATGGGCTATGGGAGAAAACCAAACTCGTACAAGGCGCGCTAGGGTAGGTGACACGGCACAACTAGGCAATGCCAAGGTAGATATACCAATTACGCTTCTAGGCCGGTGGTAACGCGTAGCGTGCAGCTACCGCCCACCTCGAGCCACACCCCAAATCAAAAAAAATCAAAAGTGGCCACCGAATCAATCCAAAAGTCAGAGTATAATATCGAAGTGATGTATCCGATCAAAGGTGCTACCTTATTAGCCCATCAATCGTTCCTGTTTTAGCCACCTTATGCCAACTCACGGGAGTTGGGTCCACGTATTTACCTAAAAGGAAACGTCGCCACTATCCTACTTCATTCTGGAATCTCCATCGCGTATACGGTTGTTAAAGTAGTTTTCGGAGTTGGCAGAGAGTATGATAACTTCCGATCACGGTCTCTTTAAGGTTATTATAACACCGCGGTCATCTCAAAATAATTTATACTTTAAAACCATAATATAATATCCATCTCAAAACCATATAAATACGATATCATTTCTATTTTAAAACCCAAATCAATATGATATCATTTTTATTTCAAAGTATATACTTTATCCCAAAAATCATAGCACTTTCAAATCTATACACCTTGAAACCCATAGCTTTGAAACATAACTTCTAATATTTAATGGATTAAATATTTAATTACTTAATATAATAAAATAGCTTCTTTAATTTCACAAATAAATTCCAAATACCGATTTGGACCTCCAAATAAACCATTTCAATTCATATATTTCAAACTTTTAAATATTCCACCATTTCAAAACTAATTCTTTGATAATTCCATATATATCAAATTCAATTACTATTATTTAGATTTGAAATGTTTACATAATAAATCCAATAAAATTGAAGTAAAACTTTTAACTTCAAACAACTGGATATTCCTTCAGTTTATTTAACTTGGTATATTCATTTAAATCAACAGGATATTCATTTGAAACACTCTAAACTGAAATCAAGTTATAAAAATCATACCCTTTAAAAATCACGATTTTATTTAAATTTCAAATCAAATTTATTCGAGCATGATTCTTAATAATTTAATTCAAATAAATTTCATATTATCTTTCCACCTTATTCTCATTTAAGTTATTATAAACTCCAGGAATATAAATTAAATAAACACTTAACCATATCATATCTTAATAGAAAATCAAACTTTATTATTAACTTCTTTTATACCTTAAATCAATTTTATACATAGCTTAAACCGAGATTTCAACTATATATAAAATTACATTTATACAACATCGAAATCTATTTCTTATAAAACCATATATTTCTTTACAAAACCATAGAAATTCATTTCAAAATATTTTATATATAGACCGCGGTGCCTATATAAAATTTTCTATCCTATGGTCAAGTGATACGGATATTTATCATTTCAACCCGTAATTTAAAAATAAAAATGCGGTTGCATATCATTTCAAACCGCAATCCTGAATCAAAAATAACAAATAAATAAAGGACATGCAAATTATAATGATATAAAATAAACATCCATTCATCCATCAACAGATCACACATCTATCACAATCATCAACCAAAATAGTCAATCAATATCAATAGACAACTGATAATATATAACAGGTATTTAACTGGCAGTTATATTCAATAATAAATTAAATAACGATTTAATTTAAATAAATGCAATTAACTGAGATGATGATTAAAAATATAAGAAATAGTCATACATAAATGCATAATCGCAACAAAAATTTAATTTAACAAACATAAAAAAATTTAGAAGTTGTGAGTGGGTTAAAACACTCACCTTTTGAATTTAAATTGAATTTAAATCCAATTTAAACCCAAAATTTCAACTGTCTCAGAATCTGCCCAAACCAGCGTCATAATGTCCGGAATTCCAATACGAACCTAGTGGAGAAAACCGCGCGTAAATCGGATATCGTATGAGAAAGTTTTGTTGATTAAAACATATGAAATCAAAATTAAATAAAACAAAAATAAGAGGATACACATACCCTTCCACGTGGCCACATCATCATGTAATTTCACACGCACGACCCTAACCGGTTTGAAACCCAACTCTGCATGATACACAGACTGGAGTCGCCAACCTAAAGTCAATTTTCGCCGACGCTATGAAGCTCGAGACCCCCATCAAGAGATGCCACCAGCTCCCTCGCCTTAGGTCGTCCCTATCCCCAACTCGCGACCATAAACTACACTCCCAAAAGCTCACGTCATCTCTGTGGTTCGAAGGCAATTTATGGTGATCCACGGCCATCTGAGAACGAATGGACACCAAATCCGTGTGCTGCTCGTCACGAGCTTCGCAGCAGCAACCTCCGACCGACAAACAGTCGACGATCCACCGTTGGATCGTCAAAACTCCAATGCGTACGGCCAGGAATGATTTTTGATTTTCGGACAAATGGTGATACAAATCCAAAAAAGAACTGGAGATCTGAGATTCGTACATTGAGAACTTTGATATATAATTTTTCTGAATTTTTTTGAGGAGTTTGAAATTTCAGTTTGATTTTTGAATTGTAATTTGGATTTGGAATTGTCTTCCATTGAAATGAGGAGGTGAGGAGGAATTGTACATATAGACAAATGAGAAATAGGGAGGCTAGGGTTTATAACAGGATATTTATAGGCAGAGTTGAAATAGAATAGATGGACCCGATTTATAAACGCGTTGAACGATGAATGGCCCGAAAAGCCCGTTCTGACTCCGGAACGAAGTTGGGTCAATCCGCATATCCAAATAGATATTTTAAAATATTTTAAACTCGACGGAACAAGTTTCAAGTCCAAATTCCATCGTATAAAGAAGTTATGCTAAAATCAAAATTTTCCAAATTGATTTTAATGGATTTCAATTTAATTTATTACAAGGCATTTCAAACCCGAACGATCAAACGACAAGCCCGATCGCTACGAAACTTGAAATCCTACAATAATTCACCGTTACGGATCCGATGAAACTGGTTTCGTCGAAATCCGAGTTAGTGGCCAAAATGGCTATTTTCCATTAAATTATATAAATTAATATCAAATAAATTAAACCACTTTTCTCTTCAATTATTATTACTTCAATTTCTATCAATTCGGATTGCCTAAAATTCCCAATCCTTCATAATCAATTTTTCATATGGATTAAATGTTGCATATTCCCCACTTTCAAAGCTTTAACTTCTATTTCAACTGTTTATAGATTATACATTAAATTTCCCAAAATTCAAAGAAATTAGCCTTCCATTTATTTCCAATACATTCTTCTTATGGTATAATTAATTTGTTGCATAACTATTACCTTAATGTTTCCAAAATTCCTCTTAGTTCTAATCATCGTGGTATTAAATTCCATTTGCTACAAAAATTGCATTTATTATATATTAAATTTCAATAAATTGGTCTGTTTTCATTCCAATCCCTTTTATTAAGTTCATTACTACTCTATAACCTAGTTAACCTTTTATTACTTTTACTATACTCAAATTTTACAACCTCTAAACATCTTATTACATTTCCCATTAATGTAACATTTCAATAGTTAATTTCATTTAATTGCCATTAATCCTATTATCATACATTAAATTCAAAAAAAATTGACAAAACTTTATTTTGCATCCTTTTATTCAACCAACTGTCATTTTATAAATAAAATTAACATTATTTCTGATTGTTACTTTAATTTACATTAACAAAACGTTAAATTTAAATTTATTACAATTGATTACCAAAGTTTATTTAACACCTTAAATAAACAAGCAACCTATATTAATTGCCACCTATTTGCTTTTAATTGCATTTATAAGTTCGTTACTTATCAATCCAGATTATAATTCCATATATAACGCTAATTTTATTTCATTGCATTAATATATGCCTATCTACAACTTAATTTGAATAAATATTACCTTTCTAAATGCGTACTTCTATCAATTGAACACATTAGTTAAAGGTTTTAAAACCAATTAATGAATTTACCTTAATTGCATTCTTATACCATTTTATTACTTTATTCATACATTACGTTTCTATGTAATTTATACATTTACACTATCCGTTATTATATTAATTAATCAACATTTACATTTGTTACTTACATTTAACTTATAACCAAGTTATACTATTTTACATTATTTCATTTATTGCATTTTCATTCAAATAGTTAAAAATTAACTTTTGTTAACCTTGTTACTTTTCATTTAAGTTATTATCTCCATATATTTTAACAAAATTTTCATTCTTTCAATATTAAATTACCAAAACTTTATCAAATTAACAAATTTAAATCATTAAAATTTACAGGGTCGTTACATTATATGTTATGTTTTTATATGTTTAATATTTTATATATACTCATCTTATATATATATTTAAAGAAAGTATGAATCTTATTAAATTCCATTTTAAACTTGAGCTTTAATTCCTTAACAAATAAATAGACATATATATTATCTTTGTTGTTGTAAAAATATAGATTTTACCTTTAAAAGCTTTGGCTTGAATTTGAATTCGTTTGATTGCTTTTATCTCAAGTTTAACATTTCATTCTTTAGATCAATTTGAAAAAAAAATGAAGAAAGAAAAATAAAGGCCAGGCTACACATATTTTTTATTTATTATTATTTTTTTATATTTTTTTTTACAATTTCAAATGGGAAAGACTTTGCCACTTGTTATCATAATTTTATAAGTGTTTATTTCCTATATTTATGGTTTTACAAATGTCTCTTATTAAATTAATTGTTTAAGTCCTTGTTTAAATTACTTTTCTTTTAAATTCTTACTTAAATTTTATTAATACTTTATGTTAATATATTTTTATTACAGGTATTTAGCTTACATTTGTTTTTTATTCATTTGTGAATTAGGCTTACAAATGTATATATAAATATACACTATGGTTTATTCCAAGTATTAAAAGAAAGTATTTTAAATCTTTTGTAACGACCCGTTAAAATTCGATGATATTAAATGAGTTAATTTAATATGATTTCTAATCTAATTTAGAATGAAATAAAAGTCTTAAGATTTTATTTGAGTAAATGTAGGAATTAGATATAGTAACTGTAATTAAAGGTTAAAAAAAAAATTAAATGTTTATATGGCAATAGATTGAAATAACGTAAATTGGAGTTTGTGGTTGTAAGTTATAATTTGTTGATTAAATTGGTTTGTGAAATTAATACTGGAAGATATAAATCGAAAATAGTATTTATGAAATAATACCTGAATTGAATTGCAACTATATAAATGAAAGTAAATTTTATTTAGTGAATGTCAACATTGAATAAATTTATTAAAATAAAAAGATTTAAATGCATGTTTGAATAGAATGTATGACTGATGGATTAAGTGGTAAGTAATTAGAATTTAATTCTATAAAATTTGGAACTGAATGTATGTAAATAATTTTGCAGGAATAAGTTAATTAACAATTTATTTGTGCATAACCGATTTAATTGAAATAACAGAAAGGATAAGATCTTGATTTGCCTAGTTATGTATATATTGATAAACTATAACTAAGTAGGAAGTTTGGTAGTAAATAGGAAATAAGATGACAAAGGCAACTAGTAAATTAATAAATGAATTCATAATAATAAGTAGTAATTAATGCATAAATATATTTGGCATTTGGGATAATTACCAAATTTTACCCATTCATCTAATTTATTTAATTGAATCTAAATCTATGGCAACATTTTTGCTATTAATGGTTGTAAGTGATTTTGAATGTAAAAGGGTAACAATTATTTAGGTTAACCATTCATTGAGTATATTAAGTTAAGGATGGAAATAGATTGAAATAAATCTAAATTTATTTATTTTGTTTTGTTAATATGTTCTAGTTAATAAAAGGGAATTTATAAGAAATGAAGCCTGCACTGATAAAGTGTATTATAATTCAAATGTTATTTATACACATAACATGTCTATTTACTGTATAGAAAGAGTCTAAATTAATAAACGAATTTATTGAGGTTCCAATTTATAATTTATAACATTTAATGTAGACTCAATTAATTAATTGATTTAAATTGTGTTGTTAGCGTAGGTTTGTTTTTGTAATTGAAATAGTTAATTCTATAAGATGAAGTTAATGCTAATTTTATTTATAAACGGACCTTTTGTTGATATAGATTTTAGAAAGCAGGATTTATAAATTTATTTGAGTATCAAATTCAACAATTGCATTTATTGCATAATAAAATGGAATTTAACGGTTAAATATTACGTTATTGAAATTAAATGGACTGTGAGGATAATAATGTGAAATCATGGACCAATGTTAGTGGCATCCTTATTTTGGATAAAAGGTGAGAATATAAAAGTTGAAAATCTAATAAATGGGTTTTTTTGAGAATTTAATTTATAATTCCTAAATATAAGGAAGTGGAGAAATTAACACTGCAATTGATAAACTTATCAACTTATAATTCACACCTAAACTTGTTAAACCATTTAAATTGATTAAGAAATATAAAAGCGACAAAATTTGGTCAAATTTTAGAATTTAAGTATAAAATTGGATTTTATGATTTATTTTAATTTATTTAAAGAATATAAAAATAGCCATTTTGGCCACGGACTCGGATTTCGACGAAACCAGTTCCATCGGATCTGTATCGGTGTATTATTGTAGGGTTTCAAGTTTCGTATCGATCGGACCTGTCGTTTGATCGTACAGAAGCGAAACGCCTTGAAATCGATTTAATTAAAATCAATTTGAAATCAATTTGGAAATTTTGTTTTCAGCATAACTTCTTCATACGATCGAATTTGGACGTGAAACTTTTTCCATCGCGTTCAGAATATCTTAAAATACCTATTTGGATATGTGGGTTTAATAATTTCATTTCGAGGTTAGAACAGGCTTTTTGGGCCATAGTTTGTTACGCACGTTCATTTATCCGGTCTACCTACTCTAATCCAACCCTACTTATAAATAGGCGATTACAAACCCTAGCCTCCATCTTCTATCATTTGTCTATACGTTCATTTTTCTTCGTCTCTTTCTCTTCCTCAATGGTTGCAAACCTAGATCTATTTCTATTCAAATTTCAAATGAAAATTCAAACATTTCAGAAAAATCCCTAAAAATTATATGTTAAAGTTCTCGAAGAGCGTAATCTGCTGGTATTTTTCGTTTTTCGATTGGATCCACTGTTCGTCCAGAAAATTGCAAATTAGTTTCGGCCGTTCATGGTATGGATGGTCAATCAACGGTGGATCTTCCACGATTCATCGATCGGGAAGTTCTTGCGGGTAGAGGGGGTGAGGGGCAGTAGATCGGTACGGTGGCTTCGGCGAATTGGTTAGCTGATTTGCCAGAAATTGAAGAGGATTCGGTGCTTTTCGTGCTCGGCCTGGCAGCACCACACGGCGACGGAGGGCGTCGCGCTCGCGACATTGATGGAGGGTGATGGCGGCGTGCTGGCGATGGAGTGGATCTTGTCGAAGTCGAGGGTGGAGGCATGATAAATAGGGTTTGTTTCGGCGGCTAGGGTTTTCTTCCTGTTGCTTTGTTCGTCGCATGCGTTCCATTCTCAGGGTAAAGACATTGTAACGAGATGCTTACGTGGCTTTGGTTTAAGTGAGTGATGTTTATTTTTTTTTATTTTTTTTTATTTGTTTTCAAATCGTTTTAACTCGTAACTTTCACATACGATCTCCGTTTCACACGAATTTTTTTCGTTAGGATCGTAATAAAATTCTGGATCTGTTGACGCTGGTTTGGATGGATTTGGAGACCGTCAAAATTTTGGGTTTAAATAGGATTTAAATTCGATTTAAATTCAAAAGGTGAGTGTTTTAACCCACTCACAACTTCTAAAAGTTTTTATGTTTGTTAAATTTATCTTAGATATGAGTAGAAAATTATTTATGACTGTTTGGCATGTTTATTCATCATATCTGTTAAATCGTGTTATTTAATTTAACTGTTAATTTATTTTATTTATTGCATATTAATTGATCGTTAGAATTAATTTATTTGCATGTAAACTGCTAGTAAGCAGTTATAAAATTTATTACAGAATATAAACTGTTAGTTTAATAGTTGTTAAATTTTATTTTGAATATAACTGCCAGTTATTACCTGTTATATATTACCAGATATATATTGATATTGATTTATTATTGGATGATGATTGTGATTTGGATGATGGATGATTTTGATGAATGGATGTTTTATTGTATATCATTAAACTGCAAGTTATCATGCATTTTCGTTTCAATTCGGGATTGTGGTTTGAAATGATATACAACCGCAAATTTTATTTTTAAATTGCGGATTGAAATGATAAATATCCGTATCACTTGACCATATGATAGAAAATTATATACAGGCACCGTGGTCTATATATAGATTATTTTAAAGTGATTTCTATGGTTTGGATAGGATACGGTTTATAAAAAAATTTAAATTTTGATATTTTATAAATATTATTCTTCTATATATATACATATGAAGTTAAAAATTTTGAATTTAAGCTGTGTATAAATCTGTTGAATAAAAATGGAAATTTAGAAAATGGAATTTGAAACTTATATTATGTGTTTAAATTTGGAAATTTTTAAGGTATGATATTTATAACTGGATTTTTCCAAGATAAATTTAAAATGAATATTCTAGTATAATTAAATTGAAGAAAATATTTAATTGCTAGGAATTGGAGTTTTATTTATGGATTTTTTATGTGAATATGCAAGACTAAATAATAGAACATTTAATTTGTTGAAAGAATAAATTCCAACTCTAGTTTTGGAATATTAATACTCCAAATGGATATATATATAGAAATTGAAGTGGTTTGGTAACTTGAAAGTGATATAAAATTTACGGTTTAGACTTTAAATAAAGAAATATATTTGTAAAGCCATGGAAATTATTTTTCTTTACAAAGCAACCTTAAAGTTAAACCATCTATTTTATATCCGTTGAATATCCAAACCATTCAAGTTTTAGAAGTTATGGTCTTAAAATTTTGAATTTCGAATATTATGCTTTGAAAGTATAATTCAAATATTTGGTTTCCAGATGTTATAAATTTTAAAGCAGTATGATTTTTTGAATAGAATTATATTTGGGCTAAAATGATATCATATTGTTTTGGGTTTTTAAAATGATATCGTAATTCCTAGTTTTGAAATGGAAAATTTTATCCTGGTTTTAAAGTATAAACTATTTTTTTTGTGACCGCGGTGTTATAATAACGATTGGTTGGCAAAGAGACCGGGATGGGATATGGACATACTCTCTGTCGGTACCGAAAACCACTTTGACTAACCGTGTACGCGGTGGAGATTCCAGAATGAAGTAGGATGGTGGCGACGTTTCCTGTAAGGTAAATACGTGGACCCAACTCCCGTGAGTTGGCATAAGGTGGCTAAAACAGGAGCGATCGACGGGTTAATGAGGTCATTCCTCTGATCGGACACTCCTCTTCGATATTATACTTTGACTTTGGATTGATTCAGTGGCCACTTTTACTTTGATTTTGGGGAGTTTGTTCGAGGTGGGCGGTAGCTGCGGCTACGCGTTACCATCGGCACGGAAGCGTAAATGGTATATCTACCCTAGCATTGCCTAGTTGTGCCGTGTCACCTACCCTAGCGTGCCTTATACGATTTTGTTTTGTACCATACCTATGGAGTGCCCTCTGACGACGCCCAGTACGGGGGAGATTATGGTACTGTATAGACTATGGGAATATATTCTATGTTAAGGGCTATATGGGTAACCCCTTAACGCTATTTAAAAGTAAGTTTATTTTATGAATAGACACTACTATAGTAGCGCAATATACTACATAGTAAATAGTTTAACGGATCCTTAAGAGATGTAAATCCCGAACATCTTTTGAGTTATTGTACTCATATTTATTCTGTTGATTTAACTTACATAAGATCTTTTAGTTCTGACTCGAGGGTTTTGTCTCTTCAATTCACTCGGGTCAGTCCGAGCGTTTCAGGATTTGAAGTTTTAGCTCTATAAGACGAAGACGAAGATTTGTAGTATTGCTATCTACTATTTTATTCCACTACACTGTATTCCGCTGCATTGATATTATTGGTATGTGAACTCTGATATTTAATTGTATAATGAAGAATCAAATGTTTTGTAAACAGTTTTATAAACTGTATATTTTATTATTATATTTTATCCTTCCGCTGTGAGATTCTATTTTGTTTTTTTTCTTCTCTATTTTTCTTATTTACCCCATAACAATCCGCCCTTCCGTATGGTTTAAATCGACATGTGTGTCTGTTTAAATCTTGCGAAAAGTCGGGACGTTACAGTTGGTATCAGAGCGAGGTTTAGCGATAAACCTTGGCTTTGTGGGGTTTGACTCTTTGTTAATAGGGTAGTAATACCCTATAGGAGTCGCTGAGTATATATATATGAAGGAGCGTATTTGTTAGTGTTATAAAAAGATTTTTGATATTGTGTTAATCTGTTCCGTTTTGTATTTATAAACTCTGGTTGGTGCATGGGACGCGATGACATCAATAGGGATTTCTAAACACTAAATAGGACAGATCGACATAATATCTGTTTTAATATAGGTGAAATAACTTTGCCTATTATATTTTCTATATATAAAATAAAATTTTCAAATGATATCTATATTTGGTTGCAATAGATTGGTTGTTAGGAATAAAATTTATAAATAATATGTAAAATAAGATAGAAATTAGAATCAATGAAATTTGGAAATTTTAGAACTTAAGTCCGGGATTTTTGAAAATTTGCTTTCAAAGGATTTATGAAATATAATAATATTGTTATAAATATTTTCCGATATAAATATTTCAGTATAATCCGGAAGAATTGTTTTAAAGAAGATTTTGGAGAAAATAAGTTTTGTACTTTCCTCTCTGTCGCTGGAAAATAATTTCGGTGATGGCGGCCGCATCATCGACTTTCATTTTCGAGTTTCGAAGGGGAAAGGCCACTGTGGTAAATTCTACTGCAGATTTATTTTAAAACTATTTAAAATTTCAATTGTTTTAAATATAATTAGAGATATAAAAGTTGTAAGAAATTATTTATCTATTATTTATAAAATAATTTGAAATTTGACCCGGTATTTAATTCTTAAATTTCCATTAGTTAATAGTTTAAATTATTTTAGTGAAATAAAAGGTAAGTAATTAATGAATTTAAACCTCTAATTTAGGTAAGAAAATTTATGTGAAGTTATAAAGGGAAATTTGAAATTTTTAACATATGAGACAAAAAGTAATATTGTTGAACATTAAATTTAATTAAATGAAGAGATAAAACTTGTATAAGTTCTTTTGCATTTTCTTTAACATATATAACTTACCAAATATTAAAAGTTGAAATGTTTAATAAGAGATTGTAATAGAATATTATGCAAGTAGAAATTTGAAATAGTAAAAGTATTCAATGAATTGCTATATTAAATAAGAATTAAGTAGTATAAACTTAAGTTATAATTGAAATTTTACCATAATTAAAGGTAAGTATTATTAATAGGTGATTTTAAGCTTAAGTAAATAAAACGAAATTCTTTAAATAAATAAGGATTGATGTGTAGGGCTGTTAACTTAAGTATGATAGAAAGTAGGTAATATAAATAAATGACTGCAAACCATAGTTAATGAATAAATAAAATCCTTTACTTATAAGAATGAATGTTATAAGGTTAAGAATTTAGTGTAATTAAAAAGGGTTACTGTAATTAAATATAATAGAATGTAAGCATTTAATAAATGATTGAAATTGAGAAGTGCATTAAATGTAATACAAATAACAGAAACTTACATAACCTGAATAGATATAAATGGATAATTGTAAGTAATAAATAGAAATAAGGAAACAACCATTGAATGAGAAATAAAATTTGAAGTTTGTTAGAAATAAATGTAAATTATAAAAAGGAAAATTTATGTGGTATGAATAAAAGAAAGGAAATCAAACAACTAGAGTATTTAAAGAATTTATATAAGGTAAATTGATTTGTTGGTTTGAATTGTTATTGTTTGATCTATGGTTGGGTGGGTAAGGAAATTTGAAGTTGTTGGATGAATAAATAATCTATTTTTGTCCCATCTAAGACTGTTGAGTAAATGATGCACTGGATAGTTATTTTTCACTTCGTACCATTTCAAGTTTTTAACCTGAACGACTATTTGTTTGTTTGATTTAATGATTGTTGTTTGTGGTGTGTGCTGTTTGTTAAAATTGATGGTTGTTGTATTGATTGTTGTTAGTGTTTGAAACCATGAAAATATTTCACTTTATATAAATAGTTAATCCTTTGGATTTTATAAGTGAAATGCAGCTTATGGAAACAATTGCTACTGCTTTTGGTTCCATAATAATAAGCGTAAATTGCCCGACAAATAGGTACGTTCGGATTTCGGTTTTTAGCGCTATTTTGTATATTTTTCCCGTGTTGGGATATACTATTTTGAATATTCTATATGCTATTTTGTGATATTTTAATATTATATCTTCTCCCGAATCTCTCCGTACAAAGGAGACTCTGCCAAAATTTTCCGAAAATTTTGGACTTAGAATTATTTTGAAAATGTTTTCCAACTTTAATTATTTAAGTATAAGGATATAATGATTATAAAACGGGTATATTTAATTTAAGGAAATTAATTTAGTAAATTATTGTTTATAAGTTAATATTTGAAATAAGATGTACTGTTTTATTCTTCCTTCTCCCTTCTTTTTCCTTTTCGGGGATGAAAAGTTTTGAGTGGGGGAGAGTGTAACGACCCGTTAAAATTCGATGATATTAAATGAGTTAATTTAATATGATTTCTAATCTAATTTAGAATGAAATAAAAGTCTTAAGATTTTATTTGAGTAAATGTAGGAATTAGATATAGTAACTGTAATTAAAGGTCAAAAAAAAAATTAAATGTTTATATGGCAATAGATTGAAATAACGTAAATTGGAGTTTGTGGTTATAAGTTATAATTTGTTGATTAAATTGGTTTGTGAAATTAATACTGGAAGATATAAATCGGAAATAGTATTTATGAAATAATAACTGAATTGAATTGAAACTGTATAAATGAAAGTAAATTTTATTTAGTGAATGTCAACATTGAATAAATTTATTAAAATAAAAAGATTTAAATGCATGTTTGAATATAATGTATGATTGATGGATTAAGTGGTAAGTAATTAGAATTTAATTCTATAAAATTTGGAACTGAATGTATGTAAATAATTTTGTAGGAATAAGTTAATTAACAATTTATTTGTGCATAACCGATTTAATTGAAATAACAGAAAGGACAAGATCTTGATTTGCCTAGGTATGTATATATTGATAAACTATAACTAAGTAGGAAGTTTGGTAGTAAATAGGAAATAAGATGACAAAGGCAACTAGTAAATTAATAAATGAATTCATAATAATAAGTAGTAATTAATGCATAAATATTTTTGGCATTTGGGATAATTACCAAATTTTACCCATTCATCTAATTTATTTAATTGAATCTAAATCTATGGCAACATTTTTGTTATTAATGGTTGTAAGTGATTTCGAATGTAAAAGGGTAACAATTATTTAGGTTAACCATTCATTGAGTATATTAAGTTAAGGATGGAAATAGATTGAAATAAATCTAAATTTATTTATTTTGTTTTGTTAATATTTTCTAGTTAATAGAAGGGAATTTATAAGAAATGAAGCCTGCACTAATAAAGTGTATTATAATTCAAATGTTATTTATACACATAAAATGTCTATTTACTGTATAGAAAGAGTCTAAATCAATAAACAAATTTATTAAGGTTCCAATTTATAATTTATAACATTTAATGTAGACTCAATTAATTAATTGATTTAAATTGTGCTGTTAGCGTAGGTTTGTTTTTGTAGTTGAAATAGTTAATTCTATAAGATGAAGTTAATGCTCATTTTATTTATAATTGGACCTTTTGTTGATATAGATTTTAGAAAGCAGGATTTATAAATTTATTTGAGTATCAAATTCAACAATTGCATTTATTGCATAATAAAATGGAATTTAACGGTTAAATATTACGTTATTGAAATTAAATGGACTGTGAGGATAATAATGTGAAATCATGGACCAATGTTAGTGGCATCCTTATTTTGGATAAAAGGTGAGAATATAAAAGTTGAAAATCTAATAAATGGGTTTTTTTGAGAATTTAATTTATAATTCCTAAATATAAGGAAGTGGAGAAATTAACACTGCAATTGATAAACTTATCAACTTATAATTCACACCTAAACTTGTTAAACCATTTAAATTGATTAAGAAATATAAAAGCGATAAAATTTGGTCAAATTTTAGAATTTAAATATAAAATTGGATTTTATGATTTATTTTAATTTATTTAATGAATATAAAAATAGCCATTTTGGCCACGGACTCGTATTTTGACGAAAGCAGTTCCATCGGATCTGTATCGGTGTATTATTGTAGGCTTTCAAGATTCGTATCGATCGGACCAATCGTTTGATCGTACGGACGCGAAACGCCTTGAAATAGATTTAATTAAAATCAATTTGAAATCAATTTGGAAATTTTGTTTTCAGCATAACTTCTTCATACGATCGAATTTGGACGTGAAACTTTTTCCATCGCGTTCAGAATATTTTAAAATACCTATTTGGATATGTGGGTTTAATAATTTCGTTCCGAGGTTAGAACAGGCTTGTTGGGCCATAGTTTGTTCCGCACGTTCATTTATCCGGTCTACCTACTCTAATCCAACCCTACTTATAAATAGACGATTACAAACCCTAGCCTCCATCTTCTATCATTTGTCTATACGTTCATTTTTCTTCATCTCTTTCTCTTCCTCAATGGTTGCAAAACCTAGATCTATTTCTATTCAAATTTCAAATGAAAATTCAAACATTTCATAAAAATCCCTAAAAATTATATGTTAAAGTTCTCGAAGAGCGTAATCTGCTGGTATTTTTCGTTTTTCGATTGGAGCCATTGTTCGTCCAGAAAATTGCAAATTAGTTTCGGCCGTTCATGGTATGGATGGTCAATCAACGGTGGATCTTCCACGATTCATCGATCGGGAAGTTCTTGCGGGAAGAGGGGGCGAGGGGCAGTTGATCGGTACGGTGGCTTCGGCGAATTGGTTAGCTGAGTCGCCAGAAATTGAAGAGGATTCGGTGCTTTTCGTGCTCGGCCTGGCAGCACCACACGGCGGCGGAGGGCGTCGCGCTCGCGACATAGATGGAGGGTGATGGCGGCGTGCTGGCGATGGAGTGGATCTTGTCGAAGTCGAGGGTGGAGGCGTGATAAATAGGGTTTGTTTCGGCGGCTAGGGTTTTCTTCCTGATGCTTTGTTCGTCGCGTGCGTTCCATTCTCAGGGTAAAGACGCTGTAACGAGATGCTTACGTGGCTTTGGTTTAAGTGAGTGATGTTTATTTTTTTTATTTATTTTAATTTGTTTTCAAATCGTTTTAACTCGTAACTTTCACATACGATCTCCGTTTCACACGAATTTTTTTCGTTAGGATCGTAATAAAATTCCGGATCTGTTGACGCTGGTTTGGATGGATTTGGAGAACGTCAAAATTTTGGGTTTAAATCGGATTTAAATTCGATTTAAATTCAAAAGGTGAGTGTTTTAACCCACTCAAAACTTCTAAAAGTTTTTATGTTTGTTAAATTTATCTTAGATATGAGTAGAAATTTATTTATGACTGTTTGGCATGTTTATTCATCATATCTGTTAAATCGTGTTATTTAATTTAGTTGTTAATTTATTTTATATATTGCATATTAATTGATAGTTAGAATTAATTTATTTGCATATAAACTGCTAGTAAACAGTTATAAAATTTATTACTGAGTATAAACTGTTAGTTTAATAGTTGTTAAATTTTATTTTGAATATAACTGCCAGTTATTATTTGTTATATATTACCATATATATATTGATATTGATTTATTATTGGATGATGATTGTGATTTGGATGATGGATGATTTTGATGAATGTATGTTTTATTGTATATCATTAAACTGCAAGTTATCATGCATTTTCCTTTCAATTCGGGATTGTGGTTTGAAATGACATACAACCGCAAATTTTATTTTTAAATTGCGGATTGAAATGATAAATATTCGTATCACTTGACCATAGGATAGAAAATTATATACAGGCACCGTGGTCTATATGTAGATTATTTTAAAGTGATTTCTATGGTTTGGATGGGATACGGTTTATAAAAAAATTTAAATTTTGATATTTTATAAATATTATTCTTCTATATATATACATATGAAGTTAAAAATTTTGAATTTAAGCTGTGTATAAATCTGTTGAATAAAAATGGAAATTTAGAAAATGGAATTTGAAATTTATATTATGTGTTTAAATTTGGAAATTTTTAAGGTATGATATTTATAACTGGATTTTTCCAAGATAAATTTAAAATGAATATTCTAGTATAATTAAATTGAAGAAAATATTTAATTGCTAGGAATTGGAGTTTTATTTATGGATTTTTTATGTGAATATGCAAGACTAAATAATAGAACATTTAATTTGTTGAAAGAATAAATTCCAACTCTAGTTTTGGAATATTAATACTCCAAATGGATATATATATAGAAATTAAAGTGGTTTGGTAACTTGAAAGTGATATAAAATTTACGGTTTAGACTTTAAAAAAAGAAATATATTTGTAAAGCCATGGAAATTATTTTTCTTTACAAAGTAACCTTAAAGTTAAACCATCTATTTTATATGCCGTTGAATATCCAAACCATTCAAGTTTTAGAAGTTATGGTCTTAAAATTTTGAATTTCGAATATTATGCTTTGAAAGTATAATTCAAATATTTGGTTTCCAGATGTTATAAATTTTAAAGCAGTATGATTTTTGGAAAGGAATTATATTTGGGCTAAAATGATATCATATTGTTTTGGGTTTTTAAAATGATATCGTAATTCCTAGTTTTGAAATGGGAAATTTTATCCTGGTTTTAAAGTATAAACTATTTTTTTTATGACCGCGGTGTTATAATAACGATTGGTTGGCAAAGAGACCGAGATCGGATATGGACATACTCTCTGTCGGTACCGAAAACCACTTTGACTAACCGTGTACGCGGTGGAGATTCCAGAATGAAGTAGGATGGTGGCGACGTTTCCTGTAAGGTAAATACGTGGACCCAACTCCCGTGAGTTGGCATAAGGTGGCTAAAACAGGAGCGATCGACGGGTTAATGAGGTCATTCCTCTGATCGGACACTCCTCTTCGATATTATACTTTGACTTTGGATTGATTCAGTGGCCACTTTTACTTTGATTTTGGGGAGTTTGTTCGAGGTGGGCGGTAGCTGCGGCTACGCGTTACCATCGGCCCAGAAGCGTAATTGGTATATCTACCCTGGCATTGCCTAGTTGTGCCGTGTCACCTACCCTAGCTTGCCTTATACGATTTTGTTTTGTACCATACCTATGGAGTGCCCTCTGACGACGCCCAGTACGGGGGAGATTACGGTACTGTATAGACTATGGGAATATATTCTGTGTTAAGGGCTATATGGTAACCCCTTAACGCTATTTAAAAGTAATTTTATTTTATGAATAGACACTATTATAGTAGCGCAATATACTACATAGTAAATAGTTTAACGGATCCTTAAGAGATGTAAATCCCGAACATCTTTTGAGTTACTGTACTCATATTTATTCTGTTGATTTAACTTACATAAGATATTTTAGTTCTGACTCGAGGGTTTTGTCTCTTCAATTCGCTCGGGTCAGTCCGAGCGTTTCAGGATTTGAAGTTTTAGCTCTGGAAGACGAAGACGAAGATTTGTAGTATTGCTATCTACTATTTTATTCCACTACACTGTATTCCGCTGCATTGATATTATTGGTATGTGAACTCTGGTATTTAATTGTATAAAGAAGAATCAAATGTTTTGTAAACAGTTTTATAAACTGTATATTTTATTATTATATTTTATCCTTCCGCTGTGAGATTCTATTTTGTTTTTTTTCTTCTCTGTTTTTCTTATTTACCCCATAACAATCCGCCCTTCCATATGGTTTAAACCGACATGTGTGTCTGTTTAAATCTTGCGAAAAGTCGGGACGTTACATCTTTTATTAGATCTTACACATATATTTACAAACCAATTTTTATTTTATTTTATTTTATTTTCATTATTGTTTTTTATAAATTTTCAAAAGATATGTATATTTTTAAAACTTTTATTAATTCTTGTCTTAATATCATATCGTATTTACAACTCTAGTTATATATATTATTTTATTCAAAATACAACTTTTAAATCTAGTTAATCATTCAATTATCAGATACCAAAAATTTGGGTTATCACACACTTGTTTTAAAATGAATATTCAAATCATGGAAAACATGCATTTCGGTTTGGTACAAGATTCAAATGGTAAGTAAATCTTTAAATTTTATATTAGTACTTCGAAATCATGTAAATATTTCAAACCATACTTTCAAAAATAACGATTCCATTTTATTTTTCTAGTATATTACTATAAATAAATTTCCCAAAACATTTTTTTATAAAATTGTAAGACCTTTATTTTAATATAGTCCATTTTTATAATTTTTTTGAATTATACATTCAAGGAAACTTATATAAATTTTACTCGAAATATTCATTTCAAAACTTCCTTTGCAAATAAGTCATCTGTAATACTTTACAAAAATTCAACTGTAAAATTTCTTACTTCATTTATAAATACCATTTAAATATTTTAAATAATATCTTTATGAATATACGTTAACCATGTGAAAATAATTATTTACATCATTACTTATATTTAAAAAGGAGTTATCAAAAACCTTAAATCCATTATTTATACATTTATTAGTTTAGTCTCAAAATACTTTTCAAGCATTATTAATAAACCAATAATCATTAACTTTAAATATGTTTTGCTGAGTTAATAATTTCTCACGATATTTACAACACTAATAATTAACTATTAAACCATGTTGTACATAAATAAACAACAATTTAGACATTTTAAAATATTTAGAAGAGAAAAAATGACCAAAATATCCTTTATATAATATTTTATTAAAATAGTTTTATAACTTGATGTCTTAACAAGTTTATCCTCATTCTTAAAGACTCTGGCCATGCATTGATCAGGCGCAAGGCTAGAATTCTCTAAGTACTTAGTAGACCTGTTTCAACATCTAGTGAAAATACTTAAAAAACAGATACGAAAAGTATCGCTCAAAATCCGATGTTAAATAATGATGTTATGAGCGGCCCGTTGCTGGTCCAGTGCTTACGCAATGGACACAAAACTTTACATAGGATCCTTCCACCTTCTGGTTTCCCGAAAAATATTATGGTCATTTCGTAAATAAGGGACCATCGACCCCTGCTGCAGTGGTACGCTGCTGGTTCAATGATTTACGCAATGGATGCACTTCCTTCCCGAAAGATCCATAAACAACAGATCCCAAGATTGAAAGCGCCTCATTGGGTAAATTAAAGAACCGTTTACCCTGAAAAAATCGAGGAACTCATTAGTTTAAGTCCGAACATTTATATCGGTTCGTATCCATTTCTGAATTCACCCAAGTATATAAGGGTTTTTTCGGTCAAATCCAATCCTGGATTCCCCAAGTCCATCTGAGTCGAAGCATATCATATATACTTCTTCGCGGAGGGTACTTCTCCATACCTTTTACTTCAAAATATATCGTACCATATATAGTAGTACCCTTTTAAAATCATAACTTCATATATCACACTTATATAAACTCCATTACATACAAGATTTCATTTTCAGATCGAGTACTTTCCAAAATCAATAGTCTCGAATATATCAAATCATTCTTATATAAGTTCTATTGTATATAAGATTTATCTCTTTAGATCGAATACCTTCAAAAATCAATAGTCTTTAAAAACACCTTATACTTATATAAAGTCCATCTTATATAAGAATCAAAAAATTTCCAAATTCAATTACGCTGCATAAAAAGAGCCATATGGGATTGAACAACTTTGCTTTATAAATGGTTTTGAATTTAGAATGGTTTTATAAAACAGTATTTTTTTTTATTTAAAATGCTTTTGTAAAATAGTGATGAATTAAAACTAGTTTTGGACTAAAGTGGTTTTTTTAGTTTGAATAAAATAAAATAAAATAAAATAAAAATAGTTTTGTAAAATGGTTTTGAATTAATAGTGGTTTTGCATAAAAAAATTCCAATTTAATTACAAAGGATATCCAACCCAACAACACTCATTTTCAGCGTCAAAACATATCAATTATATTAGAACATAAGATGTAACATCCCGCCTTTTCACATGCTTTAAATCGACACATATGCCAATTCAAACCATACGGAAGGGCGGATTGTTATGGGGTTAATAAAAAAATGCAGGGAAAGAAAAAACAAAATAGAATCTTGCAGCGAAACGATAAAATATAATAATCAAATATACAGTTCATGAAGCTGTTTTAACAAAACCCTTGATTATATTTATACAATACATATCAAAGTACACATACCAGAGAATAATAATTAATGCAGCGGAATTTAATGGTGTAGTGGAAAAGTATAGTATATAATAGTACTAAAAATCTTCGTCTTCGTCCTCCAGAATAAAATCTTCGATCCTGAAACGCTCGAACTGACCCGAGCGAATTGAAAAGACAAAACACTCGAGTCAGAACTAAAAGATCTTATGTGATTTAAATCAACAGAAATAAATATGATTGTAACGGCGTCGAAGAAGTTTACGGGATTTGGCATCTCCTATCCAGTGTCTAACGTGAGTGCGGTAACCCAAGAGATGCTCGGGATTCACATCTCCTAAGGATTCGTTAAACTATTTACTATGTAGTATATTTCGCTATTATAATAATGTCTAATAGTAAAGTAAACTTACTTTTTAATAGCGTTAAGGGGTTACCCATATATCCCTTAACACAAATAACGCAAGTAGTTTATACAGTACCGTAATACCTCCTGATCGGGAGGCTACCAGAGGATACTCCCTAGGTACGACACAAATAGAAACTCGTACAAGGCGCGCTAGTGTAGGTGACACGGCACAACGAGGCAATGCCAGGGTAGATATACCAGTTACGCATCCGGGCTGGTGGTAATGCATAGCCGCAGCTACCGCCCACCTCGAGCCACACCTCCAAATAAAAACAAAAGTGGCCACCGAATCAATCCAAAGTCAAGTATAAAATCGATGGGATGTGTCCGATCAAAGGTGCTACCTCATTGGCCCGAGAATCGTTCCTGTTTTAGCCACCTTATGCCAACTCACGGGAGTCGGGTCCACGTACTTACCTCAAAGGAAACGCCGCCACCATCCTACTTCATTCTAGAATCTCCACCGCGTACATGGTTGTTAAAGTGGTTTTCGGGGTTGGCAGAGAGTATGACAACTTCCGATCCCGGTCTCTTTAACAACCAAACGTTATTATAACAACGCGGTCATTTAAAATAATTATACTTCAAAACCAAAATATAATATCCATTTCAAAACCATATAAATGCGATATCGTTTCTATTTTAAAACCCAAATTTATATGATATCGATTTGATTTCAAATATAATTTCTCAAGAAATCATAGCACTTTCAAATTTATATACCTTGGAACCAACATTCGAAATTATGCACTTTTAAACATCATACTTTGAAATTCATAACTTAGAAACATTTCAATTTCCATATATTTCAAAGCTTTAAATATTTCACCATTTCAAAACTAATTCTTTGATAATTCCATATATATCAAATTCAATTTCTATTATTTAGATTTAATATGTTTACTTAATAAATTCAATATAATTTAAGAAAACCTTTAACTCCCAACAACCGGATATTCTTTCAATTTAATTAACTTGATAAATTCATTTATCTCAACCTTTTATTCATTTAAATTACTTTATACCAATTCAAGTTATAAGAATCATACCCTTAAAAATCTCCATTTATATTTAATTTGAAATCAAAATTATTCAAGTACAATTCTTAAATAATTCAATTTTAAACCATTCCATATCTATATTCCAACTTAAATTTCATTTAAGTCATTTAAAAACTCTATATATACAATATCTTAAATAGGTACTAAACCATATAATATAAAACAATCAAACTCCATTATTAAACTCATTTTATTAAATCAATTTTATACATAGCTTAAATTCAAGAATTTAACTATATATATAAAATAATATTAATATAACATCAAAAATAAAAACTTATTAACCCGTATATACCTTTTCAAAACCATAGAAAATCATTTCAAAATATTTTTATATATATAGACTACGGTGCCTGTATATAATTCTCTATCCTATGGTCAAGTGATACGGATATTTATCATTTCAATCCGTAATTTAAAATAAATTTACAGTTATATATCATTTCAACCGCAATCCCGAATGAAATAAAAATGCATAATAACTTGCAGTTTATAACAATATAAAATACAGCATCCATTAATCCAATATCAACCATCAACCATTTATCGCAATCATCATCAAATTCAAATAATAGCATTAATATAGAACGGATAATAAACAACAAGTATTAAATAGCAGTTTATATTCAACAATAAGTTAAATAACTGTTTAACTGGCAGTTAATATGCAATGAATAATTAATTAACAATTTAACTACCAGTTTAAAGGAAATGAATAAATTAAATAGAAATTTAATTTAAATAAATGAAATTAACTGAGATAATGATTAAAAATATTCCAAACAAGCATAAATAAATTTTAAATCACATCATATATCAATTTAACAAACATAAGAAATTTTAGAAGTTGTAAAGTGGGTTAAAACACTCACCTTTTGAATTTAAATCGAACTTAAATCCAATTTAAACCCAAAAATTCAACAGCCTTAGAATCCGTCCAAACCAGCGCTAAAATGTGTGAAATTTCAATACAAACCTGGAGAAGAAAACCGCACTTAAAAAGGAGTTCGTATGCGAAAGATACGTACGTTCGAACGATTGAAATCACAGATTAAAATAAATAAATAAATAAATAAAACAAAAGGAAAAAAAACCAACCCCACATGCCATGTCATCAGCTGAAAGCACGCGTCTTCTTCTTTCCAGCAAAAATAATGTGCAGCACGCACAACCCAATCACGACGGCCGCCACCCAAAATCGCCACCAACGACGCACTTCGACCAAATCAGGCGACTCCACCCTCTTCGTCACACCAAGCCGCCTCCACAGGCACCACCACACCGCGCTCGGTCCCCCCATGTCCGTAAGGCCAAGCTCGAAACCGGTAGCTTTCACTGCCAAAATCGACAAACTCCTTCACCTTCGACACGATGTAACCGTATAGATCTGTAGAAGACATCGAGAGCTACGCTTTCTCCTTCGATGCCAGCACGAATCGTTGAAGGGATCGAGTGAAATAAAGGTTTGAATGTCGGTAACTCTCGGCCATTGAAAATAGAGATGGCGGCTGAAGGTTATTAGGGTTTAGAAAATAATTTAATAATAAAAAAATTCGTTTTGCGAGCCGTATTTATAGATGGGTCCGTAAACAGCCCGAACTCCGATTTAAGCGTGCCGACAGGCTATCCTAATACAAAAAGGCCTTATGAACACAATGGAACTGGTTTCGGAGTTCAATTATATCATTTTCATAGGTTACTGTTAAAGTCAAATTTGTTTGAAATGACAAAAATGCCCAGAAAAGCCCATTCGGCTCCGGAATGAAAATGGGTCATCCCATATATCAAAAAAGATGTTTTTAAACATTTTAAACGCGATGGAACAAGTTTCAGGTCCAAATTCCATCATATGAAGAAGTTATGCTAAAATCAATATTTTAAAAATTGATTTCAATTGATTTCAATTTCATTTATTTCAAAGTGTTTCGAGTCCGTACGATCAAACGACAAGTCCGATCGTTACGAAACATGAAATCCTACAATAATTCACTGTTACGGATTCGATGAAACTAGTTTCGTCAAAATCCGAGTCAGTGGCAAAAATGGCTATTTTTACACTAATTAAATAAATTAATTAAATCAAATTTCCAATTTAAATTCTAAAATTGACAATTCTTATCATTTAAAATTTCTTAATCATTTACAATGATTTTAAACAAATTAAATGTCAATTTAGAGATGATGAATTTATAAATTTCAATATTAACCCCAATTTCATTGAATTCGCAAATTATAAATAAAATTCCCAAAATTCCGTTTAATTAAATAAGTAAATTATTATTCCATTCATTCCTGTCAAATACATTGTTACATCCCGGAAATTTGGGGCAATATCAATTTAATAATCTGCATTAAAATTAAATTGATTTGATAATATTTGTTAATAATATTGATAATCTTCTTTTAAACAAATATTTAACTGACAATTTATCTTTTAAAAGCTAATTTAATTTGTTCTCTATTTATAATGTATATATATATATATTTGCATATATATATATATTGTAAATAGTAAGCTTTGTTTTAATTTAACAAGTAAAACATATTTTCTTATTTTAATCTTTTTGGAAAATTATAATTTGGAAATTTGATACTAAATAACAATTTGGCTTCAAAATATACTCAAGATTAAGTTAAAATTTGTTTAAATGATTTTATTAACAAGTAGACTTTTCAATGATTTTATATAGTGATAATTTCTTTTATAAATTATTTTAATTTGATAATGAGTTTTATTTAAAATGTAATATCTTTACAAATAGGCTTTTAAAATAAATAGAAATATTTATATATATGTGTATTTTGGAGAAAGCTATATTTTGAATATTTAAATACAAAATCTTTTAAAAATGTTTAAATTTAAAATAAACCTTATTTATATTAACAAGTACAAGATAAAAGAGAAATAAAAAGAAGCACGTATGTTAAGTAACAAACCAATATAAGTAACTAAGACAAAAGGACAAATAATAAAAAACATCCAAGAAAAAGAATAATATGTACATAAAGTATAAAGCTGCCAGGTAGTAAAGATGTGTTTGTATGTAACCTGTAAATAGATGCAAAGCAAAACTAAGATAGGTATGAAAGCATAATCAGGCAGAGTAATGATTATGTTGCCTATAAGTAAAGATGCAAGAGCAAGTAAACAAATATAAGTACATATGAAATATGCAGACTGTAATAATACAAATGCAAAGTAAAACATCTTAGCATAACAAATAAGTAAAGTAAAATAAACAAAGTAAAATATTGACAGTAGCCTGTAGAATCTAAACAAATACAAAGCTAAGAAAAGTAAGTTTAGAAGCAAAACTAATTAAAACAAAAGCAAAGTTAAATGTGCAGGCTAATAAAAATGCAAAGCAAAATAAAATAAGATAAGGATAGTAGAGACATAAAGTACAGTGGCATTAAATGCCTTCATCTTAGCAGCAATTGTAGTCAACCCGAGATGTTAAATATCATTTCAGTGTGCAAACAAATCTGGCCAAAGCAAAGAAAATCTCTGATCAAAATCTTTGTTCCTGCATTTGTTTAACCCAGTTATCCCCTACCCCTGTAAACCCTCTTCTTTTTATATATATACAATCTGCTCGTTTCATTTGTTTATCATAGTAAGCTTTTTCTTTTTTTCATTTTTCAACTGAAACAACTCTATCAATAACAAGAAGATTGGAAGCAAAGTTATTCCCAGTTTTTAAAGTGCAGTGTTTCAAACAAAGGTGCTTTGTTCCTTTTCTTCAATCTTTGGTGAGTAACTTCATTTTGAAAAATTTAAGTGGTAATCTGGTTGCATAAAATCTTTGGGATTTCTATGTTTGAATGCATGTATATATTGGTGCTTCTCTCTGCATTTATACAGGAATGCATGATATGTATGTTGCAAGTTTTTCTCTGGAATTCAGTTGTATTGCTTTGTGTTCAATATGAATACTGTAGTGAGTATCTCTGTTCTATCTGACTTTAGTTCCAGATTTTAAATCCACATCAAAATTTTCATTTTGAATTTAATTCGAGCTTTAACAAGACATAAGCTTGAACATAAATTGTTTGGGTTAGCAGTGACTTGAGTTTAAAAACTGTTTAAGGGTAATAACAGTTTGGAAAAAAATATAAACAACAGTAGAAACTAAAATAAGTTAAAACTCAATTAATATAATTCATGGATTCAGATATATGAATCGAATTCTAGGACTAAAACTCGATTTTTGAAAACAAAATCACTATTTTTAGTAAAGAGGTTCAAGTGAGGTTTTGGGTTCATCAATATTTGAGTTATTGCCGATTTCTGGTGATCAAGGGGACCGGAGTGCTCGGGGTTCTCTGAGGTGATGGACGAGTGACTGGAGAGGCTGGGAAAAATGGTGTATGGCGCTGCAGTTCGTCGTGTTGGCAGCGGCGTAGGATGTTCAGTGGGTAACCCTAAGTCTCAGGGTGGTCGAACTTTTGACCACCACGACTTCCACTGTGCATCGAGTTGCACGCGGTTTGGGAAGGTGGTAGCATGGTCGAAGGCGAGTTCATGGTTAGAGTTTCGCGAGTTCAGGTGGCCGAGGTGGGGAGAACGACACGTTGACAGGTTTGGGTGATGGTCCTGTGCGTATTTTCCAGGTTTGAAGCTTCGAACTCGTTTTTGTTTCGAGTTGTGGTGATGGTTTCTGGTGATTGTGATGCCATGTGGTGATGGTTGCCGATGGTTAGCAGTTGTCGTGGGTGGCCGTAGATGGCCCGAGCCTCGGTGCACGTGCACCGTGCCATTGCAATGCAGTTGAGTTTTTGATGTGTGCAGAGGTATAACCTGATAGCAAGTTTAATTGTTTTATCTTGTTCCAGTTCTATAACCTGATTGCAAATGCAATGAAATTACCTTGTTCAAGTTTCTATAACCTGATAGCAAATGCAAATGAACTATCTTGTTCCAGTTTGTGTAAACCTGAAAGCATAGTTGTTTGAGATTTTTTTTTTTTACAAGCTCAAATGAACTTTAAATTTGTAAACTAGTTTTAAACAAAGTTTAAATCCAGTTTGAAGTTTGAATTCAAGTTTATTTTTGAATTCAAATTTGAAATGAGGTAAAGTTTAAAATGTTTAAAGGTGTGTTTCGTGTTTAAAAAACATGACAGGTTTTCAGATTTTAAAGATTGAAAACAGAATTTAAACTGTGATTTAAATTCAAAAATTTAAAGTATAGATTCAAATGAACTTTTGAATCTTAAGGTTTTATAATGGATTTGGATTAGAAAAATCAAGTTTTTAATTCAAGTTATTAAAAGAAAGTTTCCATCAAAGTTTTAAGTCAAAGATAAATTGATGGACTCAAGTTTACCTTGAATTCAAATCTGAAAATTTAAATCAGTTTTTAAATATGAATGTTTTAAAAAAAATAAGTTAAATAAATTGTTTAACTTGAATTTGCAAGTTAAAAATACAATGTAATTTAAAAGCTAATTTTTAACTAAAAGTTAAATAGTTTAATTTAAGGGCTTTCCTTGTATAAGTTCATATGTAAGTAATAAATGTTAATTGCATTTATTTAAAAGATTATAAATTGAATTCAAATGTGGAAAATGTTTAAACAATAACCCTTTTTGAATCTTAAATTCAAAATGGAATTTGAATTTGAACTTAAAATGTAATAATACACTTTAATATTAATGAAGTCATTAACAAAGAGGTGAATTATCTTAGCAATAATTGAAGTATTTAAATGATTAAATGAATAAGTTAATTAAGGAATAACTTATGTATTTAATTTATAAATTTATAATTAGGGATAAATTAAGAAGTGAATTAAGAAATGTTATTAGTAAATGAAGAAAATTAACTAAGGATTATAATTTAATTAATTAATGTGATTAATTTTATTAATTAATTAGATTAATTAATTTAGATAAATCTATTGTAAATTGTTAAGAGTAATTACTTAATAAAAGTAATTAAGAAATTAATTACTTATTGTAATTAATTTTGATGATATGATTGAATTAAGTTAATTAATTTATTTTAATTAATTTAAGCAAATCATTTGATGGTTTGAGATATGAAATTACTTGATGTAATTAATGGAGCAGGATTACTTAGGGAAGTAATTAGATGATAATTACTGAATGTAATTAATACAATATGATTTGTAAGTAAAGTAATTTGGGTAATTACTTTTGAAATTAATCAGGGGATTAATTATTGAGATAATTAATTATGGGATAATTAATTTATTAAATAAGTAATTAAGGGTAGTTAATTACTGGATTGTTATTAATCAAAGGTGATTGATAATTGTTTTTAATTAAAGATTAATTACTTAATGTAATTAATCTGAATAAAGTTATTAATTTTAAATAGAATTAGAAATCATTAATTAATGTAATTAATGATGGAATTTAGAAATGGGTAAATTAAGTAATAATAATAGTGAAGTGATTAATTATTGTAATTAATTAAGGATAAATGTAAGTAATTATATTTAATGAATAAATGAAGGAATTAAATGTTAATTACTATGAATAATTTAGGATAATTAACTGTAAAATTAATTAAAGACTAATTACATAATGTAATTAGAGAATGATTAATCAATGGTGATTAATCAAGATAAATTCTTAGTGGATGATTAATTAATTAGATTTATAATTAATTAATGATTGTATAAGCAGGATTTATAGATGAAGTAATTAATTTAATTTACTTTAAGTTAATTAGAGATAGAAGTAATTAATTTAATTCATTTTAAATTAATTATAAATGGTATGATTATAAATCATTGCTTATGGATGAATGATAGTGATATTCATTGAATGGTTGTGAACTTATATATGAGATGAGTAATATCTATATGATATGGATGCTTAGTTAAAGTATGATAATATGGATTATCTGTTTATTATCTGTTTGGATGATAATATGAATTATCTATTTATGATAATGATGTGATCATCTATTGTGATATTGTGAATTATCTATCTGTGTGTATATAGATAATTGAATTGAATTGTTTTAAAACTTTAAAACAACTTGGCCTTAAAAGACACGCTTTGGATTTCGATGAGACCGGGATCGGGTTTCCGCATAGGAACATCCGAAAACCACATCGATTCCAAATTAACGATAGGTCGTGAATCTGAAGTGAAGATGAAGATTCAGAATGCAAGGGTTATCGTCGTTAACTCTGAGGGTGATTCCAAAATGAGTGTAACGAGATAATGCCTTCGGTTTCGTTCGAATCCGGAACGAACTTGTATGGATTGAATGCTTTCAACACATCGTCAGGCGGGTGATGAGCATTCTAAGAAAAGATGTTCTTTAAAGGTAATCGCAGCCTCAAGCCTCATCAACTGGGAATGGCTAAAACAGGGGAGGTGCAGCAAGGCTAGGTGGGTCATGCCCAAGCAGGACAAGGATATTCCCCTGTCTAGATGTCCCTTTTTATTCGGCTGTGTGGGCAGTTGGTTGCAAACAACTGCGGGGTTTATCTTGTTCGGGACTGTTCAGTAAGGAATGGTTCCGGCCTTGTGTTGCAGGGGATGAAGGGAGTAATCCTCGGTACGGTGATCTAGGCCCCGTACTGTGACGGGCGGTACCCCAGTAGCCCTGCCATTGTATGGAATCCAAAATCCAATAAGTGTCGTACGAATTAGTTGTGCCCAACTATGTTGGAATGTGAGATGTAAGCATTTCAGCTATTTCTGTATTTTACTTGAAAACCCTAGACACTATTATAATATCACTGAATTTCCTATCAAATGTTTTGGTTAGCGTAAGGTAAAAAACTTTTCCATGTTTATGTGTGGGAAGTCTTACGTGATACCTTTTGTTTTCAAAAGATTTTCAAAGTTAAGCAACTTTAACCTGTTACTCATACCAGACCCATGTCTGACCCGAAGTTTATTTTTGTTTTTCATAAACTCTCGGGTACCCAAATTTTTACGGGTAGCCAAGGGATTCAGGTTAGCTTTGACGAATTCTGGAGGAGCAATGGAGCAGGAGGCTTCAGCGTTGTAGATACATATATATAGTTCCGCTGTGTTGGTATCTCTGTATTGAGTTGAGTTGTATAACTAGACAGGTGTTTATAACTGTCTAGTATGTGATGTATTGTCTGTATAACTCTGATTGATGTTGTATATTATGTAAATATTTATGTGATTATTATATTTTATTCGTTCCGCTGTGAGATTCTGATGTTGTTGTTCTTTCTTCTCTATCTTTTCTACTTTCTCACCCCTTTCTTTCTTCAACACGATACGTCTTCCTGGGCATAGGAAGGCGGGTCGTTACATACATGGATTAAATATTGGATTCAAAACTATTACATAATTTCTCATATTATCTTTATTTCAAATAACGTATTATTTAACTATTTCAATTTCATTTAATTGCCATTAAATCCAATTATTGAATTTTACATTTCACTTAAATAAATAAATTTTTGATTTCCATTCTTCTTATCCTATTAATTGCTTTAATAAATTAGGATTGCATAAATTAAGTCAATTACTATAATTTCTTTCAAATTGAATTCTATGAACTAAACAAATAGATAATTTATAACAATTGTAACCGTTAAACTTTAATTACCAATAACTAAGTTTATTTCCTTCAAACAAATATTATAATTACTCCCAGAACATTGATTTTATTCAATGACCATTTATTATAATTTAAATTCATAAATTTAATTCAATGCTTACATTTGTTTTCATATATTCAATTTGTAGCTAAGTATATATTTACATTATTTCCATTGAATTGAAATTCATTCAACTTACTAATAATCACCTTAGTTTACCAAATTTGACAAACCCTAACCATTTGTATTACACTTCACATTAATGTAATATTTATTATAAATTAATTCCAATCAATTTCAACCTTACAGTTATTTCGATAAATTGGTTTTGCACTAACCTTATTACATTAAATTACATTCAGTTTCAAGTAATATAGAATTTAATTCTAATTACTTACCATTAAATTCATTAATTATTGATTACCTTCCAATTAAATAAAAATTGATTCCCAAATTGATTTGATTTGATTGCCATCTTTACTACGTCCATTATTACTTAACTACAAATTCACAAATTTCACTCAGTTATAACTTTTACAATTTGTTTCCAATTACTAGGTATTTCACAAATATCGTTACTTATCAACTTGCATTAACCTTATCACATTGATTTACATTCAATTACTATTCAATATTTACGCTTGTTTTCTTCCATTTGATTTATAGCCTAATATAACATTTACATTAAACCCATTTCATTCAACCTATTAATTATTAACCTTAAATTAGCCTTGGTTATAATACTTTCCACATTTCAACTCAATTCTTATTTACGAAATATTCAAGCATCAAATTCAAATTAATTGACTTTATCACATTTATTAATAATCTTTGTTCCCATTTATTACGCAGATTTATATTAACAAATCATCATTTACATTTGTTGCTTGCATTCAACTTAAAACCAAGTTAGACTATTTTACATTACTTCATTCATTGTAATTTCATTCAATTTATGCAAATTGAACTTTGACTAACTTTATTGCTTAAATTTACATGCAGTTACTTTTAATAAATAAATTATTGCATTGGATAATTAAATGCTTACCTTTAATATATATATATATATATATATATATATATATATAAATTTTTCCCAAGTATAAAAATTTCACTACTACCTTTATTAGGATTTTATTCCATATACTAATACTTAGTTTTTTTAATCACCCTTGCTATATTTCATTTTAGCGTTCATTTCAATATTAACTTATAAAGTATTTTGGTTTCATCTAAATTTTAATTAAATTAACCAATTTATTTATCAAAAATTTACGGGTCGTTACACTCTCCCCCACTCAAAACTTTTCGTCCCCGAAAAGGAAAAAGAAGGGAAAAGAAGAATTAAGAAATCAATATATCTTACTTAAGATATTAAATTTATAAACAATTAAATTTACAAAATTAATTTATTTAAATAAAATATACTAATTTATAATCATTAAACCTTTTTATACCTAAATTAATAATGTTTGGAAAACATTTTCAAAATATTTTCTAAGCCTAAAATTTACGGAAAATTTCGGCAGAGTCTCCTTTGTACGGAGAGGCTTGTAAGAAAATAAAATATCAAATATAATAATATATAACATATTTTCCAAAATAATATATATCCCAATCCGAGAAAACAATATAATACGCTATAAACCGTAATCCAAAAAAAGTACCTACTTGTTGGGCAATTAACGCTTAATTATGAAACCAAAAGCAGTAGTAGTTGCTTTCATAACATGTATTTCACTTATATAATTCCAAAAAGGTTAACAATTATATAAAATGAAATATTTAATGTTGTTTCAAACAATAACAAACAAATCAATACAAACATCAATCACTTGACAAGTCATACAACCATCATATAAAAATCAACACAAATTAATCATTCATTCATATCAAACAAGGTAAATAGTTGTTCGGGTTTAAAACTTTAAATTGTACAGAATGTAAAATAAACTACTAAGTGCACCATTAACTCAACAGTCTTAGGTGAAACAAATAGATTATTCATCCATCCAATCCAAATTTAAAGTATCCTTACCCAAACAACCATAAACCAAAACAAACAACAATTTCAACAATAAATCAAGTTTTTTTTTCTTTTTTTCCTCTTTTTTTCATTTCTTTTTTCAATTACTTCATCCATTTGTTGTTTGATTTCCTTTTCATTCATTATTTATTTTTATCTATTTAATTTGCCTTTTATTTCTTGTAGTTTCATTTACTTTTATTCATTTCTAGCAAAGTCTCATTTTCATTTATTCATATCATGAAATTTTCTTTTTATTATATTACAGTATTCCTCTTTCTGCTTATTTTCAAAATAAATAACTTCAATCATTTACTTAAGTCTATAATTACTTACTTAAGTATATAACAATTATAACCTCAATTCTTATTAATAAGCAATTTATTGAACAATTCATTACATACTTTTACTTGTAAAATTTCCTTTACATCTTCTTATTAAACATTTTAAAATTTGGTAAGTTATATATATGCTTTTTAAGAATGTAATTGAAATTCACACAAGTTTTTCTCAATTCTTTTAATTAATTAAATGCTCAATAATTATATCTTTCATTTTATAAGATTACCATTTCCAACTTTCTTTTAATCTCATTTATAACTTAGCATTAAATCACTTATTTCATTTAAAGGTTCCAATTTATAAATTAGTTATATTCCATTTTAATACCCTTAATTAAAACTATTAATTAATGGACATTTAAGAATTAAATACCGGGTTTTTTTATTCAAATTATTTTTTTATAAAATAACAGATAACATATGCTTGCAATTTATATATCCAATTATATTTAAAAAAAAATTAAATATATTTTTGTTTATCAAAAATCAACCTGCAGTAAAACTACTACAGTGGCCTTCCCTCTTCGAGACTCGAAAATGAATGTCGATGATGCGGCCGCCATCACCGAAATTATTTTCCAACGATAGAGAGGGAAGTGCAACTTATTTCTTTTCAGGGTTTCTTTAAAGCAATTCTTTCAGATTATATTGAAATATTTATATCAGATATTACTTCTAAAATATTATTTGTATATTCCAAAATCAATTGAAAGAAATTTTTCAAAACCCCAGAACTCAAGTTCTAAATTTCCAATTTTATTTATTTATTTTAAATCTTATTTCAACTATTATTTATAAATTTCATTACCTAACAACCAATATAATACAACCAAATATAACCTTTATAAAATTTAATTTATGTATATAGAAAATATAATATGCAAAATTATTTCATTCACCTATGTTAAAACCAAATATTATGTCGGTCTGTCCTATTAAGTGTTTAGAAATCCCTATTGATGTCACAGTGTCTCATGCACCAACTAGAATTTACAAATACAAAACGGAACAAATTAACACAATATTAAAACCTTTTTACAACACTAACAAATACGCTCTCTCATATATACACTCAATGACTCATCATAGGGTATTACTACCCTATTAATAAAGAGTCAAACCCCACAAAGCTAAGGTTTATCGCTAAACCAAAGCTCTGATACCAGCTGTAACATCCCGCCTTTTCACATGCTTTAAATCGACACACGTGCCAATTCAAACCATACGAAAGGGCGGATTGTTATGGGGTAAACAAGAAAAAGCAGGGAAAGATAAAACAAAATAGAATCTTGCAGCGGAACGATAAAATATAAAAATCAAATATACAGTTCATGAAGCTGTTTTACAAAAACCCTTGACTATATTTATACAATACATATCAGAGTACACATACCAGAGAATAATAATTAATGCAGTGGAATTTAATGGTATAGTGGAATAATATAGTAGATAATAGTACTACAAATCTTCGTCTTCGTCCTTGTGACGCCCCACCTCTATACCCACGCTAGCCAAGAACATTACGGTGATGCTGTCAACTAGCACAGAGAATAAGGCTGTTGAGGAGCGACAATCCGTGTAATTGCTTTGTGCGAGCATCGATATGTCTGATAGTATAGCATGCAATTCTTTTCAAGTGGAAATCCGACATGCCGACACAAACTCAAAGCTACTACACAGTGGCTATAATATCTTCGGAAACAAATATAGAAGTAAACATAACATAAATCAGTCACAGACAATTCATATCACAAAGGCGGAAATAGATATGAATATAACACATGAAAGTGTTCATCAGAGTAGTGGTCAAACTAGATCCACAATAATACAAAGGAATAGATACAAGTGCTAGACAAAAGAATAAGTATACATCATAGAGTCTGTATCTCAAATGTATACAACAAAAACTACTAAACTAAAGTAGTTAGCCAAAAGACAGAAGATGGTTCCAGGTAGGAAGCCATGAGGAAGCACCTGTAAAATCTCAGTCTGACCCGAGTATTATTTAAGAAGAAAATAATAAACGGATCAGTCTAGCTATAAATATCAGATGAAGTGATATATAATAAGAGATATGACATAAACATATAATAATCACAATGCCAAGCTGTGATAAATAAGTAATTGAAAATCAACAAGAGATTAATCAATATCACAATAATCTACTCAAGATAAAAAGGAATGTCATACTCCTAATTTCATTCACCAAGCCACAATAAATGACATATATATCAATGCCAATCGTAAAAGTTGGTGAAACATAAATTCCAGAAATCAACACACGAAATCCAGAAATCACAATAAAAAGGATGGCCAATCCATAATGGCATACTACTATAAGTATGTAAATGATAATCAACAAACGATTAATCAATATCAAAGAATCTTCTCAAAGATCCAAAATGGGTATCATACCCAAAACTTGTATTCACAACAAGTTAATGACACACGAATTCACCTATGCACAAGAATTGATAAATCATATCAATAGAAATCACAAAGTTGGTGAAGAAGAAAATTCCAGAATTCGACACACGAAATCCAGAAATCACACAAAATAAGGGGGGGAGGCCTATCACATGAACGGGAGCATGAAAACTCACCAACAGCTGTAACACATGAACGAGAAGCTATCTCATGGTAGCTAGCCATTAATTTGACAAACGAATGGTCCGAAGACCTGACACACGAATGGTCCGAAGACCGTGGGTTCCTACCCCACAAATTTGACACACAAACGGGGTTTAGTCTCCCACGCAGACAAAAAGACATCTCACATTGCTAGTCTAAATCACAAAAATGATCGTCATGATCATCGAGAAGTGTCGATTACAGTAAGCTAGTAAATATATGAGCTTAGCATCATGTCCCATAACCACTAGCTTAACTTAAATATTTACGAACAAATTGTAGATCTCCACTAGAAAATTGTTACAAGAGTTTCAATCGAACAAGTCCAAGAATTAACCAACAAAGTGAACGCAAGCGTTTCATACCACTTGTTTTACTAAGTCATTTAATTAGATTTCTCATACGAGTGAGGTAAAGGCTTGTATATACTAATAGATTGGAAAACGGTTTAAGAAACGAGCTTTGTAACTAAAATAGTGTTGAAATCGTTTTGATGAAAGAATTTTGTTATTTACTACTAGTATAGAAAACCTTTATATTTTTAAAGTGACAAATCATAAAGAAGATTGTAGGAACAATCGGGCATAAAAATTCACATTCGAAGACGTGAATAAAATCCAAAGAAATCGATATAAAATCCATCAAAGTGGATATATCTAAAATTCCCAAAGAAAAGGTCATCAAAGTCGATAATAAATGACAACAACAAAAGGGAGACAACACGAATCGATTAAAGTTGGATATTCAAACGGATTAGCAAAATAGGCTAATCTGGCAAAAATCATCAGGTCGGTCGACCGGCTGCAGGGCTCGGTCGACCGTCCACAAAATCCTCGGGAAGCAGGTCGGTCGGCCGAACCCCTGTAGTCGGTCGATCGGACCCTAAAACAGAAAGTGCTTATGCACTTAGAAGCAGGTCGGTCGACCGGACCAGGGGGTCGGTCGGCCGAACCTGTATACTTGCACTTCCTACCCTATTTCAATGGAGGTGCAAATCCCGACCAATTTGCAATCGCACGAGTAACGGCGCTAAGGGTTTATGTCAATCGACTACCCAGCCCTATAAGCTCCTCGATGCATCACCAAAAACATGTTCAAACATCAAAGTTAGGATTTTTAATGAATTGAGCTCAAAACACTAAAAATTAGAATATTCACCAAATCAATCCAAACCAAAAGTAAAAGCACACGAATAAGTGTTAGGAATTCATACCTAACAATAGAAGAGAGTTATAAGCATAGATGTGAGATTAAAAATCTCACCTTTGAACTAAATTTATGAAGATGAAGCTTGAAAGCAAAGGGGAATCAACACTCTTCAAAACCAACTCTAGAAGCTTGAATCTAAGCTCAAAAACAAGAACATTCCCAAAATTAGGTTTAGGAATTTCCGAACTTGGTAAGAGAAAGAGTTGGAGAAGAAGAAGGAGATACTTACTAATGGGTTCTCATAGATTTTGGAGCAAGAACTTGGATTTGCAAGAGGAACTAGGGCTTGGAGTTTTAATTTCCACTCTCTTCTACCATTGTTGCTAAAGCTTGAAGAGTTAGGAATTAGAACTGAAGTAATGAAGAGGAGAGGGGGATTGAGACTGAGTTAGTAAGTGGTTTCAGCCCAAACGAAAGCCCAAAGCAAAAAGTAGCAAAATTCAACTTTCTCCAAATATATCGAAGCTTATACTCAAAAAGGTCGCAAACGGCATTTTGAACTCAATGGGGGTGGTCTCGAGTCCTAATTCGACCATATGCAAAAAGTAGCTTTTCGGACTAAAAATCGACTGACGATAAAATATTTAAATAAAATATTTAAATATAAAATCGATAAATATGCGGGTTGTTACAGACTCCCCTCCTTAAAGAAATTGCATCCTCGCAATAATTAAGAAAGAAATATAAGGAGTGTCAACCATGGAAGCATATCAACACAAAAGAAAATTGAAATAAGAAGTTCACCATAAAGAGCACGAAGGAGTAAATCCGAAAGTTTTCGTTCGATGAATTCTCAAGATTTCACAAGAGAAATCCTTATGATTTGAGAACCATTGAACTTTCACAAGAAGAACATCTTTATTCCGAAGGCGCTCAACCTCCGAAGCAATGATGCGAATGGAATGTTGCTCATAAGTCAAATCTGGTGAAACTTCAATTTCATCAATAACACCGGGCTCAAGAATAAAATAGGAAACCTAAAAGCATTTCCATAGTTAGAAGACGCAGAAAATGTCAAGAATAGCAGAAAATTGAGCCAGTGCAACGGCGTAGTACAGAAACAGTACGCCCGAGAAACTTCAAACTCGAATAATTTGGAACACCGATGTAGTACAAAAACGGTACGTCCAATGAACCGCTAAACCGGAACAATGATGTAGTATAATAATGGTACATCCATTGATCCAGATAAGAGGGAACATCGATGTAGTATAATAACAGTACATCCGATGAACCGAACACCATAAAAGAACATCAGACGCGAGTCCATAAAAGAAATGAGATGAAACTCAATAAAACGAAGTACATCAAAACATTCGATGAACTTGGCAAAGAGATAATTCCATTCAGACAACATCAAAGAATCAATCACTTGTTGCTTACAACAAAGCGCATTGGCAACACGATTTCCCTTCCAGGAATAAAAAGAATATCAAGATCATAAGATGTCAGGAACTCGAGTCAACATGGAGTTCCATATGAGAAAATAATTATCCCAAAAATTAATGTCGGGGTAGAGAACAGATTTCTCATCCAAAAATGATGATGTCAAACTTTAAAAGTGAAAACAATAACCGCAAGCACTAGATCATGAGTGGCATACCTAGCCTCAATCGGCTTTTAATGGTTTAGAAGCACACGAGATAGCACATTATCTTTTGCAAGAGAACGGCATCCAAACCAACACGATTAGCATTGGTACAAATGATAAAGTCTTGGTTCCCAACGGGAATCACAAGAATAAGAGTATCGAAAAGAAAGAATTTCTTTTAAATAATCTTCTTTCCTGAAAAGTTAAAACTTTCAAAATTACATTTATCATTATGTAATAATCTTTCTAGAAAAATTTACATTTTTACAAGTCAATATATCGTGTCTGACTGTCTCATCAAAGCGTTTAGGAGATTCCTATCGATAACGTTGATCAAGCGCATCGACCAAAATTCTTAAAGCACTCAACGGGCAATACAATCACAAAATCATCTTTTATAGGATAAATAAATCTCTTAAAAAGTTTTAAGAATATTCTTTGTTCGTTTCAAGAACAAAATCCAGTTTTACTTATAAATAAATCTTATGAAAAAGATTTGCAAAATTTTAAATTACTATTTTCATCCAAAATCAGTAAATACAAGAATAGCCTCATCGAAATATTCATAGAATATTCGATTTATAAAATGGATGAAATAAGCTGGACAATTTGAATGACAAAATAAGTCATTCATAAGAATCATAACGAGTGCGGAGTGCGTAAGCGGAATGCTAATTTCCGCAACTCGTAGCAAACGAAAATCGGTGGCAAGGTCGAACTAGAAAGACCTTAACACCACACAAAAGATTTCTTAGGTGATAATCCTAAGACAAACTCAAAAATACTGGAAAATTTCTCTAACTACATAAATGAGAGAAATACCACTTTCCTTATAAGTGGGCTTAAGGAATAAAATGATGCCATCAAGTTGGAATCAAAATCATAAAGGAAAAATAGAAATCTTCTTAACAGATTGAAAATGTCGAAGATGAATAGTCCACTCGAAAAATAGGATATGGGCTTCACAATGATTAAGCCGATCCTTTCAAAAATCAATTCCGAAGCCTAAGTAAAAATATCGACTCGGAAAGAAAAATCACATAAAATAATTTCGACATCAATAAAAAGCAAATTGGGTGTTGCGGATCTACCATCCGGATTCACAATCCTCAAAGAAGTCATCAAGCCCAAAATATTTTCAAAGAAAAGAATCGACAAGTTCTTTTGATATAAAATAGTGAGATGAAACCCATATCAAAAAGAACTCGAATAAGAAGATCACGAAATAAAACAATGCCATCAAGGATTGAATGTAAAATACCTTGACTGAGAGAAGAGTTGCTAGGGGCTTGCACAATATTTAGCTTTCTCATGTCCTTGTTCAAAAGTTTGGGACATGCAGATAAAAGATGACCCGGTTTCTTGCAATAGCGACAAGAATGGGGTTTTGGACACATATTCGCATAGTGTTCCATAGAATTACAATTGTAACATCCTCCATGATTAGGGATTGGGGTCTTTGCTACAAAAGTAGTTTGCTTCACTCTCTTATTGGGATTAAGGCTCTTGAACTTAATATGCCTCTTCTTGGAAGTCCCAATATCACAAACACTTCCTTTACCAACCTCTCCATGAAGAAGAGTAACATCCACAAGCTGATTGAAAGAAACTTCAAGTTTCAAAGGTAGAACCATTTCGGGGTTCTTACTCAAAGCATAGATAAACTCTTGATTCTTTACAAGATCCAAAAGTTGTTGAGCAGACATGAATACTCCATCCTGAGGAGTAGCACTAGATTGACCGGCGCTGGGACGGCCAGGTCTAACCATTTCTCTTCTTTAAGAAAGAAAGAAAGAAGAGGAAAAAGTTATTCTCAAAGTAAATTTCAATCAAACTTGATTCATAAAAGAAGGAATCATAAAGAAAATAGGATAGAACGGTACGAAGACCCGAATAAAATCCTAAAGCACAACTCCTAAGAAAGACTTAGGACATGATCCTTGCTAAATTATTCTATATTGTTCCGAAGTTTGGCTCTGATACCAAGCTGTGACGCCCCACCTCTATACCCACGCTAGCCAAGAATATTACGGTGAATGCTGTCAACTAGCACGGAGAATAAGGCTGCTGAGGAGCGACCATCCGTGTAATTGCTTTGTGCGAGCATCGATATGTCTGATAGTATAACATGCAATTCTTTTCAAGTGGAAATCCAACATGCCGACACAAACTCAAAGCTACTACACAGTGGCTATAATATCTTCGGAAACAAATATAGAAGTAAACATAACATAAATCAGTCACAGACAATTCATATCACAAAGGCGGAAATAGATATGAATATAACACATGAAAGTGTTCATCAGAGTAGTGGTCAAACTAGATCCACAATAATACAAAGGAATAGATACAAGTGCTAGACAAAAGAATAAGTATACATCATAGAGTCTGTATCTCAAATGTATACAACAAAAACTACTAAACTAAAGTAGTTAGCCAAAAGTCAGAAGATGGTTCCACGTAGGAAGCCATGAGGAAGCACCTGTAAAATCTCAGTCTGACCCGAGTATTATTTAAGAAGAAAATAATAAACGGATCAGTCTACCTATAAATATCAGATGAAGTGATATATAATAAGAGAAATGACATAAACATATAATAATCATAATGCCAAGCTGTGATCAATAAGTAATTGAAAATCAACAAGAGATTAATCAATATCACAATAATCTACTCAAGATAAAAAGGAATGTCATACTCCTAATTTCATTCACCGAGCCACAATAAATGACATATATATCAATGCCAATCGTAAAAGTTGGTGAAACATAAATTCCAGAAATCAACACACGAAATCCAGAAATCACAATAAAAAGGATGGCCAATCCATAATGGCATACTACTATAAGTATGTAAATGATAATCAACAAACGATTAATCAATATCAAAGAATCTTCTCAAAGATCCAAAAAGGGTATCATACCCAAAACTTGTATTCACAACAAGTTAATGACACACGAATTCACCTATGCACAAGAATTGATAAATCATATCAATAGAAATCACAAAGTTGGCGAAGAAGAAAATTCCAGAATTCGACACACGAAATCCAGAAATCACACAAAATAAGGGGGGAGGCCTATCACATGAACGGGAGCATGAAAACTCACCAATAGCTGTAACACATGAACGAGATGCTATCTCATGGTAGCTAGCCATTAATTTGACACAAGAATGGTCCGAAGACCTAACACACGAATGGTCCGAAGACCGTGGGTTGCTACCCCACAAATTTGACACACGAACGGGGTTTAGTCTCCCACGCAGACAAAGAGACATCTCACATTGCTAGTCTAAATCACAAAAATGATCGTCATGATCATTGAGAAGTGTCGATTACAGTAAGCTAGTAAATATATGAGCTTAGCATCATGTCCCATAACCACTAGCTTAACTTAAATATTTACGAACAAATTGTAGATCTCCACTAGAAAATTGTCACAAGAGTTTCAATCGAACAAGTCCAAGAATTAACCAACAAAGTGAACGCAAGCGTTTCATACCACTTGTTTTACTAAGTCGTTTAATTAGATTTCTCATACGAGTGAGGTAAAGGCTTGTATATACTAATAGATTGGAAAACGGTTTAAGAAACAAGCTTTGTAATTAAAATAGTGTTGAAATCGTTTTGATGAAAGAATTTTGTTATTTACTACTAGTATAGAAAACCTTTATATTTTTAAAGTGACAAATCATAAAGAAGATTGTAGGAACAATCGGGCATAAAAATTCACATTCGAAGACGTGAATAAAATCCAAAGAAATCGATATAAAATCCATCAAAGTGGATATATCTAAAATTCCCAAAGAAAAGGTCATCAAAGTCGATAATAAATGACAACAACAAAAGGGAGACAACACGAATCGATTAAAGTTGGATATTCAAACGGATTAGCAAAATAGGCTAATCTGGCAAAAATCATCAGGTCGGTCGACCGGCTGCAGGGCTCGGTCGACCGGACCCTGTTCCACAAAAATCCTCGGGAAGCAGGTCGGTCGGCCGAACCCCTGTAGTCGGTCGACCGGACCCTAAAATAGAAAGTGCTTATGCACTTAGAAGCAGGTCGGTCGACCGGACCAGGGGGTCGGTCGGCCGAACCTGTATACTTGCACTTCCTACCCTATTTCAATGGAGGTGCAAATCCCGACCAATTTGCAATCGCACGAGCAACGGCGCTAAGGGTTTATGTCAATCGACTACCCGGCCCTATAAGCTCCTCGAGGCATCACCAAAATCATGTTCAAACATCAAAGTTAGGATTTTTAATGAATTGAACTCAAAACACTAAAAATTGGAATATTCACCAAATCAATCCAAACCAAAAGCAAATGCACACGAATAAGTGTTAGGAATTCATACCTAACAATAGAAGAGAGTTATAAGCATAGATGTGAGATTAAAAATCTCACCTTTGAACTAAATTTATGAAGATGAAGCTTGAAAGCAAAGGGGAATCAACCACTCTTCAAAACCAACTCTAGAAGCTTGAATCTAAGCTCAAAAACAAGAACATTCCCAAAATTAGGTTTAGGAATTTCTGAAATTGGTAAGAGAAAGAGTTGGAGAAGAAGAAGGAGATACTTACTAATGGGTTCTCATAGATTTTGGAGCAAGAACTTGGATTTGCAAGAGGAACTAGGGCTTGGAGTTTTAATTTCCACTCTCTTCTACCATTGTTGCTAAAGCTTGAAGAGTTAGGAATTAGAAATGAAGTAATGAAGAGGATGGGGGGATTGGGACTGAGTTAGTAAGTGGTTTCAGCCCAAACAAAGCCCAAAGCAAAAAGTAGCAAAATTCAACTTTCTCCAGATATATCGAAGCTTATACTCAAAAAGGTCGCAAATGGCATTTTGAACTCAATGGGGGTGGTCTCGAGTCCCAATTCGACCGTATGCAAAAAGTAGCTTTTCAGACTAAAAATCGACTGACGATAAAATATTTAAATATAAAATCGATAAATATGCGGGTTGTTACAGTCCTCCAGAATAAAATCTTCGACCCTGAAACGCTCGGACTGACCCGAGCGAATTGAAAAGACAAAACACTCAAGTAGTTGTATTAAGTTACTAGGATTTGGAATTTTTAAGATAAAGGACGTGATAATTTCCTAAAAGAGATAGAAAAATATGGTTGTTTATTATTTATTGAAAGAGTAGAATATGATGGCAAGAAGTATATAAAAACATTGATATTTGATAAAATCATATTAGTGCTCGAAAGCAAAAAAACTGATTGCTAATGGCAGCACAATAATTTTTTTGATATTACTTTAGGGTTGGTTCTATTCGTACACCCTCTTTTGCTTTACATACACCCGATTTTAGTACAAAACATTATACATCTTTTTTTATTTTACATACATCCTGAAATTTCCAATTATGCCCTTCTGTGATTTTTACTCTTTTATAATTTCATTTTCTTCTCTTTCAAAATTCACATACAAACCCTAATTGAAATCATACCGCAAAGTGAAGTAACTATGAGGAAAAAAACCCAAATAGGTTGTCTACACGGTTCTTTTATGTACGCATATTGAAGACGCGTCCATCACGAATTCACGCACCTCCTTTCCTACTATAAAAAAGGGAATGAAAGCAATTTTTCCCTCTTTTTAGATTCTGCTCCAAACAGTAACTGTTCTCTATTACGAATCCAAAAACATATTTTTCTTCCAATTTTAACCCTAAACAATCGCTTCTTGCTAATTTTCATTTCTGCATAATAAAATTTTGATTTATAATTTTTTATTAGATTAATTAGAGTTTGAATGTTTTAAGCAATAAAATATAAAATAATCAGAACATATTATTTACTACGGATTTAAGTAAGAGTATTTTTGTCTTTAATTTCTTTTCGAAAAAGTCTAACTAAAGCAAATTTCGGTGTACAAATAAAATTATTCGTGGTCTATGTAAATATTATTTTTAATACGAGTATATATGCACGTCCATGTGGACCTACATCTAATCACTTGGGTATTATAACTTTATATATCATAACATCTACAACATCATTTTTAGTGTACACGTTGTTTTCTTCTCTTTATTACAATCATGCATGGACATAGAATTCAACACCAAAAATTTTAACACTAATTTATATCAGATTTTAGTCATTATCAAACTCACCAATCCATTATCTAATAAGGCAGCTAGAAAGCGCAATAGGTAGCATATAAAAAGTGCAAGATAGCCCTTTACATATGAAATCCTATATCGTATAATTGTACACTAATAGCACCTAGCATATCTGCAATAGAATGCGGCCATATTGATGATACTTGAATAATTAGTTGAAATCAATAGCAAATAAAAAACTAAAGATTGAAAGTTTTGAAAAATTGGAAAAGTATACACTTAAGAAAGCTAAATGAAAATAAGGGAGGGTGGAATTGTTTCGAAACCAAGTTCACTAACACTAATTCAAAGAAGTGATAAAAATCGCCTCCTTTTGGGTAACCATTATCAGTACTACCTCTGTCGTTGCTGAACCAGACCGGTCACTGCTTTCATCACTGTCTTATAATTATATGTTTGTAGAAGTGGGTTGTTCTTCCAAAGCTTTGTTCACTAATTCTGTGCTTACTTATTCTGGTATGCTCTATTCGCCAACAAAAGTGTAAATCAATCATGATCCAAGCTTATAAAACTATGATAAGCTAAAATTTAATTTAATCCCATTTTCTTACAGATACTAGCAAAGTGTTGCATTCAGTTACAAAATTTAGAAACAATTTAGAAACACGAATGTACATTAAACGCAAGTATCTAACAGTTATGAAGCATACGTCGTTGAAATTAATACCTTAATTCGTTGAAGGAGGAGCTAGACGAGGAAGAAGTGCGAAGGAGGAAGTCACAAAGTCGCGGTGCTTGGGCTTCGTGATGATTTCATTCGGTGAAGTGAAGCTAGGGCTTCGTTCGGTAACGAAGAGAAGTGGTGGTGCCGGACAAGAAATATCATCTGATGTTGCTAGGTTTTGTCGCTCCATATTTATGGAGCGGTGGTGTTTCATTCAGTGGAATGGTTTTGCTGGACGATATTTTTGGTTTAGTGATTCGATGAGGAGAAGATGTCGAACGAAATATCTCGTTCGATATTTGGGCATGCCGGTCCAAACTAAAGTAGTGATGCCAGTCCAAATGATGTGTGCCGAACCAAGTAGTGCCGCTCCAGATGAGTGCTGGTCCAGATGCAAATGCCATACCAGATGGACACCGGACCAAATGTGTGCTAGACCAAATTTTGTTGTTTGCCGAACCAAAACCGCGAGCTGCTATATAGCTGCTACTCCTCCTTATTTCTTCACTCTATAAATAGTGGAGCTTCTGGACAACAATGGCAGCCATCCTAGAGAGCTGAAAATTGGTAGAATTTTGTCTTACTGTTAATTCTTCTTATGCATAGCATCCAAAAGTGAATCAATCTTGTAACTCTAATCTTTCGGTGATTAATAAAATATCCTCTCCCCAAGTGGATGTGCACTACCTCACGGTAGTGGAAACACTATAAATATTGGTGTTATTCATTTTTCTGCATTGCATAGATCTGTGACTGTCTTTTTTGGTATTTATATATGTTTTCTCATTACAATCATGATCCAGTTGTTTTCCGCTGCGTTGGGTTTTTTATTTCCTTAGACTGGTCATCTGAAGGATTTTTCCCAACAATTTGGTATCAGCGCTACAAGGTTGACTGAGGAGTGTTAGACACTATGGCAGGAGATGAAGCGACTCCATTTATTACAAGATTCTATACTAGAGGGATGAATATCGCTTCAGGATCACAGTTGGCAATTGAAAAATGGAATGGGAAAAAAGACTTTGAGAAGGGGCAATGGAGGATGAAGGCTGTTCTAATGAGGAATGAAGTCCATCCAATAGTGTTTGCCATTGAGAAGTTGACGGTTCACGTCTCAATCACGGAAAGGAAGGACTTGGAGAAATGGGCATTTACTACTTTATAAGTAGCTATGGAAGAGAATGTCATCTCAGAGATTAGCAATGAGACCAAGCTAGAAAATCTATACTTGAAGAAATCTTTGACTAACCGTTTGATATTGTTGAAGATATTTTTCACCATACGGATGAGAGAGGGTACTTCAGTGAAGGAACATCTTAATTTCTTTAATGATCTCGTGATGAAGATAAAGACTGTTGACTTGAAGATGAATGAGGAGCAAATGGCAATGATTCTTTTATGTTCTCTTTTGAAGCGATACACAGGTTTCGCTAACAGCCTTATCTTCACTAAAGACACTTTGACAATGGAAGATGTGAAGTCAGGCCTTCTATCTGAGGGCTTGAGTGATCAGATGAAGGAGATAAGCAAAGAAAGTAGAGGTATAAGAAGTAGTCACGGTCTTTTTGTTGAAAGAGGAAGAGATGATAAGAAGAATTGGCACTCTACAAAGCTTTCCAAATCCAGAAAGCCCGGTAATAGTGGGAGAGGAAAGTCTAAGAACGGGAAGTGCTTTATCTACAACAAACTTGGTCATTCGAAAAAGGATTGTCCAGATTTGAAGAAGAAGACGGATCTTCATCATTTGTGGTGGAGAAGTCTGTATCTGACGATGTGTTGTCTACAGCAGTGTCTAATGTCCCAGACCATTGGGTGTTGGACTCGAGGGCATCTTTCCATATGACGTCTAGTTAGGATTACTTTAGTTCTTTCATTGAAGGAGAGAGAAGCTCTATTCTTATGGGTAATGATGCTAGCTGTAGAGCAATGGGTGAAGGTACAGTTATGATCATGATGTTTGACGGAGTGATACGCATTTTGATAGGTGTTCGATATATTCCAGTTGTTCGAAAGTCCTTAATTTCTTTAGGACAGTTGGCATCTTTCGGATGCAAGGTAACAATCAAGAAGGATAGTCCGAAGATTTTGAGAGGTGCACTAGTTCTTATGAAAGGAGATGTGTTCTGAAATCTACATTTCTAAAAGGAACCACGGTTCTTAGAGAGTTGTGTGTTGGAGTAGATAGTTTTCGTGCATTGGATGCCGCAAACTTTGGCATCTCAGGTTGGGTCATATTTTATAGAAGGGCTTAGAGTTTCTTTGAAGATGAAAGATGATCAAAGGAGGAAGCTTCGACGAGATAGACTTTTGCCAAGAGTGTGTGTTAGGCACGCAAACTAAAGTATCGTTTGGAGTTGGACTCGATAGATCAAGGCGAGTACTTGAGTATGTGCATACAGATGTGTGGGGAGCGGTTGCTACTCCTTCTCTTGGAGGAGTAAAGTATTTTATCTCTTTCATTGATAACTTTTTCTCGAAAAGTATATGTGTATGTGATGAAGGCCAAATCAAAGATTTTTGAGAAGTTCAAAGACTAGAAAGCATTTGTTGAGAACCAATCTAGTTCTAGGTTGAAGGTGTTGAGATCTGATAATGACGGTGAATTTGTCTTTAGCAAGTTCCTCGACTTTTGTAGACAGCATGGCATTTAAAGACATTTCACTACACCCAGCGATCCGCAATCCAATGAGATTGCAAAAAAAGATGTACGGGACTCTACTAGGGAAGGCTTGTTGCTTGAGATTAACGGCGGGCTTGTCTAAAGGCTTTTGGGTTGAGGCATTATCATCTGCGGCGCATATCATAAATCGAATTCCATGCTCAGGCATAGATGGAAATATTCCAGAGGAAAAGTGGAGAGGTAAAGCGGTGTATCTTGGTTACTTCTGAATTTTTAGTTGTCATGTGTACGTTCACTATGTAGGTGATGACAAGTTGGAGGCTAGAGCATACAAGGGCATACTAATAGGATACACCGATGGTATCAAAGGGTATAGAATTTTGAACCATGTTGATCGGAAGATTGTTCGTTCCAGTCATGTTACTTTTGATGAGTCTGTTATGTTCAATCTGAAAGAGAAACTACCTACCACATCAGAAGATTCTGATAGGCCTAAGGAGATGGAAGAAGTTCCTGTATTCGAGCCAAATAGTAGAGTTATTGTTGATGCCATCGAGGAAAACGCAGTTGATGAAACATCATAGGATAGTCCACAGGTACCTTCTAGTAATGCGGTGATGTGTATGAATCTAGAGGAAGCGCGGTTCAAGGTGGAGCTGAAAGTAGTTTAGGCGAAGCAGTACCTACCCGGGTCGATCGTAGGACTATTAGGCCGCCCGAAAAGTATGGTGATTGACATTTTGCGAACCTTAGCCTTGGTGATCAGTTTGATTATGCCTACATGTGGTTCTTGAGGAGCCTCTTGACCTTGATAAAGCTTTGAAGTCATGTGATACTTCGAAGTGGAAGTGTGCTACGGAAGAGAAGATAAAGTCGTTGAAGAAGAAAAGGACTTGGCATTTGTACCACCTCCTCAAGGAAGCCGACCCATAGGTTGCAAATGGGTATTCAAGGTGAAGGATAATGGAAGATACAAGGCTAGACTAGTTTCTAAAGGGTTTTTATAAAGTAAGGGATTGGAGTATGATGAGATATTCTCTCCAGTAGCGAGGCATACGTCCATCCGCATTTTGCTCACTATCGTCGCAGCTCATGACTTGGAGCTGGAGCAACTATATGTGAAAACCGCTTTCATGCATGGAGACTTGTATGAGACCATCTACATGAAGTAGCCAGAAGGATTTGTTGTAAATGGGAAACAAAATTAGGTTTGCAAATTGAAGAAGTCTCTGTATGAACTTAAGCAGTCGCCTAGACAATGGTACAAGAGGTTTGACTCTTTTATGCTTTCACTTAGTTTTGGTCTTAGCATCAAAGAGGCTTGTGTGTACTTCAAGCATTTAAAGGATAGTAGATGAGCGTACCTGCTCTTGTACGTGGATGATATGTTGATTGCTTCAAAGAATAAAGCTGAAATTGATAGTTTGAAGCTAAAGCTAAAAACGGAATTCAAAATGAAGGACCTTGGAGAAGAAAAGAAAATTTAGAGTGTGGAAATCCAAAGAGATAGAAAGCTAGGACTTTTGAGCCTCACTCAAAAGGAGTACATTCGAAAGGTGCTTTCTCATTCTAGCATAGAAGATGCAAAGGCAATCAGCACGCCCATGCCTTTGCACATACAGTTTTCTAGTAAAGGCTCTCCGATCTTGAAAAAGGACAAAGCTTATATGATGAAGGTCCCATATGCAAGTGTTGTTGGCAGCTTAAGTATGCCATGGCCTGCACTAGGCCTGACATTTCACAAGCTTTTGGATTGGTGAGTAGGTTAATGGCAAATCCAGGAAAGACGCATTAGGAAGCAGTGAAGTGTATCTTCAGATACCTTAAAGGAACTCCAAACCATGG